>JAKOGI010000250.1:142500-825111 GCA_029747015.1 Carnegiea gigantea | reverse complement strand
GGGAAAAACCCTACTGTTTAGACCCTATATAAAGGGGGTCAAGCATAGGATCTAAATAACTCCATATCTCCGGTACTCATACATACATTGAGAGGTAGAAGTACTTTGTGAGAGATTACAATAGAGAGGTTGTAATTCTGCTCTTAGATCAAAACACTGTGGTGATTGTGATCGTGTTGTATTCTTCCTGCTCATAGTGAATTGTTCTGGTGCTGTCGCCGTCTGTGGTTTTTTCCCGATTTGGGTTTTCCACGTTAAATCTCTTGTCTTCTTATTTCTGTTTTCTGTTATTCACTTGATTTCTGAATCTCTAACTCATCCTATCGCTTCCGCTATTATTGTTGCTCTAATATTAATCCTAACAATAATTATTAGTTTTATTACCCTTTGTAATTACTTGGTTTTTGCTTTTTTCCTTTTTTTTTTGCTTTGTTTCCCGTGCATTGATCGATGTATGTATATGTATAATACTAATACAGATTAGTTCAAGTAGTTTGACAACTTATTTTTCTTAAACAAGATCTCGAGTTCGAGTATTGTGAATTGAGAAAAATTTGTAATGGGGGAGCTCTACTCTTTATTGAGCCAACGGTAGCTCGAGTCCAGTAACATGGATGATTCACAACAACAAAAAAATGTATATATATCTATAATGTAACTTTCCAATGTTTGATCAAAAAAAATGTATATGTAACACTTTCCAATTTGATTTAAGATTGTTGGACAATAATTAGTGTATCATTTATTACCACAATCTTGCAACAATATCGATTAATCTTGGCAAGACAGATTAGGAAAGTGTACGTGTACTTAAAATCAATTAATTTTTTCATATAGACAGTCGAAAATATGATATAGTGGTACTGAATATGCCAAATTTTATGTTATTTAATTAGTTAATAGACTTATATATAATGTCTTAAAAACATAGACAGTTAATTGTTTAACAATACTGGGTTGTGTACCTTGGTTCGTAACCTACCATTGCATGCTTATGGTGAGTGTAGGTGATAGTTTATCTTCAATCTGTTGATGTACTTAATCTAATCAATAAACTATGATATCTAATATTGGCACACTTTAGTTCATATACAACAATTTCATATTGGAATTTCAAATTTGTTGTCTCATATATAGGAATGATTTTTTATTTTTGACATTACTTGTTTGGTTCAACTTATGGATGGGACAAATTGATCGTATGATGTACGCTTATGTACGTAAATCATGGAGAGGGAAAGATTTATTCAACACTTTACATAAAGTTCTGAGTGATTTCTCGTCAACGTGATTCCGAATTAAAATGTGCGAACCAAGTGTCACATATGGGGAAAACTAATTCAATTCCCATATCAATATGAAAAAAGACGATGAATCAAATTACCCTTTAGCTTTATGACTATGTACACACTATTTTTGTGTAATTTTTTTTATTACAAATATTGTTTCATGCAATATTTGATGTTTGTTAAGGCATAAATCCTTCTTTATATAAATATTATTGTGTGTAATTTTCGATGACAAATATTGTTTATGAAATACTCTATGTTTGTCAGGTTATAGGTCATTCTCGGTACATATGAAATCTTTTTTATGACTTATGTATATTTCATGTACATACACGCTTAATTTGTACACGCTATGCTTGATATGGTACAATCATAATAAATATATGCTTACCGTATTGCCTCCAATCTCCCCCTAAAAAAACGAAATTGATATATTAAAGGAAACAATGTTAGACTGTGTTGTAACTTAACTCATTTGACCATTTTTTTCAACGTTATCTTTGTGAAATTGCCATTTATTTCACTAGATTCTATGATTCGCTTTCCATATGAGGCACACGTGCGAGTCCCATAATAGTTTGCATGTTTGACTTGTAATTTAGCTTATGATAAATGTAAATGACATCATTAAAACCCACCAATTTGGCATGCAAATAAGGTTCCATTGCATTGATGTACATTAAAGTACCAAATATTTATGCATCTGTAAACATGTGTTATATAAATATTGGTATTTGGACTTAACGAATAAATTACAAATCATCTATCATGCTTGGTTGTGATGTAGTAATAACACAGTATAATTATAACTCCATAATTTTACAATACATCATAATTGTTGGGCAAATATCTGATTACAGTAGCTCATACACTCAAATATGCACATGAACGTATATAATAACAAATTTACTTATATTGCACAATGATTACGTCGATTCAAAAAAATATTTTTTTAAGGTAATTGTTTGTTTTTCCCTTTGATTTTGTTATTCAAAAATAAACATTCAAGGCTGACTGGTGAAATGGTATTATAATACATTTATTTGGACTCAACTACCATTAAATTTATCAAGAGAGTTATTGAAAAAGGAGAAAAACTGTTGTCTTGAATGCATTTAATGAAGAATCGCCAACTTCAAAAATGATTTTTTTTGGGGTCAATGTTGACTTTATTACACTTATTTTTGGCTCTAAATAAATTGAGCATTACACTGAAATATCATCGAAAATCAATAAATTGACCAATATCATACGATTTAAATTCAATCCACACCAAATCTTTACCATCATTAATAAATTGGCGGGCACTCCTATGAAAATCAAAGTGTCTCATTCAAACAATAAATTATTAAAATCATTTTAAAATTTCTGTCACGTTGCAAGTCAAATGGGCTTGAGAGGTGGACAGAGTATGGGCTGGCGAAAGAAAGCACTGCTCAAATATTTGGGCCCTTCAAAATCGCTCCCGCCTCTCAGAGATTGACACCAAAGTTTCCCTCGCATTTTTCCATTTTAGAGAGAGAGAGGGAAACCAAACCCCATTAGCAAGCACAGTACATCAACTCCAAGAGAGAGAGAGAGAGAGAGAGAGAGAGAGCAATGGAGGGTGATGACGACCGCTCTAGGCAGAGACACAAGGTATCAACAACACTGAATAGCAGTAGAAGAGGGAGAAAGATTGTCGCATTCACTGGAACAGCTGCCATCATTGCTATCGTTGCAAATTTCGCTTTCCTGGCCTTCAAATCGCGCAAGAATAGCCGCAATCGCAAAGGTTTTGTGCATTTTAATCTTGATTTTGGTATTGCGTCGCTGTTTGTGGAGTTACTGTTGGTTAATTTTCGTTGATTACAATGATTTTGTGCACTGTGTTTGACCACCTGATTTTGATTTGTGTAGAACTTGTTGGATCAAATGTTAAAGTGAAGCTATCGGCGTCTGAAATTCGCAAATTGGCGGAGCAGATTGTTGCTGAATCGAAGGAGGTTCACGATGCTCTTGCTTCAGTTCCAGTTGACAAGGTGCTGTGTGTAATTAAGGACTTTATTAGGGGTTTTCATGACATTTTGGAGCACCTGCATAATTGATTAGGCTGATTTTAAGCTTGTATTATCGTTCATAAATTTCGATTAATTCTAAGTGGCAATCCCTTGGTCTATTCCTTGACTAGCCCTGGCGCATGATGATGTCCTTTCTGACAATAAGGGAAGGAATGTCTGAACTGTAAACTGCAATCAAGAAGTGTGGTATTCGAAATAAGGGATTTTTGAAGTGGGGTTAGCATGTTATCTTGATGCATGATCAGAGTGGACCAGGTCCTTATTGTTCCACGGATAAAATATGTTGAAAGTTGAAACCCCTTTTCTACCAATTGAAGCAGAATTAGTTGTCGTCTCTGTTGAAATCATATGCTTCCTCCCCCTGCAAACCCCCCCCCCAAATTTGAATCTTTGATAATTCCAATTCATGCTCATGTAAGCAGCTCACGTTGTTTTTAGTCTTAGTCCTGGTTATTTCCCTAATTTGCTATGGGTCCCCCTCATGCGCGTTGTTGGCACAGCTGATGGTGGACTCCTTAACAGGTAATCTCACTGAATAGAGGGTGAAACATGATCTGTCAGTTGCTTCAAGTGCATATTTGCTAAACTTGTTTAGGAATGTTTCCAAATAACTAAGTGAATTTACTAGCTGAGAGATAGCAGATGCATGAGTCTCAATACTGGAAGTCAGTGAATAAAGCATGATCATAAGAGTAAGGAATCATGTTGGTTGTGTGATGGTATGTTACTATCTGAGATTCCATCAGAAATTAAGAAATACGGATTGTAGGTTAATTCAACAGTACATTTGTCAAGTTTGATCAGACAAGGATTTCATTAGGTGGGTTTAGAATCATGAATGATTGTTTGTCTTTGATCCTTTTTTACGATCATGGACATCTCAAGAGCCTTTTCAGTGATTTATTGTATAGCGCAGGAAGAATAAGGAAGTCTTATTCGTTTCCAGCTGGTAGTGTATATAGCTGTCTGTCACTCTAGTCAGTCAGCCAGTCAAACTCAGTTTTTTACATCTTCTTGTTCATTTAAGGTCAAATATCAAGATATTATGGCTCTAGCAGAACTAGAGGCGCAGCAGTTTTCGATGATCCAGTCTTGTATTTTCCCAAGGTTGGTGTCCATGTCAGATGATGTCCGAAAAGCTAGTGCAGAAGCCGAGCGACGAATAAACACGCATTTTGCATCTTCCAGGTTTGTTTCTCTCTCCATTTCTCATATTTGCACCCTTTCCATTCACTAAGCAAATAATGGCTGATAGGATGCAAGGGGGCAAAAAGGGGATTTGAATCAATGGCGTAGTCAGGTTTTAAAGCAAGAGGTGTCGAGATTAAATATACTCATAATATAAAAATTTAACATTAATAGCATTAATATCAATTGGAGTTCTACCAGAGGACGAGAGATTAATGTTAGCTAGTAGTTCATTGCTAGATGGAGGTTTAGTACTTAGTGCTTATATCAGCAAACAAAGTAGACTAATTCCTTTTAGAAATAAAGAGTAAAAGAATTCAAAAAGAATTAACTAACCAAGTTCTTAGGTTCCTTTTAGAAATCAAGACCGTAACAATTTAAAATTAATTAACTAACTGATTTCTCTGAGAAACAACAGCCAACCAAATTACCCCAAGTCCCCAACCAAGAACCCTAATTCATTAATTTATGAAAGTAAATCACTAAGTCACCAATTATTTAAATAAGTTTGACTAAATCAGGAAATTGAACTAGGTAATTTACAAAAGAACATATAATTATAAACTAAAATTAATAGTACTAGTATCAACAAATCCATAAAAAAAAAATTTTTTAAATGGTAAGGGGGAAAAATTAGAAAAAAGGCCCACTAGTGGGCCTTTTGCTTGGAAATCGCGACCAGAAAGTGCGAGCACAACCAACAAGTCAGGGTCATAACCCCTCCCCCCAAAAAACAAACCTTGGGGTGTCAAGTGATACTGCTTGGCCTAATGTAGCTCTGCCTATGCTCTGAATATCTGCTTTTGAATTTTCCTTTCCTTTGTATGGTCCTGGTGGTATTTTGGATATAGTAACCGTATTACATATTGATAGGAAGAATTCGAATTTTAAATTTATAACCCCAAGTGCAAGTTTTATCGTCGAGTGCTCGGGGTGTCGTCCACTAGGAGTTGGGTTTCAAGTACCGGGATTCGTTTAAGTGGTTCAAGCTAGGCTAACTGAAGGGGAAGGAGGGTAAACTAAACTACGCTAACAAACATAGAAAAAGCGACTTGGAGTTGTGATTTGACCAATGGACGAACCAACTAATCGAGACGAGTCCTAACTTACCCAAACTACATTATGAACGAGAGATGGTTGGTTACACCATTGAATACCACCCAAATCCTCTCTCAAGGGTCATGAGCTAGTCTAATAAACCTAACCACCTATTTTCATGGGTTAGTCCAATTAGACCACAAAATTAGCAACCCCCGGACCTAGTTCGAATCGGATACTATTTTCATGTCCGAAACTCGGCTATTCCCTCTCCCACACTAGCTAATTGACCTCACCTCTCAGCATAAGCCAATTGCCCAAAAATATGGATGAAAGCTCTGTCAAGCATTTCATCGAATACTTGGCGGGAGTGAGAGAAAACTCTAAGTTCTAGGCATAAATTGGGTATGGTTAGGCTTAATACAATTCAAGCCAACAAAATCTTCCAACTAATCAACAACAAAACACAAAAATCCAAATTCAAACCTAAGCTGACAAAGAACATAACAAGCATGAAGATGGAGGAAAGAGAATAAAACTAATCAAATCTAATGACCTAATAAAACATGGATTAACAATGAAAACTAAGCATTGACACTAAATACAATCTAAACTAACATAATTATAACAAGAATAAACAAGAACGAAACTGAAATATAAAGGTAGAGAGAGAGGAAAAAACTTATAGATTGATGGGAAGAACTTCAAATCCCAGTGCTTGAATCCAAAATTAATCCAATACAACCCTAATCTAATCCTCTCAATGGGGTTTTTATTCCCTAAAACCTAAACTAAACTACCCTAAAAATCGCATGGAAGAATCCCCGAGCAACCCCCGAACGAAACCGCCGAAGGAGGATTAAATAGAATTGGGCGACCAAACAGCGGCCCGGGGGGGCATGACCGTGCCATGTGGCACGGCCCCACCGTGCCATTTTTCTGGCGCGGTGGTTCGGCCCCCTTGCTGTTCCTTCTTGCCTGTTTTTGCTGTTTTTCTTCGCTTTGTCCCGTCTTCGTTCCTTTTCGGGGTACTTGCTCCATTTGAACTTATTTCCTACAAAATGTAAATAAAACAAGTAAAAATCCTAAAGATTAAGTTATTATACGAGCTAAAAGTGGGTGAAAGAGGCATGTAAAATAGGACAATTTATCACCTAACACATATTAGACAATAGATTTTTGGCAGTAAGATATATGTATAGTGCATCATTTCCATGAGAGGTTGATGACTGCTTAACTAATATAGAAAGGTCTCCTTTGTGTTCCTATAAATTTCAACAACTATGGAGTTTTCCCTCAAATACTTGTTAATGGTCATCGGGAAACTTATGGCCATGTAGGGAAAGGGAGGATATTTATTTATTTGTTTATTTTGATTAGAAGGGAAGGGCAGGATATTATTATGGTGAACCAAGACAATGTTAGAGACTATGGGAATTTTTCTGTAACTAATTCCAATTTCATTCAAACCCTAGAGTTCTTTCTAAGCAATGCACAAGGGTTTAGATGTGGCAGTTAGTCCTAAAGTTCCTGTTTCCTTTGGTAAAGACTTATTGAATACCTATGATTCAACCCCCCCCCCCAAAAAAGGAAGAACAAAAAGAGGATGTTTTTGAGAGACATTTTGATACAATCCACTGTGATCCAAGTTGAAATAATTGTATCCAAGTGTTTTGTTGGTTCTCCAAAAAGCTGACAATGTTGCAGGATTGAGTTGAGTGGAAGAGATAGAATGTTTATCAAAGTAAATTGATAGTGCTGTGCAATTACTCTTTACCAATGGATAGGAAAGAAAGGGTTGATTGCCATCCAAATTGCATGCCTGTTAGGTTGGAAAGCCTAGAGAATGTGTTCCCTGTCAATGAGATGGTCTTTTGTTTTCAAAATCCAAATCCAGACCCTGGAGTCCCAGCTGAACGACATGTCGGGGGAGGGTAACCTATAACAACCTTACTCTTGAAATGCGGAGGGGTTAATTCTGTTGGGTCCTACATTAAAAACCTTTTGATTGCGTACTACTCCAGAAAAAGAAGTGAGGACGATTTTATGAGATTTTTTTCCTATAGTTCCTGTATGTTCCGAACTGAAAAAAAAATTCCCGAAGGGAGTTTCTCATTGTATGAAAGGGTGTAACCTGATTTCCTAGACAAGCTTGCATCGTAATAAGAATTTTAGAAGGAGAAACAACATTTTGTAGTAATTTCACATGATAGGATCTGGACTCAAAGGAGGCACTTGGCTTGTTGCATTCTTTTGGGAGGCTGAATAAAGCTTAATCCAGCTTTGTTTTTCCAAGATGTGCATGGAGCGTTATGTGAGTCAGCGTGATTAGACTGATTTATCTGTAGTGGAGTGCATTAAAATGTAACCTCACTGTTTTTATTGAATATTTGAAACAGGAATATAGCAGAGTGCCAGACTACCTTTTATGATAGTATGCATGGCCAACCAAACTCCGAATAATGGTGTTTATTGCACATTTGACATTGTAAACTGATGTATCTGTTGTTGGCTAGATGTGATGGTACTTAAAAAACTAAAGTAAAACTGACAACCAATTCAAATCTACGTGAGTATATCGAATTGAATACCCTAACTGTCTTCTCTCTACCTAGTCCACTGTTTCTGTTAACAATCTTGTTCCTCAATCAGCACCTATATAGCTCACTTATAAGCTTGTTGAAAAACATTGCCTTCTTGTTAAATCTTAATAAGTCGAGTGATAGAATGATGCCTATCTCTTGTCGACTCATCAGAAAGCGCGAGGATGTTTATCGTGTTGTCAAAGCTTTTGCCACTAGAGGGGAATGGATAAATGCTGAAGCCAAATCCTATGTCCAAGTCCTGGTATGTATATAAATTAACAATTTCGTCCTTTGATTTGTCTTCTTCTTGGTTGTTTCTTTTAGGGTTTCTTTTAGGGGGCTGAGGATTTACTTTTCCCCCTTATGGTTTCCTACTTCCTGCATCATTTGCGTCAGTATGCGACTTCCTTGTGCCGGCTTGAAGATCTTCACAATTTCAAGTTTTGCAATGGTTGACCGTTGTTTGTCATGCTGTATAATCGGCTTTACATTAACATGCTGCAACTTGATTATTTAATGAACTGATTAAGGAAGAAGCTATCGGAATAGTCAACCAAGGAAAATTACGGCACATATGAATAGAAGATAGAGAAAGAAATTAATTTAAATTGAAGAGAGAAAAGTGTAAAGAAGCTCTATGATGAACAAAAAGAGGGCGGAAAATAATTTTGAAACACCTTCTGCTGCTCTGAGTTCTGACAGTGAAAATGCCAGTTGAAGCACCAGATGCCGAGAGGGCAGAAAAGCTATCAGAAGAGGTTCTGATTAAATATTTTGAATTAGTTGGTGATAAAGATATTTGGATATCCCATTTACTTTGATTTTAAATAATTGACGTCTGGCATAAACTGATCTTTGAGACTCAGAGTATGTGTATGGAAATTTCGATTATCTCATATGTTGGGATTTCAGAGTATGCAATTCGTACAATTCTCCTGAGCTATTGTTGTCAATCTATACACTGTCTCAAACTATGAAGCCATGCTTTTTATTCAGTTCAATTACTTCTTATAAATTTAGATGATACCAAATTACACTTCAAATTCTGTCAAGTTCTTGATTTTCATGTTGAAGTCTTCGTAATATACGTAAAAGTTGAAGTATATACTAGTTGGATATATGTTTTATTATTTGCATGCCAGTACGGGCAGGAAGAGTTATGCGGTTTGGAAGTGTATACTAGCTGAACATAGGTCTTATTATTTGTGTACTGGTATGGAACAGGAACACAGGATGTATTACCCCCAATTAGGTTGCTAGTATGTTCTGCTAAGACTTGGACAAAGTCCATATTTTCAGCGAAATAGCTGAAGACTTGCTTTGGAATGGGACGCACAAGATGTACACTTCCTTACCCGGAATAAGGCTAGACTAGCTGTGTGATGTTTGATGTGCATGTGTTATTGTGGGCTTCATACTTAATTTCTTTGATGCATATATGTTTGTTTAATTACTTCTCGTGTGGCAGGTTAGAGATTTTGAACGAAATGGATTGAACCTCACTTCAACCAAGAAAGAGGAAGTTCAACACTTACAGGCTCAGATAGATGATCTAAGCATGCAATATATTCAGAATCTCAATGATGATCGTACTTTCCTTCTTTTCACTGATACAGAGTTGGAAGGATTGCCAGCAGAGTTCCTTCAGGTTATTTTTTCAAGACTTTCAACTTTCTAGCATGTTAGTCGTAGTCTTCCGACGTTTGTGCTTCTGGTTGAAATACCGGTTACTCACTGCTACAATCTAAAGCTTTAGGTTCAGGTTGCGGATATATCAAGGAAGAATGGAGAAATGGCCCTAGCTAAGTTATGGATCCATTGACATAACTCAGCCATATGTGCACGGGTCACTCAATTCTTTACCCTTATATCGGGAGGTGTTGTCGGTTAACCATCTTTGATACTTTGGAGTTAGTGTATATTGCTTCCATTCTGATTTGTCTGCAATACTAATCCTATGCTTAATCCAGAAATTCATCTTTATTTCTTTTTCTAGTTTGATAGCTTGAAATAACATATCTGCTACTCCTTTTCATGATGACATCTCGCATGAGCTTCTACTCATGATATAAGAATGCAAGTGCGGGGACATAGCCTATTATGTATTAGTGAAAATAATGAAAGATGCTCTGTCCTAGTGCCATTTCTTAATCAATTAGTGTAGTTGTACCAAGTCACTTCACATCAGGAAGTAGGACACCTTCTATTGGGTAGAGGGAGCATACATCGGGTGTGGGTTAATGGTGCAGAGAGAAACCTTTCCTGGCAGTTCTCATTATCGTTGGGCTCGTTCATTGGAGTCTGAGCTTCAATGGTAAAAAAACTAACTTGCCTGCAGTAATATTGCATACACCTGACCTCCTTAGCTGCCCTAGGCGGGATTTTGGGTTGGCTGTTTTTGATGTGAGATTCCGTCTATGTATTGTTTAAAGTGCTAATTTTCCTACTTCATTCTTGGATTTTTGAACCTGCTGTATTCTTCTTGATCTCCAGATGTTGGATAGAGCTATGGATGATAAAATCAAGGTGCCTTTGAAAAGCAATTATGTATCACCCATACTGGAGTTTTGTAGAGTATGCTTTCCTCCTTTAGTCCTTTCCTTAATAAATAGGCTTTTTTTTTTTACGTTATCATTTTTTTGCCCTATTAATGCGATTCTCTCTACCTCGCTGATGTAACAGCTCTTTACATTTTTTCCTGTACTGGTGTGACTTTGATCCAGATCTAGGTTTTAAAAATCTGTTTCTTCCATAATGCTGTGACAGTGGAGCTAAAAAGGGGGAAAGAAAAGAACGGGTTGGAATGGCAAACATGAGGAATTAGCTTATTCTCGTGTCTTGCTGCTGAGCAATGACAGAGGAGTACATGAGTGATATTAAAGAGCATACACAACCTTCAACATCTTTCTCCTTGCTATATTTTACCGTCAAATTTGAGTTGTAGTGTTGTACTACAACTTTTGATGATGGGACAAAAATATGCTGGTTACAAGTAAAATTGAGTCTGAAGGAGTCCTTTTCACCCTTTGATAGTCTATTAAAGTTTCAACACACAAAAAATGCAAATGCTTGAAGCAGGGATTCATTGATTCTGATCCATGTTGTGATACTCTTGTTTTGAATATGGATGAGGTAGCCCCCCCTAGCCCATCCAAATACTGCACCCCGCACCCATGCTAGGAGTTGTAGCCCAGGTGAGGTGGGAAGTCATGTGGCCGTAAGGTTGTGCCAGATGAGAATTGAAACCCTAATCTGAAGGTTGGAAGAAGGCCCCTCCAAGTAGAGGACCCCTTGATTCTTGATCTAGGTTGTAATATGGGGTGTTGGATATTGCATTTCAGAACTGCATTGCCAGGCTGCGCCCGAAAAGGCTTTGTCACTCTTTCCCGAAACTTTGTTCTCATAAGCTAGAGAATGAGGTAATGGTAAGGCCCAATACAAGATCAATGTATTTATAATAGATCCATGTGATTTATGCCAAGTAAAATACTCTTGATTTGCATATTGTTTGATGTGAATGTCAACAGCAGAAATGACGACTTTGATTTCATTCTTGGTGGTGGAGATGGCCACTTTTTTCTTTTAAAGGATCACAATAGTGTGGAATTTTTCTTCTCATGTATGCTGCAGTTTGGCAGACAATCATTTAGTTGTAATATGATTGAGAATGGTTAAATGTTTACGGTGAGATTGTCTCCTTTTTTGATTTTCCAAACTAGTGCAGGTAGGGGCATCCCGGAGAAGAGTAGCAGTGGCATATGGACAAAGATGTAAAGAAGTTAATGTGCCTTTGTTGGAAAATTTGGTAAGCGAGTAAGAGAACTTGTAAGATGATCCTTGTTATCAATATAATGGTCCTGACTGACTCAGTCATCGTAATAGAGCGTTGTGATACAAACCCTTCTTCCCCCGTTATTTTTCTCAGGTTGTTCTTCGTCATAAACTTGCTAGGTTGCTTGGCTATGATAATTATGCTGAGTATGCTGTTTGTTCTAGAATGGCGAAGACTACATCAAAGGTTTGTAATACAACTCTAAGCAAAGTTCTGAGCTGCAGTTTTGCATGGAGCTTCTTCATTCAGGAGAGATCTACAAATTGAAGAGATTTGAATTTCTTTTTATTCCTTTGTATGCCTTTTGCTATATAGTCCTTTTTTTTTTTTTTTTCTGACACTTATTTTACGATTTTTCCCATCAAATTGAGCTGGTTGGTCTGTTCATCAGGTTTTTGAATTCTTAGAGGACTTATCAACAAGTTTGTCTGACTTGGCTGCCAAAGAACTTGCTATATTGCAAGATTTAAAAGTTAGTTCCACTTTTAGCACTTGCATTGCTCCCAGCTCCATTCTTCTTCTGCATCTTATATCCTATTTGCTTTGGGACTCAGAAAAAAGAGGAAGGGGACTGTACTTTTGGAATTGAGGACCTTCTGTATTATGTGAAAAAGTTTGAAGATGAGAAGTTTAATCTAGACTTTGGAGCCCTGAAGGAGTACTTTCCTCTCAGTTTGGTTCTGCAAGGGATCTTCAAAGTACTTCAAGATCTTTTAGGTAATTATGTGAGTTTTATTTTGGAGACTAGGGACATATCCTAAATTAATTGTTACGGTGAGTCTATTGTTGAGTACCCCCCTCCCCTCAGGTGGAAGGCCATTTATGATGTTGGTTATGGTATTCTCTTCTTTTGTATGCCGTTTTTGCTTGTTCAGGTTTAAGATTCGAAGAAATTCTGGGTGCTGTGGTGTGGCATGAGGATGTCCGTGTTTTTGCTGTCTTTGACTTGAGCTCTGGTGAACTTATTGGCTATGCTTACCTAGACCTGTATTCCAGGTTCTATTGCTTCCTTTTCTTCTCCAACCTGCTTCTTCTATTATATTTCCTGTTAAACTTGTGATTAAGAATATGTTGGTCCACCCTTAATCATTTTGGTTGAATTCAGGGAAGGAAAATATGGTCAGACATGCGTCTTACCTCTTCAGAATGGTTCGTTGCCATCAAATGGTGCTAGACAGGTGAGATGCTTTATGCATGCAGTATTACACATGTTCAACCACTCAGTGTTGGATTGAATATTAATAATTTGTCTGTATCCAGCTACCTGTTGTCCTGATGATATCTGGATTCACAAAGGAAGATGGTAACTGCCCTGTCTTACTGCAATTCTCAGAAGTTGTAAATCTTTTTCATGAGTTTGGCCATGTGGTATGTTTTATTTTCTATTACATTTCCTGAACTACTATGAATTCATGTCTATGACTACATGTCCTGATTTCCTTATTCTTGCCTACCTTGGCTCATATATCACCGGCAGTTCTCTGGGCTTGGGCTCTGTTTATGCCTCTTTAACTGTGCTATATATATGTGTCTGGTCTTCCCCAACTGACTGCGTTCTCTTTTAAAACCTTTTTGTCCGGCAACTTCTTCCTTTCTTTTTTTTTTGGGCCCCCTTTGCTGTGGGTCTTTTGGAATCATCTTTTTTGCTTATACGAATAAGGTTGCCTACTTTTGCATAATCCCAGACCCTGCTCAGAGCAGGAATTTTGTCTAACTGCCATCTCTATTAAAAAATTTTTGAAAGAAATGAAAATTTGCATTTGTTTCCTCATCTCGTGTGTGCAACTGGTGAGGGAGTCATGCTAGATACTTCATAAAGGAAGCATAAATCAGTCCATGTCCATGCCTTCAATCCAGTTATTTTTGTGATCGTCTAACTTGTAGGAAGCTAAACATCTTATTTATATGCATTTGTCCTAAAATAGAGTATTTTCATTAGAAAGGGTGTGGCAAATATCACAGTTTGGGATGACTAGAGCTCAAAATACTTGAATTTAATGAGACAAAGCTTGCACTTCCTAGCCAACTCTGGCAAATGATTAAAATGTGGCACCATCCTGTGTGATCATAAGGACTTCCTAAAATTAGCCCAACCCTAGCTGCTAGCAAGTCAACTTTTCTTATTGTTTGGTGATAAAATTGTACAAATATTTATCGACACCATGTTGTCAGGGATTGAGCCTGTGTTAAATGGAATTTCAGGCCCACCATTTATGTAATCATGCTTCGCTTGTTCGGTTCTCTGGCCTGCGTGTTGATCCTGACTTTGTGGAGATTCCTGGTCACATGTTTGAGAACTGGTTAGTTGATTGACATCCTGTTGCTTTCTCTTATCAAGGAGAAAACAGATGCTTACTTGGTTATTTTTTCTATATTGTTGCAGGTGTTATGACAGCAGCATCTTGAAAATAATATCGGGTTACTATCAGGTGGCATCACCTTTTTATCCGTGTCAACTTTACTCTTACAATGAGTAGTGGTATTTGTATGTGGTAGTCTATTCTGCATGTGTTCATGTGTGGGCAATTTGCGGTCTTTGATTTGAAGCAATGAAGTCCTTAACGTTCTACACTATTTTGCACTGGAAAATATGGTTCAACCATTAAACCGTGTTTCTCTTCGATTTATATTTATATTTCTTCTAAGGGTGAGTTCCTTTCCTCCTCCCCAGCCTGGGTCCTTGTACAAGACCCAAGTGGGGTCTGGGAGGGACTGGGGAAGGAAGGAATTGTCAAAATCCCGGCGAAAAGGGTCTGTTAATGCCTCTCATAAGCCACCCTGGAGGCCTGGACTAAAACCTGGGTCGTGAGGGAAAACCCCAAGGCATCAATGCCATCTGCAAATGCATTGGCAATGTTCTGCTGATCTATGAACTGTTTAATATGTTGAATAATCAACTTCAGAATTTACTAATGCGGTATACATGTAATATCTAATGATAGGATATTACAAGGCCAATCAAGAATGAGGTTTGCAGTTCTCTGAGGAGATGGCGACATTCATTTTCCGTGCTTAAATTGAGGCAGGAAATTCTTTATTGTAAGTCCCCAGCTGGTGTCTACAGCATTCCCTTGTGCGCTCCGCCAAGAGTGGGGTCTAAAGGGTCAAATTATACGCGACCTTATCTGAAAACGATGAGAAATTCCCTGTATATTCATCACGGCAATTGGTGTGTGCTGGCTGGAGATGTTCACCCTTTCTTTTTCTTTTCAATGAGTGCTATTGTACTTAGTATACTAGTATGGGTGACAATCGGGTGAAACAATGGCCTATGCTGCCATGCATGTCTCTATGGTGGTCTATTGACTCTGAAATTCTGTTAGCTATGGGAAGATCGATGATTGTGATAACTACCATGTGTTTAATTTAAAGTTGTAACTTGTTCAGATAACGGCATGACAAATTGGAGCAACGTTGATGGTTTTCATTTGTGGTAATAATTCATTAGCTTATTTACAATTTACCCCGCCCCCAAAAAAATGATGAGGAAAAGAAAAAAGAAAAAATGGTGTGACAGTGAGCTACTCGAGCTTGTAACTGAGTTGAAGTGGAGCTCAATTACTCTCTTGTTGATTCGACCTCGATTTAGCTTCTTGTCAGTTCTGACTGTTGATTTCTGCATTTTCACCTCGCTTGCTAGCGTCATCTGCATTGGGTGTTGTGCATGAGTGGAAGGCATTCTGTGGTAAGGTTTTACATAAAGGCTAGATTTATCCTTTAGCTGGTTTCACATGGGTATGTGTTTTGATTTCTTCTGTCCTGTGTCTTTGTGCTATTGCTGTCTCAATTTCCAGAATATCTTGCAGCGGTATCGTAATCTAGGGAACATGTGTTTCATTTATGATTTTGTTTGTCCCTTGGACGACACTGAAATTTCCATGAGTTGTGCTCTTCTACATACTATGGATCTGTTGGTGGCATTTGTTCACTGTAGACCAAAGTCCTTAATGCCAGATTGGTAATCACAGTATCAGTTTTCTAGTAGAGGTCTAGAATGTAATGGATACGCATTTTATTGAATGTTATGTTTGGAAGGGTGCAATGCAGTGTGCTCAATACAAGAGAATTGATTAAAGTTTATTATTGATTACACTGCACTGCCAAACATGACATATATGAGAATGCTGCCATTTTAAATTTAACTAAAACAGTTTTATCTGATACTGGCTGGTAGCTGCCTGGAACTGTCTGACACAGGTTGGTGTCATCTGGTTTTTGATCGTACAGAATCAGGTGGTGCTTTGTATCAATTTCTGACATGGGCTTAAGATTTATATGACACTGCTGTAACCTAAACCTAGGAGCTGTGTTTGAAACGCTGAATATTATAACACTGAATTTGCATGTAGAAGAGTGAAGGCCCCCCCCCCCCCCCCGGGGGGGGGGGGGAAGAAAATACTTGAACTTGGCAACCATGACTCCTTGTGTTTGCCAGCATGCTTTTATCTATACTAATGCATTTGAAAGGCATTGTCTTGATGAAAAATTTAGGCATGACTATTGCTGATTCATGCTTTACATAGCTAACAATTGTCACCTTTTCAGGCCTGTTTGATCAGATCATACATTCTACAGACAATGTAGACTTCCTTGAGTTGTTCAAGTATCTACATCCCAAGGTGGGGACCTTTGCATAGTGCAAAAGTGAAGTTTATTCAACTTTGTTTGTCTATATATCTTTCTCATTGTGCCTGGCTTCCGACTTAGTAATATGTACATTTTCAGATGATGTTGGAAATGCCAGTTTTGGAAGGAACAAACCCAGCCTCTTGTTTTCCTCATTCAGCTATTGGTTATGAAGCCACCTGCTACAGTCGCATATGGAGCAAGGTTGATTCTCCTGGGTTTTAATTGCTCCAGCCAGTTGCAGATTTCTGCTATTTTTTAACCCCCTTTTCTTTATCACATTTTGATTCTCCTGAGGTTCATGAATCAATTACTCAACCACTCAAGTTTTATTATTATCTAGGTTTTTGCTGCTGACGTGTTTGCTTCCAAGTTTTGTGATGGTCTTCTCAACCATCATATTGGAATGCAGTTTCGCAATAAGGTGAGAGTTAATGTTCTGCTGGTTATCTTGAAATTTTATATTCAAAGTTTTGAATTTTAAAAACAAGAAATGGATTAATTACCATGTGGTTATAGTGCTACATCCAACTTTCTGATCGTCGGTCTAGTTATATCCTGAAAGTCCTGCCTCCATATCAGGCAGATGGGGTAAAGGGGGAAAAATGGTTCAGGTTTGGAACGTATCTCATATAAACAACTTCGCTTGCGTGACTTGTGTCACAGGTACTTGCTCCAGGGGGAGCAAGGGATCCACTTGAATCCTTGTCAAATTTCATGGGAAGACAACCATCAATTCAAGCTTTTGTAGATAGCCGAGCTTCATCTGGGGTGTGACAACAGTAATTTGAGCTAGTTTGGCACTTCTTTACAGACTAGGAGGTACAGTTTCTTAGCTCCAGAAACTTTAGCCCCTGATTTTCTTGTTCCTTTTCTTTTAATCATCTTATTGTCTTATGCAAGTATTGTCCTTTGTTTTGCTCCAGTGTAGTCCTGCTATGAACAGATGTAATAATTTACCTGGTTGTATCAACTACTTTCTATACTAGGACAATTCTGGAGAGCTACGAGCCTATGACTGGATCTTGTTTAATGACTAATTAGATGCGTATTATTTGCCTGTTCTGCCGGACTGTACTGTAGGACAACAATAGAAAATGGGCCCAAAACTGTGTCCCCAGGGGGGGCTGTGCTATCTGCTTCATAGTCCTTCACAAGAAAATTCAAGGCATAGGTCGCCAACACAGGAATCCCAATTGTGGGAGGGTGCTGTGGTGCCATATGATCATATGCCCTTGGGCATTTTTGCTTTGCAATTATGGTGATAAGATAGAATTCCAAGGTTGTGAGAGGAGGTATCACACATTGGTTCCATTGAGTCGAAACTTGTAGTGATTGAATCCCCATATATCATTACTGCTCAGATCTGAAAGGTGCTGCTTATCGCATGCTTGAAAATAGGCGACAAGAATTAGACGATTGTCTAGGGATCAGTTCCATGGCAAAACAATAAACCCTGAGGTACTAGTTTTCAGGGGCAAAGGGATACAAGCTGGGTGAATGCCTATCGACATTTACTGCTCTATGTTTGCCTGTTGGAGAAGGAATGTGTGTCCAAGACTTGAACTGAGTATTTCTAGTCTAACCTCTAGATCCCAAGCCAAGGGCTTCTCAACAAGCGTTTGCTATTTGGCACTGTTTACTTGTTTTGGACGTCTGTTTTGTGCTTTTTTCTCGTTCCATTTGCATCCAGAATTTGATCATGTCTTATTGCTAGCACTTGTATCCACCACTATTCATGCTCGTATATGCCGCCCAAATGCTCTCTCCTGTGTTGTTGTGCTTCATTTGCAATTGGAATTACGTAGCTATTGAAGACTGCAATGTTGAGTCAAATTTTCCTTTCAGAGGCAAGTTTCTGATGAATGATTGTGTAATTGATTAGATACTTCTTTGGCTGGTACAGTTCAGTGGAGGATAACGCACTCTTGAAGATCCATTATTCAAGTACTGTAATCCAATTGCGTGAGGCAGATGATGTACCTCAAGATCGTTGGACACTTGGATCGTTTCTATTGTTGCTTTCCCCTTAATACAATGCTAGTACATCACTAATTTAAACATATCTACAAAGAAATGGGTAGGATGGCTTGTATGTGGATGGCTTGTATTTTATACACAAGATTTCACACATGTGTAACCAGATGTTCTTGTTTAATATTTTATTTTGTTTATGTTATTTAAAAATGATGTTGTAATGAAAAATCACTTTCCTTGTTTTGGCGGTACTTGGTCTAGGTAGCATAATATAGCATAATAAGCCTATTACTATCTCTTAGTGGAGAAAAAAAAACTTATATTTTTAGAAAGTAATCAATTTATCATGAGATAGGTAGAAAATGATGTTGTAATGAAAAAACCTTCTTATTTTGCCGCAAAAACAAATTTTTTGGGGGAATTTTTTTTTTTAATGCCATTCATACTCACATAGAATGAGTTGTTATGCCATCCATGCTCGCGCTTTTTTTGCTTCAAAGAGAAGAAAAGTGCATAATTCTTTTAGATAGATCCAGGATTGCCAACTCTCATAAATCGATAGATTTCTCATTTTTCTTTTCTTTTTTTTAAATGCTCCAACTCCTGTGGTATTTCAGCACAAACATGCCGGGCCTAGAAAATAACACCGAAGAGAAAAGTACATGCCTAGCAATAATTCAAGGAACAGTGGTTAGTTAGACTGAGCGCAATTTAATTAATTGTTAGGGGTAAATATCTTGATTAAATAATAGACTATAAAGAATAAGTGGAAAAAAATTCTCGTATAAGTGAAAAAGTCAACTTTAAATGTTCAAATAGAATATGTAAGTTCAAACTCATTACTTGAAATTACGCATTCTCTTCCAAAACAAAAAGGGAGAGTCGTCCTCCAACAAGTAATCCGCAGTGGACCGCGAGGCTTTTAAAATCTTGTACGCCATTGGTTGTTAAATCAACCTCGCTACAAGGGTTATTCACATTTTGAAGAGAGAATTTTCCAATGTTGTCTGTGTAGATTGTTGGGTTGATGGCTTGCAGGCTTATCATGTGTTCGTTTTCTCATTAACATATTAGCATTGTAGTTTTGGGGATTAGGCATAAGTGGGCCATTGGGTTTAACTTTTAATTGGCTATTTGACCTATTGTTAGGGGTTGGAGATGACAATAAAACCAATACTCATTTAAAACAGAAAAAACTTGCCCCATTTAAAACCCGAGTCGGTGGTGCGGGCCATAGGGTTTAACTTTTAGTTCGCTATTTGACCTATTGTTGTGGTTAGCGCTGACAATAAAATTCGTGCTCATTTCAAAGCGGCAAACCTATCCCATTTGAAACCTAAATGGGTGGTGTGGGCCATAGGGTTTAATTTTTAGTTGGCTATTTTACGTATTGTTGGGGTAGGTATTGGGATTGGGTTAGACGGGTAACTATTAATTTAAAGGATCGATGCAAGTTTTATATGATCAACATAGGGTCAAGTCAATAAAAAGCAGCGCTAGCAATAAATTATCTATCTAATGCATTTAAATAAAACGGGATGAGTTTACCCATTAATAACTAGTTTTATATACGGATAGGCTTACTGACAATGCTTGGAAACAAGTTGACTTGACCCAAGCCATTAGTCTGAACAAAAAAGGCAATTTTGTTAATAGAGCAGCCTTAACCGAGGCTAGAGTCCATGCCCATGTCCCTGCCCCTGCCCAAAGGCCATTGTATGCACATCTATTTGGGCAGCTTGAAGTTGGGGTTCTTGGCACGTTGCAGGAGGGTACTGTCAATTGATGTTCGCCCACCAGTCTTTTCCTTTGCAATGCAATGCTCATCCCATTAGATCACCGCATAAAATAATATCCATGTACTATACAACTAAACATATTTAATTACTTTAGTTTTATATATTGTTTTGTATTTTACTTTATTATTTTTATGAAAAATAATTTGCACATAATAGTTTGATGACATAACTAATTAAAAGTTCTTGTTTTTTTTTAAAAAAAAAATAACAGAAGAGGTGGACTTAAAAAACACACACTCATGACCAGATAATTAAAGAGTTCGATTAAAAAATAAAAAAAGATATATGATTGTAGCATTCAACTAAAAAACAACACACATGCTCGACATGGAAAAAGAAAAAAATTACAAGAGTTTGATTAAAAAAAAAAAAATGAAGATACATTGATTATAACATTCGACTAAAAAGAAGCAAAATACAATAGTCCAAGATTAGGGAAACAAAAAAGTAATATGAAAGATGTGGAGTATCACTATTACCTCTGTTGCTGTCCCAAACTTCACTTGCATAGTTCCTCCATCAAGTCCCCTTGGAGGCATGAATGTATGTTGAGGTCGCGAAGTTCTGCTGATATTTGAAAGTCCGTCTCATAGTATCGATGACGATTATAGTGAACAATAGGCTAGGTGGTGGTACCCTTCATAATGTTGAACTCAACTACAAACTTGTAGTTCTCCCGCTCATCCTCAACAATCGTGTCATGAAGTATCACATGTGCTGTCATTGTAAAACCGATGTCTTGTTCCTCCATGAGTTGAGCGGGGCCATGTACTATGACAAATCAAGCTTGTAACACACCAAATGCTCGCTCCATGTCTTCCTAACTGACTCTTGATATTTGGCGAAAGAGTTTTGCCTTGGGAACCTGCAAAAAGGAGATGATTTCAATGAATATCACCCATTTCAGATAAATTCTATCTAGATGAAAATATCCTATCTTGTTTTTATGATCATTAATGACATACTTACGTTCATGAACCCCATCTTTATACAACCCCTAAAAAACTAAGGAACGGTCAAAGACATTTATATAATTGAAACTTTCTGATAATCTCAAGAATGATACCATATCCAAATCCAAATGTCGTATGATACGACAATATTAAGAATGAAATATGCTAACTGATGTGAAGGTAATTGACCCTTACTAATGCATCAAAGATTACTATTCTACATATTAGTTTTCTCAAAAAAAAAAATTGAAAAAATATATTTTTATGTGTACCTCTGTGCAAGGGGCAAAAAATAATAAATGGGGGTGCCAGAAAAACTTTATCCCCCAAAGTGGGCAAATTATTATATACACCTGAGAGTATGTACTTCTATTACCACATTTATATATATTTTTTAATGTGTATTTGTTATATGAGCGGTTATTAATATATATTTTGCTTATGCAACTTTCAGGAGTATATACTTCGGGGTGTATAATATAGGCTTTGATTAAAGTCGGTTGAAGAGAGAAGAGGAAAAAGTACCCTTGTCGATTTTTTTTTAAAAAAAAAAAATATACGCAGTGTCATTTTCTCATCTCTTATTGATGGTGGATTTACACGTCGTTGCCTTTTGTCTATGTATTTTCTTCCTTTTGTTTTTGAATTAGGTCCCCCAAAAGATTGAATCTTCCAGCACTGGTTGGTGAAAACTGAAAAAAGTGAACGATTTGGGATATAATTTTTGATGGGCAGCAGCAAAAAAGCAACTGCAAGGAAGAGATGAGGCACTAGGGTTTTGGTGATGGTGAGTTTCCTGTGAACTGCTTAAGTGAGTATCTTTCTATTTGAATGCAAATCGCCGTCGTGGGTTTTCTTTTGCTTCTCTCATGTGATAAGGGGTTCAATTGATTCACCTTTTTATGCTGTTATTCTACTCAATAAGTGATCTTGCATTTGGTTCAAGTGCCATTGTGCTTAGATTGGCATCTGGGTGAGGGTCGAATATTAGTTCTATAGTGGTCATAAACATGGGCTCTTTGGATTTGGGTGTGGAAGAAATCAGGTGGGTCTGTTCGATTTGCTTTAATATTGGTGGGCAAACTTGATTTTGAGGATTCTCCGCTGTACCTACTCTTTTGGTGAATTTGGGTAATTCAAGTAACGTTCTTCTAATTCATTGTTTCCCAAAGGGTTAGTTTGCTGGGAGCAATGTTTAAACAACTACTGAGCAAGATTCCGCGCAAATCATCGAAGTCATCAGAGCATAGGTCTAGTCCTAATGCCAGCTCAAATGCATCCAGCAGTGTAAGAAAAAGTGATGTAGGTAATAAGTCTGGTAACCCTAATCCAGGTGCCAATGGTGCCTCAGGTGCAGGACATAATCAGGGGAGAAAAGTATCCAGGGCCATGGACTTGATGATGAATGGCGTTTCAGTGTCTTCTTATGAAGCATTGCCTAGTTTTAGGGATGTTCCCAGCTCTGAGAAGCAGAGCTTGTTTATCAGAAAGCTTCATATGTGTTGTATTCTATTTGACTTCACTGACCCAACGAAGAATCTGAGGGAAAAGGAGGTGAAACGGCAAACGTTGTTGGAACTGGTGGATTATGTTTCTTCTGCCAATGGGAAGTTTTCGGAGACTGTGATGCAAGAAGTCATAAAAATGGTTTCTGTTAACTTGTTCAGGTCTCTAGCCGCTCAGCCGAGGGAAAACAAAGTTATAGAAGCATTTGATGTTGAAGAGGAGGAGCCTTTGATGGATGCTTCATGGCCTCATTTGCAGATAGTGTATGAATTCTTGCTGAGATTTGTGGCATCCCCAGAGACTGATGCAAAGTTGGCAAAGAGATATATTGATCACTCTTTTGTGTTGAAGTTGTTAGATCTTTTTGATTCTGAAGATCCCCGTGAAAGAGAATATTTGAAAACAATTCTACACCGCATATATGGAAAATTCATGGTACACCGCCCATTCATTAGGAAAGCTATCAACAACATATTTTATCAGTTTATCTTTGAGACTGAGAAGCATAATGGAATTGCTGAACTTCTGGAGATATTAGGCAGTATCATTAATGGGTTTGCTTTGCCGCTTAAAGAAGAGCACAAGCTCTTTCTTGTTAGGGCATTGATACCCCTGCATAAACCAAGAAGCTTGCCTATGTACCATCAACAGTTATCTTACTGCATTACACAGTTTGTAGAAAAAGACTGCAAGCTCGCTGATTCTGTAATAAGAGGTCTGTTGAAATACTGGCCAATCACAAATAGTTCAAAGGAAGTGATGTTCTTAAGTGAGTTGGAAGAGGTTTTAGAAGCAACACAAATGCCAGAATTCCAAAGATGTGTGGTGCCCTTGTTTCGCCAAATTGCGCGCTGCTTGAACAGCTCACATTTCCAGGTATTAAATTCTGGTAAATCAATCCTATTTTACTTGGATCAACCATTTTCAAGAACAGCACGATCATACATCTGTCACACTTTTTTCTTAAGTTGGATCTTACCATCTGTTCCTCTGCCTATTCTAGAGATTCCATGTGGCTGACCAAAATAGCAGACCAAGGCTTGGTTTTGGTTGGCTTTAGTTTAATAATTTTTGATTTGATTGGCTTTATGAAAATCTCAGACTTCTATAAGCCATTGCTGCTGCTTCAAGACATTTTTGTTCCAGTGTAATATGTTCGTAGCTTCCTAGATTATAGCTTAGGGTGTGATGGGAGGGATAGGTTACAAGTTGAATCCTGAGGCAACAAAGCCGTCTTTCCTAGGGCTAGAGCCTAGATGCTAGGTCTAACCTCTCTATTAGATATTATTGATGAGGACCAAACGTTACCCCCCAGAGCATTTTGAAAATTTGGGTAGTTTGCAACATCTGGCTTAGCCAGTTTCTAGTGGTGGTCAATTTTGTGCAACAGATTTCATGCTCGATCAATTCGGTATAACTAGATTGGGTCAAACATCTTGGCTAAACTGTAGAAGGCAGGTCATAGCACTATTACTGGTTGTTATAAGTTATAACACTCCTTAATACTTTGGTTACCTCCGGTTCCCAAGAGGCATATCTGCTTCAAATGCAATTTAAGATAGCAGGAAAAATGCACAGTTGTATACTATGGGTGCTACTGCATCCAGAAGTGTTTTACTATCTACTTCATGTGTGTCTGTGGATATATCCATACAATCTCTAGTGAACCTTCTATTAAATTGAGGAAATGATTCTCTTGCCTATTTAGTTTATGCATTTTATGTGATGTTCTCTTCTAGGTTAAAAGTGTCTTAGGCATTGATTGTAATGCCTTGATCCTTAGCCCTACAAGTTACCATGAGTCCCTCCTATGTGTTTTCCTTTCACTCACATGCTCCTTAAGGAGCTTCCTATGAGGCCACTAGTCTTCCAAGTTCATGCATCCTGGATTATTAGATGAGCTACTGAAAAAGTAGGTGCATCTTGGTGATAAACGTGAGCAATCTTAAATCTTTTAAGCCTCAAATTTATATACCTTTGGGCTTTGGCGGTTACACATGTTCTTACTTGAAGTACAATGCACGCATTGTACCTTGAAACTAACCAACTCATTGTGTGCTCGTGGCTTGTGTCACTAGGCGTCCACTAGAGTAGCATGGTTGCAAGGTTACTCTGACATCGTGTACTGCCTTGACCCTTTGTGAGCTATCTTTAGTTACTTCGAACAACTGATTTCTGGATCGATGATGTGGAGCACACCACGGACATTTCTGGCTTGGCTTGGCCTCATTTGGTGGAACTTTCTACAAGTACTTCTGTATTCAGTTTGCTAAAGGCTAGTATGTTTAAAGGTGGAGTTTGCAGAAACGGTCACAAAAAGGTGTACTTTAGTAGTTTCAAATTCTTTATGCCTATAGCGTTAGGATTTCAAAATGGCATACAGTATTCTTGCTGCTTTTTTTGGGGGGGGGGGGGGAGGGTATGTGTTGGCTGGAGAAAAAGAGGGCTGTAGGATTTGGAGAATGCCAATCTCTGCTGTCTCCAGTGTAATTTCAAAAACATCGAATCAGCCTTGGTCATTGTTTCAGAAGGGCAAATGTCCTCTTATGATTTAGGGCTTCTTTATTAATGTTTAAGCTGCTGGACAGTGAATTGGTATATTGGGGGGAACTATTGGACTTTGTGGTTTCCTTTTCTGGAACATTGAGCTGCTGCATATGTCTAGTGCCAAGAGCTCTCTCCTGTTGTCGCCACCTCCACAAAAGAGGGTTGATGCTTTTCATAGTAGTATGCTTGGAATTTGGATCTGTGACATGAAGTAGAAGACGTTTCTACTGGATATCCGCGTGTTTTAAATGATTGAAAACTTTAAATCCTGAAATTATTACCATGTCTTGAGGTGGGCTTAGTCTCTTGGAAATATTTTTTGTGTAATATTATAGTGGGTTCAGCTTTCACCGTCTCATGCTCTGTCCTTGGTTTTATTTTATCTGGCGTTGGAGTTTGATTTTGTCTGTTATTTGTAGGATTTAATTTTCTTTTGCTGAACGATGTGTTAGTGGCAAGGAGGAGGATATAGAAAGGCTGCATTGGTGAAGTTCTGGAGTTGCTTATTTGTCAATCTAGTGCTACATACAATGTCATGAAGGATTGGCAGGTGTTTGAAGATGAAAATGTAGTCTTCTAAAGAGTTTAAGATTATCCTTTCTTGAGGCTGCTTGTCTATTCATAGTAGTATGGGCAATGTTGTGCCAAAAAATCCAAATCCATACCCCAAGCCTCGCTTGAGCTGGATTTTTTTTTTGGGGGGGGGGGGGAATGTAGCAGCCTTGCCCTTGTGATGCAATAAAGAGAGTATTTTTGTTGCATCCTAGATTGATAAGTTGATAACCTTTTGACTGACTTCTACTCTATAAAAAGGAAGCAAAGGACTGTTTCATGTACCATTTTGCTAAAGTCCACTATAATCCAATCTGGCAAAATTGCATAAAGATGGCTTGTTGCCTGTTCGAAAAGTGTACATGCGGGCAACATCTTGCATGGTTTAGTCTTCCTGTTAGTTTTCTTTGTGGCCCTCATTTGCTATATGGTTAGCCCCCCTCCTTTTTTTTGGGGGGGGGGGGGGGGGGGGAGGGAGGTGTTTAAGGGGAGTTTCTTGATGGGCATTTGTGCAGAAATTGCAGCATATCAGTATCATCATCATTGTGAAGCATAATGTCCTTTAGCTAGTTTTGTTGTAGCTCGAACTAAGAGAATATTTTTGGTGGTTTGACATGGTGGGTGCTGGCTTAGGAAGGGAGGTTTTCCTAGCTTGAGGAAAAGAAAATAAAGGAAATGAATGCCTTGCAAATGATAAAAGCTGAAAAGAAAAGCGAGCTCCCCAGTTGCTTTCTAACTCCTGTAACCTGCTGAGTGCTGCCAATGCTGAAGTA
The DNA here is from genome assembly GCA_029747015.1 of Carnegiea gigantea. Classification (NCBI taxonomy): domain Eukaryota; kingdom Viridiplantae; phylum Streptophyta; class Magnoliopsida; order Caryophyllales; family Cactaceae; genus Carnegiea; species Carnegiea gigantea. The sequence continues at coordinate 798,386 of JAKOGI010000250.1, read as the reverse complement.
ACCTTATCCTCGGCCAGTCATTGTGCAAATATGTTAAATCAAGCTCTTAGTGGACCATCTCTATCTTTTGACTACTTTATTCCGCTTAGGGTTCATGGAAAGGGATCTTATTCAGTGACTAACTCTTCATTTTGGGACTGTTGCTTCCACGTTTTGGATTTTGGATCTGTGGTAAGTTGGTGTTGGCTTCATGCACCAGTGAATCCCGCTAATATATTCCTCAGGTGTTCAGAAGACGCTTTTGTATCTCTCAAAATGCCTCAGACATTGCATTCATGGACTAGTATTCACATTTGTGAGGGGAGTCTCTGGTCCTTGTTGCTGGGCTGCTCCCAGAGCCTTCCCTAGGTTGTGTTAGAGTGACAACATTTTTATGTTATTTTGTTTTTTCCCCCCCTTAGTAGGAGTGAGTACTGTTAAAGATCCACTAGGGGTTGATGCAAGCCATGCATACTACATAGGAGCTCATGACAAACCACAAAAGATCACAAAATCTGTAATTTCTAATGAAGAAGAAAAAAGTCCTCTGTCTCAAAGATCGAAAATCTGAATAAATTTGTCATTGACTCACTCTAGACCCTAGAGCTGTTCCAAACAATTGGTAGATAATCCAAAAAAGTTGACATGTTGAATGATCCAAGCAACCATTCATTTTGCTTTTCTGCCGAAGAGGCCTCCCCTAACCAAAACGCGTATTTATGAAGAACCCAAGAAAATACTAAGGAGTATACTTTTCCTAGAATCTTGCATGTCGGACTCAAATGCGGAAGCCTTCCGTGGAGCCTCTGAATAGTTGGTTCCCAAGTAAACTTTCCTTGAGTCTTGATAAAGTAAGACCTACGCAGGAAGTTGAAGAAGGCTATAGTGCACTTGCCACCAGCTGGATATTTCCGCCTTTCCTACAGGCAGTGTAAATTCTTTGATGAGTTTCACTGTCAACGTTGACATCCCTCAAACCACACAAGAACATTGGGAAGATTCCCGGTTGCTTACTGTTGTTAAAAAATGAGTAGATGTGAGATGTTAATGGATGTTGAGTTCAATCTACAAGTAAAAAAACCAGAGATGAAGACCATCCTGAGAATCACACTTAGTTTCTACTAAGGACCTTCATGACTGACAGGAACCGGAATAAGAGTTTGTGTCACCTTTAGCATGCATCTCGAAACTGAAAAGCTATTCGCTGGGGAGCCATTGGCAAGGCCCATAAAAGATGCACTAGGAGATCCAACCGATCCACTCCTCCCTAAAACAGCAATGTGTTATTGGGTGAGATTGCATCATTCCAATCTCCCGTACTCTCTGGGGGACTAAAATTGGAACTCTATGAGAAGGATCTTTGCTTTGAAATCCATTACCGGCTCAGTGCATGTGTTGGTATCTCTAAAGCTACAAGCCCCACCCCCTGCCCCCGGGCGATAAGGCTGCATGCTCTTTAACATTATGTTGCTTGCATTGCTTCTGCATACTGTGATTTGCTCACTCCAAATTGGGCAGTTGTGCATGAATTTCTATGATCCATCAGTTAGATGAAATTGCGGGAATGATTCATTGATATTATCATATTAATTGGTTTCATATTTAACCCTAGAGTGTAGATGTCATCCTCTTCCCTTCACATTCTTCTATGGAGCCTTGTCCATCACCAATAGCCTGATACGAGCAGGGAGAAAAAGTTAACTTGCTTGACTACTATTGGCCGAGAATGGAGTGCTAACTCCTTTTCTCCTTGCATCTTTCCTGACTTGCGTTGATCGCCTGTGAATTCTAGACCCTCTTGTAGTTGCCTTTATATCAAAAGAAGTATGTTTTCTGTCAATTCAAATCTCATAAATTAAGAAACACAAGTCTTAGACATTGAAAATTGCATGAAAATCCTTTCTCTATGTATTCTCAATCGTGTACTGAGGTGCTTTCTGTTATTTTACGTTCTTTTACGGATATTGTTTCAATGGCTTAGTCACTATCTTCTCATGCCCAAAGGCCCCAAACGTTCACATCAATGATTTTGGTCATTTGTGTTCTAAAACTCAGTTCAGCTAAACCCATATTGTCTTTGATCCCTTGTGTTGTATCCTTCTTTCCAGGTTGCAGAGAGGGCATTGTTCCTTTGGAACAACGATCACATCGAGAACTTGATCAAACAGAACTGCAAGGTTATTTTACCTATCGTCTTCCCTGCACTGGAGAAGAATGCTAGAAGTCATTGGAATCAAGCTGTACATAGCTTGACTCTGAATGTAAGAAAAATCTTCTCAGACCTCGACCCTGAGCTCTTTGAGGAATGTTTGCTCAAGTTTCAGGGAGACGAGGCCAAGGAAGAGGAAGTCAGAACCAGACGTGAAGCCACTTGGAAAAGGCTAGAAGAAATTGCTGCTGAGAAAGGAGCAACAACTGAACCAGTACTTGTTCCTCTCATAATACCAGCTCGCACAACTTCCGGGCTTTGAGCGCAGGATATCTCTCATCATTGAGGCGAGTCGGCTGGTTTTTTCCCCCCTTTTTGACCCAAGTCTCATAACTGGTGGTTCGGCTCTGAAGATGGGTTTACTTATATGTTCATCAATTTATTTTGTTACCACCATTCTGAACTTCAGTCTAAAATGGGGAAGAGCCTGTTAGTGGATGTTTGTAGCTTTATGGTTTCTTTCTGAATATCTGTAGCTTAGATCTACCTTTTTAGGGGCTTAAGGTATGGGTAGATATTTAATTCAAAAGAGTTAAGGAGAAATGCATAAGAGTAGAATTTTTCCTCCTTTTTTGGGTTTTGCAATTTGCAGTGGCTGAATGTACAGTTGTGATATCCTGGCCTGGCTTTATTATTACAAAGTCTTAATTATGATGATTATGGCTGCTGGTTGTTTGTGAACATTCCTTGGTGTCAAATTTGCTTTTACAAAAGACCTAATGGTGTTGAGGGGACCTTGTGCCCACTTTTTCTTAGACACACTAATTACTACTTATTGGAATAACCAGGGTGAAGGGTGTATGTATAACCCTGTTTCTTCTTTCTTTACTTCTTGCTGTTGAATCTACAGTGTGTTTAGATTTGATTTTCCAGGATGCCTTGTACTTGTATTATGGAGGATATGGAGGATTTTCACTCTAATTTGAATGGGAACTGAAATTTTCTTTCAATAATGCTTGTATTTTGAGGACTTACAACTAATTGAAACAATTGGGCACATGTCCAGAAGTGGCAAGAGCTGAAAATGACACTATTAACAGAGTTGAAAGCAATTCATAATTTCGCATCAACTGGAGTGTGATTCAATTTTGAATGACCGTTACTAATTTCATTGTCTTCACGCTCCCATCTTTGCAATAATATAATCAAGGATATCTCAATCACATTACTCATTCTAATGGCTTGTGGGTATGGGATTACAATATTACCAGAACCTAATGGTGATAAGTATTTGCCTAAGTTGGCAAGTTTCCAACCTAAATTGCCCCCAAATATTAACGAGTATTTTTTGACGTACGACTTCTTTTTCTGTTATAGGTTTTTTCACAAAAAGAAAAAGATAATTATAACAATTAGTAATTTTTCGTGCATCTTTGTATCTTCAATATTGTCGTAACAATTTAACAATGTAGGGTTTGCATCATTCTAATAATTGGTTTTATATTTACCTCAATCAAAATTAAATTTAGCTAGAATCACTAAAGATATCAAAAATCCTATTAATGCAGCACAACAATAAGAAAATACTATATCAGTCCCACCTTAATAGAGTTTGAGCAAATTTGAAGAATTAAGTGGACAACTTTACTTGCATAAATAGAACATTGATGGCCAATAATTCTTCTTTTTTTGAGAAATATATTTTTTCAAAGGTAAAATCTGCATAAATAAAAATTACTTGTATAATTTTATATAATGAATTTATAATCAATCAAATCATTGAAAGTTGACGTTCTGATCGTGAACACTCAACTTGGTGTCGCTAAATAGCAGGAAGATGAGCTTTGAATGTTTTTATCATTTTCATAGAGGTCGAGGATGTCCCATCACAAGATCAAACAGATAAGGCTTAAGAGGAAAACCAAAATTAGGGTGCACTGATCACATAGGATCCACAAATTACCTGAGAGTGAGTGGGCCCCTCAGAAAATTAAGAATGTGCACTGTTCTTTGCTGGACTTTTTCTCACAATGGGAACCCTCATAAAAGGAAGTTTATTGCATAATCCACAGGTCCATATCTGGGGGGCTGCCTTGGTCAGCATACTTTCTCTCTCTGAAAATCAACAACCCCAAATTGACGAAACTCAAATTGACCCCTTATTCCTGGTAAATCAGCATAGTTCTTTGAGTAAGCTGTTGAAAATCTCGATTTTTCAATCCCCTTTTTTTCACAAATTTCTCTCTTTCCCATCTACAAATTCAAATAGTTTGCCTTTGCTGCTCTCCCCTTATGACAATTTCTTTGCCCATTTCATTCTTGTTCAATTTTTTCTTTTTCAAAATTCTGACAAAAATGCTATCTTGATGTTTCAGATCATACCCAGATCTTTTCAGTTGCTTCACGCCCAGTTGAGCTAACCCCTTCATTTTGGTGGTTTACTGGGCAAATACCCAGGTAAAATTTTTGGAGTTTGTTGCCCATTTTGTTTACTGTTCATCAAAGGTTCCTTTTTTGACCTAATTTTGTGCTTTGGTTTGAAGCTTTATTTGATTTTTCTTTTGATCTTTGGGGGGAGGGGGGCTGGTGGGAGGTTGTTTGTTGGGTTTTGCTTTTGGGTTGTGTTCTATAAGTCAAAGACTCAAAAGGTTGTAAATTTGTCTTGTGGCTCTTTGTGGAAATTGAGAACAATTCATCAGTTCTGTGGAATGGAAGATTGCCTTTGGTTTTAAAGCTCATTTGGGTTTGTCTCTGACCTAGTTTTTGGTAAAGAGCTAGTGTTTTTGGTGTTAAATATGTTCTCTGATCTAGGTTTCTGTAAATTTCTCCTTTCTTTTCAGGATCTAATTTGGATTTTGAACCCTCCCCCTAAGGGCTTCTGCAGGGGGCACTGGTTGAAATCAGTGGAAGGGGCAACTAACTCAAATCATGTCCAGATAAGAACTCCTGAAATTGGGGTTTTCTTGTTTGATTGAAATTTTGAAGCGTTTTGTTTTGCTGGTGAACTATAATTCTGTGCTTTGGAGGAGGCTTTAGTTCTGGGCCTTTTTTGGCTGGAGCGGGATAACATTTTTCTTGCTTCGTCTGCAAAAATATGATCAAGCAGATACTGGGTAGGCTTCCTAAGAAGCCATCTAAATCGGCTGATGCCCGTGATAGTCTCTCTTCAAATGTCCTAACGGGTTCCAGAAGCAATGACTCAACTGCCCATAAATCAGGAAATGGGAAAGATGTGCCTCATCTAGGTTTTCATTCATCCTCACATTCTGGTGGGGGTCATGTGAACAGATTTTCCCTGATGGAGGATTCAAAGGCGAATGAAAACTCAGGTGTCAATTCCTTTGAAGCATTGCCAAGTGTTAGGGATGTTCCAAGCTCTGAGAAGCAGAATTTGCTCATAAGAAAGCTCCACCTCTGTTGCACTATTTTCGATTTCACTGACTCAAAAAAGAACTTGAAGGAGAAGGACATCAAGAGGCAGACGTTACTTGAGCTTGTGGATTATGTAAGTTCTGCCAATGGGAAGTTCTCGGAAAATGTGATTCAAGAAATCATTAAAATGGTGTCTATAAACTTGTTTAGATCGCCTAGTGCTCAACCCCGTGAAAACAAAGCTTCAGAAGCTTATGATTTGGAAGAAGAAGAGCCTTTGATGGATCCTGCATGGCCTCATCTGCAGATTGTTTATGAGTTCTTCTTAAGATTTGTGGCATCACCTGAGACTGATACAAAACTGGCAAAGAGATATATTGATCATGGTTTCATTCTAAAGTTGTTAGATCTATTTGATTCCGAAGATCCTAGAGAGAGGGAGTACCTGAAAACAATTCTTCATCGCATCTATGGAAAGTTTATGGTACATCGCCCATTTATAAGGAAATCAATAAACAATATATTTTATCGTTTTATTTTTGAAACAGAGAAGTTTAATGGGATTGCCGAGCTTTTGGAAGTTTTGGGTAGTATAATTAATGGCTTTGCTCTACCTTTGAAAGAGGAGCACAAGTTTTTCCTTGTACGTGTCCTCATTCCTCTCCATAAACCAAAGTGCTTACCTATGTACCATCAGCAGTTATCATATTGCATCACCCAGTTTGTAGAGAAAGACAGTAAGCTTGCGGATATTGTGATAAGGGGTTTGTTGAAGTATTGGCCAATCACAAACAGTTCGAAGGAGGTCATGTTCCTCAGTGAGCTAGAGGAGGTTTTGGAAGCAACCCAGATGCCTGAATTCCAGCGTTGTATGGTGCCATTGTTTCGCCGTATCGCTCGTTGCTTGAGCTGCTCCCATTTCCAGGTAATTGCTCTTTCTTGATATTTATCTTTTTGGAACAGCTGCTAATTTCTATTGCAAACCTAAGTTGCATATAATATGCTATTGAGGAAGGTTAAGTTACAGGGACTATTTTGTTCTTTTTTTTTTTTCTCGCATAGGATGTGATTTCTGAATGCTTATGATTTTGTATATGCGTTCTTACCAGGAGTGATTTCTGAGAGCTTAAACAGAGAGTGGTTTTTAGAGTATAGTTAAGAAAATACTATTAACCCAAAGGCCTAGACAAACAACAAGGCTACTTCCAAAGGCCTACATAGAGTTTGGGGAGATCCACGTTTATTCAACCGTGTGAATGACCAGTGGAGATGCTATTCCCCAGAGACCCAGAAAACACTTTTGAAAGGTGGTTCCTGGAAACAAAGGGAAAGAAGTTGTAAAGATAAAGCTCAAAAGCATCAAAGATGAATGGAGTAGTACAAGGCTAAGATGAAGTACATGAGACTAGGATGAGTAGTCGTAGAGGCTATGCTAAGCATATAGGTTTATTTTCAATCTATAGGCGACAAAAGTTCCTAATCTTAACAGGTAAATAACAGGTGGACAGACCTGAAACAAGTGGAAGGAGCTCTCATGTAAATACCCTGCCCTTATGTGTTGTCTGCTGCAAGCTTCCCTCTTAGGTGTGGTCTTTTTTGCTTGTTAAGTATTTTATCTGTTTCTTCAATTTTGAATACTAGGGAATGTCAGCAGAATGCCTCAATAAATTGTCCTTTGCTTTTGTTCTGTGTAATGGGCTGCGGGAAACGCTTTCTAATTGCACTGCCTGTGTAAACATTTGTCTATGATTCTATTGTAGAGATCAGGTTGTGTCTCTGGCCCCGTCGCATCCCTTCTTTGTTGGGACTTTGGGGAAATGGTTTGGTTTGGTCAGGTTTTGTTAGAGGGTTTGTGGGAAATTGACATTTCTTTCATGGGGCGCAAGTGCTTTAGTAAGCAACCTTAAGGGTCAGCACCCATGCTTTATAGTCTTGTATGTCTCTGTGAGAAGTTTTTGCATTTGATTTGGTCATTTGCATTTGCCTCATTGATCTAAGCTCAGTCATTAGTTAGATCACCTGTCCTCTTTAGATGGAACACATGTCTTTTTAACTAGCAGGATGTAAAACAGAAATTCATTATAATCACAATGGCACTTGATCCGTATGTAAGTTTCACTGATCTTGGATGTACTTTCTACAATATGGTCGCTTGTGCAAGTTTTTTCTCTGCGGTGAACTTTTGATCAAACTCGTCTCTTCAGGTGGCAGAGCGGGCATTGTACCTATGGAGCAACGACCACATAGAAAACTTGATTAAGCAAAATCGGAAAGTTATACTGCCCATCATCCTCCCTGCATTGGAGGAAAATTGCAATACCCACTGGAATCAGGCTGTCCAGAGCTTGACATTGAATGTGCGGAAGACTTTCTCTGACGCTGATCCAGAACTTTTTGAGGAGTGTTTACGCAAGTTCAAGGAAGACGAAGCTAAGCAACAAGAGCTCAAAGCAAAACAGGAAGCTTCATGGAGGCGCTTAGAAGAGATTGTTGCAACCAAAACCTCAAGTCCCCAAAAAACAGCTGCCCAAACAGCTGAGAGCTAGAATGCAGAGTACATGGTTTTCCGTTACGTCATTGGTGACTTGGAGTGACGAATTCCGATTGGTATGGGTATTTCCATTTGAGAAATGCTGGGCTGGTGCCCTTTCCCTCGATTTTGGGGCTGGTGGCTAGTATGGTGGCTGCTGCCCCATCTGCTATGCTATAGCACAGGTATAGGTGAGCAGCTGGTTTCTGAATCCGGGTTGTTATGGAGGAGCTGTGAGGGGTTGCGGTCCTTGGTGATGGCTAATTGTCGCCAAGTACTCGAGAGCTTTGGTTTCCAGATACCTTGCTTTGTCGGGTTTGTATTATCTTGTGGTTTTGTGCTCATGGAAGTCACCCCGCAACCCCAGTGTACACATTATACATATGTGTATCTTCTTGACAGTTCCGAGAATGATTGCGATATTTGGTTTGATTTTTGGCTTACATATTTAATTCTTGAAACTTGCAAGTTGTTTTTGATTGTAAGAAAGATTTGTGTAGGGGGAAAATGTTACTCCACTTGTATCATAGCATTGCTTGACTGAGGCTTGATTGATGATGTTTCTTTACCACCAATTTGAAGGTGGCATGCACAACTTATGGTGGGTTCTTAAAAGAGTCGATAAATGAAACTGCCTTTTAACCAGAGAGACAAACGTTAGTCTTTGTCAGGCTTGGGGCTCTTGAACACACTCACTGAGTTAACCAACCCCCAACTCCGAAAAAAGTCTCCTGCACAAAACCCAGCAAATAATTCCTGAGTTTCGACCAACGTGTCCATCTGACTCGGACTCAGTCAACACGGTAGATACAAGGCGATTTGTTTCCTCGTCTCTGACCAGTTGGAACGAGTTGACTCGTCTTTGGCTGAGTGACTCAGTGACGCAAATCTTCCTAGCTTGGTTGGCAGGATGGGCCGTTGGAGGAGAAGGTAACGTCAGAGCACCCAAAGGAGAGATACTGGGCCGAGATCAGCTGTGGGCGGGTGCAATCTATGTGACCATGGGTCCTGAGGACTTCATGGGCCAATTGGGCCGAGGATTGGAACTTGGCCCAACTTGAGGTAGATGGTTGGGCCGTATTTTTGAGCCAGCTCGGCGAGGGAGTGGTAGGCCATGTCTTAAATCAGTTTAATTTCGGGCTTAATCACATTTTAATAAGCGGCATTCAATTTAGTTTTAATGTTAGGTTTAGTTATTTTTCATGTAGGTTGATTTCGGATCGATCAATATTTAGTATAACGAACTTATATTTCATAGAAAACAACTTTGGTGTAGAATGTTTAAGCGGGTTCCGTTCAATGACTTCATATTTCAGGTTTTTTAAAACCATTTCAAATGTCAGTTTAGATATGAATTTGAATTATTTAGTTGAAGTAACTTTTATCAAATATATGCAGTTATATACTCTTAACTTCTTACTCGATGGGCTATTGGTTGGGGGGGGGGGGGGGGCATCAAGGAATGGTTAATTTCATTTGTCCTAATCACCAATTAGTGACAAATGCATTGGTTGATTTCATTTCATTTAATTCTATAGCTTGGCATTACACATGAAGGAGAGATCAAAAATATTGAGCAGACCCTTCGATCCAGGTGACATATGAACTTGTCTGAAAAGTCGGATTAATTAATTAGTTTTTAGGACAAAGCTATTTGAAAATGATATTGCATGTAGCCGTTGGAAGGCCTTTCTTTTTAATTTGGACTGGGCGCCCAAACATGGACCCACATCCACATGATTGGAAAGGTCGTATTCTTTTTCTTTGTTTTTCAAATGGTCAAGCACACTTGCTTGGTACTTTGCTTTTCTTAATAATGATCTTTATGTGTTATTTTCTTTTTTCTTCCCTTTTGAAATCAAAATTCCTGTCAGCTTTCTTGAAGAAAATTAGAGTTTAAACTAGGCTTAATCAATGGGTCGGACTTCGGCCCTCAAAATAAGAGTTAGAGTTGACTTGTTTTGCCTTCGATCCTCAAATTGAGGGCGTCTGAATCTTATGAGGGCTGTATTAGGGCAAAAGTTATCGTCTGATCTCACCTGCTGACCTCGCTCAAAAAATAAATTAGAATTTAAAATCAAAATAAAAGACTTTAGATTTCACGCTTGTTCGCTGATGTTTAAAATTGTTGTTTTTGTTAACTAATTATTATAGTTGTTATCTTATCTATTAGATGTTTCTAATAATTACGATGCTTTTCATTGGAGCATTCTATTATCACTAGGTCTGTCGTTCATCAAGAAGTTTATTGCTAAACTTTGTGATAAAAATAAAGCTTAATGAAAATTTTCATTTTATATATAAAGAAGGTTTAAGAGTCGAGCGTAACCTGATAACTCGAGTGTAACCGCAGGGTTGGGGGTATGTCGATCCGCATGAGGTTCGGATAGAGTTAGGGTGAAAAAAATCCTACATATCGACCGTCATGAACCGATCTCAATCCACTCCGACCCTTAATTTGATCAGGTATGGCTTAAGCACTTGATTTTTTTTTTCTTGTCAGACCAATAATCGCATATTTGAAATGAGCCAAATCTAGAATTTTATTTACTTGTGATTTTGATTTTCACTAGCAGTCTGATTGGTCAATGCATTGCTAAGTGGTTACTTCAAAATGTATTTAGTCACTCTTCAATAAAATTCCAACAAAGACAATGATGTTTGAATTTCAGTTACTCCATATACTAATCAAGGGCAATGCATAGCCTATATGAATATTTCCACAACTAAAATGAAGATCTTATTATGCGTCATCATCACTAAAAGAGAGAATTATGCTAGATGACCTCCTTGTGGATTAGAAGTTAAGAAATAAAATGTCCAACCATGACAGTATCATAAGCCATAAATTGGAATGTTAGAATGAAATGATGAGAAGGTAGATTCTTCCCCCAACCCCTGAAGATAGTTGGCTGCATAATGGCCAAAAATACCCCCCCAAAAAAATGCCAAATGCAAAGTATATATTAAGCTCTTAAGTATAAATCGTATTCAATAATAAAAATAAAGGAAACGAAGGTTGAAGAACGAACACAGGTTGGTTCAAGTGGTTTGGCATTGTTCCCTTTAAGTAAAGTCTCGAATTCGAGTCTTGTGAATAGAGAAAATTTGTGATGAGAGAGCTCCACCTCTAATTAGGCCAGCAGTAGCTAGACTCAAGTGAAATGGATGATCTAAGACAAAAAAAAAATTAAAAAAATATAGAAGAATAAAAAAAAGTTAGCTAAATTTGCTATGCTGAAATGTATTACAATCAAAGTAGAACAGGATTTAATATGTATCTTAGTTGTATCATCCTTAAAAAGAAATTCATAAATGATTTCTTTTTATCTTACATTATCATTTTTTAAGAAATTATCTTGTACGACAATTACAAATGTTGAAATGTGATCTTTCCCCCTTAATATTTTATCGTGTATGAATTTTTTTTTGACTTAAATGTAGAACTATTTTTGCGTACCACTGTATACTTTTTTACATACAAAAAAGAGAAACTTCAAAGAAATTTATTTTCATAAAAGAAGAATCAAAGAATTAAAGTTGCTCATATGGGTTCCACTGCTCTACCGTTGCTGTTGGACCCAGCACTTAGACGATTCAAATTAGAATCGACACCCGAGAAAATTGAACTCCATAGCCAGAAAATCTTACAGTGCCTCTCTCTCTCTCTCTCTCTCTCTGCGCTCAGAGGGGCATCAATGGCTGAATCCGCAGTTCTAAGGCGTTCATTTTCCAATCCTTCTGAGTCTTGTCTCCAAGAGGTTAGTATACTACCAAGAAACTAAACCCCATTTCAGTTTCTTGTCATCCACCATTTCTGGCGATGAATCTTGCATTTGTAGATATTGGGTCTGAAATTCCTGCTCCAATTCTATGTGGGTTTCTGTGTTTGGTTCCAACTTCCAATTTCTTTAGGTTTTCTCTGCTGCCATTACTTGCACTTGCTCTTGTTGCTGCATAAGTTTCAATTATTTGCTTATTGGCACGTAGTGGTACTTTTGTTTTTGTTAGAACAGTGCGTTTTATACATTCTTCCCCACTTTTTGGCTGAAAATTCCCTCGAACCCTGTTGATTGTGGCTTGCAATTGAGCTATAGGTTGTTGTAATACTGATAATTCACAGTGTGGACTGTGGATCCTGACACTGGTTGGTTTGGGATGTATGTACCTATTCTCCCCTCCCTAGACAATTCTAAGTTAACTTAAGTTTGAAAAGATTGAGGCTTTTGTATGGGAGACGCATACTTGTTAATATACCATAGTTATACTTATTGCAAAACCTCCAGATGTGTTTCATTTAATGCAAGCCTTCCATGTTTGGACTGTGAATCATCAAAACTTAGATAGTTTGAGGATTATTCCTCTGTATGTGATTGCTCTTCCCTTGTTTTTATAGAAGTTAGATCAGGAATTGAACGGCACTAGGGTTAACACTGTTGAGCATAGTATCCTCCATTCCCCACATTTGAGGGAGCCTCTGGGAACAACCTACCAATGTTGAAGGTTACAGTGAAATCTTCTCACTTGCCCTGCTATCCATTCATTCTTGACTTGCTCTACATGTCCTTTTGTATCTACATCTTGCGCCTATGACTATGACTTACTGCCTACTCTGGTAGTATCGACACTTATTTTTGAGCAATTGCTATGAAATTAGTCAAAAGTTAAAGAGTTCTATTTGTTGGGGTTGCAAGCAGTACTGACCGATGGATGGTACCTGATAGGGGGATCCACTTCGTGCTCTTGGAGAGTCAGTATCATTTGGGAGATATATGTCAGAATCCTTGGCTTGGGAGAAATGGTCAACTTTTTCTCACAACCGCTACCTAGAAGAGGCAGAAAAATATTCAAAACCTGGATCTGTGGCCAAGATGAAGGCTTATTTTGAGGCCCACTACAAGAGGATTGGTGCCAAGAAGCAGGCAGCTCGGGAGCAGGCAAGTGATGCACCCTGTAGCTTTGAACAAGAAGTCCAGGATAATGTCTCTGATTCATCGTGCTTAAATCTGGGAGCAGCAGAAGCCAATGCCTATCCAAGTACTCATGAATCTCCAGTAAAAGAGACCCCTGACGTGGAGGCTCCTCCCGGTGTGGTAGTTAGTTCATGTGGTTCTTCTACAGAAACAAAAGACTTGCAAAATGTGGGGAACAATGATGTGGAAATGGGGGGAATGGTTACAGATTCCACAGGAAGTCATGGTCAGGCTGAAATATTCCAGTATAAGGATCCAGAAGTGAATATAAATGTCAGTGAGAGTACTTCTGAGAATGAAATGAATGTTAATGAATCAAGTGATGCAATGGAGAGCAACTTTGTTGTGGCCACCCTAGAAATGAAGGTGCCTGTTCTGGTATAAGATCATTTGTTTCTCAGTTTTCTCGTTTGTGCTTAGGTTTTTGTTCTTTGCTTTTCCATCTTATTGCTTTGACACTTCAGAAGGAATTGGAGAAGGAGAATATGGATTCAAAGAGCAAGCGGAAGTCAGCTATCTCATCCATTAAAAAGTCAACTAAAAGCAATGTGTCCAAGCTATCATCATCTCTTGCTAGACTTGCAGCCCCTATTCGTCCTAAAAAAGAAAGCTATGGCACTCCAAAGAGTAGAAAGTCTGCTGCAAAGGAGCTGCTTAAGGAAAAGAAACCAGCTCCTAAATTGCTTCACATGTCCGTCAACTCCGATACCAACCTAATAAAGAAAGACTTTCAGGCTTCCCAAAAAACTCGAATGGGAAAAGTCTTCACTCCTCTGGGCAAGATTATAAGAGATAGCATTGCTTATTCACCAGCTCCTAGTCGGGTATGTATTTTCCATCTCTCCAATGGGTGCATCTAGATTGTTGCATATAAGTTCTACGCTGGAGTGGATCTATGGCAAACACCCCCCCCCCAAAAAAAAAAACTAAAAAACCCTACCCCACCCAAAAAGAAACAAAAGGGCAAAGAAAGAGGGGGCAGGGGCGGAGTAGGGGGAAGATCTTTAACTGTTTCTGCAAATCCAAGTGTCACAATCTCCTAGCTGTTTGTGTGAACGGAACATATGTTTTACATACATAGAATGAGATTTGTTTCCACATTGCAGGCTTCTGTAAGCGATGTTGTACGACTCAAATCCACAACCCCTCACACAGAAACTAGGAGGTTTGATATCTGTCCGTTGATGTCTTCTGCCACTGTCCTTGCTAAATTTGAGATTTGATGCATAAGTTTTCATTTTTCATTCTCAGAAGGAGCAGGGTCGCTCTTGAGAAGGCATTTGACAAAAGCAGAAAATTGGAGCAGAAATTCCAGTGTCCCTCTGTTAGGTGGGAATTCTTGTTCCAGCCTTAAGTTGTGATGAATTTATACTATCTGATGCATGTATGGCTTTTATTATGGAGGTAACAGGTTATGTACTGTCAGTCAAGGGGGGGGGGGGGGTCATGTAATCTACTATGTGTCTGAAAATTGTGTTAACTCCTTAAAACACTTTACAACACAGACATTGATTTGTCCGAACATCGAACATCGATGCTTTTGTTTAATTGTATAGATGAATATTTGCTGTCTGCAACTGAGTCTTCAACTGACCTTAATGCCATTTGACAGTGTTGTGAAGTCTTCAGCACAATCTCCGTCTCCAACGATATTCTCTTCCTTTAACTTTAGAACTGAGGAAAGAGCAGCAAAACGTCGAGAGGTATGACCCAATTTTACTAGTAACCTTTGCTTCCCTTTGAATTTACTAGGGGTTCTATTGGTCCTAATCTTTTGTATCCATTGGCAGTTTTTCCAAAAGAGGATGGAGAAGGAAGCGGAAAAAATGCAACTACTCGATAAAGCTAAGGTGTGATATTTGCATTTTTTCTCAAGTAATGTGGAGTTGGATTGCTATAAAACGTATGAGATAGCCCTGAAGGTTCCATCCGAGAATTGTTGATACTCAGAAGCGATCAGTCTGTCTGCAGCCTATGTTGTTGTTTAACTGTCACAGAACTTGCACATGAAATGAATGGTTCATTTTACTTGTTCAAGTTATTGATATCTGCCATTTTCTGCAATAGGTGAAAGCCAAAGCAGACTTCAGGAAATCTTGTATGAATATGAAAGTTAATCTCTCAGAGGACATCAAGACTGAAGTCTTAAGCGACAACATGAATAAGGTTTCCTATCTTGCTAGTTTCTTGTCATCCCTTTCAAAGTTAGATGCATGTTAGTGTGACCCAACCAAGATTTGTTGATTGCTGTGATTTGTTGTTGAGGTGCTTGTCAATTCAGATTTACTTAGATTAACTATCTAGTTTAGATAAAACAAAGGGTCGCATTGACACATAGCTGCTTTGAACTACATAAGTTGGCTAAGGCAGTTCTCAATCTCTTCTTCCCAGGCACTTGAGGAATTCATCATTTTTTGAATCATGCACTCGAACACTTCATCATCAATTAATCTATTATCACTCTGATTATTGTTAGCATAATTGAGCCAGACATGATTTTCTGGGCTAGATAACTTGACCTAGACCTCAATTGAGCACTCTGACTTTGACACGACTATGAGATGACCTGAGCCAATCCAAAATGATCTGGATTTTGTGTGCGACCAAATTAATTGCATTTTCTTGGTGAACTTATTGACAAACTATCAGCTAAACTATATTTGCACCAAGCATAAAATGCCCTAAAGCCTAATCCCAATCCGACCCAAATGTTCCATCAACTCATTGCGCAAATCTGAACCTGATTGAAACATACTGTTTGGATTAGGTCTAGTTCTAGTAAGATCTAATTAAGTTTTAATCATGAAGGGCTCTATAAGTTTGTTTTTGTTGTCATTTTTTGTCAGTTTGTTTTGGACAGCACTTAGGCCTCCATGGTGTGATTCTGCATACTCAGTATCTTAACTTGTCAAATTTTCTTAGCATGTTTCTAATTTTTCAACATTGCTGACTTCTGGGGGACACATCTGCTTGTCCATTTGATTAAGACGTCAATTGTTGCTTGCAGATTCCACCTAGGCGATCAGAATCTCCAAAGCGCAGAAGTAAACCAGCTTCTGACTTAGCAGGAAGTGCATGCCCCCGACCTCCTCAATGGATCATCGGTTCTAAGCTGGGTAGAGAAAAGGCTAAGCCAATTCCAGTCCAGTCAAGCACCCCTCTGACAAAGAAAAAGAGACACGAAAATGCTTCTCCCAACATTCTTTGAAGACCAAAAACACCCATATGGAGAGGGACCCCTGGGATATCATGGCATTGGCTTAGCCACAATGAATGCTGGTGCTGGTTTTCGGTTTTTTTCCACGTTATGTAATGTAGACTTGTTTTCATTCTGTCGTGGGTGTAAAATCTTGTGTAGCTGTATGGCATGTCTTTCTGAGACATTGGAGTGTTTCCTTGTATAGAAGTGATGTTATCGCACTGGTCCCTCTTCTTACTCCAGTACTTCTACCTGGAAATAAAATAGGAATTTTTTGTTAATTGTGTTGAATAGTTGGTAACCATGATGAACTAAAATCAGTGGTGATTTCGAATTTTGACAAAATGTCAATTATTAACCCAAAAAAAAAAGAAAATATTTCCTTATCTTAGGCTAATGTTAATTTACTTAAGTAATAAATTAATAATATGTTGTAATAATGGAACTAAATGAATATTGCCATAAAGATGTAGGATAAAAAAGAGGAGGGTAGTATGCTATGCAAGGACATGAGTTAATTTTGTTATTAAAAAATAATTAAAATACACTAATTTATTAAAATAAGTTAATTTTTGTGTGATAAAATAACTATTATGCTATCGTAATAGTTCATGGAGGCATGCATATGTTTTTTCTTGCTCTCAATTAGATTACTTAAAATTACATTTTTTCGACATTAAAATTATTTGTTGAATTAGGTTAAATTTTTAACCTTTAATATGCAAGTCATAATCCTGTCATTTTGATGAGAATATGTTACTATTCTACTAATTATTGCATAAATTATTCATTAAGTGGTCAAGTCTTTTAATGTAATGTAACATTGTGTTAAATTAGCATTACTTTTGTGTGACTATTCAAATGCCTATGTAGTTAATTTTTTTTAATTAAATTTTAATAACATATATAATGACATATAGTGAATCCTAGTTTTTTTTTTTTTTTTTTCCCCTTTGGAAGGTTAGTAAATCCTAATTAATAATATTAATGTTAATTAATATGAGTCAACTAATATCCACCAATTATAACTTGCCAATTCATTGTTATATACCACATCAGCATGCCACATGTCATTCATACATGATTTGTATCCAACTTTTAATATATATATATGATTTTGGTGAAAAAATCATTTACCTAATTGCTAAGTTGTATTCATGTCAGTTCACTGGAATTCCCATGGAAGAAAAGATTATCTTAATTTTTGATGTTAATTAATTACCTAATTGCTAGAAGGTATTTATGTCAATTCACTTTCAATACTTAAAAAAAGGTAATTATGTCAATTCACTGGAATTTTCATGGAGGCCGCAGAGATTACAAAGGTCACTCGGACCAAAGCTGATACCATAAATATGGGAGCACATACTCTTAGAAGACACATCGATAAATAAATATTAAAAAATAGAATATATGATAAATATTCCCTAAAAAATATGTAAGAGCACATATTCTCGGATATACCTAATTATTTGTCCACTCAGACCAATACTTCTATCTGGAAATTAAAGGAATTTTTGTCAATTGAGCTGAAGTCTTCCTACTCATAATGAACTAATATTAGCGGTGATTTTGAATATTAACACACTCACAAGCTTTCCCTGTTAATCCTTCACACTACACATTCTATTTTGTTGCTGTCTTCACAGTTTAATTGCAGAACTTTGCGGCGAGGGTGAAAAGAACCCTCATTGCATGGTGAAATAAAACATAAAAAGCTTGAAGTCATGCAGGTGTGAGCCTTTGATTCTCTTCTGATTGTAAGTAGTTTATACCGCCAAGCAACTGAGGACACAAATGATCATGGCAGGTCATGATTAGAAGCAATGCTTATGTGCCATGATCTGTGTTTATGTTCTCGGCAATCCAGAGTAGAAATCTGTTCAAGAAATCTACGTCAATCCAAATTTGTAATCAAGCAAGAAACTGCATTCGTGATGTCAATAACCAAATTATTGAGGGAACTTTTGCACATAACTTCCCTCAGTTTCGTGAGGGAGGCTTTACCAATTGAGCTCTCTTCATTTCATTGAATAGAAAAGATTACCAACAAGAGGCTTCGACAATCAATATAATCTTTATTATGCTCAGGACTTGCCATTCAATGTTCTACAGGGCACAAGAGCTTTTCTGAATACATAGGAGGTTTATAATCTAGGATCGCTAAGTTAAATCTACAACCAGAACAGCCGAATGAGCATTTCTAGTTATATATCTCATCCTGCAAGATAAATGATATTGCCAGATCAGAGAATAATAGGCGTTGATCAGCAAAAGGGTGCTCCAACCAATCAAAGGGAAACTCGTAGTCGATCTCAGACCTCGGCACATATGTTGGCAAAGGAACTTCATTGGTATGATATGGAAAATTGGAGTCTGAAAGTCCCACCAAATCCAGCCCAACTTCTTTTGAAGGACCATCACTGCCTTGAAGCCGGTGAAAGATCAAATCAGTATCTAGGAGCTCCAGAGGAGATTTGCATCCTAAAACCTGGTTTCGTTGCTCAGACTCGAGACCAATTATATTGCCCTGACTGCAACTCTGATTCTTCATCTCAACTGTCACGTTGAAGTTGGGCTCTGAACCTGGTGACGTTGAGATACGACTCTGTGAATGGAGGGGAAATGACTGAATCAACCTTTCTAAGGGGCTTTGTTCCTTTAAACCATTGTCATTCGCACTAGAATACTGATTCATGTCTAGTGGCATGTCAAAAAAACATCCAAAAGCTTCCGGGTACAGATGGAAAGCCTCAAATACCTGTTCTGGAGAGGATAATAATTGTCCAATGTCATTTCCACACTGCTTCACATTCAAAGGTTTGATATCAGTGAGGCCTCCTGAGTTGTTGCATTTACTTATGGATGGTCTGCGATTGATGTGTGGAGCAGACTCCAGAAGGTCAGATTGGACATGCTGCTGCACAACATGCCCTGTTGGATGGTTGAAGCTATCCTCCAAATTTGGCTGTGATTTGAATTCAGTTTCAAACTGCATCTCTGGTATCTCCGCTGTCCAAGGGTATCGCGCAGCAACAGGGGATTCAAATGATGCATAGTTTTTGGCAGTTTCTATAGAGCCGAAAGTATGGTTCAGTTCCACTTGTGGACTACCAACATTACCAGGAACAGAATCTTCCCTATCAACTGGTCTCTGCTGCTCTGTCAATGGCAACAAATCACTACTCTTCATATTGACAGCAAGGGGTTTTGCATCCATACTTTGAACAGGCAGCTGATTTCCGGGATAGCCATAATTGCTATTAACGTCATTTTGTTGCCCAAAAGTGTGTTGCTGGAGGCCAGATCTCCCACTTGACTCCTTGGGGGAATGATCTGGATTTTTCATCCCTCCAAAAGAGCTTTCTGGTTTATCTCCCCTTCGTAACCTACTCAAGTAGAGGCGGTACTTCTGCACAATTAAGAAAGTTGTCTGAGAAAATTGGTGCATACAGTATGCTATATATTGTAGCATATATATAAGAAATAAAGGGGAAGCCCTAGGCCAGGGACAAGATCGTTAGATTTTGTGCACTTCTAAAACAGGAGGAGAAGGTCGCTTTTGAGGGACTCTTTAGCTCTGGTAAGGGACTACAGCAGAATAAACTTCTTTGGCTACCAAGAAGTATGCAAGCAACACGCCCCGCCCAGCCCCCCCCCCCCCCCCCAAAAAAAAACTAGGGTCCCACAAAAACAATCTCTTTGAATTTAGGGGAAAGGCAATGTACACCCTCCATCCCTTTTAAAAAAGGGAAAAGAAAAGAAAAGAAAGAAAAGAACTATCCAGGCGGAACTTTGGGATGGTGGTTTGGTATGGTATGCCTTAAAAAAAAAAAACCCTGGATAGTGTGGCATGGCCCTAGAATAAGATACAAGAAACTATCTTCTTTCCAAAAGATAGAAGATGCAACAACTTCAATAGATACATACAAGCAATAACAAGCTGTAAGGTATTGACCTGCAGATGGCTGGCGACATTCTCCCTCGACAGCCAAGGCACATCCATAAGGTCCAGTATCCTCTTCGGGCCAACTTCTGCAAAAGAGATAATCTGATGTTATGCCGGCACACCATGATGGATAAGTCCATAAGTTGAAATAGCATGCACACAGATAAATCTTAAGTGGTATGTTCCTATTGTGCAATCTTAGTATGATGGTCCAAATCAATGAAACAAAAAAACATCACATCCCTCTTTCTGTTTTTGCCCCCCAAGAATCGTAAAGCAGTCCATGATATATTCAATCAGTTTAGAGTTTTGACGAGCATAAAGTCTGTACTCACTGTCACTGTCAATTCCTATCTGATTTACTGCATTCACAAACTTCTGGTGGAGTTCTACAGTCCAAACAACTCTAGCTTTCTTTGTGGAAGAAGGATCACTTGAATCTTTCTCGTCATGCTTGTTGTCAACATCTTTTCTTTTCTTTAATAAAGTTTGATCACCACCATAGTGTCCATCGTTAGAATGGTCCGGTCCATTTCTGCCTTCAAAGCACTCAATGTCTGCCACCTCATGCTTCCACTTTCTCACGACGTGCTGCCATATGTTCTTAAGCTCTTTCATCCGTATGGGTTTGAGAAGATAATCGCAAGCTCCATGTTGAACACCTTTCATCACCCTGCTTGTTTCTCCATCCACAGACATCACTGCAGGAGTTCATAAAACTTGTCAGAAGTAAAAGACTCCTATGTGAATGTTCGATAATGAGAAGGGAGTGTGAATTCAGGACAACTAATTCAAATAGCAGTGAAGGATAACTGACTAATAACAGGAAGATCCATTTCAAGCCCAATGTGCTCAAGAAGTTTAAAGCCATCCATGTCAGGCATATTGACATCACTTATCACGATGTCAAAACTGTCTTTCCTCTCACGGAGTAACTTCAAAGCATCCCAGGCTAGTGCACATGTAGTCACTGAAAAACCATCAGAGAACATGAAAAGGACAGAAAAGGAATTTAGTAACATTCGAATATAGGAGTCAGGATCATAAAAAAGAACACGTCTTCCCCTCCCCCCCCCCCCCCCCCCCCAAAAAAAAAGAAAAAACCAATTGGAGCAAACTGCACCTGTAGAAGAGCTTAGTCGATGCCATACAAACATGTTTAGTATAAAATTCAGATGTTCATGATAAGTAGGCATATTTAACATATAATTTGATTTCCAGACGAAATGAATATGCATTTAATATTTATAAATTGGATGAGCTTCTTTCTCAATATAAAAAGTGAAAAGCAAAGACCCATAGAACATGATTGAAGGAATACAATGAAAGGTGACAAGAACGCAAGATCATTGCTAAAAAGTTTATGTTTTATTAGCAAATATGAACATTTTTTATTTGTTAAACAGGTCTAAGGCAAACCAAATTAAATTGAATCGCAATTCATATTTTGTATTGATTTCAGTTGTCATGATGATAGGATCACCCAGCTGAGTAGAACTACGAGGTTCGTTTTAATGTTGAGGAAGGATCAACATATATATGTCTTACTCAAAGCCAATCATATGTTTGCCTACTCTTCATTGTGTTAACCTAATTCTCATCTAGATTTTCTAATTGTCCAACGTTAGCTGTGCTATTCTTACTACTGAGTTAATTCACTTGAAATAACACAAGGCTTGCTCGAATACAGCCGGTCAACTTCTGCTTAAGAAAAATAAATGCAAGAATGTTGCAGTAGCTTAAGATGCTGGTCAACCATCTAGTCAGTCATGGAATGCTTGATAAGAGAAAGATGATTCCTTGCAGGCAAAAAGGATCTCGTTCAAGTGGAGTTGCCTTCTAAAGCTTTGGAACAGAACAGAACTACAAGTGAAATATCACTTATTTTAAACATTAAGAGGCTCCACTATTCCCTAATAGTAATAAAAGATACTCTGACAAGTTTGATCAAATTGATGGAGAGAATCAAATTCTAGAGAGAATGGTATAGGAACAGGAAAAAAGGAGGGAAAACCCCCCCTCATCCAATGAGTTCAAGAAAGAAAGTAGTTCCAACTTAAGAATCGTGTAAAACAAAAAACACAACACGAAGATAACAGTACACCATGGTTCATTTCACTAGGTATACAGCCGAGTCCTACATAACTAAATTACTTGATAATCCTCAGTTCCTCACTTCATGAGATTTAACGTTTCCGTATCAGGCACTTAATGAATAATGACATCAACATAACCCTGACACTGTGTTTTCAGATTAAAACCTCTTCAACACTCAGCTTAGATTTCTTTGGACCTAATGCGGTGCCCATGAAGAGTCGAATGTTAGATTCCGTCATGTCTAACCACAAAAAGCACAACCCAAAACACATAACATCATAGAAAACGTGATGAATAATCATCTCATGCTACTTGGACAATCTATTGCATAACGGTTAATACTTAATAGTAGCTCGCACCCTAACTTTCTCTAGACCAAGTCATATTTGAGTCATACTCTTAGAGCCCATGTTCCAACAAGGAGTGATTAAGTTAGACGAGTACTATCAAATTCCAGAAAGCCCTGCTTAGTCCGAAGAGGAAAGCACCAAATCAAGCAGTAAAAGAGAAAGTGACCATCTGGGCACCTAAGAACAGAGCTCACTCAGGCATTTCCACAAACAGATGGTGTTGAAAGAGGGAAATTGAAAATGGGTTACACAGAAAACAGCATAAAAGTGGCAAATTACCTTCATAAGAGCATTTCTTGAGCATCTTCTCCAAGATTTTCAACCAAGTAGGATCATCATCAACTACCAGCACTCTAAGACCGACAGGAAATGCATCAATCCTCCTAGGTGAAGAGAACCCAGCATTCATAACCATATTGGGAGGGCTAGAGATAGAAAAAAAGGAGGGATCAACACGTGAGTATGTATGTATGAATGAGTATGAGAAGCAAAATTCAAATATCTGAGGAAGACAAAGAAATTAGAGAATGGGGGATTGGGATATAAAGGGCTGAATAATTGGGGTACTTTGTAATCGCTTTCCAAATAAAGCTTTAACTGATTAATTTAAAGCCCTCTTTGAACTTTAATTTCTCTCTCTTTCTGTCTTTGAAAGACCCAGGTGGATTTTCTGGGGTTGTAGAAGAAGCTTTTTGAGAAACGACGCAGAACAAAGAATATTTGGCGCCGGCCATCAACAGTTCCTAGGTTGCTACTCAACGGTCCCCGCCAAACCCCCCCCCCCCCGGGGGTCCTCCTGGTCAATACTTATATTATAGACCTCAATCTATAATTTCAATAATATGGTGAGGAAAATTTTATTATTTCTAGAAGAGAAACTATGAAAATAGGGGAGAATTTCAGAAATTCAAATAAATTATCATATATAGTAGCCTTGGTATATAAACTCTAGACTATCATATGATTTATATCGCTGATATCAAGGATTATATTATGGTCACGGGATAACAGATACCGAACATGCGACAATAGAGGAAGGGCAGGGAGTTTATGACAATTAAAAAAAAAAAAGAAAAGAGGATAATAGGGCGGTTGGAGGGTTCCATAGACTCAGTTATATTTAAAAAATTGCACTCCTGGTAGATACCGACATTTGTTTTTTGATTTTTTTTTTCTCATCCTTAGTGCATGAAAAGATTTAAAATAGGCAAGAGTTAAACTCATATATCTCATAACAATTAAAATAGTTTACTTGATGTGTTAGCTTACAATGATCATAAATATCAACTTTTGCTTATTATGGAGAAATATGTTCAACTTTTCATAATTCCATCGGGGGGGGGGGGGGAACTGTAGTAAAGATTTGTATAAAACAATCTCTCAGTCTACTGTTTAGTTTCGTATTTTCATAAATAATTTTATTTGTAAAATTGGTGTTTATTTTGTTAGATTGTTTTGAATGACTGACACCATATTCTTTTTTTTAATAAAAAGAAAACCACGATATATGATATGCACCCTTTTTGTTTATTTTAAAGTTATTTTGATATATATTACAAACTCATTAAAAGTTAGTTTGTTTTCATCCCAAAAGGAAGGCTTTTTTCTCAATTTAATTCCAAGTTTCATGCTCATTCTTCCTCCCCCCCAAAAAAAAACAAAAAAAAAACTCAACCATTACAATTTTGTTTCAGAATTATTACATTGTGATTGTAACTCAAATTTATGGAAAGAAACATGTACAAAATACTATTATGTTCGTACGATGAACATTTCGAAATGCACCAAAACAAATAAACACATGTTTAAAAGGCACGAGAACTTTCATGAATTAGCTAGGTTATGTAGTAATCTAAAACTTATTCCTTTCGTCCTGATTTTTTTCGAATATGTAATATCTTTCTGATATCTTAGTGAAAGTGAAATAAATTAGAAGACGATTCGATAAAATTAAAAAGAGAACATAACTTTAAACTCATGAGAGGAAGGGAATATTAAAGCGATCCAAAGTAATATAGTTAATATGCTAGAAAAATAATACTATAAACTATTGTGAACCTAGAGATAATATTCAATTAGAGGTTAATTAATTTTTGTGTTGGAAGTTCTTTCGTATGAGAAGCCGAAATTCGAGCAAGCATAACTTTTTTTTTTTTTTTGGGGTCTTAGATCTTTCATTTAACTGGAGTCGAGCTACTGTTGGCCCAATAAGAGGTAGGGCTCTCCCATCATATATTTTCTTCATTCTTAAAACTCGAATCCGAGATTTTACTTAAGGGGAACAAGTGTCAAATCATTTGAACCAACCTGTGTCGGTAGTAAGCACAATATATACCTGAAGAAAATCAAATCTTTAATTAATGTGTCTCATGATCATCCGTACCAGCATATCATTTGACTTAATTGTGCCACATATAGGCTTTTTGTGATGAGAAAACTCCCTATATAGCTAGCTAAAAGTCATAAATTAAAGTGCAGGAAATTCCAAAGAATTAAACAATGTGTGTGTGAGAGAGGAAAATCAAAAGAAAAGGTTCAAGTTTAAGATGCCTTATCATTGGCAAAATTCACTTTGTATTTCTTTTTTAAAGCATCTTCCAAACCAATATATAAACCATGGATTTTACTTTGTTTTGGGTTAATGTTGATTCATCATGGATAGAATTTTGACATCATTTTTTTCTTTAATTATGAAACTCGAACCTTAAATCTTAGGAAATATTTTTTGCTTCCATTTCATCTGATCAAATTATTTATATCCAAATTATTTATATCTACACGACTATACATTTTCAAATACTTCTCAGGTGAAATTTATATTAGATATTATCGTTATTTATTTTTAACGACAAGTTTGTCCACTCAGAGAAGATTGACCAACAAATTAGTAGTGAATTAGAGGGAAGAGCATACAAACATCGGATCAAGCTTAACCGATCAGGAGGAAGTTCTTCCTCCCATGCTTCAATTCTAGGAGCCAGACGGTGATACAATTCAAGGGCTTTCTCAATAAGCAACTGCGTGCACTTGAGACAGATAACAAGATCCTTATCCAAGCAGTACACGATGAAATCAGTGTACCATGGGTAATTCACATTTTGGTTCAAGAGATTCAAATTCTTCTACGGCAAGCAATTAGCGTTCAAGTTCAACATGTATATCGTGAAGGAAATATGGCAGCAGATTGGTTAGCGAAGACCAGCTTTCTTCTACCTTTTTATAGTTCCAAATTCTATCTTCCTCCGCTTTCTACTGAGCTCTCATAATCTCATGTGATGTTATTATCAAGTAACTCCCTATTGAGTATTTGTTGGAAAGTCTTGTATATATTAGTAATTTTTTGAATACAAATTCAAATTTTTTGGGAAAAGAGTTGGGCTGATTTTTTTTTTTTTTGGGGGGGGGGGACATTTATCACAAAATTAAGACACACGAAAGAATTCCTTTAATGCAGGAAATTTAGCGATTGACAAAGCAGTGCATGCTGTCAATAACAAAAGAGGTAGGGGTGAGAGAGAGGTTTTTTTTTTTTTTTTTTCCCGGTTGGGAAAATTAATATGAAAAGTGTAAGTGGAGATAAAAGGTGATTCCCAATTTCTAAACTCCAAATAATTAATTTTTTATTTTTTTATCGCCTTTAAATTTTCATTTTTTTCATTTTTGTGATTAATTGTGCTTTGGTAGATGATGATAAGTCTATGCTTGAGTGACATGTATTAAGCACTAATTTTTCCCACTTAATTACTAAATAATTCTCATAGAGGTTCTAACTCTCTCCTAAAAGGGAAAGATGGACCTACAATGAAAATGACATTGATATATCAATTATGATATAATTAGAAACCCTAGGAAGTAATTATTCTAATGATTTCATAACCACTCTCTAGATATTGGTCTATGTTGGTGATGTCTATTGGCTACTACTCCAAGAATATATTCTAAATATACTTGTCATTCATTGAGGCCACATAAAAACTCTATTAATATTAATATTTATTAATGCTTTAGCCCTTATAATGGCTTTCATATTAGTGACATCCAATGAAAATTCATTAAGGTGTTTTAGGACAAGGCAAACATGCACTTAAAAAGAATAGAGGATCATCTTTACAGAGCTTATATTAGCATTAATCTTACTTTACATTGCACTCAAGTTCACAAATCACAAACACATTTTGGTGTGATGTGATTTTAAATTGATGGCAAAGTTGGCTTTGCATATATCATTAGTGGATCAAAACCTTAATCAAACCCTTTGGATTGGACAAGTGTCAATTAACATCTCTTGAACTCAAAAATGCCCTCATAGATGTACTTAAAAAAAGCCGTAATAACAATAATGCATATCATATACTTATGAGTGTATACTCTCATTTGCCATGTATATATATTTTTTCGGTATTTTTTTTGGGTCCGTAAGAGTCACAAAGGGCAAATACAAATACATTTTTCCAGTATGTATTTGTCATATAGGCAATTTTTTAATATGTAATGCTGACGTGGTTTGTAGGAATACATATTCATGGGAGTATATTATAGACTTTGACCCTAACAAGTAGTTATATACTAACTATTATTGCTTTGCTAATGAGAGTTTCAACTTTTAAAATATAATAAAAATGAAAGGAGGGTGTTTTTAAAGCA
Organism: Carnegiea gigantea; assembly: GCA_029747015.1. NCBI lineage: Eukaryota > Viridiplantae > Streptophyta > Magnoliopsida > Caryophyllales > Cactaceae > Carnegiea > Carnegiea gigantea. The sequence continues at coordinate 771,144 of JAKOGI010000250.1, read as the reverse complement.
TAACCTTTTTAGAGTGGGGTAGGGGAAGATAGAGAGGGAGAGGGGGAAAATGCCCACTAACAAAGCTTCTTTATTGTTGGAGTAGGGGGAAAAAAAAAAGGAAAATAATATGGTATGTACACTAAGAAAAAGGAAAAAGGGGCATGATTGGTGAGAAACAAATACAAGATGACCTTCATGCAACTTCTAGGAAGGTGGATGTTTCTTTTGTATAATTTAATTAAAAGTAGAGAGAATTTACCCTCCATGCATGAACCTTCATGTTCTATGCTCAAAAAAATTGATGCCCTTAGGGGTGCACTCTACCCTACCTATTTGTTCAAGTATATATTTCTTTAATTAATTAACATTATACTTAAGCAATAAATAAATAAATAAATAAATAAATTATTACTATCTTTTACTTAACAGAAGATGCTTGTAATGAATCATTGGCTCAAAAAGATGCCAAGATCCCCTTAGAGTGATACCTAATTGGGGGTATGTTAACTAATGGGCAATTACTAGAAACAATATTATTATAACAAGGAATTTGTCACAAGTTTAAGTCATATTTTAATTGTTGGGGTTATATACTACATAAGTACGTGCGTATATAAAGAAACAAAATACAAACATTAGATATCGAAAATATCAATGATTTATGTATTTTGATGGCATTTGTATATATCATTTAAAAGCTATATATTTAATAGGTGAGTTTAACATGTAGATGCTGTTCCCAATATTTCTTTTTTTGGGGGGCTAAACGAATGTGCTTGGTACTATACTGGAAATCTCATACTATACAATGTTATATCATTATGATATTACTATTAAAGGTCAGTACAACTGAGTATTCAAATCATGTTTTAGTCAATTGTCTTGAATATAACCCGTAACGTGAAGATTGATATGAATGTCCCCCCCCAAAAAAATCACAATTAATATTGTTAACGAAAAAAGGATTTTTTCCATGATTAGAAAAGAGTTCATCCCAAGAAACAATACTTTTCACCCCAAAAAAAAAAAAAAAAAGCTAACTATGCCAATATGTCGAGGTACTTCCCCTAAGCTCCCATAAAAGTATTTGTTTTTTTTTTTTTTTTTGGTTTTGAAAAATACTAATACTTTACCAATTTAATTGTTACAAGATACTGTCTTTGATTAGATATGCACCCATGCTATTAAGAATACCAAACCATATAGTCAATTAGTGTTCTTGGTGTCATCCTCATTGTAGAATCATTTTTGTATATGTATTTCGTAATCACGAGCATCAATGTACGTTATGTTCTTTTCGATTTATGGTAAATATTTATCATAAGCATTCAATATATTTCAGCATAGTTCAGTATAATTAAGTATAGTTTAACATTGTTAAGTATTTATTGAAAATATCTAATTACATTTTCTTAAATGATTCAGTATGTTTCAATATGATTTAACATGTTTCAATAATAAGTACTAATAAATACATCTAATAAGTTCAAAAGAACAAGCTCACGGGAAATGTTTAAATCTCAATCTTTAATAATATCTTCAAAAGACTTTACCAACCGGTAATATGTTCCTGGATGATGATATGGGGCCTTTTTACATGAGGAGATGATTATTTGCTTTCCCAAGTTTCATATGGACAGTCAAAAGGGACAAATTAAGACCCACATATTCCTCAGTATTGCCAAATAAAGGCCCAATCCATTGCAGACAAGGCAAGCCCATTGGGCCAACTCATCATTGACAATTTGACATGCTACTCTAAGCTCTAGAGGTCCTCAGTTTCAGCGTCAATTTCAGCTACAAAAGTAGTTTTCACCTGGGGTGAAGCTGTACATGGTATGGTTTTATTAAACCACTAACCTTTATCTCTGCACTACGCACTGGCTGTTTCTAAATTTTAATAACAATATTTTTAAAAATGTTATGATTAATATTATAGTTTAAAGTTTTAGAAATAATAATATTAATATATTTGTAATTTATTTCTCTATTTTTCTTAATTGAAGTAGTTGAAAAGACATTATTCATTATGATGACTTTAAATTACATATTATTTAAGTATTTATTTTTAAATAAAATTTTAATAAATGCTTACCATGACACATATTACGGCCGTAGCGTTCGAACTCAAGTATATATAAATATATATATAGAGAGAGAGAGCGAGAGACAGAGAGATATAGAGATACATGACTGTCTTTTCAATACTATTTCCTTTTCTTTTTGGGGGGTTGGTAATCCGAAAAGGAACAATGACCTATGCAAATGAAATTATATGTTAGAAAAATTTTAAAAAAAATTGAAATTGAAACCTAATGTAACCAATGTTTAGTCTCTCAACTTCGAAGAGAAGATCTTGACAAAACCCGAAGTTGTCTAGTCGTGTTTATGTATAGTTTACTTAGTCCTCTGTATTAGGGGAAAAGTCGATATATGTTTGTAGCCGCTCTTAAATCCAATCAGAGCCAACATTTGGTCACCTCAACCAGCAGTTGTATATGGATGATGGGATTATATGAGATATCAAGAGACAAAGCAAATAATCATTTTCACTAGCGATTTCCGGTTTATCTAATGATTATTTTTTTCTTTTTTTTTTAAAAAAGTATAAAAGTACCAATAGACAGAAATAACATTATTAAGAGGGGAAACCCACAATGTACACAATGTATGGTTAGCTTGACACTCCTTCTCCCACATTTCTAAAATACCAGGGTTGGATGCCAAGCATACCTGTCCTTGGCTCTTACATTAAGTCACAGAAGATGCCTCAAAGAAACAAGGCCTTCCTTATTCCTTGTATGTCGTAGGGTATCTTCAACCTCCTTGAATCTGAAGCTCCTTTTCTTGAAGCTTAACATACTGAGGGAGTTACAACATCCCAAATTCCCAACAGATGAAGACGATTTGATTGTCGATGACAATTCGCTTTACAGTTTGTTTGATCATATATACATATCAGTTCCGAGTCTTTCAATGATCGCTTGGCATGGCTCCTGCTTTTCCAAATCAAATCATGTAATCATATACAAATATATGGGTGTCGGGACACATAAGGGGTAGACTTTCGATGTAGATGTAGAAACGGCTCAGGTTCTCTCTTGCGATGGTGATTGAATCCACCACCTCGTAGTTACTGGTAAGAACCCACAGGTCTTTGGAGCTGACCCTCTTTAGGTTTCCCCGGCAGAATGGACAGGACCGCGATCTTGAATTCCTGTCATGCCATGTTCAAGATGAAATATATAGTTAAACAACGAAAAAATGATTCTCTGGAATAAAGATATGGGAGGGAATAGGTCAGGAAGGGAAAGAAGAAGAACAGAGACAGGGATAAAGGATGTCAAGGACCCCCCCCCTTCAGAATCTCTCAACCGAAAGGGGTTTAGGATCGATCCATCTCTTTACCCCTCCCTATGTTCATCTACAGAGTGGAAGTGGAATCCATTGCATCCAACCACGTAGAGAATGATTCTATAATGTCGACTATAGTCTATAGTGGAGTAAGACTGAAAAATGAGTCATTCAGACAGGACAGAAGTTTGGCTTGTTCAAAATGGCTCAATGGAGTATTTTGGTAATGTTTGGTCTGAGCAAATTGGGTTTGGTCACTTGAGTCAGGTCATATGTAAGCATGTTATCAGTTTGTCCAGTAACTTACAAAGAAACCAAGACCAATATTGGTCAAGCAAATTTTCATACAGTTTACATCTGCCCAGAGTCAAGATCAGATTGCTCTTCGTGCTAGGCGTAGCCTGGTTTGAGTCGTTCCAGGTCAGGTCATTTGATGCCATTCAGTTTCAGAACTAAGGCCTCATAGACTCTCCTATGGAACCGATGTCAGATACCAAATACAGGAAATGCAAGCTCTCACTAGCCAATTCCATCGAAACAACACAGGGGAAATCCAACTATTTGAGCAGAGAAGAAAAAATACACCCATACCAGTCATGAAAGCACCGGATGCACATTGAATGTCCACAAGTAGGCAATACCATCTTAGTGCCAGGTTCCATACAAATCCCACACTCATCATCCCTTTCCAAATCCTTGTCTGCAAGTTTTCTCTTGTCATGCACTCTCTTTTGGCTCAAAGCATCCGAGCTGCCTTTATTTCGTTTGTTGCTTTTTCCCAATTCAAGCAAATTGCCTTCTAGCTGACTAAGTGAGGGATATATCACAGCTGCAAGTAAACGTTTTTGACAAATACTGCGAATTCAATGCTTTTGATATGGAAACGTCATCAGAAGCATCAAGAAAACAACAGCAAGTTCGATTCACTACCATAGAATTCCTTTATAGTGGCCTTCTTTTCCTGGGAAGACATTGTTGGCATTCCATCAGCATATACCTAGTTGAAAAGCATTCATTTTATAATTTGACCTTGACGATAAAGGAAGATGCAATCAAACGGGAATCTGAAAATAGTAGCAAATTGTCATAACTCACAAAGAAGAACACAGAGGTCAAAGCACACCTTGTATACTAGAATGTGATGAAGTCCCAATAAATTAGGGAGGGCATCTGTACAAGTGTAATCCAGCCATTCTATCAAATACAGAAGAAAGGGTGCCAATGGGCTGTAAGACAACCTCATCTGGACAGAATCCCCACAGTAGTCTCGTGGAAGTGAAGCTGCTCTGAGATATCAAACACCCAAAACCAGAAATCAAGGACTGAATCAAATGCGATGTTTAAGAACAATCCTCAGCACCAAAAAAAAAAAAAAAAAAAAAAAAATGGAAGACCCCACCCCCCAAAACAAAAAAAGAAGAGGAAATTCTTTTTACACCCAGAACCCTGGATGATTTTTCTCCCCCCTTTTTTGGGAGTGAAGCTAGACAATTAGACATAAAAAATGAAGCCCAAATGCACGTTGTTCCTATTTACTTCAAGATTCATGATAATTAGGGGCCAAGGAAGACCTTCACTCAAAGTTTAGGAGCAGGTTATAAAAACGGAAAACTTAACCAATTCCGTGACATAAGATCATCCGCAGCCATCATAGCTAACCAATGGAAAGCACCGTCTAGGAACAATATGAATAGAACAACAAACATCATCCTTCCAGATTACCAATCTGTAAACAGACATTCCATGTAAAGCTCAATATTTTGAGGGGAAAAATAGAGAAAATTGAAGGCAAACAGAACTTACAAGCTATTAGCATGCTGGATATCAGCTTCAAGGGCTTTGATTGATTCTCTATAAGCAGATTTACCGGACTGTTTTTGCCACATATGTTCTACTTCCACTTCAGAATTCTGTGAAAAGAAAAATGAAGAAAACAAGGATTTGAAGGAGAATGTTTTTGGGTTCTGAGAGAGGGTGTTTTGTAGGGGCAAATTAAGGTAGAAATGGTTTGTTCAAACAACAGTTGTCATTAAAAGTTAAGATAAAGGCACTTGCTTAGCATTTAAATCTTTTTGCTTCTCCAAGGAAAGAAAAGGATGGCTTCTTTTAACCTATCTTCTCATCTCTGCCATTAACTTAACCATGATGTTGTACCCTTTGGACTTTTCTGCAACCCAGGGTTTCCTAAATATTGCAAAAATGCATTATTTTCCATGCCAGAGACATACTTTTTATATACCAAAAAACCATTATTCTCTATTGGGTAAATAGACGGCTAATAGCATCCTCTCAAAATGGCTTTCTATAAAACAAAACAGTTAACCACCCAAAGAAAGAACAGATGCCAGAAATCCGTGAACTCGGACCACTATGTCAATATCTCTCCCTCTGCTGCCTAATCAGCCATCAGTTTTCATCTAAATGTTTCTAGCTAAGTGCTGTCTGATTTTTTACTCTTTTATTTATGGGGGCATCTGTCATCAATCAACAATCATCAATCATCGATCATCAATCATAAAGCCACTTTTTGTGGACTGAGGTGGCCTTGGTCTATCCATGGCTTGTGTTTGCTGGACTTTATAGGTCCATATGGACTTAAGAATTGGCCCAATCTGTTGGAAATCAAGACTCCCCAACAGAAGTCCAGTGGGTCAAATTGTGATAATAGGGCATGAAGCCCCCCACAGGAAGACCCAATTTGTTAGGCAATAAGAATTCAATCCAGAATCCTAAACAAGCACAACCAACAATTTTTCTCATTGTCTCCTCTTATTTGCCGCTTTGTGACTCTCATCAACTATCAGAAAAAACACGGCAGGCCAACGTTTGGATTTATAATTTAGTTATTTCATCCATGACAAGGTACACAATTTGAGGAAGTACATGTTGTAAATATGATACTTCGAGTGGTGAAACTAACACAACCATTTCCTATCGGAGAATAGGGTGTCAAAAGTTGGCATCGAATAGAAGCTCGACAGTATAAACAAAATAAATGGTAGGAACATAATATTTATGAGAAAATAAGTGACCTGAGAGTGAAGAAAACAACACAGAAAATATATAGAGGGAGGAAATATCAAGCAGTAAGATACTAAAATATCACAATTCACAAACAAGCAAGCCTGAAAGCCTTAGCTTCTTAATTAAGCGGTGCCCTAGCTTTCTTCTTCGAGAACGTGTATTCCACAAAACATATGAGTGCAACCAGATTTTACTTTTCTTGAATCCAGAGAGCCCTCAGTCAGTAATCACTTTGAAATTGCGGCCAATCTTGAACCGTGTTCACAATAAAAGAAACAAAACTCGAGGAAGGTTGACTCGGTCTAAAGGGACAAAAAAGACAGACAGATTTCCATCATGCCAAAGCAAAGCAAAGCAAAAGCATAGTAGGAGAGATCGAGAGAGGTAGAGATGGTCTACTTCATAGACAAATGGGGAATGGCAAAACAGCGGAAAATTTGATTCAATATGCTCGAGGATGCTTCTGCATGGAAAACGTCCCTCCTAAATCCAACCAAAAGAACAATACTAAATTACTTAATGACGAAAGTTCTACAGTTCTTTTCGTTAGGAAATATGAGTTGGAAAATATATTAAGTTGATTGAGATTGGTAGAAGGCGATTAAAATTGGTATTTTTTTATTGAAGTGAATTGAAATGGGTTAAATTTTTTTATATGATGGATAGAAGTTGGTTAAAATAGTATGAAGTGGGTTAAAATAGATTAAAGTAAATATTTTTTTATTGAAGTAGGTGAAATAAATCAAAGTAGATTAAAGTTGATAAATTAAAATTTACTAATGAAAAAAACAGGACCTGAGTGCCATTAGACTTTTTTTTTTTGAGGGGGGGTTCTGATGGGGATGTTCCAGGGAAGACTATGCTATGTGGCATGGCTCAAACCATGCCTCCATTGTGAGGTGAAAAAGTAACTCTCCTCACTGTAAGAAATTTCGTATCTTAAATTTACCACGCAAACTACATACGTACTATTTTTCACGAACTACAGAAGTAAAAGTAAAAATTTGAGGCACATAACTAATGCAACAATCAGATGCGCAGAGGCACTGCCAAAAAAAAAAAAATCAATAATACAGGTGGAAAATTCGCCAAGAAAAAGTAAATATGCTTGAAAATTGAAACCGATTGACAAAATACATTAAACACTTCTTGCTGATACTCAAATCAATTGACAATGTAAATCAATTGACAATGTGATAGTGCCACCGTGTATTTTTCAAAAGAAATTACATCAATATAATGTAAAAATTAAATTTTGCGCACCTTAATTCGTGTGCTATATACCCTCTGACAGTAAATACCCCATCCAAAAAACAACAGTCAGAAACACAGAATGCACGCAACACCGAATAACCAAGACAGTATGGGCGTTGGGACCCACACACGCATCCGTGATCAAGTATCAGACGGCAGGGATTCAATCATGTTGTAATCTCCCATCAATCACAGTCAGAAAGAAGTCAAAGAACAGGCCCACACGGCTTTCTGCAGAGGGTGTACGTATGTGATTTCAATCTCACCACAATTATTATTCTAGGTAAAGAAACTAAAGGATCCCATTCAAATCTGCTGGTTAGAGTGATTGCTGCTCTATTTTGGCTTTAAAGCTGCATGGCACATTCTTTTGCCAAAGCCAAGAAAAAAAAGTGACCCAAAGCCAACCCAATTAACTTTAATTAACTCAGAAAAAAGCAGATTCCACCATCAAACATATATATAACAGAATTCAAAAAAGCACAGAAAAAGATCAGAGCCGTGAATGAACATTGCTGAGCCTGTAAAGCTAAAGGAAAAGAAAAAGGTCAAGAATTTGAACCAAACACCAAAGCAGCACCAAAAATGTTTGTTACTGAAACAAGCTTAGGTTTGAGAACGGAATAGCTCTTTCTCTCTCTTCATCTCTTTCTCTCTCTTCCGGATCTTAAATGGGTTCATGTCCTCAGGTTCTGGCCTTACTTGTCCTCTCTGCGTCATTTGTTTTGTCCCAACTCACAGGTATGTGCAACTACTACCTCTGAACTATTTCAAGAAAGCATTATTACTGAATCAAACATTCTTCAAGGTGAAAACTTTCTGAGAATAAATTATGCGATTTAATGTTGTGATATGTACCCATATGAAATATGCAGAATTCATCAGCATAGACTGCGGAGGAACAGGTAATTATACTGATGAAAGAAGCGGGCTATCATGGATATCAGACAGTGGAATGATGAGCAATGGCAAAACAGTCAAGAACCCAAATGCAGACTGGGAACCATACCAAAACAGGAGGGACTTCCCCACAGATGATAAGAAATACTGCTACACATTGGCCACCCAGGAAAGAAGGAGATACCTAATAAGGGCAACGTTTCTGTATGGAAGCACAGAGGATGTAGACACATACCCCAGCTTCCAGCTTTACTTGGATGCAACTAAGTGGGCAACTGTCACCATTTTTGATGGATCGAGAACGTATGTTGAGGAGATGATCATCAGAGCATCCTCGAGTTCTGTTGATGCCTGTCTTTGCTGTGCGACCACGGGGTCTCCCTTCATCTCCACCCTCGAGCTCCGCCCTCTCAACCTCTCCATGTATGCCACGGATTATGAGGACAACTTCTACTTGAAGGTCGCTGCCAGGGTCAATTTTGGAGCTCCCACCAAAGACTCAGTCAGGTATGGCTAATATCACTCCTCCACTGTAACTGACTTTTGCTGCTTGCACAAGTGCTTGTAGTGATAAACTGGTCAAGCTACCTACATATAGACTTCTCCATACCGTACCAAACTTATAACTTACACTGGGAATTGTTGTTGATATCGTACTGTAACTAGGTTTTGGTTAGTAAGTTAGCTTCAGAGTGCTACCAAGCTTAGCATTAAAAGCATAAGAGTTGAAATTATTTTGTTTTCTTAAAGGTACCCAGATGACCCATATGATCGCATATGGGAATCAGATCAAGTTAAAAGGCCAAACTTTCTTGTAGGGGTAGCTCCTGGAACAGAAAGGATTAACACAACAAAGAACGTGGATGTGAACACAAGAGAGTATCCCCCAGTTAAAGTGATGCAAACAGCAGTCGTAGGTACTGAGGGGAATCTGAGCTACAGGCTGACCCTGGAGGATTTCCCAGCGAATGCACGAGCTTACGCATATTTTGCTGAGATTGAGGACTTGGCATACAATGAATCTAGGAAATTCAGAATGGAGCGCCCTTATGTACCTGATTATAGCAATGCAGTTGTGAATATTGCAGAGAACGCAAATGGAACCTACAAGCTATATGAACCTAGCTATATGAATGTGACTTTGGATTTTGTTCTATCATTCTCATTTGTGAAGACACCGGACTCAACTAAAGGTCCCATCCTAAATGCCATTGAGATTAGCAAATATGTGCAGATTGGCTCCAAAACTGATGCCCAAGATGGTAGGTTTCCAGAATTAAGAAGAGATAGATGAAAAAATAGCTTTTAGTGAATATTTACCTGCCTTTGAAACTTAGCTGATTATGGTGATTTTTTGTCCGCCTGTTGGAACTTGGAAGTGACTGCTCTCAATGCGATCCGTGCCCTGCTGCCTGGTGGTATTGGGACACAAGATGAAGGGGATCCTTGCAATCCAGCCCACTGGGAATGGGTTGTTTGTAGCTCTAATGCACCACCACGTATTACTGAACTGTAAGTCATTGTGCTTCAAGTCTTCAACCGCCTTCAGTCAGAGAAAAAATTGCATAGAGTTTTAGCAAAGAATTGCCACCCACGTTAACTACTTCATGAAAACACATATTACTTACGAGATGTATGTGGAAGGTTAATGTATTTTTGTTCATAAATGGGAATTGCTAAACAGAGACTTACTTCTACTTTTGTAAACAGCCATTTATCAAGAAGGAATCTGACAGGAGTAATACCATCTGACATCCAGAACATGGATGCGCTCACTGAATTGTAAGTAATACTTCATGCGAAAGTGAACATCAGCAAATAGTCCATATCATTTCCTTCTTTGACTTCTCACATTGATAGTCCAATTTCTCAGATGGTTGGATGGTAACTCCCTCACTGGACCATTCCCTGATATCAGTAACCTCATCAACTTGAAAGTTGTGTAAGTTCCATAGATGCAGCATTGATAAGGTACCCATCTTCTTATGTGAATGTTCTTACCTTCGGATGTAAACACAGGCACATAGAGAATAACAAGTTGAACGGGCCTCTGCCCCCTTACTTGGGTAGTTTACCAAGCCTACAGGAACTGTAAGTCTCCTAAATGACAAGATAATCTGAACTCAGCGTAGAAAACACATTTGCCAACATGACAAATGCATGAAACTTGGTCCAACCAAATGATGTGGAGATTCATAGCTTTATGCTCTTTTGTGGAATATCCTCTCACAGGTACATTCAGAACAACCTTTTCAGTGGCAAAATACCTGCAGCATTGCTGAACAGGAAGTTAATATTTAAGTAAGTAACACGCAAAGAAAGACATAGGACAGTGAGAAAATATGCCAGTCTAGATAACCTCCAATTCCAAATAGCTTCTATCTTCAGAGAACATAGAAAACCATCGTGGTCTTGAAACTTGGAACTCTCTTTTGCAGCTATGAAGGCAATCCTAAGTTATCCCGACAAACAAAAGTAGGTACAAGTTTGAAGCTGATTATTGGTATCTCAGTCTCAGCAGTTGCAGCACTTGTAGCTCTGATCATTGCAGTTTTGCTAATACTGCACAATCTTAGAAGAAAGGCATCACGGCAAAAAAAAGACTATAAAGGTAAATTTTATGAGTTTCATTTCTATTATTAAACAAAGTGAGGTGAGTAAGTTACGCACATCTGAAATCTTTTCCCATGTGAATTAGGTTTCCCCTTCCGTACTGCTGCCAAACCTTCAACTGGCTTTCCCCCGGCACGAGGTACACATAAAATGGAAGACGGTGTAGCGTGCTACATTAAGCTCTCTGAAATAGAGGCAGCCACAATGAAGTTCTCAAGGAGCATTGGCAAAGGAAGCTTTGGAGTTGTCTACTATGGCAAGATGAAGGATGGCAAAGAGGTTGCTGTTAAAATAATAGCTGATCCAACAAGCCAAGGAACCAAGCAATTTTTAACAGAGGTAATTAATTCTTTTGACACTTTATAAAACCATAAAACATGAAATTTATCACCTGTCAGCTTCTAAGTAGCAGCAAGATTGGAACTTTTTTTGAAAACAGAAAAAAAGGGGCATGAGTATGACTAAGAAATATTAATGTCACTAGAGTTTCCATACAAGCCGTCACGTATCATCATTGTGGCACATTCAATAGCTTCGGAGAGAAATGGCACTGTAACTAATCAATGCAAAGAGATCACATGCAGGTCGCCCTGTTATCCAGAATTCATCACAGAAATTTGGTTCCTTTGATTGGATACTGTGAAGAAGCAAACCAGAGAATTCTGGTCTATGAATACATGCATAATGGAACCCTGAGGGATCACATACACGGTCTGTTTTCATAGCCACTGCATCTTCCAATTCTACAGCCCGATAATATGTGTCCGACTTTGAAGCAAAGACAACACACTAGTCTAATAGGCAATATTATCTGACAGATCCCGTCAAACAACAGGAGCTGGACTGGCTAACTCGTCTGCGTATTGCAGAAGATGCAGCTAAAGGTATTATATGGATTCTTGTTTTCTACACATTGGTGGAATTGAAAATATGCTATAATCACCTAAATCGATTCTATAGGCCTTGAATACTTACACACTGGATGCAACCCCAGCATCATTCATCGAGATGTAAAAACCAGCAACATCCTCCTGGATATAAATATGAGGGCAAAAGTAGCAGACTTTGGCCTTTCAAGACAAGCAGAAGAAGATCTCACCCATATTTCGAGTGTGGCTAGAGGAACACTAGGCTACCTAGACCCAGAGTAAGATTTCTTATGAGCAACTATCTAAATCATTGCTCTTCTGAAACTCACTTAGCAGATGATGTACTTGCTTTGTAGGTATTATGCAAGTCAACAGCTCACTGAAAAGAGCGATGTATACAGTTTTGGTATTGTTCTGTTGGAGCTGATTTCTGGAAGAAAGCCAATCACAGAAGATTATGGAACTGATTGGAACATCGTCCACTGGGTAGGTGTGCTTTGCATCATAAACTTAGGAGTGTTACCTTTCCAAATCACTGGATGATGGTTATTGTCTTAATCAACTTATCTCTGGAAAGAACTTAATCTTGCCTTTTTTTGGGGGAAATTTTTGTCCTAACCGTTGAAAAGGGGGCAAAAGGAAGGGGAAAGAAACCTTCTCTGAGCGGCATGCCGAAGCAACAGAAAATTTTCATCACATGCTTTTATGCCTTGAAAACATAGAGGGCTTAGGTGACACAGACTACTGTGCTAAGTGCTAACTGTAAGTTAAATGTGTGGCTGAACATAAGAAAATATGCCATTTAGTACGAATATAACATCTGCAAAGAGATGTTCAACAGACCTCAGTGATCAAATTGCTCTTCTACAGGCAAGGTCATTGATCCGTAAGGGAGACGTTGGAAGCATGATAGATCCATTGCTACCGGGCTCTTTGAAACTTGAATCTGTCTGGAGAGTGGCTGAAGTTGCTATTCAGTGTCTTGAACAGCATGGAACCTCACGGCCAAAAATGCAAGAAATCATCTTGGCTATACAAGATGCAGTGAAGATAGAGAAAGGAACTGAACACAACCAGTCTTCAGGTAGTGTAAAAGCACAGGCTTCAAGGAAAACCTTGCTCACAAGCTTCCTTGAAATTGAGAGTCCAGATTTGTCTAACAGTAACACAGCTCCAGCTGCAAGATAAAAAGGTAACATATCCTCACATTTAACTATACATGGCAGATCACAGACAGGTATCACCAGCTGTAGTACAATTTGTTACATCCCAGGGAGATAAGGCATGTTTGTCAGCAAGTAAATATGATGACTAGATTTTCATCCTTTGCCTCTCCTTTTTCTAATGTTATTAATTTTCTTTCTTGGCCATAAGGTTTAGACTTAGAGGCATGTGCTTTACGTTTACTGTCTATAACAACACTATTTGTACTATCGCATTAGTTCTGAGGTTGGTCTGTCAAAGTGGTATGGAAAATGATGGTTTTCGGACTGTGGTAGTTGAAATTCAAAGCTAAACACCGAGCAGTAACAATAGTGTGCATTTTTAACATGATGACCACTTCAACCCTATGATTTGCCCCATGATTCCAAATTTAGAAATTACACCTCTAAAATGCCTTGGGAACTTGGGTGAGATCCTTCAAGATATATTAAACCCATGTAAAATTTTTTAAAAAGTATGAGACACTAATGCACTGACGGACAATGAGTCCTGCAGCCTAACACAAAGGCATAAGGAGTGCATGGTGCACCAGCATCAATTAAGAACTCATCTCGATAAGTGAACAGTTTGTGTTGGGTGAGACTATTTCACAAAATGTTGTAATGTTATTGTGCAATGTTAATTACATGTCAGCCCCTATCTCACTCGGTACCTGCCATGTCAACTCTCTCCTAGCAAGTCCTTGTGAGACAGACTTAACTAAGAATTTGCAATTGATGAAAATAGATAGCTTTATACAAATTAAAAACTTTCCCTAGAATATAATCATGATAACATGCCACATTTACCAATAGTTTGGTCTTCAAAGGACAATAGATCATTACTTTAAGGCCCATGTTACCTATGATCTGGGTTTCAAAACAACACATGACAACTTAAGAGTAACTAAAAGCTGCATTAATGGAGTTAACTGCCCAAATGCATCACCTCCAGCGCCTCAAGCCCCTGGGATCGCTTTGAGAATACCTCTTGAAAACCACCGTGCCCACAGCCAAAGAGGCGTGAACAACCGAGTACAAGACTTTGCAATTCTGGTTGGAAAGCAGTAAATCACAACCAAGAAACATCACCCAACAACAGCAAATTACACTTGCCAGCTGCTAAAGGCAATACTGGCTAGTCAATTGAGCAGATCCACATCCCTACAAATTCTGATAGACCCAAATGCTAAAGAATAGGCCTACTAGATTGTAGGTTCGTGGTTTACCAGGGTAACGGAATAAGTACAACCACCTAAAACAAGCTGGCAAGGAGGGACTCGCTTCATTGAACAAAGTCAAACCCAAAGTTACATCAAGGCTGAGAGATAGTTCATATAAAAGACCTGTCATCCGAAAGCTCCTAAAACGAGCTAAGTTCAAGAGGATCTCCCTCATGTGTTTGATGCACATTGCAACGTCACATAAATTCTTGATTAGAAGACTCGTCACTGTCCGGTAGAGCAGAGCAGAGCAAAGCAAAGCAAAGCATAAATTCAATCCAGTAGTATCTCTGAAGTATCATCACACAGCACAAAAATCTCTGTTGAGGTAAGCTAAATAGCTGTGTAGGTTAAAGTTACATATAAGAGTTTATCCTAATTTATAAGTCAAATATCCTTTAAAGTTCGTGTTCTCAGTCTACTTGATGTACAGTAATAAATATAATATTAAAACACAATCATTGACATGCTTGGGTAAAATTTGAACAGAGTGCTTTAATTCTTGCCCAAATTTCAAGCCTTATACCTTTGATTTCCCCTATTCCCAGTCCACATACATGTTCCTAAATAATTAATATGACCTCGTAAATCTCCAATACCACTCAGCAAGATTGCTAGGAAACAAGGGTGGGCATGTATGTAGTCAATCTCCACATTCATATAATTGTTTAACATAATGATTAGCCATTATTGATGGGCCTTTTAATCATGCATTCAGAGTTACTTGCCCCTGTTGGCTCATTGGGAACAAGGCATACCGACCAAACAACTTTCTGTTACCATGTTTTTAGAGGGGAAGCATCCTTTTGTTTTTTTTCAGAAGTGGCAAACCAGAACCAGAGTAAAAGATCCTTGTTCTTAATAAGTCTTAAGATATTTCTCCATTTTAAGAAAAGCTTGTCTACAAAGTTCCAGGCTATCCATGCTTTCTTGGAACAACACATTACTCCAGTGTATTTTTGTAACTTGGCGGGAGAAAGAGGGCGAGTAAAGAATAGAAGAAGAAGAAGAAGAAGAAGAAGAAATTGGGCATTATGGATTTCTCTCAATCATGTCAATAAGGATTATGCTATGGCTAATGTAAATGACGCACTATTTTGGGAAACATGGCGCATTTTAAATTCTTATTTTGCATAGCGCCCCCCCCCCCCCCCCAAAAAAAAAAGAAAACCCCCAAAAAAAATGCAGACATATTAACGTGGCAGGTATCTCTAGTTCAAATTCAATTTTTGATGTATAAATATTGAATGAGTGAATTGGCCAAACTCTTCACTTGCCCCCTTGCGCCTTCTGGGCATTCATCTTAATGGTGAAACCAAGGGTCAAGGGTTCAAGGGCAGGTACCAGGGAATTGGCCAAACTCTTCATGTGATAAAGACAGACATAAATGCTAATATACTGAAAATTAGAACCCAAATGTCTAAAGTCAATGCCTTCAAAGCTCTAACGGATCAAACTACCAGCAATTAAGAAGGTTGTATATTTTTTTTTTTGCCTACTCTATTACATTTGACCAGCAATTAAGAAGGTTGGAAACTTTGATCGCCCAACACGTCTTTGGGGGAAAGAAAAAGAAATATAAGCTTATTAAGAAACTGGAAAAACAACAATTTCGAAGGAAACAGATTTGCAAGTATCTTAAGTCTGCAATTATGTTTTCTTATCTGTAATTTTGCATCAAACTAAGAGCATTCCCAGCTGTGAGCCAATTTTGGCTTATGGATGGGGGCTTACCATTGCCACATCAACCTTCTCTCCAACTTTTTATCTCACAATCCTCACTCTTTCCAATGCAAGACTGGCCACTTTGACTCATCAAATAAAATAATAACAATGGATCCCACACCTAACCATACTTAATTGTTTTATTGTTTTTGTTTTGATTAGTTGTTTGGGTTTATTAATTTCGAAAAAAATAATGTGCACATAATAACTTGGTAATACAACTAATACAACAATTTTGTTAAAAAAATTACAATTTCTTTTCAAAAACCCAATAAATAAATAAATAAATAAAAATTTTAGACAAACCAAAACCAACAAACTAATAAAAATAAAAAAATAAAAAATAAACACAAGAAAAACAAAAAAAACAAAAAACGAAACACAAAAACAAAAACAAAAACAAAAAAAAAGGAAAACTAGGCCGAGGGCCGCTCGCCCAAACGAGCCGTCTCGGCGGACCTGTCTCACGGGCCATCTGCTGCAGGCCCTCGCACCTCCGACCTGCCCGTCATGTCACCAAACTTGGCCCGCGCGCTTAGCGCTGGGCTTGCTCGAACGAACTGGCTTGTTAACTAATGACAAGTTACCACTGATTGGAATCCACCTGAACATCATGCACTATACAAAATTACTACTGCAACATACAATGCAACCAAGGGAAGCGCACACAGTTTCTCATATTTTCTTCTTAAGAAATAAGGGATATACACAAAATCCTACAATTATTTGCACACAGTAATATATTACATTATAAGTTCAGTAGATATTGGCTGAAACCGTCTCATCAAGGAACAGTTGTGAGATTAAACAAGAGCACTGAACTACAACAAATGTCTGTCTCGTGCATATTTGCGATGTCAACTCTCACCATATTGTCACAGGATATAATGGTTTGCACTTTATACTTAAACCTTAACATTTCTGTTAATTTAATTACGTATTATTCTTAATAGAAGTCAATTGGGATTTGGAATAAATGAAAATTGCTCTCTTGGACAAAAAGCTTCTACAAAACAAAAGCATTATTATCTCATAAAGTAACTAAAAAATAATAAATTGACATACGGAAAAAGAAAATGAGGAGAGGTTCAACACTGTCAGGTTGCAGAGACTTGGTAAAGGGAAGCCAAGTTTTGAAAGAAGGAAAAATATGGGGCCAAAAGTCATAATCAATTATGCAAAGAAAGATTCTAACTAATATAAATTCCCCAAGTTGTTGTAGCGTTTATCTAATATCTAATCACAGGGTGCACCAACCAACTACTGCTAAATTGTACTGATCTCCCAAGCAAATTAAAAAAAAATCATTAAGCATGGACAAAAAGGAAATTATTCCAAAGACAGAGTTAAATGAGGAGCACAATATCATAGTTTGGCACCCTAATTAAAAAGCACACAGCCTCACACTTATAAAACTCTATAATTTGCCCTTTCTCTCCCCTCTCCAAACCATACCCACCAAACTTAACCCCCCCCCCCCCCCAAAAAAAAAAAAAAAACCAATTCCTAATGTTATTCTCCAGCAGCCCCTTCCCAAACAGGGCATTGGGGAAGAACTGCTAGAAATAGACCTTTCTGATTTCTGCATTCTGAAAATTTTTGCTCTTTTGTGGGGAAGAGAGAGAAAGTTCCTTTCTCAAGGGAGGAAGAAGAAATGGTGTACCATTATCACCAACTAGGCAGGTCTTCTTATGAAGAATCACTCAAAGTCCTTGAAGCTGATATACAGCATGCCAATGTCCTGTGAGTAAAAAACTATCAATGGAGATGAAACGTTAGTGGTTCTTTGTGTGAAGTCACAAGTCATAGTAGATTTATGACACAAATATGTATCTTCTTTTTTTTTTTTTTTGTTTTATCTTTTTTGGCAGGGCAGCAGCAATTCCAAAACCAAAAGGGGGTGCTTACCTTCAAATGAAACTGGTATACAATGAGTTGGCTCCCCTGTTTTTCCTCTTGCTCCAATGCCTAGATGGTGTTTGCTCCTGCCTTTTCCCACTGTACTTCGACCTATTCCACATTCTGATATATGAGGTAGTACTTGGCGTTGGATCATATGAAAACAACCTCTATATTTCTTAAGAGTAGGGATAAGACTGTATACACCTAGATGTACCTGGTTCCCGTCTTCTGGAGGGATCCGTACTAGCTTTGCGTTGGAAGCCAAAGATTTGCTTTTTAATGAGAAAAGCTGCACTCCCTTAAAAGGCTAGAGTTTTTTGGGAGGCTGGGGCAAGAGGGATGAAAATGTACCTGTAGGACTGTCTTTGAAGCCAGTTTGATTTTTCACAGGTATACCCGGATGGGAGACCAAACATTTCTAGCCAGGGCAGCAAGGCATCAATGACAGAATTCTATGGTGTGTACATAACTTAGGCAATAAGAGTATCTGTAAGATAATAATTAAGTAGCAGCAGCTTCGGTTTTAATTCAGTGCTGACTGCTGACTACAGAAATCCTCCTTTTGCAGCCATTATATTACCATCACTGAGAAGGCTTCACAATGACTTGGTGGAGCAAGAAAATAGCAGTTATTGCACCAGGAAAAGTGATAAGAAGCAGAAAATGTTGGGCCACGGTGCACTTCAAAGAATAACTGTTGATCAGGAGAGGGAGGACGAATGTGGGATTTGCTTGGAGCCTGGCACTAAGATGGTCTTGCCAGGTTGCTGTCATGCGATGTGCATCAACTGCTACCGTGACTGGTAAACTTTATCGCTATCTCTGCATATGTGATTTATATGATAGTTTCAAATGGCTATTTATCATTTATTGACTTAATAACCTGCTTTTGTCAACTTTCAAGAGTCACATCAATGACTGAACTTCACATTTAGACATGGAGAACAGGTAATTTGGGTCGAGTCGATTTTATATTGTGTCTGATGGGGTTGATGAAATATCTGGTCAAATCAGCTAAACTCAGTCGGGGTCATGTTCAGGCCAGGACTTTCCAGACCCTTCTAACAGGCTTATCAAGAAAGGCAGTCAATATTAGTCAGATAACTTTTGCGACAAATCGATTTGGGCTAAGATCACATTTGGGTTTTCCTATTTCCGCTCTGCCTCAAGTACTTCTATTTGGGCAATGAAATAATAGCCAGTTTTTGGGGTCTACCATCAATAGAACTGGAATGGAATTTTGGGAGACTGTTAATGGTTTTCAGGGCCGAATGCGTGACTTCAGCAGAACTTGTGGCAAGAATAGATGATGAGGTTCTAAAATTTATAGGATTTGGACAGATAGCTGAAACTTAGTTAACACATCAAATTGATCGTAAAACTTTGTAAATATGTAATGCAGGAACAGAAAATCAGAATCATGCCCCTTCTGCAGAGGAGGATTAAGAAGAGTGAAGTCAGAGGATTTGTGGGTTCTTACAAGCGAGTCTGAAATGATAGATCCGGAGACGGTTACAATGGAGGAACTGTCCAGATTTTACCTCTACATTCAAAGTCTGCCCAGGGACACTCCAGAAGCCCTTTTCTGGGTCTACTCTGACTACTTAATATGATAGTGAATACGTTTAGACCTCTTCTTAGCTTTTGAGAAAGTCTGAACTTCCAATTCTGTGAGAAAGAAACCTGGGTCATGCAGTTTTTCCAGTTCCCCTACTTCAATCACAGAGTGTTGAAGTAGTAACGTATAAAGCACCAAAAGGATACACTTACTGATATCCAATTTGCGCAAAAAGCCGGTTCTAACAACAAGGTTCCCCTTACTAGATGTAACAAAATCCCTTCGCTCCGCTGCCTTGAAATAAAAAAAGGCAAAGGGGAGACTTCGCTCCAGATTGTAAATAAAAACATCGCACACGACTGGGATTAATTCTCATTCAAATACATATTTCAAATGCCAATGCTCTCTGTTTTCCTACTCTCTATTTTTGTTCTTTCAGTCCCATAATGCTCAAATACAACACCACCACTATCACCACCACCATCTCCCAGTGTGAGGTCCCGCTTACACGGGGTCTGGGGAGATCCAACTGTAAGCAACCTTACCTCTACCGATATTCTTACCCGTAGACAGGCTGATTTCCCATAATGCTCAAATGCTTTCAAGAAAAAAACATACAAATATTAAAGACTACCAGTTAATGATGGCAATCTAAGGGCCTACTAATTTTGTCTAGAGCTCATCTTTCATGTTTGTTGAAAATAACGACAAAATTGATACATAAAATTGGACCTTGAGTACGTCTAAATAAATAAAGACTATCTAGTTAGGCTCAAGGTAGACATGAACAAATGTGGATTTGAAATCTCAAAAAAAAAAAAAAGAAAAAGGATTGGAATGTGAGTAACAACTAAGCTCAGGAAAGCGTACCCTTTTTTATCTATTTGCTGAAATAAAAGAATGCCATATCTAAGCTAAAGAAAAAGCATGCTGTCTCCAATAGTATTCAAAGACACAACACCAACAATTTGCTAAACATCAGCAGGTTCACAGCACCTATAGTAGGGCTACAACAGATCGTCAACGGGAGGGGGAGCCAATGCATAGCCAAGCTTAGAAAAAATGGTTCACCGTTAAACTATATAGGAGACTTTACTAAACATTGACAGATATTAAATATGTAGAAGATAGCAATGGTCGATCAGACATAGTAACATGTTTTCAGAAAATCAATACAGAAAGAAAGAATACAGTCCTCTAAAATACCAAGTGCCATATAATTATTAATCCAAGATTCAAATACCCAGCAAGTTCAAGAATTTTCCACAATCAGAGAGGTCTTGGAGAATGATGGCGTTTCCACTGCTAGCTTGCTCCAGCTCCTCCTTTGTAAAGAATCCAGTGCAAACTCCAACTGCCACAGCTCCCCCGAATTCAGCTGCTTTAATGTCATTTGGCTGTAAAAGAGCAACAAATTAAATTTGCATAAAATTAGAACAGGTACATAAGTCAGAGCATCCTTTTAGGAAAAAAGGGCCAGATTATTATGATGCCAGGCAACTCTTGTAAGAAACAAAGCTTCAGAGGGAAAAGAATTTGCACACACAGTGTCTCCAACATGCACTCGCAAATCAAATCCCCCTGGAAATAGTTTCTCAGCCCTTTCAGCAGCAATTCTGACAAGTTGCCCTCGGTCAGTGTGATCACTCCCAAATCTGAGACAAAGGTATTGTCAAACATGGAATTGAATCATTAACCCAGAAAAGAAAGTTTATAGAATGATTGGTTTTCCGACTAACCCTCCAATATTAGGAACAGTGAAATCTCTCTTGATACCCAAGCCTTCCATCTTCATCCATGCAATTTCTTCCAGGTTGCCCGTAACCTTATTTAAAAAAAGGGGGGCATTACACAAAGGTAATACACCAAAAGCATAATTAGAGAGTTTAGGCAAATCATATACTCTTCAATCTTTAAAAAGCCTTCTCGGTTAGAAAACAAAATGCAGCCCATTAATCCTACCAACTCAGGGTCCAGAAAGGTTTAAATGTAAAGAGCCTCAACCCTAAAAGATTTTCAGTCTAGTTCCTTAATCCCTTGGTTCAATCACATAATAGCTAGCTAGCTATGCATTCTCTCAAAAGTTTGAATAGAAACTTGCATGCTGTCCTGAAAGCAGAGAGGCCCTTAAAGTGTCCTGTCATTTCCAATGTCAATCCAATCTCCCAATACACACAGCAGACCAGGGCCAGAGAGTACATAGCTCCTCTTTACTACAGAATTGGCTTTGATTTGACTTCAAATCTATTTGAAAGCAATTCCTAAACCATCTCAGTTTGAATCTTAGTTTAAAAAAGCCCATTGAGGCACGAACAGGTGCGCCTCTGCGTGAGGCTACCGGGTCAGTGCCTCGAAGGGAATGAGGTGCGCCTCAAAGATGCGAGACTATATCTTCCCACTTTTTCTTAGCCTTGCCTTTACCTTTTTTCTTCTTTTCCTTCCTTGTGAGCTAAAAGATGAGCTAAACTTGTACCGTCAGTACATGCATTGGGGAACTACGATGATAAGATAACATATCTTAACGTTATTTGCTATGTCAGTAGTCATATAGATGTCCAATCATATTTTTAATGCATTTATGTAATTTGTTTCTGCAAAATATGTTTTGTGAAATATGGAATACTTTTAAAAACTTTTGCATAGAAGTGAGCCTCGCGTCTATGATGCGTGCGCCTTCGCCTTGCGCCTTGCGCCTCACGCCTTCGGACCCTATGCGCCTCAGTGCGCCTCGTGCTTTTTAAAACTAAGGTTTGAATTAAATTTACATCACAAGTAAGATTGAACAACAAAAAAGCAACAATTGAGAACGTAGTTGAGATGTAATCAACCGACACTAGTTCCATCTGCAGGAGCACTGCATCTTCCTACGGCTATGGCTACAGGCAGATTCGCTTCTTTTCACCACCTCTAAACCCCTCCCCCCCCCCCCCCCCAAAAAAAAAAATCGAAAGGCCGGACTTATATTTGGCATGTACACGAAAGTATGTACAATAGAATTCTTGATACATCTTTGTATATTCAAATAAACTAGCATACAAATGCTCCAGCAGAAGTTACCAAAGATGCCCTAAGAAGAAAGGTATTTCATGAGCATAAATGCGGAGTAAGCAATGTACGGATGAACCAGAATTTTAATGGTGCAAATTAATGGTATTTTCTCCCTATCAGATGCATTCCTCCATCACTTATAGCTACATAAAGCATTGGTACAAACTTGTGAAGGATATTATAGAAACATGTGTAAATGCATACTTACCAATCCAATGAATACATTGTTCTTTGATGACAAGGCTTGAAGGAGAGATTCAACACCAGGAAGCACTTCAAGGCCCTTTCCAATGTCTCCGGTAGTAGCCTTTGCATATTCAACCATTTTTGACTTCAAAGCTGGGAGCTTTTCAACAGCAACCTTCATAAAACAAAAGCAAACAGAATTATAATTCAGAATTATAATGCAAACTCACCAATTGCACCGCAGTGTTCAGTATAAACCATTTCTATACCAAGAATACAAATGCTACCTACCTCTGATGATATGCCATAGTGCACAACAGTGTTCACAAGGATTGCTGGATCCGTTGAACCATGATGCTGCAAAACAACATAAGGAAGCCTCGTAAAACACAATGATCATTGCTGAATATCTCAATGTGAAGAGGAGGGGGGCAGTTTTAAATTTTTTTTTAAAAAAAAGCCCAAACAGGCACCTAAACCTCAACTCAATGAAAACCCAAAATGCCGAAGTTGTCCACTATCACACACCCTGCTGACAAGACCTTCAAATTTCAATACAAAATAATCACCTAACAGTACAATTATTAACGTCAACAATAATAAATACCAAGATGGATTCCACCTAAGCAAGGTCTTACCAAGATAAGATGTTGATACGGCGAGTCTTGTCCTGAGACACTGATTCTAAAAAACCAAAAAAAAAAAAAAAGCAGAAAAGGGGCTTTTTTCTTTCTTTTTTTCACACATATTAAGGCTTTTTTAAGAAAATTATCAATAGCACAAGCCAGGCTCAATAACATACTCGATTTCAAAAAATCGATGATTTCAAAATTCAAGCCAATGTCTCGTACAATCTTCAAGTGCTTTACCATTCGAGCCAATCAAGCGACATCTTCTACTAAAACAGGTAAACTAGGCAGCAAAGATTCGATCAACAAAAGCTTGAATTGAATGTGCGATTTTGAACAGAACAAGGCGTTGATTAAACATTAACCATTAACTAAAACACATGAATCGGAAATCAACAAATGAGCGAACCTGAATAACATCGATGGTTCCTCCATCGATGCCGAAAACTTGATTAAAGGCGTAGGAGAAGGCTTGGCGATGAAGCTGGTTGGAATTGGGGCCAGTGCTACGAATTAAGGTGCCGTCGATATCAAATGTCACCAAAATTCTTCTCTCCTTCTTCATTCCTTCCATCTCTCTCGCTCTCTCTCTCTCTCTCTCTCTCCCCCCCAGTGTGCTCCTCTAATGGAGTTCATTTATGTGTTGCTTTTTTTTTTTTTTCCCCCCTGTTACCAGTCCTCACGAGTTCCCGCTTAAAGCTTACCATGCACGCTTTCTCATCCTGTTCATAGTCCGTTTATTATGTGTTGCTTTTTCGGAGGGTGAGGGATCTGGCGGACCAGGTGGTTGAAGTGAGGCGCAAGAGTGATCGTATTATGGCCATTAAGGTTTT
Source organism: Carnegiea gigantea (assembly GCA_029747015.1). Taxonomy (NCBI): domain Eukaryota; kingdom Viridiplantae; phylum Streptophyta; class Magnoliopsida; order Caryophyllales; family Cactaceae; genus Carnegiea; species Carnegiea gigantea. The sequence goes on along the minus strand of JAKOGI010000250.1, from coordinate 746,842 downwards.
GGTAGGTTCAGTTTTCGTGAACGTGGTGAGTGTGTATGCACCTCAAGTAGGCCTGCCGGATGATACTAAGAAGCTCTTCTGGGAGGACCTAGACGGGGTCATACAAAAGGCCCCTCGGAGTGAGAAACTGTTCATAGGAGGAGACTTTAACGGCCACATCGGTGCGGAGGCAGCGGGATACTATGGGGTCCACGGGGGCTTTGGTTTCGGAGAGAGAAACGCGGGAGGGGTCTCCGTGTTAGACTTTGCGGTGGCCTTTGATTTGTTGGTAGTCAACTCCTTCTTCAAGAAGAAGGAGGACCACCTAGTGACCTTCAGGAGCAACTCTTGCAAGACCCAAATTGACTACTTCCTAATGAGGAAGGAGAATCGGATATCGTGTAAGGACTGCAAAGTGATTCCTAGTGAGTGTCTGGGAACTCAACATAGGTTGCTGGTTTTAGATGTAGTGTGCAAGTATCCTAGGAGGCCGCAGAGGAGAGTCGGAGAACCCAGAATAAAGTGGTGGACCCTCACAAAGGATAAGGTGGGGCTAATAGCAGAAAGAATAACCGAGGAGAGAGCCTGAAGGAGGGCAGCAGACGCCGATTCGATGTGGAAGGTTGTGGCGGACTGCATCAGAAGGTCGGCTAAGGAAATCCTAGGTTTTTCCAGGGGAGGCGGCACCAGGATGGAGGGTGCCTGGTGGTGGAACGAAGAGGTAAAGGAGAAAGTCAAGGCAAAAAAAGAGGCTTACACGGAGCTCATGGGCAGCAGCTCGGAAAAAGAAAGGGAGTAAAAGAAGATTGGGTACAAGGAGGCCAAGAAGGTAGCCAAAAAGACTGTAGTCGTAGCAAAGAGCCAAGCGTTTGATAGATTGTACCATAGATTGGGGACGAAGGAAGGGGAAAAGGAGGTCCTTAAACTGGCCAGGGCACGGGAAAGGAAGACCAGGGATTTGGGAGTGGTAAGGTGCATCAAGGATGAAGAGGGGAAGGTGTTGACTGAGGATGTTGAGATTAAAGAGCGATGGCAAATGTTCTTTGTTCAACTCCTAAATGGGGAAAGGGTGCCACAGGACCCTAGTGGAGGTGAAGAGAGTAGTGAGCAGAGTGCGGACGATCGTATAACAAAGGAGGAGATTAGGGAGGCCTTGAAGAACATGTCAGATGGTAAGGCAGTGGGCCCGGACCAGATACCGGTGGAGGTTTGGAAGTTTATGGGGGAAATAGGTCTAGAGTGGCTTACGGAGTTGTTCAATGTTATTTTCAGGACCGCCAAGATGCCCAGAGAGTGGAGGGTCAGCACAGTTATCCCACTGTACAAAAACAAAGGGGATATCCAAGATTGTAATAATTTTAGGGGTGTCAAGCTGCTCAGTCACACTATGAAAATTTGGGAGAGGGTGATTGAGAGAAGGTTACGAGAGGTTGTGGAGGTTTCAGAGAATCAATTTGGTTTTATACCAGGCAGGTCGACCATTGAGGCGATCTACCTCCTCAGAGGGCTCATGGGCTTGTTCAGGGATAGAAAGATGGATCTCCATATGGTGTTTATTGACCTGGAGAAAGCGTATGATAGAGTCCCGAGGGCGGTTTTGTGGAGATGTTTGGAAGAGAAAAGGGTGTCGCCCGCGTACATCCGTGTTATCAAGGATATGTACGAGGGAGGGCGGACGCGTGTTAGGACACCGGGCGGGGTCTCCAATGACTTCGCTGTCAGTATGGGCCTGCATCAGGGCTCCGCCTTAAGCCCGTTTCTTTTCACATTAGTTTTGGATGTACTCACTAGAGGTATCCAAGACGAGGTGCCTTGGTGCATGTTATTTGCAGATGACATCGTTCTTATCGATGTGACCAGGTAGGGGGTGAATGACAGGTTGGAGAGTTGGAGGCATACACTGGAAGATAGGGGTTTCCGGTTAAGTAGATCAAAAACGGAATACCTCCATTGCCGTTTCAGTGGAAGGACAGAAGAGGGGGGAGACATCACACTGGAGGGGAGGGTAATTCCAAAGGTCGCAAAATTTAAGTATCTGGGCTCGATCATCCAGCAGAACGGGGATATCGAGGAGGATATTAGCTAGCGGATAAAAGTGGGTAGGCAAAAGTGGAAGTCTGTGTCCGGGGTGTTGTGCGACAAGAGAATACTGCTAGGACTGAAAGGCAAAGTCTATCGGAGGGTAGTTAGACCGGTTGTTCTTTATGGTTCGGAGTGTTGGTCCCTAAAAAAGATGCAGGGCCAAAAGTTGATGGTAGCTGAGATGAGAATGGTCAGGTGGATGTGTGGTTTTACGAGAATGGACGGCATCAGGAATGTCGTTATCAGGAGTTTAGTCGAAGTGGCCCCCATAGAGGAGAAGATGAGGGAATCGAGACTTAGATGGTTCAGCCACGTTAAGCGGAGAAGTGTGGCCGCCCCAGTGCGGAGGTGTGAGATGATCGTCCCTCCAAGTGGAAAGAGAGGGAGGGGCAGACCGAAGAAGAGCCTAGAGGAAGTAGTTAGAGAGGACCTGAGAGTTGTGGGTCTGACGGAGGATTTGGCTCATGATAGAAGACTGTGGCGGGATAGGATTAGAATCTCTGACTGTAGGGGACCGGCTCCGTAGGTGGCTGTAGCTCGATGGGGGCGGGAAGGGTTTTTGTGTGCTTGTCTGCAGGTCGTGCTTGGCTAGGCTGTGCTGGCTTCTGACGCCCCGAGTTTGTTGAGGTATGTCCCCGCTCCTTATTTATCTGCTCTACTTACCCTTCTCCCCAGTTGGTAACTTGGTACGCAATCATTTCCTCTGTAAACCGTTCCCCCCCCCCAAAAAAAAAATGTTTTGTGGGTCTTTAGGAATCAACCTCTCTATGGGTAGGAATACCGGTAGGGGTAAGGTTGCCTACAGCTGGCCCAGACCCCGCGAAAGTAGGACCCACACTAAGAGTTGTTGTTATTGTTGTTGCTTTTTCGGAGGGTGATTTGTTTGGCACCTGTAGACTTTTTCCTTTAAAAAAAAATATTATTGTCTTTAATTTAAGGCGTATTCGATAACAGCGTTTTGGATAGTATTTGATATTTTGACTAAATTAATATACTAATTAGGTAATTTTTAATATCCGATAACATAGTATTTTGACTAACATTTCAAGCAGCGTTTAGTGTTTTAAGCAACGTTTCTTAAAAGCTAATACTATTAACGTTTTGCATTCAAAAGTTGCGTTTTATTTTTTTTTCCCCAAAAAATATCCTTTTGAAATTTTATCTTTAGAAATTATCTATATCTTTTTATGTTACTTTACATTAATTAGCTAACCCATCAGCTAAGTTTACCAAACACATTTATTTCAACTGTTCATTCAAACAGGTATCCATTAACAGTTAAATTAAAAATGCTATCCGCTACCTAAATAATTTTCCGTTACCTGAACCACTGCTACTTGAACCGCTAATTTTGTTGAGCAAGGCAATGAGTCATGATTGACGGTATAGTGGGAGTGTTTGATAAATAGTTTTTTGAATAATTTTTTGGATAAAAATAACTTTTTTAACTAAGATTAGTTGTTTGATCAAGTAAAAAAACTAATTTAGGTGTTTAATGAAAAAACTTTTCAAAAGAGTTTTTTGGATACAAAAAACTAATTTAAAAAAGCTAATTCCATGAGTTTTTTGGAAGAGTTTTTTTAAAGAATTAGTTTTTTGTCTCACAACTTTATTAGAAACAGCTAATTTTACGACATAATTTTTTAACAAGATAGCTAATTTAAACAACTAATAACTAACAAGTAATATAAATAGTTAACAGCTAATCGCTGTTTGTCAAACATGTCCAATATGAAGGAGAGGTAAACTAATTAGACTTGGACCTTGGCACTTTTATAAGGGGGCAATGGGGCATGCTTACTTTGCTAACCAAATGACCTTAGCTCATTTGCTTGCGTTGAATTCTAGACGAGGGCTGCCTTCACCATGGGCTCGTCAATCTGGAAGCTTAGGATTAACACCAGTTACACCACCAATTATAACAGTTATCTTTAATGATGTTCATGTTCATATGTTAGGATGTGGCATGTTTGTTTTCGTTTTAAGCCCTGTTCTTTTCGTAGGTCCTTTTGGATTTATCAATTTTAACTCACTTCAACCTACTTCAACCAACTTTAACTAATTTTAATCCACCTGAAAAAAATATCAATCTCAACCCAGTTCAACCAACTTCAACCTATCCCAACCCATTTCAATCAACTTCAATCCACTCCTTCATAACTACATTCTCATTATTTTAACACACTTCAACCCACCACAAAAAAATTATACCTATTTCAACCTACTTCAACTAACTTTAATTCACCTCAAAAAAAATACCAACTTCAACCAACCTCAACCCACCTCAACCAACCTCAATCCACTTCACACTTTTACACACCTTAATTTACCTACGAAAAGAACAGGGCCTTAGCCCAAGGAATTGGTCTCGATACTTGTCTGTGCTGATTACTTAGGTCGTTTACTGCAATGTTTTCTTATCGTTTTGGAAGCTAACTAGTGATTAAACATAAAAAAGATTGCCGAACTCTTATCTGCGTAGAAAACATGGTCAAAGAACAATACATGGAGCAATTGAGTACAATTAACACCGACTCCTTAGTATTTGCCAACTTTATTGAAGATAATTTCTTCTCAAAGGTTTCCATTTGATTCAACCCAATTACTACCAGGAATCTTTGACGAAGGCAAATGCATTGCATTTTTCCTCTTACCTCTTGAGCCTTGACATCATCCCTATCTCATTTGACACACATATACTGCCGTATTGGCAAGAAAAGAAGAATACCCAAGATTTGTCGACTTCCAAATTAAAGCGGTGTTGAGTTGCCACTTTCCGCCAACCTTGTTATGCAACCTATTAAAAAAAAGAAGCGAAGTTCCCATACTCCAAACGTCGAGCAATTAGCATGCTTTTAGTCAGATGAGATGGTTCTAGAGTTGGAAAAGGGGTTGGGTCGGATTGACCCATTTAATAAATGAGTCAATTTCGTATCGGCGTTAAAAATAGTTCAGATTTGCTCAAAATTGAAAAAGAATAAGTTTTCATACTAAATGGTCAAATCGTGTCGGTTTCGGATCGAAGTCGGTTCAGGTCGGTCGGGTTTATTTCGTGTTATCATGTAGGGTTCAGCTTTTTCAGCTCTAGATGCTTCATCTAACACCCATATCTCCCTAAAAGGCTGTCCTATGATTCCATAGTGATCGGCAAAGGGCATTAGGCCAAACTTTGACATCAAGTTGAAGCATCAATGACTTTCTTCAACTTTTTTTTACAATGGTAAAGAAAGATAATTAACGTTAGGCGCCTCTTCTCACAAGAGTACGCCCAACAATATCCGCAGCCAGAATAGCCCCAAGCGCTGGAGAAAAACATTCATCTGAAGAAAAACAATCCGTGGTGGTATGCCCAAATTTAGAAAGCCAATCAGCGGCCATGTTTACTTCTCGGAATATATGCTTAACTTGAACTGGAGTGGCTCGTTGCATCCATGTGTGAACATCATCGAGGATGGTGGAGATTTTCCAAGGCATACTGATGGTACCTTGTAGTGTCTGTATCACTGTGTAATTGTCGCCTTCGATGCAGAGTCTGGTGTAGCCAGCCTGAATGGCCATCCGAACTCCATCACATAGTACTCTGGCTTCAGCAACAAGAACCGACGAGTACCCATAATTTGCTACGCCAGTTTTGAGTACTTTTCCAGTCCAATCACGTAAAATGTAACTGCGTTTGCTGAGGAGTTGTTGAGGAATCCATCAAAATTGAGTTTGATAAATCCTGATGATGGTGGGTGCCAGCGAACGAACTGAACATTTTGAGAGGGGGAGGAAGAGGCCCCCCTGTGGGAAATGTCGTCCGACATGTGAGTTCAGATTCTCCATTCGGCATATGTCTTTTTGGCGTTAATTATAGATCTAACTGGGTTGAAGATTTGTTTATCAAATACTACAACATTTCTCTCTTTCCAAATGTCCCATGCAAGGAATGCGAATTTTTGGAGTGTCTGTGGGTTTCGTGTACTCCGTGCCCTTTGTAGGGCTTCACTCATGTCCCGGCATCCTATGGGGGAAAACTGCTCCGGGAACCACCGGTGATTATCAGCCAGTTCCCAAACTTTCTTGGTGATCTGGCATTCGCTGAAAAGGTGCTCCATTGTTTCAATGTCGTTCATGCAGTTTGGGCAAGTTGGATCTAGGTTAATGCCTCTTCTAAGTAATAGGCCTCGGACAGGAATCGCCTTGTGGCAAAGTTGCCATAAGAAGATTTTATGACTTTTTTCAACTAGACTGGCATGGTTATAAGCAGTCAATATGATTGGGTTCAAGGTGGAATGAATAAGGTATGTCATTCAATCGGCCAAGAGTGTCTTTATATCCTTAATAATAAAGTCAATCCATCAAGGAGCATGGATCTTCCCTTACATCATTTCAGTGATAATGTTACCATCTCCTCCAATATGTAGCAATTATGATTAGACTTTAACTACTTCATGAAGGCCAAACCATAAGGCCATAGCCCTTACAGCTAAAATGGACGTGCATGGCCATATTCATTGCCTGCACTTGAACAAGCTATCATGTCCAGTCACAAATGAAAAATCCTCATGATGCTTTATTGGACATAATTGACCCATCACAATCAAGTTTGACAAGCTGCCATGTGGTTTATTCTAGTGAACCAAGTAGTCATATCTTTGCTTGCGAGATATACTTCAACAAGTCACATGTTGCGATTACCTGAAACAACATTGTCACCATGCACATGCTCTCTTTGCTCTGATGAGACAATCAATTATGGTAATTTTCAAAATGAAGATTTAAAGTTTTGGCAGGACTTTTTTCAAATTGAAGTACCAACCTGAGTCTCCTTTCTCTTTACACGTTAACCTAGCCAAGCACTTGATCTCAAAGAACAACTTTCATCTTCGATAAGTCTTCAATAGGGCCTTTTAACTATGTCGTACATCTGAAAGTCTCTTGAGAAACCTTTTTCAGTAGCACAAAAGAGCATCACAATGAAGAACCAATATAGAATCAAAAATCGTGAAGAACAAAATGTAAAAGTCATTATTTTTGAACATATAGAACAGAGAGATATAAAGGAGAGTTCACACTTTTTAAAATTTTTTTCATAATTGTTTTAAGAGCACAAGAACAAGACAAGAAAGAGTTGCAACCTTTGGCATCATAGCCTAAAAATACAAACAAACACCACCAGTGTTCCAGTACAACGACACCGCACGCCCAGCCCAAAATTCCACGCGCATGGGGTAATGGGTTCGCCTCGACGGCTGGACGGAGGCGCCCGGTGATTGGTCCCAACAACGTAACGCCTGTTTTTCGTAACAACGACTCATTGACCCATCTCGACAAAATTCATTCACTTTCTCTCTCCATCCTCATCATGTCGATATCGTCTTCCAACGACGTCGTCTCTGTCTTCTGCCACCTGCCCTCCCGTCTTTCTCTCTCCTCCGAGACGCAAAGGTAGTCGGATCTAACCGAAACTCCCACCATCACCATCACCATCACCATCACCGCCACCACTCCCACCCACCCACCCACCATCTCCATTGCCAAGTTCAACCTCTCTCTCTCTCTCTCAGGTCATTAAGCTCGATTTGTTTCATCTGTATATTTTGTTGATCTAATACAAGCATCTACGTTACGATCTTTGCATTTGGTTGATTTGAGCTGCTGCTCATCGTTCATCGTTGTGGTTTTTGATTTTTTTTTTTTTTTTGGTGGATTTAGGTTTTAGATTTTTCGGATTGAATCCGGTTCCGTGATTGTGCTGTTGGTGAAATAATTGGTGCGAATCTGCAATGTCTGGAAACAATGATTCTGAAAGACAGGAGACATCAGCTGCCACTGATAGAGAGGATGACAACGTTGTCGTTGCCAATTCCGAATCAAACGATAACCCGGTATTGTTATTACGTTTGATTTTGCTTGCTTTGATTTCAATTTTCGTATTTATTTTGTCATTTTCGGCATTCAGTTAGTTCATGTGTTCGATTAGATCCAGTAGCTTGATTTGCATTGAGTTGACGGAATAGTTAAGCTGAATAAGATCACGAAACAGAGATAAGTATGAGGAAAATGTTGATGTTTTGATTTAGCTAAGAAAAGAGGATTATATATCGTCAAAATTTGATTCAGGTGGGGATAAGTTATCGATTCTGCACTTCTTAGGTATTAGACTGTGTACATTTTGACTTTTCCTACTTGCATCGCGGACGAGGATCCATTCTGCATGGATGTGATTGCCATGAAATTTGACTCACTAGTCGAATGTTGAGTTGGGGGTGTAATTAAGGGTCAAGAGAAGGCTAATTATATAAGAACATTTTAGAGCGAATACTGATTCTCTTTATTTAGCCAAAATACACAAAGGAAACAGCTCGCTTGATCAGTAAGTTGTACAGAATGTACCAGTACGCTGTTCTCTGGAATTTCAATTGTTTAATCTATTGGTGAAGCCATATGCAAATCCATGAGTTCTTAAAATCCATGTTGCATTGTACTAATGCAGGAATTGAGCTCAAGGGAGGCTAATTATGATAGTAACAACAGTAACGAGGATGGGGTCATGGTGATTACAGACCATAATGGGAGTGGTGGGGATTCTGATGGTGTTGTCGTGTCTGAGGATGCGGGGAGGGAGGATATGTTTCTTGATGCCCCTGATGATTTAGGGGATGGGAGAGATTCACCGGCTACTTTCACTGAGGCTCAAGGCAGCATAGATGGGGAGTTTGACCACAGGACTCGGTTTCGTGGATTGGACAATGAGATGCAGAATGATTACATGGTGGATGACTTGGAGAGGCTTAGAAGCATGCTAGATAAGGCTATAAACGAGAAAGAAAGCTTGGCAAGGGAATGCAAGGTTTTTGAGCACTCCTGCTATGTTTTGTTTGTAAATATATGAGAATCTTAGATTGTTTTACTAGTTCTGTCTGATTGTTTATGGTGCAGGACGAGATGGAAATGGCAGCAAAAGAAATTGCCAATCTTCGGGATCAAATGAGGGATCTGATTAGTAAGCAGTCGGCACAGCAGAGTAACTCTGAATCTGTTCATCATTTTCATGGGGATGAGCAAATGCCATTACATGAGATGATAAATGAATGCTCCATGTTTCTTAGGAGCATTACAGAAGAGATTCAGGATCTGAATAGGAAATCCACTGAATTATCAGTGTCCCATGAGGTTGTTAACTCTTATTTGAGTTCAGCTCAAAATGAGTCAGCAGAATTTCAATTTCAGAAGGATCAGTACACGGAGGAGGTTGTGAACAGGATGCTGAGTTCTTTAGCTTCTCTAGTTTATGTGGGAGACCTATCAGATAGTTCTGTTACTGGCAAGATAACCCATATTGAGAAGAGTGTGCTTGCATTGATTGAAAACTATAATTGGTTTCTGTATCAAAGTGATCAGCTGAGGCAGTGCTTGACACAGGTTAGGCCTGATCATGCAGAGCAGAGTGATTATGGTGTCGTATTTGCAGCTGCAAATGATGTATTACTTGGGTCCAGACAGAAGGAAACTGACTTTTGTGAGAAGCTGAGCTATTTGGAGAATGAAAACAGTAAACTGATGGAGCAACTTGATAGGCACAAGGAAATGACAGAGGCAACAAATGCTGAGCTTGAGAGATTAAAAGCAGAACTGGAGCAGGAAAAGCACCGATATTCTAATACCAAAGAAAAACTTTCCCTGGCTGTGACAAAGGGGAAAGCATTAGTTCAGCAGAGGGACTCGTTGAGGCATGCGCTGGCTGATAAAACAAGTGAACTTGAGAGGTGTCTCAGTAAACTGGAAGAAGATTCCAGTGCATTGAAAGCTGCTGAGTTAATAAAGGAAGAGTTGATAAAAAGTCAAATTTCAGGTGCATTGCTGCAGGACATGCTAGAGCAGAAGGATCTAATTCTTGAAAACTTGGAAGAGATTATATTCCAGGCTAGTGTGCCACAGGAATTAAAATCAGAACATGTCATTGAGAGAATCAGATGGCTTGCAGATGAAAGGAATGCTTTGAAAGATGTTTCCCTAAAGTTTCATCAATTGGCTGGTGCCTTGCAATCAGTTGATCTTCCAGAAAATTTGTCTTTTCCAAATGTTGAATCTCGTCTTGGTTGGCTCACAGAATGTTTTAATAAAGCCAAAGCAGAAATTGGTAACTTGCAAGAAGAAATTACCATAATGAGGGAATCGCTTTCTCAGGCTAAAGCTGAAGTAGATGCCTTGCAAGACGAAAATGTTAAGATAAGAGAAGCTGCGCACTGCAAGATGGACCACTTAACTGCTTTGCTATCAACTGTTCTAGTGGAGAAGGATTATGCCAAAATGGAGTTGGAAGATGTGAGTAATAAATTTGAAGCAATTGCCCGAAGGGAGCATCAAGCTTCAGCGGAGAAGGAACAGATGTTGAGGGTGGTGCTGGAGGCTTCTGGGGTCACAGTGGCTGATAAAGAGACTGCTGAAACACCCATACTTGTTGAGCAGTGCCTTGCAAAGCTAAAAGAAAGAACCAGTTCAAGTTATGATTCATGTCAGGTCAATGAGGAAATTCTCCAGAGTTTGCAGATTTTGTCATATGTTAAGGACCAGGACTTGGCTCTGTGTGAGCTGTTGTTGGAGGAAGATATGCAGAAGCAGAAAACAGACATGGATAAGTTGTCTCAAGAAGTAGCCACGCTAAAAGAAGAGAAAGAAACTCTAAAGAGGGATCTTGAACGGTCAGAGGATAAAAACGCTTTAATACGCGAAAAGTTGTCTATGGCAGTTAAAAAAGGGAAGGGATTAGTTCAGGAACGAGAGAATATGAAGCAGCTAATTGATGAGAAGAATTCAGAAATCGAGAAGTTAAAGCTGGAACTAGAGCAGAAAGAGTCAACAATTATTGAGTATAAAAATGAAAGTAGTAGACTATCTGCTGAGGTGCAGGTTATTGGTAAGCTCGAGGACGACCTTCTTGCACTAAAGGGCCAGCGTGATCAACTCCAAATAGATCTCTTGGAGAACAGCAAAATTTATCGCACCGTGACAGAGTCCATCGATAGCATCATTCTTCCAGTGGATTCAAATTCTGTGGAACCTGTCGAGAAGTTAAGACAGATTGCAGCATACTTAAGTGAATGCCTAGCCGCTAAAGCAGACGTAGAGCAACAGTTGAAGGAAGCAACAGTTGAAATTGAAACATTGAGCACCAAAGTGTCCGAAGGAAATTCAATTATCAAGTCACTGGAAGATTCACTGGCTGCTGCAGGGGAGAAGATTTCTCTACTTGCTGAAGAGAAGAGGGAGCTCGAAGTTGGACATGCTTCTGTTCAGCAACAGCTGCAGAAAGCAATCGAGGATGCTGGTTTGCTCGCTGAATCTGATGCAGCTAGAAAATCATTAGAAAATGCACTGGCAGTGGCAGAAACCAATATCTTCAGGCTTGAGAAGGAGAAGGAAGAATCTGAATCTGCCAGAGGTGCTGCGGAGGCTGAAGTACATAAAGCAAGAGCTGAAATTGCAGATCTGACTGGCAAATTATCAGAGGCTTCCATGAGTGTAGAAGCACTTGAAGAGACAGTATCTCGTCTGGAAACCAGGATCAGCCAGCTAAGTGATGAAAACAATGAAGGTCAGATTTGTAGAGCTAACCTAGAGAATGACTTGAAGAAGCTGAAAGAGGAGGTTGGCTCCTCAGATAGCAACCTGCAAGCTGCATACTCAAGCACAAAATCCCTTAAAGAGGCACTTGCAATCGCAGAAAGCAGAATCTCTGAACTGGTCAATGGCAAGAAAGTCGCAGAACAGGAAATATCCACAATGAGTGCTAAGTTAAATGCATGTATGGAGGAGTTGGCTGGAACGCATGGCAATTTAGAGAGCAGATCCTTAGAGCTCTTTGATTACCTTAAAGCTCTTGAGCTGCTTGGGAAAGATGACTCTGTTCTCCCTTCAATGAGAATTTGGTTGGAGAAGAAATTTGAAAGCCTCAAGGAGATGGATAGTTTGTTTAGGGGCATTAGGGGCCAGTTTGCTGAGATGGGTCTGGATATTGATCATGTCATAGAGGTAACAGCCAACAGGCAAAGGCAATATGTGTGCTTGTGAATATGTGTTTGTGAATAGTCTTTTGCTTTTCGTTCCTTTTCCCCCCCTGTTTTCTGGGGAACATGTAAAGTGTCGAAGGTAGCTTTTATTCATATTTGTTATCTGCATTATATTTAGTATCTTTTTACCTATGTCATTTTCCTGTTTTAGGTTGATATTCAGTTGTTCTGTGCAGTAGCTGATTATAGGGCTTCCACTTTTTTGTTTTCCCAGGGGTCTTCTTTCGTAGCGAAGCCTCTTTCAGTCAGCCTTGATGCCATTGTGGGTATGCATTCTGTTAGCAGTGATGTGGACACAGTAGAGGCCGATGACATTTCTTTATATGCTAAGAAGATAGTTGAAAACTTCCATGAGAGAAAGAGAATTACATCTGAGAAAGTTGACAGTTTTCTCTCCTTTTTAAATGAGTGCAATGCTTCTGTTATGCAAGAGTTGCAGATTGCAAGCAATAAGTTACCACCTATTGCTGAGAAGATGAGTTCCATGGACCAAAAGATGAAGAACATGGAAATGGATTATCAGGCTCTGGAGAATGAAGTGATCACTCTGGAAGGCGATGTTTCAGTTTTGCTCTCTGCTTGTACTGAAGCTACCGTTTTGCTCTCTGCTTGTACTGAAGCTACCGAAATGCTGCAGTCCGAGGTTGATGAGCGAATGCTGGAAGTCAATTCAACTCTTGAGAATGAAGCAGAGTATGAGGCAAAGTCCCACAAAAGCAAGCATATGAAAGTCGTACAGAAGTTGTTATTGGCAGCTACAAAACTTTGTAGTGTTTGTGAGCTGTTTGAGAAATCGAGAAAGTTGCTTTCATCTTCAACTGAGGAATTGCAGAATAACCTGAATGAAATGAGAGTAACAGCACACAAGGCCATGGAGGAAAGAGACATGTACAATAGCAGAGTTCATATGCTGGAGACTGATTTAGCAGCACTAGAGAACTTATGCAGTGAGCTAAGGCTTAAGATGGAAATTTATCAGGACATTGAGGTTAAATTGAGGGAGAAAGAATCAGAGATTTCATCCTTGCAGAACGCACTAATGATGAAAGAGAAGGGTAAGTTTGATAACTTTTTACATTTCTCCAGCACACATTTATGCATATTCAGCATCAGGCTTCAACGTTGTTGTCCATTTTTCCAGAGGCTGCAGAAGCTCTCTGGTGGGAGTCTAATTTTTCAAACCTCCAGGAGAGAGCAAATAGGATTGACTTTTCTGCGGATTCACTTGCTGGGGACTTTGAGCTTCAGAACAACACTGATATGAACAAGCTCCAGTATATCATCGATTATTTTCCTGAGTTGCAGCTTCAAGTAGCGTCGCTCACCCATGAAAAAGACGAATTGCAGAGTGCCCTTGCGGCTTCTATTCGTGAAACAGGGCATCTCAAGGAACGGGTTCAGGAAAGCATAAGCCATGAGCAAGAATTGGATAAGGTTAAGATCAAAGTAACTGACATGGAAGCTGGTTTGAATCGAATCATTCGGAAATTTGCTGGTAGAGATGTGACCCAAGGCATGAAATCAACAAATGATCCTATAGTTACACTAGAAGACCTGGTAATGACAGTGATGTCAGAATCTGAAAATTTGAGATCTAGAGCCCAAGCACTCGAGTCAGAGGTTGAAAAGAGTGTCAGTAATGAGCACGAACTAACAAAGCTTAAAGCCCAGTTACTTGATCTGGAAGTAGGTTTGCGGAAAATTATTCAGAATTTGACAGGTGGTGCAACTGAGGATCAGAAGCCTATTGTTACCAGCGATCTTGTACACATCTTAGAAAAAATGGTGATGACAGTAATTTTGGAATCTGAAAATTTGAAGTCAAAAGCCCACCAACTTGATGCGGATGTTAGTAAGAACATAAGTGACGAACAAGAATTAGCTGAGCTTAAAGCTCAACTGTTTGATCTTGAAGTGGGGCTCCAAAGAATCATTCGGAAATTCAGAGGTGACATAGCTGTGGATCAGAAGCCTGTTGCTACAAATGACCTCATACAAGCATTAGAAAATATGGTCATAACTCTGATTATGGAGTCTGAAAATGCAAAATCTAGAGTCCATGAACTTGATTCGAAGTTGCTTGGAAGCCAGAAGGCTATGGATGAGTTGCTGTCAAAGGTGAGAACACTTGAAGATTCACTTCAATCCAGGGGATTTTCACCTGAGACAGTTCAGGACAGACGCATCTTTGAAGCACCTTCACGGTCACCTGCTTCTGAGATTTCGGAAACTGAGGATGTGGTAATTGCTTCTTCCTAGAATTGTCTTGATAGTTACCTTTTTGTTTGGTTGTCATTGTTGAGGGTAAGTACTTGTGAGTAAGGTTGTAAAATTTTTACAGCTGTCTCTCCAGAGGCCTATAGCTGAAAATATGGTTGATTTCTAGATACTTCTTGCCTATGCAGTTTGAAAATTTGAGTTGTTCGTAACGCGTTGGCGTGGGTTGCATCATACATGGTTGGGTATATAAATTTATGAGCCCCCCCCCCCTTCTAGTGTTTTGGTTTCAATTTTTGTTATTTGTCAAAATTTGTTTTAGACTTTCGAGTGTTGCAATACTGCTGATTCATTTCATTTGTGCTAAGTGAGCCAAAACAGGTACTCATGCCTAAAGATTTCTGTTGTTTTTGCAGGGCTCTATTTCAAAGCCATCGATTTCTCCTGTCCCATCAGCTGCTCACATCAGAACTACGTGGAAGGGCTCAAGTGATCATATTGCTGTAAATATTGATTCAGAATCTAGTCGGTTGATTGAGGGACGAGAAGCTGCCGAGGATAAAGGTCTGCAACTAAAGGGCTCTGAGTTTTTATGGTCTACAGTGATTTCTTCTATGTGATGATTAAATTTTATATTTTCATCATGCAGGTCATGTCTTTAAATCTCTAAATACGTCTGGTCTGATACCAAGACAAGGGAAGGTGATTGCTGATCGGATTGATGGCATATGGTAAGTGTCCTGTCAGATTTTCTCTCTTACGAGTCATGTTACATTTCCTTTTTTGAGTAACTAGCTTAGCTAGATCCTGGGGCAAAGATTGTAGCTCATAGAAAGAGGGGTCAGCCAATTTTGCTGGTTTTTTATGCATTAAACACCATTAGAAAGGGTTATATACATGCAGTTAAAAAAAAAAAAAATAGGAGGTTTGATGGAAGTATTGAGAGATCAGCCTCACACCATAAGAGCATGCTTGGAATAATATGATATGGAGTTTTGAACTCACATTTTTGATGGAGTGGAGTATTTGAGTTGGACAACACTTACCCAACTATTTCTGAGCCGAGCTAAACCAGTAACCCTACCAATTAGATCTGCTTATTGCAGAATCCGGGGTGAGATTATTAGATGAAAGCTACTTTATCTCCAAAATTGCAGAGAGAAATTTAAACTCAAAAACCTCAATCAAAATGAGACTGACTCGCCTGCTAGGTTGCTAGTGGGAGTTAGCCGACACTTTATTGGGGCATGGCGGGTTTGCTTGTTAATATCTGTCTGGTTTTCGAAGATTGGGGTAAGACTGCTTGTATGTAGACACATTTAACCTTTGCCTTGGGGTAATGGTCGTATGTGTTTGTTGCATTCAACTAACTTGAAATTCCCCACTAATCTTTTCTCAAAATCTCAATGAAAATTGTGCAGGGTATCGAGCGATCGATTGTTGAGGAGCCGTCCTGGAGCAAGACTTGGGCTGGTTGCATATTGGCTCTTCTTGCACATATGGCTATTGGGAACCATTTTGTAACAAAATACTATTGTATTGTAGTAGTTAGATTCCTAGGGCACATCGACACTGTTGATACCTTGAAATTGTACTCGTAGATGTTATGTACCAGATTTAATTCATTAATTTTTGGGGGGAGCGTTGTTAATATGTTATATCATAATGTGATTCATTCATTGATTCTCTGTTACTGATATTAATATCCAGAGAATCTGATTCTTCCCCATGTTTTTTAATAAAAATCAGATTTTGTTCCTCTGTAACTCCTGGGCATGCTTGTTCCGTGTCACTATCAGGTCCAAACACCAGACCTCGATTCAGGGATCAAGCACAGCTTAATGGATGCCAGACCATGTCTGTAACATTTCTTTTATTTTTTGTCTCTTGAAGCAGCAGTTGTACAATTGTAGGAAGCATTTTGACAGGATTTTATCTAAATTGTTAAATTGTTCCAATAAGAATTGATTGAAATTCACGATATGGAGTTGAAAACTAGTGTCATAAGTTGTCCCAATAAGAAATGGTACAAATCACAATATAGAGTTGAAGACTAATATACGACATTGGAGATATGGAGTTGAAAACTAGTGTCATAAGTCGTCCCAGTAAGAATTGGTAGAAATTCACGGTATAGAGTTGAAAACTAATATATGACACTGGAGAGTTGAAAACTAATATATGACACTGGAGAAGATAAATCGATTTTAAATTTAGCAGCCTAATCTTCTATTTTGTTCCATTCGCGAGTATATGTTGAATGACAGCTTGGTAGGATGGATCTATGACACCGAACATGTGCTTATAATTTATTTATCTTGAATGAGAAAAAAATGAATTCATCATTTAAAAATCATATTATTGTAAATTATGTAAGTTACTAAAACAAGCTAAAAGGCGAAACAGAGCCCAAGTCAACTAGCAAATATTTAGTCCAGCCACAAATGTTTGATCTTTTGGGACCTAGTAGGCCATGTAATCTCTCTCTCTGTATGCGTGTGTGTGTGTGTGTCAAGCTCAAATGGTGCAAAACTTATATCATATTTCTAGGAGCATATGTTCCCATAAGTCACATCAGCACCACATATTAAAATTTATTTAAATGACAAATACACATTCAAAAAATATATATATTTAATAAATGAGAGTACATATTTCCAGATGTATGATATATTGTTAGGTTGTTAGGAAAAATATTATAGCAACAACAATGGCGGAAGCGATAGGATGAGTTAGAGATTCAGAAATTCAAGTAGAATAACAGAAACAGAAATAAGAAGACAAGAGATTTAACGTGGAAAACCCAATGCGGGAAAAACCACGGACGGCGACAGCACCAAAACAATCCACTATGAGTAGGAAGAATACAACACGATTACAATCACCACAGTGATTTGATCTAAGAGCAGAATTACAACCTCTCTCTTGTAATCTCTCACAAAGTACTTCTACCTCTTAATGTGTTTATGAATACTGGAGTGATTTTAGATCCTAGACTTGACCCTCTTTATATAGGGCCTGAAAAATAGGGTTTTTCCCCTTATGATAAAACCCTAGCCGCCAGGAAGAAAACTCCCCCGGATAAAACCCTAGCCGCCAAACAGAAGAGGCGGCAACACGACCACCCCGTGCCACGTGGCACGACACCCCCGTGCCGTTTTTCTGCCAGTTTCATCATCTGCTCCTTCGTCTTGGCACGCCCGTGCTCGCGCAGCGTGGTCCCACCGTACCGGTACTCGAATTTTGGGCCATAAAACCCAACATATATATTACCCAAATTGTGCAATCAGAAAGGGTGAACAGGCAAATTAAACTGTGTTGTGTTTAATACTTTAATTCTTTGATTTTTTTACCTTCTATGCACATTTTGCAGTTTTTGTAGCTGCAGTTTGATGAATTGAAGAAGGAGAATGGGTGCACTCACTGCAAATTGCTGGTGGAGTGTATCTTGTAGCTGCTTCCCAAGCAAGACCCACCTCAGAGATGCTCTTCTCAAGAGTTCGTCCTCTCTTCCTATATCTCTAATTTGCCGTCTTAGTTTCCATTTTCTTTTGCAAACCAACAGAAATAATGCAAATTTATGATTGCCGATTATTGATATTATGCTTTTTATTGGACCTGCCAAGAGTTCAAGCTTCAATTTGATTGTTATATTGCTTTATATCTGTTCAAAGTGAGAATTCTTAATCAGGTGGAGACCCTTTTGACCTCAATGTTGCAGCAGATGCTTTCTCATCCCAAGTGCACCCTGTAAGATTCAGATTATGAAATTAGAGCTCAATCTTTCCTTGTTGATGGAAAATTAGGGCTCAATCTCTATTGGAAGATATTTAAGTGGTTATTCTAGATTGATTCACTTCAATTTTGGTTTCTTACTTGTGAAGTAGGGATTTGGAGGTGGGATAGTGGCTTTTGCAAATCGAAAATCGGCCAAAAAGATGAAAAGAAACAAGGAACAACAAGATGAAGTGATTTTGCAAACTAGTGACGACCCATTTGGTGATGTTAGTGGGAAGACAGAGAATCCTTGTTCAGAAAATGATAGCATCAGAGGTGATTTCCCTTCTGTTGTCAATGACAGTGGGGGGAATTCAATCACCATCCCTTCGAGGGGCGCTATCCTGAAAGCCTGCTGTGTGACTTCTGGGTTGATAGCTGTTCTTGGGTTGGCAATTCGGCAGGTTGGTTTACCACCCCTGAAGGTGTACTTGCAATAATCTTGATAGGCTAAGAATCTAGGATGATAATCTTAAAAGCAATGAGATTAGGTCTAAAGGTTTTGTCCGAACTTGTTATCAGGGATTCTGAATGTCTCTTTGGTTACTATGTTATGCAGTTGTCTCATGCTGCTGCATCAGGAGGATTGCCAGTCTTTGATTGCTCAGAAGTGTCATGTATGACCTTCTTATTATATCTTCTTAAAGATTCTCTGATATATTGTCCTTTCTGCTAGTTATTTGTAAGGTTAAGTTGTCATGTTAGGTATTACAGAAGAATAAAATTTCATTCTTGACCTCCCCATGCCCTAGCTCAGCAAAATACGCGTTGGACTTGTGTTGTTGTATTCTTTGATATATGAGTCCCAGAAGCTGTGACATTACATCTCCTGAAACTTGTTGTAAATGAGGAAGGTCCTACCTGGCTTCTTGATGATGTGGCAAATGTTAGTAAAGACGCAAAGCCTTGAAATTGTCTTTCTTTGTGGCTGAAGCATTTCTGAATCCTGAAAGAAAAGACGTGGTCACCAACTTACTGTTTAAAAGCATTGCATACCACCATTTTTAGTGCCTCGTGTAGATTTTGAAGGCAACTTCCCCACTGCGGATGGGGTTGAAAATCCTCAGTTGACCCATGTTTGACTTGATTGTCTGATAGACATTTTTTTTTCCCCTTAAAATTTATAGAATGACCTCAACAAATCGTCTTTTGCTTGCAGTAGATTTTGAGATGTGGCACCTTGGGTTGATTACAGGATTAGTCGTGGTGATATCCTTGTCTAGATATACATTGCTGAAGACATGGCCAGATTTTGCTGAATCAAGTGACGCGGCCAATAGACAGGTACTAGGGCTTCCGGTTCTCTCTACCTCACAGACCGACGCCAACCCTTGCCCTAACCTCAATAAACAACAACCTCCCAGTGTGGCACTAACCTCATGCTATGATAAAAAAAATTGACCGATATATTTTGCTCCTGTGCAGGTCCTGACTTCACTACAGACACTAGATTATGTAATTGTTGCATTTCTTCCTGGGATTAGTGAGGTTAGCACAAACGTTGCCTCTACTAACACATAGTTTTGGATTTGTCACCTTTACTCTTCAGTCTTCATTTCACCTCAAGTACCTATGTTGAACGCTTGACTCTCTGACACGGATGCAGTTGATATCACATTTTTTTGAAAAACAGATGCACATTGAAATTCTTAGATATGGGCAAGTCTAACACGTGGACAAGTACTTGTCTCAAACACTCATAGCTACGTCCAAATAGTAATTTTAGACTCCGTTTGGTCTGTAGAAAATTTGGTGGAAAGAAATTATGAAGAAAAGAAAAGTAGGAAGAAAGTGAGTTAGTTTTTTTCCTCTTGTTTGGATTGAGGAAAAATTACAAGAATTTGGATGAGAAATTTGAATATTGATGAATTACTTGAATCATGTTGATATCATCTAAGCAATGCAAGGTTGGAGGAGGTGATGAATTTTTCCCAAACTTTCCTCACAATTTTATGAGGAAAATTTTATCACTTGTTTCTAATAATTTTTCCACCTAATTTTCCTCCATACTGTTTCCTTTGTGATTTTCTCTAAACCAAATACAAGGAAAAAAGTTACTTTCCCAAATTTTTTTCTTTCCAGCAAATTTTCCAGGGTCCACACGGAGCCGTAGTTAACTTTCTCCTTTGATTTGGTTGATGAGATGTCTCCTAGGAGCTGCTTTTCCGTGGAGGGCTGCTACCTCTTCTGGGGCTCAACTGGAAGGGTGCCTTGGTGGTTGCTACTATTTTTGGCATTCTACACTTCGGAAGTGGTCGGAAGATCTCTTTTGCAATTTGGTACATCTTTCTACACTGTTTGCATATGATCATAGCTCCTCTGATATTTTGACAGAACTGACTCGATACTTTGATCAGTTCCTGGTCTTCTGACACTCTTTTGCTGTTAGGGCAACATTTGTTGGGCTTGCTTATGGCTATGCAACTATATTCTCTTCAAGCATGGTTGTGCCGATGGCTTCTCATGCTTTGAACAATCTTGTTGGAGCCCTCTTATGGCGTTTCACATCAAGGTCATCTGAACAAACAGGGAGCTAAAATCATCTGAGTTGATATAAGTTATTGAGGTGTAAATCTCAGCTAGGCCCTACTTCATTGTACATAGAATTGAACTATCTGATTTTGTGATTATCCAACCCTGCGGTAGCATAGTGGGGTTGCAAGATGTAATGCCAAAATCTCGATTGCAATATCTGCAGTTTATGCCTGCACAAACCACACATGTAGTAGTATTACATACAGTCAAACAATCTATGCTTTTACTGGTTTTCTCCACAATGACCCCCCTTCTCTCAGGACTCTGATCTTACAACTCGCAAGCTTATCAAGGTTGGCATTGAAGTTATACAATTGTGATGAAAAAGTTGAGTCTACAAAATTAACTGAAAAGAGAAGATAAAAGTAACTGTTCTATTATCTTATATAAACACATCACGATGCCGTGAAGTGCACATTTTCAACCCAAAATTTTATTTAAAACATCATTATTGTTTGCTTCTATGACGGTCGTCGCTTAGAATCAATCATTCTATTGGCAGTAATGCTTGCAAAATAAATGTGCCTACATTTGGTCTTTCAGAAAGCTTACACTGAAAGAAGTTTTGTTAGTACGTAATTATTAATTACAATGTCAATTGAACAGGTTAATTAAAAAACAAGTTGGAGAATTTTTTCAATAATTAGTGATATAGAGACGGTAATGTATATTATACACATTGGAGTGTGTATTCCCACTTGTCATGTACATATATTTTTTCAGTATGTATTTGTCATATAGATAATTTTTAATATGTGACACTGATGTAGCTTATAGAAGAATATACTCCTAAAAGCATTCCCAGTCTGAGTTCTATTTTGGAACTCAGGCCTGCTACGTCAGTAGGAGTTCCACTTGCATCCCATTCAGTTTTTCAGCCACTGGAACTCATTTCTGAACAATTAAATTAAATGTTCATGATGGAGCCCACAAATAATTATAAGTTATTACTAAATTTTTTTTTTAATTTTGTGTTTGTTTGTTCCTTTGGTAACTTGTATGAATGTTTTTTATTTTCGAAATTAAGGAATTAAGAACACAATTTAATTAGAAACAAATATACGATGAGAAAGGATCGATATTAGAAAGTTTACATTACAATATGAATATCCGACAAGTTGAAAGACAACTACACGAATGCTAATTTTTTTTTTTAAAAAAAAACATACGCAGAAGATCGACAAATAATACATGTGTAGTGTCCCGACCCCTCTCGGTCACAGGTCTTATCAATAACGGCTTCAAGGATCGTCGACTGACCCCACAAATTACCACTGGTCTTTCCGACGTGCTTCATCTTCGCTCACACGATACCTGGGAAACTTCCCAGGAGGTCACCCATCCCAAGGTTGCTCCCCATCAAGCACGCTTAACTGTGGAGTTCTAAAGAGTGAGTTTCCCAAAAAGAAATGTGCACATTTGATGATATGAGTAGTCACTTCAAATCCTTTCAAGTCACACTCGGGTGTTACAATCACCCCCACTTGAAACGCATAACGTCCTCATTCTGCCTCATTAACCGACCGACTTCTGAGTCCTCTTGACCGGCGGTCCACACTCAGCATCTTTGCCCCACTAGGTGACTGCTCATGGGCTCTCCATCCACTGGTGCAGCTCACAGTCACGGGTCGGCTCTGATACCATCTGTAACGCTCGAACCCCTCTCGGTCACAGATCTTACCAATAAGGGCTTCAAGATCGTCGACTGACTCCACAAATCACCACAAGTCTTTCCGACGTGCTTTGTCCTTGTTCACATGTTGCCTGAGAAACTTTCCAGGATGTCACCCATCTCAAGATTGCTCCCCAGTAAGCACGCTTAATTGTGGAGTTCTTAAGAGTGAGCTTCCCGAAAAGAATTGTGCACCTTTGATGATATAAATAGTCACCTCAAATCCTTTTAAGCCACACTCGGGGTATTACACATGCCATTTGTTAAGCCCTTAAAGCGGTGGCGTTGTGCTTCCTCCAGGTGAACCCGGGCGATGCATCCGTGCCTAGATTTTGCTTGTCCTTGAACATTGACACTATGTTTACAGAATTGGGTTTTGAAACATCAACTTTGAATTATGCAAGGATTTATTAAGGGGGAAGGTATTTACATATAGTTGAGCTTGAGGGATTGGAAGGGGATGGACTGACCAAGAATGGCTTTGACTTCCTCTAGTTTCTTAGGATTTCCCATCACAAAATTTACTGACTTTGACAACACCAACCCTCTTACATTTGCAGTTGCTCCCGCCATTTTTGCACCTTCTCAGAGCTACTGTTAATCAGGAGGTTGTAGAGACGAAGAAGGGATCGGAGAGTAGTAGACAGAAGGAGATGAGGGGAGAGGGGGGGGAGAGAGAGGAGTCGGAGAGAGGGGGCATGGCGTGGAGTAAGGTGATTAAAAGTTAGTGAGTGTTTGAGGGAGAGTGGAAGATGGAAGCGGTTATGTCAAGTAGTCAGTTATAGGCAGTTTTTATCTAAAAAATAAAGTTTGAATTCTAATCAAATCAAACTCTATCAAATGGAGGAAGAGTTTTTAAAATTGAAGTTCAAAACTTTTTTCCCATAATTATTTTCAGCGAGAATGCATGAGGCGCTTGAAATGGGGATTTTCTTCCCTCTCGACCCCTTTAACATTTTTACACTTATAATATAAAGATTAGCATTCAACAAAATTCAAATTAAAAAAAAACAAGACAAAATGAAAATCCAACTAAATGAAACGAATGCCTGAACAAAACCAGCCTTTTAATAATAAACATAAAATGATTGGTTAAATTATTGCCACCAGTTTATATATCTCATTTGGTTTTTTGTTTTTTTTGGGTGTAAATGAGGTGTGAATGTTAGCACAGACCAAGTTCGAATTCAAATTCTAATAACAACCTTAAAAACTTTATTAATTGAACTAACTGACACTAATTAAATGAGCTTGCAAGCCAGTAGTGAACTCCGACAATCCAAGCCTCAGGAAGGACTCCCTAATAGAGAGAGAAGCCAAGGGGTCATTAGTAGCCAAATAAAGAGGCCAAGTTAGCCTAACACAGTTGAACCCCATTCCTCTTATTCTTCTCGACACCAAATCCACTGGTTGCTTGCTCAGCCCCTCCGCCACCATCCGCTCGAGGTGGGAAGCCCAGTTGACACACGCGAGCTTTGGCCCTGCCCCCTTCTCATCCACGATCCATCTTGAGTCCGTCGAGGGGGGTAATCCTCCCGATGGCTCGAGCAGGAGGAGGAGGAGGAGAGAGAAAATGAAGATGGCGAAATATTAATAGTCATGGTTATAACATTGGCGCAAGAGGTTCTTATTTGTCCTCCCCCTCCCCCCATGATGTCGAGGTTTAGTTAATTTGGTGTCATAATGAAGGAGATGTTGGGGGTTATTCATATGTGAACCTTGGGTTAAAATGTGAAAGGCAAGAAAGCCATTTATTTTATTTTATTTTAAAAAACATGATTATTGGATTTACTCTTTTTTGAGGGGTTTTGACTTGGAAGAGACACTTGGTATTTTTAAATATTTTCTTTTTTCTCATCCGAATACAAGATGTTTGCACAAGTTCTTTTCGTAAGGATTTCACTAATTTTATTATCTGTTAAGATAGTAGAAAAGTGTATAGAATGATCGTATATGTTTAAATAATAAAAATAGATATAAAGAACCTAATTTGTCATTCAAGTAATTACATAGTTTGCTTACTTGAAGATATGAAAATTCCTCTAGTCCTTAGCGACTAGTCTGTCGTTGATTCCATCGTTGATATAAAAATTCCAACGCTATTTTGTTATTTTCCGTCACTATTTCTGTTGTCCAAATATTTTTGTTATATTGATGATTAATTAATTGCTTTGTTTTTTCCGAATATCAAGAACTCTTCAAATTGGTCATCATATATCCTATTGGCACATAAGCATTTACATTACACTAATCAAGCCTCGATTTATAACATATATCCACGTTATTACTGCTTTGATTTACATCTGTAAAGTTATAAACATGGATTTTTTTATTTTTAAAAAATGTCGTAAACGTTACATGCATGACCTAGTATTTTAAATATGAATAAAAAGACAAAAATAAATTGAATTCTTTTTATAAAAAATGAAAATTGGACAAAATAATTCTGAAAATGATTTATTTATATTAAGAACAAAGTATTTTAAAGCTAAGATTTTACATGTTTTATTTATAATGAAAATTTAAAAAATTGAATTTTCTATTTTATAGAGAAAAAATAATTTCTTGATTAAAAATGTTTTAAAAGGAAATAAGTTATAAATAAGAAACATTATCATAGACCATATATTTAAGGGTCTCAAGTTTGTTCATGTCATGTAATAATTGACTTTTTTTTTTTAACAAGGGTAAATATGCCCAGCCCCATTAGGCCCCTATCTCAGGGGTCACCAAGGGACCACAACGAGCGGGCAGGGGGAGGATACCAAAGCTCAGGGAACAAACCTAGGAACTAAACCCAACCGCAAAGTCGCACACAAGGCACAAACAAATGGGTCTTCCCTGAGTCGAACCTAGGTAGAGAGTGTGGGAAAGACAATATTTGCCATCCGGCCAAGTACTCTTCGATATGTAATAATTGACTTATTAAAAAATATTTATATATTTTTGTTTTGTTAAAAGTAACTGACTCAAATTATCAGATTTCACATCAATACTTTGGGTAATACAAAAACGAAGCCTACAAAAAGCATAAAAATGGGGAGATAGAAGAGTTAAATTTAATTATCAGTTAAATGTTATAGAAATAAAATTATCCTTTTTTCTATTGTGGGTTGATTTTATGGGGAAAGGTTGAGCGAGGCAGTAGGGAGGCGAGAGGGAGAGTTCACTGCTCAGTGGAAGGTTTTAGCAACAACTAGGGGTCAACTATGTAATTTGTCAAGGACATGAGATTGTTAGCATACATGTTGTTCCTGCATTTTGTCCAATAAAACAACACCTAACTGAAAATAGGTGCTGATTACATGAAGCATACGCACCTTTCCACTGAAAATTAACTTGGTAGGACAAAAATGCCCTTGATCAAACATCTTTCAGTCCACAGCAGGGGTAGTGGCCCCTTGTCCAAGTCACCGCACTTGTATAACCTCCTACTGTCATCCTCTCTCACGCCCTAATTTGTGTCATCTGAAAAAATGGGTTTCATCCGTGAGTACCTTGAAACGGCGGCGTCGAATTACGTAAGGTTGATCGTCGGATGTACGTTGATGGGGGGCCTGGTTGAGGCGGCGACGGCGCCGACCGGGCGATGCCTGCAAACCGGCATCCGATGCGGCAAGTTATATGGAAAAATCGTCGCTGTGACATTCCCTCTTCCAACCCTCTACTATGCCCGCGAGATTGTGAAATACGAGTAGAAACTACGAACCGCAAGCGCCCTCCACCAACAGGGAAAGAAGAATTAAAAAGCAACGGAATCCAAGTTGGGAATTGAAAGGAGAATTAAGCGACTGAATCGATGTTGTGTTCTTTTTTTATGAATAAGAATGAAAGGTCTTTCCTTGTGAAGACCACTGCTAGGGTTCCCCCCCCCCCCCCCCCCCCAAAAAAAAAAACTGGATTTTTGAAAAAATGTAGAAATTAGGTCAAGCGGTAGAAAGCCAAGGAAACTGTTGTGTTTTGCTTGATAGTGTGAGACAAGAAAGAAAATATCAATGGGTATTTGTATATCTCATCAGTATTTGCCTATCTATGACCACTAATTAACTACCATGAGCATGATCTCTCGTTTGTGTAGCCTTTTTTTAACTTAATTTTCCCTTCGATTCATCATCCACTGTTGCATGATTTTTCATGGGTGTCCCTGTTTCTAGCTGTGGGGATCTCTGGGTTTGTTGATGATTCAAGATAGATGTGTTGTCTAATTGGGTTGTATGTTGGTTGCTCCAAGTCACAACATTGATACATTTTCAATTTGTACTTCTTTGACAGATTTTCAGTTTGTTGGTGATATATGGAGACAACATCTTGGCCGAACTCATGGGCATCGGCAAGGGCCTCCGAGGAAGGTATTCGATACATGACGTTAATTGATGCTTTACTGAGCCATTATTTCATGTTAATTGATAGGTTTTAGTCATTCCGCCTTCAAAACCTCCTAGGATGTTCAATACATTACATTCCTGTGAACAATTTCATCAGCCTAGTCGCCTAGTGGCACAGGCTTAGAGGTTTGCAAGTGTAATTGTAACATGCCCAAAAGTCCAAAATTGGGATTTATGATCTTGCTGATTTTGATTTTATTCTTGTTTTTGTTGGTTTTTATTGCTGATCATACTATTTGGATAAGAATAAGAGCTATCTTTGAAGTGTTAAATTGTTGGTTAAGCAAGAAAGCATGTTAAAATTGGCATTGTTCTTGATCATACAAGCTTGATGTTGAAAATGATGAACCTTGTGTTCTTTGATTTAATTTTTGTAATCTTTGCATGAAAAGTAGTTATGATTTTGTGAAAATTGATTTTGGATGATCTTGGATATAAATATGAAATGGTCATAATCTAGGGTTTTATGATCATGCATAATTTAATTTGATTCATGAATAAAGTATGTTATTCGGATTGAATTAAGTGGAATTTTGGAATTTGGATGTGTTGTTGGATTGAAACATGTTGTTGTGTGAGTTTTTACCAAATTTGGTGAGTTATGGAGAACTCCATAATGGACAAAAAGAGGACTTTAGTTATAGAAGCAATTTGGGTGTTATGTGAATTAAAAAGGGGCATTTAGAGCTGAGAATTAGACAAAAAACAATGGGCAGATTTGGGAATAAATTGGTAACAATCGACGTAATGAAAAATTATTATTTTTGGTAAGAAGATAGCTCAATGATTTATCTTTCAAGGGTCTCTAGAATTACTTGATTCTGAGTTATGTGGACAAAGTTATGATCAATTTACGAAGACTGCAAATATGTTGAAGCTGTGATCAGACCTGAAACATGGGTCTGTTTACGGGTAAATTGGTATTGTTTGGATCAGTGAATAATTGTGATTTTTGGTATATAGATAGATTACTAAGTTATCTTTCAAATGCCTTTTGAATCACCTTAATCCGTGTTCTGTGAAAAAAGTATGGTCGTTTTACTAGGACTGCGCAAGATAGACCCGAGTTGTACACAGTTGTATTCTAGTCCAATTTTAGGAACCCTATTGTGGAAATTATGTTTTGAACTGTGAATGGAAGTTTTGAGTTACTTTTCAATCTTTTCATATTGGGATTCTATAAGTAATTGGAGGTCGAGAGTGAAAGTTATGGATTTTCTAATGTAGACCATCAAACGATAATATTGGGATTATTAGTTCATTTTGCTAGCTCTATGATTTCATTTGTACAATCTCTTTGCCTAGAGTTAAAGTTAAGGGGTGTCGTATATAATAGACTGAACATAAATCATATTTATTCATTTAAATAAGCCATGCAATTAATTTCATAGCATTTAATTATCGTTTTTCATCATTTCAAATGGAAAAATTTATATGGGTCCTCACTTTGCAATTTGGGTTTTGATTATTGTAAAATTTTGACAAGATTGATAATAGGTCTCGATAATTATTGTTTAAAAGATTAAATTATTTTTCATGACATCACAAAAATTTAATTTCAAGCTATAAAAAAAATTAAAGTAATCGCGTACGGTTTAATCTTCTTTCCGAACCCAAACTCATTTGAGGTCGATTTTGGCCCAACAAGTCTTGACTTCATTTCTTTAGCTAATTACCATTAGCAAAAGTAGTTTTTGAGGGTTAAATTGCAGCCAAGTAAATGTTTTACTTCATTTACAACCAAGTAAAAAAACAAAAACACAAAAAGACTGAGGCACCTTCCTCTCTCTTTCTCTCCATTTCTGCTGGCTGTTGTACGTTCCCCCCTTTCTGCCCCCTTGCTGGTGGCAACCAAGAAAGCCACCACTAGCCACCCCCAACATCCCCCCTTATCCCTACACCCTTCAAACATCATTCAAACCTCCTTTTTCAAGCACAAAGCGAGTAAACTCCATCACCTATCATGCTGATTTTTGATTTTGATTCTTGTTTTTGTTGGTTTTTATTGCTGATCATGCTATTTTGATAAGAATAAGAGCTATCTTTGAAGTGTTAAATTATTGGTTAAGCGAGAAAGCATGCTAAGGTTGGGATTGTTCTTGATCATATAAGCTTGATGTTGAAAATGCTGAACCTTGTATTCTTTGATTTAATTTTTGTAATCTTTGGCATGAAAAGTGGCTATGATTTTGTGAAAAGTGATTTTGGATGACCTTGGATATAAACATGAAATGGTCATAACCTAGGGTTTTATGATCATGCATAATTTAATTTGATTCTTGAATCAAGTATGTTATTCGGATTGAATTAGATGGAATTTTGGAATTTGGATGTGTTGAAACATGTTGTGATGTGAGTTTTTACCAAATTTGGTGAGTTATGGAGAGTTCCATGATGGACAAAAAGTAGTTATAGAAGCAATTTGGGTGTTATGTGAATTAAAAAGGGGCATTTAGAGCTGGGAATCAAACCCAAAAACAATGGGCAGATTTGGGAATAAACTGATAATAATTGGCTTAATGAAAAATTATGATTTTTGGTAAGAAGATAGCTCAATGAGTTATCTTTCAAGGGTCTCTGTAATTACTTGATTCTGAGTTATGTGGACAAAATTATGACCAATTTACGGAGACTGTGAATATGTTGAAGCTGTGATCAGACCTGAAACATGGGCCTGTTTACGGGTAAATTGGTATTGTTTAGATCAGTGAACAATTGTGATTTTTGGTATATAGATAGATTAGTGAGTTATCTTTCAAATGCCTTTTGAATCACCTTAATCTGTGCTCTGTGAAAAAAGTTATAGGCATTTTACTAGGACTACATAGGATGGACCGGAGCTGTGCACAGTTGTATTCTAGTCCAATTTTAGGAACCCTATTGTGAAAATTATGTTTTTCAATCTTTTCATATTGGGATTTTATAGCGTAATTGGAGGTTGGGAGCGAAAGTTATGGATTTTCTAATATAGACCATTAAACGATAATATGGTGGATAAAGAAATCATGACATTTGAAAATATTATCAGAAGTTTCTATATATTACAGGTATTGCAAAGAAATTACAAACTTTGGTGAGTACAATAAGTTTGATTATGTATGGAAGCTTACTTAGATTGAAAAACTGAGTTAAATGAGCATAAAAATGAAATTGAGATGTAGACAAAGTAATGACTCAAAATCAGTGTCTATCAGACCAAAGTAGGGTTATATGAGCTTTCATGAAACTCACAAAACCCCTCATGGCATTAAATTTTCTATCATCTATTTCAGAAATATCAATAACCTATATTCCATTTATATCCATTCAAATCTTTTCATTGTCACATCAATTATTTCAATTTGATCTATTTTACTTTAATTTATTTTACTTCAAGTCTAGTGATTCTAATTTATTTATTTTTCAAATCATCTTGATGTAACTTATCTTATATTGAATTGTTGGAATTGTAAAAGTCCTTTTTAATCAATCAATTTTCATTAAAGTTACAAATTATGGGAATGAATGTTGTTTACTAACTGCATTGCCTATAATTATATTTCTTAAGAAGAAACGGAGTCTAGTATATCGTTTTCATTGTACATAAGTATTATCAAATGAAATATCATTTTAAAAACTTAAGATCCGTCCATTGCTCATATCTTTAGAAATCAGAGTATATTTATCAAGGTTATCATGTTTTGGTAAGTACATTAATGAATCAGTCTATACAGTGATTTATCATTTAATTAGTAACCCCGCCAGTTATCATCTATAGGGCATTTACTCTTCACTTACCTACGTGGCTTCAGGCCAGATCCCCCGATCAGCTTGACAGGTGTACATATATCCATAGATCGTAGCAATATCCAGAGGTTCACTATCAAATAATAACTAATAATATAATTTTATATTCATTTCATTCACTGTTTTGACGTGAAATGAATTGCAAAGTGGGTACCCAACCAATTTATGCAAAGATCATTTAACAGTACAGGAATGCATGTACTGAACTTCAGCTTACAATTCGAAATATTTTTCATGTTTTATTTTAGGCAAATGCTCAGAGAATGGCTTTCATGCTAGCAAACCAGCTGAAGAGAATAAGTTGAGTAAGTGAATATGAATAGATCAACAGTGACATAATATATACATATTTTGGAGCTATATTTCGAAATATTCAGTGGATGGAGATGTAGATCATATGGTGAATTGTTTTATTATAGTGTATAAACCTTATGTTGATTAACAATTGATTTCATGTGGTTTGATCATGTGTTAATGAGTATGGTTAAAGTTATGCTTAACTATGTTATTTATAATACTCATGTTTCAGGCCTTGTTCTTTTGGGCCGCGGTAAGCGTCCTATCATTGGGTTTATCCAATTATAATTGAGAAATTTATTAGGGAAAAAACAAATAGTAAAACATGTTTACTTTGGAGGCGTTGTAGATTTTGTATTAGGGCCATGTTTGATCTTTCTTGATGGGATATGAAGTATGGAGAGTGGAGTTAGGAGACCGAGAAAGTTGGTAAGTGAGGATTATTATGACATCATTGGAGATTTGTGACAATAGTAATATCTACTTATCTCTCACATATTTTTCTCGTACATTCTGCCTTGTCAGATGGATTCATATGCAGTGAGCATCTTACCGGTTGCTTTTGTGATCACCCACATCTCTTTATTACAAGTTAGTATGGTAGTCCACAAGCAGAATTATTTTCCTGAGTTTCATAGCATTATAGTCCGTACAAGTAGGCTATTCTATATGCTTATCTTATATGATAGCTGCAGTGAAGTGATTGCATCACTCTGTTTATTGAATAGCCAACAATGTGGAGACTTGTATAGGGGATAACTTGGACCAGGATCAGAGATCTGATATGCAAGCATCTTGTAACTTGCCATCAAACCTTGATGGAATGCCCCCACTCTTCCATGAGTTAGCTAACAATGTTGGGAACCCTAATTACTGGCATTCTTTGGTGTCTGAGCTTGTGAAACGAATTTCCCCAACATCTACTAAAGTATACGATAATTTTATGAGATACTCATGCTATACTTCATCATACTTTACAGTATTAAAAAAAAATTAACACAAAGCGACTTGTTTACCTATTGGCGAAATGAACATGAAACTTAGAGAGTACTTGCATCGGTGATTCATATTTTTGGATTACAAGTAGGGACCTACATCTTTCATATCATCCTATAATCCAACTTTTCTCTCTTTTACAGATCAAATGGATCACCAACTTGGATCAATAAATAAAATATTGTTTATGGACGCTCCCTAGACCACGTGGACGGCTGGAATGAATCCACGTGGCAAGGATCCACATAATATATGAAAGCATGTGCAATTCCTTATGCGCTCCTAAGAGCACATACTCTCACTGCCTGCGTGTATATATTTTTTACACGTATATTTGCCATATATTAATTTTTTAATATATATTTGACGATGTGACTCTTGAGAGTATATACCCTAAAGAGTATGATATATATATTAAAAAGGCTGAGACCCACAGAAAGGAAGCAATATTAATATATTATCATTTGGTGGGGGGTTAAAGGGTAAAAGCGGGTAGTACTACACTACTACCACTAGTAGGCTGGCAAAAGGATCAGAATCAGGCCAAGCAGCCAATAAATGAAGGCATCATCATTTATAAACATAACGGTCTAGTTGTGCTAGCTCATGTATTGCGTATAGTACATTTATATTTGGTTCATGTTAAATGTTTGTGTTTTCTTTTTCATATATATAATATGTAAATATCTACATCTTATAAAAATAATAATAATAATTGAATTTGCTTGGACAAAATTTTGTTTGTTACCATCTAAGAACTATAAGATTATATCTTTCAACATATATTCTCATTTAAAATGTTTCTAATAGAATATTAAATATCATTTTGATAAAAAACTTTTACTCAGTACTTGTATGATATTAATAACTAAGAAAAAAGCTTATACATTGATGGTTCTTATTTACTAATAATTAAGAAAAAAATTATGGTTTAAAACTTTGAATCTATAGCACATCAGCTTTCAGATCTTTTTTCTTTTTCCTTTTTTTAAAAAAAACTCTCAATATGACAAATATTCACATGATGTTTATTTAATCAATGTGTAAACGAAACCAATTTTGACATAGATTCAACTTTATATTATTTAATTCTACTTCAACTATATTAAACTTAAACCTAATCCATGCTTGTAAACACACATCCGTCCCCCAAGACAAAACAAAAGAAGAATAAGAAGCAGCATTTTCTTTTGTGACTCTATTCTTTTTCTATTTGAGTTTTTTCCCTAAAAAAATGACTCTTCAAATTGCAAATTTGACAAAACATCTATTAATTTTCGCCATGAATCATTTTATTTTTGAGCAGCTAAGATGATAAATACAAATTTAATGATTTGACTTTTCTTTTTGCAGAAACATAGAAGATAAAGGCTGCAAGAATCAAACGCTGCCTTTTACACTCCAAATAAATAAAAAACTTTAATATATAGGATACTAAAATATCAATATTAGGTACAGCAGGCAACATAAAATCGGAAACCGAACCTGCAGTTCATGTGGCCCGAAGTTGGAACCTGCAGGTGTCGCATCAATAAGCAGCCGTGACAAAATGGAATAAAAAACAGTACATAGTTATTCATGGACGAATGGAATCTTTCTGATCAACTTAAATCCTTCTCCAAACCGACCTGACTCGGAATGCATTCGGATGTTTCCCTTTGATCCATTGGATTGAATTCAGATTGAATTTTCAGATTTGAAATTCGAATTTGAATGTTCTAACATGAAAAATTCTAACTCAATCCGTGACATCCCTCAACACAATCGAGTGAATTTGAAGAACGCTTTCAATGACTTTATGCTTAGACCAAAATTTCAACTGCACCTGGCTGGTTGCCACTGATTCCGGGGAAAGGGACGACAAAAGCAGCAATCCGTAAACTGCAACTTCCAAGACATGAACAGACCCAGGACAACGGAACTTTAAAAACATCTGACATTAGTCAACCATATAAACTTCAGGATAGCAAGGGCTTCTGAAACCTACACTCCTACAAGGATTCAAACTACAGGCTCACTAGGAAACCCAAAACCTCAGACGTTCATAATGAAAGAACTCAGACTCATATAGGAAATACTTATGCAACGCCACCAAAACAAAGCCTACGAGCATGAAACTGCACGGTTTCAACTCCGCTCTCCACTGTCACCAACGTCCCCCTCCTCGGCAGCAGCTGCCATCAATTTGTCAGAGTTCTCGGTCTTCCCCAGCAAAATCTCTACGTGCAAGAAAATAAGAATCCACAGTGAACACAGAAGCAAGGATCATACCAAATAGCATTACAACCAAACCAATCCTTCATTTACTTAGGAGCATGTGAACCCTTGACCAGGGGCTTGGTTTGAGTAAATATGTAGGAGCAGCGGCAGGCGGAGACTTTGCCATAAAAGAGGAGGCCTATAAGGCTTTTACCCCCGTTTTTGACATCTCCCTACCCTATGGGCTATGGCCAATGCCCTACCTTCGCCTTTTACCTTGGGTGTTTTCCCCTCATGTTTTGCCTGTCTTATTCCAACCAAATCACCCTTGTGTGGTTCAAATAGGACTACTTTTGGATGGATAGACTTTTAATTAAAACGGCCTTTCTAAATTATCGTCTACTTTTTCTATGTTGTTTAATGTCGGTTTTCTAAGTTGAGATGTATAATCATGCATGCCATTACCACATTTGAGACCTTTTAAAAGGGTGCACCGCCCAACAAAAGTGATCCCTACCAGATTCTCGCGTTGCTGTAATCCTAAATCCAATTCCTTGAAGTTTGAATGCCCTATTTCCTGACACTTATTATTTTTTTTAAAAAAACAATAAGTTCAATTCAGTTAGGCAAAGTTCAATTAAAAAGAACAGGGGCTTAAACATACCAATTGAAGTTAAACGAAGCCAAATACTTCATATGCAATAATGAAAACATTTTTCAAAGAGAATCATCACACAAATGCACAAAATATGACTTGATCTAAACATAAAACCAAGTGTAGGTAGTTGAATATTTTCTCAATGTGAACATTTTTCACATTGAAATTAATCCAATCAAATATTCCATTTGTCACACTCAAGCACAAATAGATGTGGAAAAGAGGATAAGAGAACGTAAAACCCTAGACATTAAGACCGTGGGATGCTAGAAATGTGGAGAGGGAAGCCATTTGGGCAACAAAAAAAGGCCAAGCATGGTTGGCTATTTGAATTGAGGTTTTGGGGTGTTTCTTAAACAGCTTTTTGAAGAGTTTCTTGATCAAAAAGAGTTTTTTAATCAAGATTAACTTTTTGACCAAGTAAAAAAGCTAAATTTTAACAAACAGTTAATTCAAACAGCTAATAATTAGTATAAATAATTAACAACTAGTAACTAGTACAAATATCTAACCGCTAATATTTATTTATCAAACAGAACCTTTAATTTTCCCACTTTGCTTGACGCTGTTTGCTCTCCCGCATAGACCACAGCATCCTGTCCGTCCATTAATTTTCCCACTTTGCTTGACCCTCTTTGCTCTCCCCCATACACCATATCATCCTGACTGTCCAAGTTAAATTTTTAGTAAGAACTAAAACTTAGTAGCACAGCATCTCTTTTAATTGGTGCCAAATGGTGGGTTTGTATACATTTCTCTTTTTGTATTATTATTATTAACGATACCTTTGCACCTTATAAATTTGTTACTTAAAAGTAAATAAATGGGTAAATCATACAGGAACAACACTTTCCTAAAAAATAAATAAATAAAGTCGGTTATACATAAGTCACATTTTACGCTTGAAATAAAAATATTATTTTCATACTCAGTAGTTTATTTTCTTTTCAAAATTTTAGAGGTGCAAAAATTTAACACTTAAAATAATAATACCACTTTTATACGTGACAACCATTTTCTACACAAAATTTAGAGAGGCAAAGTACAATGTAATGAAAACTATTTTTTTTAAATCATTGATAATCCTCACTAGAGGAAAATAAATATATTGTCAACCTTCCATGAGCTGGAAAGAAAGCTCCACCGTAATTTCCAAATTATAGCATTCCTTAATAGCATGAAGAAGAGTTGACCTAGGTAAAATATGAAGAAAGGTACATCTAGATAAAATACTAATGGCGTCAATCTTATACTTGATTAGACTACAAAGCTAAGAATGTGTTCGGTAAAACTATTTGTTCTAGTAATGATTAGATGTCCTACCAACTGTCAGATGTTTTACTGGCGATGAGCAGCTATTCAACTAATGATTTAAAAAAAATACGTTTGGTGAATATAACTGTTAAAGTAACAGATTTATATAAAGTAACTAAAAGGGGTACGATAAATAAAGATTTTTAGTGAAAATAAAAAGAAGCATTTCGTAATTTTCAATGCAACCATTAAGTAAAAATTCTTAAAAACTACTTTTATTAGATTTTGAAAAATACTACATAAACCTCTAATCATTACCTCATCCACTATTTCACCGAACACTTTTAAGTAGTAGTTCATAACATACTACATAAACCTCTAATCACTACCTCATCTACTATTTTACCGAACACTTTTAAGTAGTACTTCATAACATTTTGGCCACTATAAACTACTAATCTCTACTTCAACCTCTATTACCGAACACAAACTAAAGCAATTAAATTAAATACATGACACCAACGAAAATAATTTGTCCACCAAACACATTTTGGCCATATTCTTTATCAAAGATATTTTGACCTTCAACCTCCATTACCGAACACAAACTAAAGCAATTAAATCAAATACCTGACACCAATGAAAATAATTTGTCCATCAAACACATTAGCCATATTCTTTATCAAAGACATTTTGGCCATATTCTTTATGGTTGTAAGGTTAACTTATAAAAGCTACAATCACAACAAATTACAAGAAACCATCTACAAACAATCGTCGATACCATAAAAGAAGCAAATAATTGAAAAAAATCTACATAAAAAAACCATAAAAAGTAGAAGGAAACCATAAATTTAAAATGGTAAACCAAAAAACAAAAAAAGACCTAAACACTTAGAATGAAATCACACCTAATTGAAACTCAAAGCGACTTGAAAAATTTTGACCCAGGAACACAAAAGAGATGGATCACTTGAGATGTCCCTTTTCCAATTAGATAATTCAATTCTCACCTTCAAGCAGAACTAACTCGTGATACTAATAATGATTGAAGGCTATGAAACACTTAAAAGGTTGAACAACAAAAGTCATACACATACACATAATCAAATAAATTAAACACTCATCCAATTCTCAGCAAAGGTTGCAAGGCGTAATTGTTGAAGCATGTGTTCTGCACAAGCTATCATCATTCGCCATTAGACACTAATAATACGTACAGTTCCCAACGTCAGTCTATTGAACACACTGTTACTGCACAGATTAACCCCTGCTAACCTGCACCCGCAATGGCCAAGAGGGTTGGAAGCAAGCGACCCATCACTGAGTATTCGTCGAACGTTGGAAATCAACCAATTACAGGCTAAGGCACACCTTTACCGAAGATGTAGCATCTCAAATGGTTTCCGATCCCCTTTTTCGGGGATAGCTTTTAGAATCGGAGAATCAAACTATTTCAGCTCGTATATCTGAGCGGGCACAGAGGCGAGAAACTGTTAGTCAAGAGGGCGAATCCCCGGATTATGTTGAGGCGAGAAACTTTTAGAATCAGCTATGCTTGGATTCGTTTTGGGGGGCACACCCACCCTCCCAAAATTTTTAGGGGTTTTATTCAAAGGATATGGGGTGATTTGGTTGATGAAGCTATTTCAATTGATCAGGGTGCCATCTTGATTCAATTCAACTCTGAAAATGATCTGCAATCAGCTATGAGTACAGACCCCATTCTGTTTGACAGGAGACCTGTAATAATGAAAAAAATGGGATCCTGATTTGGAGTTGCAAAAAGAACAAGTCCAGTGTGTTGATATATGGATCCGATAACCACGGCTGCATGTCAAATATTGGGCAGCCCCAAATTTGAGAATAGTAGTAAGGTAGGAACTAGGAAGACCCAAGAGGACCGATCATCAAACTGCCCATAGGGACAGCGTGGAGTATGCACTAGTGGAAGTTTCTCTGAATCAGGCCTTGGTGGATGAGGTAATTTTTGAGGATAAACATGGGATAGATATTAGTGCCTACTACCCATCAGTGGAAGCCCATTACGTGTACCTCATGTAGCATGCCCATTACGTGTACCTCATGTAGCATGTTTGGACACGAAGAACCAGTGTAGGACGAAGAAGGGCACTACTGCTATCTGGGCCAGAAAGGAGGCCCCATCTCAGCCTCAAAAGGAATCAAGTTCTTCAGAGCCGAGGTTAGAGACTCAACAAACAGAGGCTCAAAAGGCATATGTTACTGCTTTCATCACCCCTAGGCAACATACAATGCAGGTAGCCAACACCCCAATCTTCAACTCATTTGCAGTTTTAGTACCAGAAGGCCGAACAAGTCATTCTGTGGAAAGAGGTGAAGGCTCCACTCTTTTACCTAAAGGATAATTTAGGGCTCCGGAACATTAGAGGGCTGAACAACCCCAACTAGCAGCTTGAAGTTATACGCCTTCTAATGGTCTAATAAAATGGGGTTATTTGGTTTGATGGAAACTAAAATCAAACAACAGAACATTGGTCAGGTCATAGCGGGCATGCTACCTGATTGGTCACTTGCTTCAAATATCTCTTATAGTTATAAAGGTCGGCTCTGGCTGATTTGCTTGCGGGCTACTTTTCAGGCATCTAATCTTAGTATGTCTGCACAGTTCATTCATGCTTATGTGAGACATCAGACATGGCTCAGGTACTATGGTATATGGTGCTAATGATGCAAAGGACCGGGAAAAGTTATGGTCTAAATTGGGACCTCAATTCTTTGGATAGTACACATAAAAGACTCATCATCTGAGAGTTCCTGACACGAGCTAAGGGATACATATATATATATATATACACACTAAATCCTACAATTATTGACACACGGTGATATATTACACAAGTTCAGTAGAAATTGAGTGAAACCATCCCATCAAAGAATTGTTGTGAGATTAAAACAAAAGCATAATAGTTTGCACTCAGAAACATTAACAATTCAACACAGAATCTCCAAAATCACATTTCAACAGTATATACAAAATCATTGATCAACACCACCTTGAAAACCTACCTGTCTTCATTTTCCTCACTCCTCAGCTTTTTTTTCAACCACTCCCATACCCATTAGCATTCCAACAGAAAAACCCACAATTTCATCAAATAATCTACAAATTAACATATAACAAATTCAAATCATTTATCATACATAACAAGAAGTTTACAACAATAACATTCAAGATATACCTCATTTACCATATATAACAACAAGTTTACAACAATGACATTCAAGGTATACTTACCAAATCCTTCAAGCAGGAGTTCCCAAAGTTTCATTAATAATTTTCAAACTTTCTCTGACGGGGACCAAAAATACTCAACTCCTCGTAAAATTCTCTCCCACATCACCATCAAATAATCCACAATGTTTTCCTTCTTCGGGCGCTCCACTTCCTGCTGCTCTTCAGCCGCCCCCTCCTGCTTTTGCTAAAACCATGCTAAAAAACATTGTTGTGGATGATTTGATGGTGGTGTGGAAAAGAAAGTTGATAGGAGCTGAGCATTTTTGGTCCCTACTAGAGAGTTTAGAAACTACTAATGAAAGTTTGGAAACTCCTACTGAAGAATTTGGTAAGTATATCTTGAATGTTATTATTTGAATTTGGTAGGTATATCTTGAATGTTATTGTTGTAAATTTGTTGTTATATATGGTAAATAATTTGAGTTTGGTATATGTTAATTTGTAGATTATTTGATGAAATTATGAGTTTTTCTGTTGGGATGCGACTGGGTATGGGACTGGTTGAAAAAGAAGCTGAAGAGTGAAGACAATGCTGATAGGTAGGTTCTCAAGGTGGTGTTGATCAATGATATGATTTTGCATATACTGCTGAAATGTGTTTTTGGAGATTATGTGTTGAAATGTTAATGTTTCTAAGTGTAAACCATTATGCTCTTGTTTTAATCTCACAATTCTCCTCAGATTTGAGGCGGCTGTAGAAACTCTGAAAACGGGTTTTCCGAGGAAAAGAAGGGGTGGTTTTTTCAAAATATATGCATTAACCGCATTATCCCTTACAAATCTTCCTCTTTTACCAACATTTGTACTAAAATTTCTACGGACAACAACCAACCTATTCATTTCTGGTTTTAGAAACTTCTGAAACAAAGGCAGAGGGAAATAGGTGAAAAACGCAGAATACAGCCAAGGGTAACTAGGGTTAGCTACAAAAGAAAGAGATACAAGAGCATCCACATTGCTGGGCTCGTGATCCAAAAAACTGGCCCGCGGTCCAAGTCCGTCTGCGTATTGGGTAGAAGCTCACTCGCCCGCGAATCCAGCCCGTGTTCCCGAGCCGCCCGCGGGCTTGTTTTCTCTTTTTTTTTTTTTTGGGCCACATCCCCAGCCAAACGGCGCCGTTCTGCTAGGCGACCCACAATTTTTTTCCCTTCTGGGGAGAGGGCTGGGCTTGGAGGGAATAAAAAGTAAACCACAATTTTTTTTTTTTTGGGCTGGGAAGACGGCTGGCTTGGGGGAACAAAAAGGAAAAGGCTGGGATTTTTTATAATTTTTAATCACTTCTTTCAAAGATCTGACCCGAGCCGAGCCCAACTGAATTGAAAAACTAACACAAAAGAAAATAGATCAGACACTAATCGAGCCAGGCTCATAAGTCCAATAGATATTCGGATCTAGGCCCAATTTTTTTGAAAACTAAGTCCATAAAAATTAAAATTAAAAAGAAAAGATAGCCAAATTGAACCTTCAATAATGCACTTCAACAAATTCGACTACAAAAATAAAAGAAAAGCTTCAACGAAATGAAATAATTACAGAATTAAAACATTACCGTCAAATCTGATTCCATAATAAATCTTCAATCCTAAAAATATTGCCTTCAACAGAACAAATCTTCAACACTGAAAACATTACTTTCAAATTGTTCAAACTACAAAAAACAGAAATTCTAAAATAAATCTCCGATTCTAAGTTTGAAGAACTCGAAGGATATGTTGAAGGATTGAATTGAAGGCATAAGGCGGCCATGAAAGGTATGAGGAGAAGAAGGATTGAATTGAAGGGGCCATGAAAGGTTTGATTGAAATTAAAATTAATTAAGGAACTAAGAGGGGGAATTCACGGCTAACAGATATGAGGAGAGGGAAACGACAGGGGGGATGGGGGGGGGGAGAGAGAGAGAGAGAGAGAGAGGAACTATGAGAACTGCCTGACTGAATTCATCGCTACAAGAAAACTCTAGACCTACTAATAACTAGAGTTTTTTTCCTTTTCTTTTTTTTTTTGGTTGTTGAAGGTGGAGTTTTCAACGGCTCAGATGCAATCGAGCCTTAGAATCCGACGGTTTAGACGAGTCCAAAACCTGCCCCTCTCACCTAAAATCTCTCTCTCTGAC
Source organism: Carnegiea gigantea (assembly GCA_029747015.1). Taxonomy (NCBI): domain Eukaryota; kingdom Viridiplantae; phylum Streptophyta; class Magnoliopsida; order Caryophyllales; family Cactaceae; genus Carnegiea; species Carnegiea gigantea. The sequence goes on along the minus strand of JAKOGI010000250.1, from coordinate 705,560 downwards.
CAAGGGAACACATACAGCCGAATTTAGCCGCTTCTAGGCTCTTCTCTAATCCAACGGCTGAAACCCGGCTTGAGCAATTGACGGTCGGATTTCATTTTATCTCTGCATTTTGATCTTTTTTTTTTTTTGGTAGGAGGGTTTGTTTTTTCTTTTTTGGGTCAACAAGCTAACACAATATAATATTAAACGTTTCAAAGTTTAGAATTAGAGGAGAGTTCCTCATGTAAATCTCTAATAGCAATTTGTCCTTTAATATACGTTTTAAACACACATATCAATTTATTGAGTGTTTTAAAATAATAAATCTATTTTAAATAGGCAAGATTTTGAAGAACAAAAAGGAATTAAAAAAAGAGAACGGGTTACGCAGCAGCCAAAAAGTCTGCCACGTTCAGTTCCAAGACAGAAAATAAAATAAAACTCAAAAACAAAATTTGAGAAAATCCAAAAGAGAGGACTAAAAATATAGGGGAAAAAAATGCTTTGTGTCGCGGGTGATTCTTGTAGCCCATCGTACCTGACAGCCTCGATGTGGGGAAAGTCCGACAATTACACGTAGACTCTAAGACCTACCCATAGGCCATAACTAGGGTTTTTTTTCGTTTCTTTTTTTTGTTGAAGGTGTGTTTTCAACGGCTCAGATGCATTCTGGCCACAGAATCCAACGGTTTAGACGGGTCCTATCCCTCTCACCTAAAATCTATCTCTCTGACCAAGGATACAAACACAGCCAAATTTAGCCGCTTCCAGGCTCTTCTCTAATCCAACGGCTCGAAGCCGGTTTCAGCCTCTAAAATCGATGGTATCTCCGCATTTTTATCTTTGTTTTTTAGAGGCGGGTTTTTTTCTTTGTCCTTTTTTTAGTCAACAAGCTAATACAATAATATTAAACGTTTCAAAGGTTAGAACTAGAAGAGGACCCCTCATGTGGATCTCTATTAGCAATTTGTCCTTTAGTATCCGTTTTAAACACATATTTAATGTATAAAAGTGTCTTAAAATAATAAATCTATTTTAAACACGTCTTAATGCATTAAGTGTCTTAAAATAATAAACTGTTTTAAAAGGCAATAGTTATTTAGACTGCGGGAATTATGACCATGACTAAATTAAACACGATATACACGGACAAACTATTAAAAAGTAAAAAATGACGAACTTCTAACAAATAATTGAGAGTTATATCCAAGACATTTTATTTGTCATTTAGAGTTTAGTCCAAGACATTTTGTTTATCTCACCCACATTTTAAAAAATAAATACAGTTGGTAGTTTCAGAACAGCCCTGATGCTTTCCCGAGAGATAGCACCATTCGGCCAGTTCAACCTCCCCCCTTCTAATGTACTTCTCAGAGTGTCGACTGCTCAAACATAAAGGCATCAGAAAGCAGAAAAATGGTTAAGAAAGCCGTAATGATCAATTAGTAGCAGCTCAATGCTGAAGAGTACTCTATCGTATATGTGAAGCTAGCCAGCTATTATAAACTAAGTTTTGTAGCACAGCAGGTACTACAGCTTAAATCACTGCAGGTCTGTAGCATTAATGCATCTAAATTAGATACATACTCTGCTCTTCTTAGCATATGGTCAGGCAAGGGGCCCAAAACTTGCTCCATCATAGCCAAATGCTCCAGATTCTCATGTGTTTGGAATAGCACTTCTCCCTGCAAATAAACAAGCAGGCTTGATTAAGAGCTAGTTGCACATTCTAAACTCAAAACTATCCCAGTGGCAGCAGTTACATCCCTACCGAGCAGAGTTACGCCAATATACAGCCAACACTCCACAGATCACATCGATAACTCCAACCGAGCCCTTTGAAGGTTAAAACAAGAAGCAAACAAGAAAAGAGGTTCAGTTTTCCAGAACGAATCAATATACATGACGATGGCAACTCTTGACATGTTCAAAGCTCCCCTTCCCACAGAAAAAAGGGGCTCAATTCACATACCAAGTATGACCTCAGGTGCTCGATAATGCCTTGTGGACACAATATAGTTATGCGCTTGGGTTCCATGAGCTGTGCTACCGAAATCGATAACCTTTATTGCACATGACTTTGGTAACCTCTTTCCCTCTCTGTATGTACCCTACAATAACAAAACAAACAGAAAGCATGAGTCAATAACTCTATGTTCAACAATAAGGAAGAACATGCAACAGAAGTGCCAATGCTGATCAGATAACCCTGGAAATCATCAGCTAAAAACTAGAAGTAGGCATACCTTACTATCCGGAATTTTTACATATTCGGAGGAGATAAAAAGTATATTTTCCAGCTCTAAATCTGCGTGGACAAGGCGCAATTCATGCATGACTGCACCAAAAAAAACACACACACACACACACAGAGAGACACACAGAGATGTGAGTACGCAGAGAAGCACCATTGCTTTGGAACTACTCTCAAAATTATAAATTGTTGAACAGAGGTGGAGAAAAATTCCTTGCTAGACCAGGAAAACAAGTCTTTGGGGAAGGGGGATGAAAGGCATCTCCTCAGACAAATATGATCCAGACAGCCATAGGGAAAAAAGGGGATGAAACAACTCAGAAAATTCCCAGCTTTACGTTGGAGGGAGACAAAAACATAAGAAAAAGAAAGAACCACGGACATACTACACATTCCAAGAGTTATCTCCCGATCTCGCGAACCAGATCAACAGGAACGATCGATAATTGTTTTTCCAAAGAAAATCAAATAAGCTTGGTCCAAGCATCTCAAATACCTGTTGAACCAATAACATCCATCCAGAAGTCTTAATCCCCATAAACCATTAACATGGGGAATTCAAAATATAATAGCCATTCATATGTACTTACAATACAAGTATGGTTACGATAGTCAAACCAATTTTGTATTTGAACACAACTGCATAGACGAATTCATCAACTGATTGTCATCAAATTCACCTCAAACAACTAGACAACGATACAAAATGAAGTTCACGCCTACATACCCGTTTCCATGCCTATTGTGTCTTCCAAGTGTCTCAAGCACATCTATTTCTATCATTGCTGCATCACGATATTTCTTGATGCTTCGGACAATCTTTATGGCAACAACCTCCTTCGTTTCTCTATCCCAGCATTCAAGGACCTGACCAAAGGTACCTGAACAATACGGTATACATAAAGTTCAGGAAGGAAACATAACAAACTCAAAACAGTGCCAAAGAGATTGACTGCCAGACGGCCCAGACGTACCCTCTCCAATCTTCCTAAGAATCTTATCTGCATGTTGAGAACAACCATATTAATTAACAGGAAAAAGACGACCCATGTAGCAAGAGCAGCAAGAAAAACCATGAAAAGGGGCGAAAATCATCATTATAATAAAAGCTTCTAATTGAAGACGGCATTTGAATTGATTCATGACATAAAAAAAAGGAAACTACAAGATTTTAAAGATAAATTAGGGGGAAGAGACCAAGTATTGATAGATTTGAGAAGGCCATTATATTGAAGGTCAATACAAACAACACAAACAAGATTTTTGAAAAGCAAAAGATAACAAGCAGCATTAAAATTTCTTCAGAAAAAAAAGTTGGAAAACTAACACAAAGAATAGGCACTGTAAAGATTTTCCCTTCTCTTACATGTAAAGAAGACAATAAGATTATAAAAGAGAATTTCACATGCAGATAAGGCTAAAGAAAGAAGCGCTCAACAGCAATCCAGTATATTACAGCAAGGTCTTAGATTTTCTCCAAGCTTAAAAACGTAATGCCCATCTTTGTCGTCATCACGCCATGGTGGAGAGCCTTTATGAATCAATCCCTTCATGAAATGACTAGAATCCTCCGAATGTACCCTTGAAGGTCCAAAGCTTGTCACATTGTCAACCTCTTGGGCAGAATATAATCCTGACCGAGCCTACACATAGCGACTGATTCATTTTCCACTAACATAGATTAATCTAAGATTTCACAATTCCTAACTTGTTTATCCTCATCAAATGACACCCAGGAAGAAAATTCAAAGACAGGAAAGTTGGAAAACAAAGCATGTTCAAGAAGGACATAAAAGAAACAAAAGGGTACACCTCAAACCCAAAATGTAAAACATATATCCAATAGATTAACAAACAATCTCAACTCTTACATCCACTTAATAAACAAACACCAACACTTGTTGCATATACTGCCTAGGCCTCTATGCATCATATTCACAGACAGTTGGAATGGGAAGCACAGAGTCTAGCTATTTCATTTTCAGAATTTTCTATCCTCAATCCAATTTCAGGACACCTCCCAATGCTCATCTCAGGGGACAGACTGATTTACAAATAACAGGTTGTATGAAAGAATCTTTCACAGAGATAGTACTACACTTTGATCGTGAAGCTTAATAACCTAACAGTCTAACAAGTAAGATTCAACAATTTTCCATCCTCTTTAAGCATACCTTTTGCTGAGACTGTTATCCCTTCATCGAATATATCAATCAACAAAAGACCTCCCCTCCTTATATGCATCCCATTTGGGCCCAAAACCCAGAGAGCAAACTGATTTTTCACATATGAATAACCCCTAAAGCTAGTCATGTTAACCCTAATCGCGTTTTTATCCCAAAAGACACAAAATTGATTTCCGAAAAATTCATCACGCACAAGAATTTCAATCAAAAAACCCAAATCAAAGCAATTAAGAGAGGGGGAGAGAGAGGGCGAAAGAGAGAGAGAGAGAGAATACTCACCTTGGAGGATTGGGGAGTGTCCCAGGTGTTAATCCTGGGCCTTTTTCTGGGCCGACAAGCCATTAGGCTATGTGGGAATTCTCTCATATACTCCATTTCCATCATCCAACAGAAATAAGAAGCAAAATTTTAGATCATATCAGATCAGATATGATTTTCTGGCGATTCCCCAAATCAAAACTCTAACTTTTCGGCTTACAGTGTCTGTATAAACCCTAACTTTTCGGGGAAGTCAGCCAGGCTACCTTAGGTCTGAACATCGCTGGGTTGGTTGGTTTACAACTTTAGATATACACCTCATTCATCTTTTTATTTTATTTTATTTCTTTGGGAACGTTTTTTTTTTTTGGGGTGGGGGGTGTTGAAGGATGTCCTGCTTATTGGAGATGTCACTTATGGGCATATGGAGACATTTTCAATTTGTACTTCTTTGCAGATTTTTAGTTTGTTGGTGACATATGGAGACAACATCTTGGCCGAACTCATGGGCATCGGTAAGGGGATCCGAGGAAGATTCTATACATGACGTTAATTGAAACTTTACTGAGCCATTATTTCATGTAAATTGATAGGCTTTAGTCATTCCGCCTTCGAAACCTCTTAGGATGTTCAATACATTACATTGCTGTGAACAATTTCATGGGCCTAGTCGCCTAGTTGCACAGTCTTAGAGGTTTGCAAGTGTAGTTGTAACATGCCCAAAAGTCCAAAATTGGGATTTAGATCTTGTTCAGCGTGCTTTAAGCTTTTTATATTGGTCCTAAAATACCCGAAAACATCTTGAGGGGATTATAGGAGCCTTTAATCACTTTGTCAATTTTTCAAGAAATCTCCGAAAATCATGTATTGTTTTCTTTGTCTCACATGGCTTTGTGAGCACCATCACCCCCTCCCCTTTTTGAGTCACCATGGTAATATATACATCATAATGAGTACATACAACTACTCTATTTTACAAAAAATTCATTATCTTCTACTGTTTACCTTGCTGAGTCTAGTGAAAGTTGAACTGAAGATGTTTTAATCTTTGGTGCCTCTATTATGGTTAAGTAGTCCTTTTTTTTTTTAAGTAATTAACTCTACAACATCACATTCTGGATAGTCCGAGTGCCTTGTACACTGTTGTGTCTGATTGTCAATCCTTTGTTGTCTTTGGCTACATCCATTCTGCAAACACCGCTTGAGCAGCTTGCTTTGCTCACTATCTTCCCTACACCATGTAAATGAGTTAGGATTAAATGTCATCATATCATTGCTTGCTTTTATTGGAGCTTCCTTTGATATGTTCACATGCCCTTTTTTCCACCTTGATTGGTCTTTCTTTGGCTTCTTTGTGTTCTTCTCTTATAGGTACTATGGCCTTGTGCTGAGAACCGAAATGCGTTGATCTCTTCATCTTCGTGGTGTTCCGCGATTATCTTATGAGCAACTGCGTCTTTTGTGTTAATTTTCATACTATGTTCCTCAATGGTGCTTAGAGGATCTTCTATGCTGGACTCCACAAGTTGGTCCTTCACGGTCACACTCTATTCCTCCTAGTGATGTATTTTTCTCCATCTTGTAAGGACAACTAAGTAAATCATTGTTCTTTTATCATAGAATTCAGTTGCTTCCGCTTCCGTAATTCTTTGATATGCTGTCGGAGATATCTGAAGGGATCGTTGTGATTGCATTCTGTTAGTTTTCCTTGAGAAGTATAAACCATTGTCCAAACACAATCTCCATTGATTGAGATGCCAAACATGTGGCAGAGTCTACATTTGTACCACTCTCCGCTTTTGTTGTGGAGACTAGTGTTGAGGTTAATGATAAGTTACAATGCGTACTTTCACAATCGAAATCCATGGCTTTGTTGCTTCCTGCCTCATCTTTCTCACTCACTTCTTCAAATATAGACGCCGTAGGTATGCCTCTAAGTAGCCATATATTCATCATCCCTCGTACAGGGGTTTTAATTGGTACATCATCACCAGATTTGCTCAGTACGCCTTTGTCTCTTTCGCTTCTCACTTCATTGAGTTCCTCATCGTTCATCTCACATATTGTACTTTAGCAATCTTGAATGGATATGTCCATTCCCCCAGTAAGTGTATTGCTAATTTGCTACCGAAGGACTGCTGCCCACTAGGTGTAATCCCTGATGATTGAGACTTCTGATTTCCAATCCTTGCTGAATCCAACTCCCCACATTGGGTAGGAGATTGCTTTGAGTTTCCAACGCCCTCAGCAGTTTATCTGGTACTAAAGGATGAAAAATACAAGATATGGTTTCCTAATCTAATCTTAAGGGATCAAAGACTTTCTTGTCTTCTAAATTAGCTAGATTTTCAGATGAGTTACTACATTAGTACAACAAGTGGTTGCTCCCTGTGACTGTGCATTTCCACAAGTAGGGTTGCACATTTGTTCAGCTTTGCTTGATTCCTTTTCCACTTCGGCATTAGAAGGGCCAAATCTGGTAGCTATTGGTGATCATTAATAGCTTCTTCCACTATACAAAGCCGGGCTCTCCAAAACCGAGGTTTAACATTAAACAAGTCCAAATTTAGAGCCAAATCACATTGGTTTTCAGCAGCCTCAAACGGCAATGTCAATCAAAGTGCAGGTAAATTTAGATTGAGGGACAGACCTAGATCCTTCATTACATTTGCCTCCTCTTCATTCCTAGGAACAAACACTCATAGATATTGAATAGTAGTGTCATACTAGGTAATTGCTTGTTTATAGGCATTTAATTTGTAAAGTTGATTACCTTCCTCATTCAAGCACTTGGTTGCCATGAGAGCCTCCTTGGGTTCACTTATCTCCATTATTCGCTTCTCCACATCCTCATCATCAAACTCTTCCCTAATCTGAATCCCGAGAATATCCACGAGCAACGAGGTAGATTGGCAGCCTATCCCTTCCTAAATTCGGATTTTGCTACTCAGCCAAAAATCAAATTAAAAGCAGAGCTGATTCTTCGCTTTATAATCAGTTAGTTGCTCAGATCTCTTGGTTGCTTATGAGATGGGTTCCCAATACAGCAAAGCTTCAATTCTAAGGTAATAATCTCTAATTAGTGCAATTTCAACCCAAAAACAGCTGTAAATTTTGGATCCTGAACTGGAATATGTGGGAAAGCTGATAACAGGAAGCCCTAGGGATGCAATCAAATAACAGAAGACTAAGAAAGAGTTTAAGAATGATAAACTAGAGAAAAAGAAGGGTAGAGGAGAGGGTGCCACTGCCGGTGACAGCTTCAGGCAAACAACCGCCAGTTGTTAAGATTAGAGATGGTGGTGAGAGATATTTTCACAGAGATCTCAGAGAGATTTGTTAGCACCATCTGGTTTTTGAAGTATGATTATGTGGCCTTGCGACACAAGCATTATGGTGTGTATGTCACACCCACCCTAACTCATTTTGAGGAGTCAAAACTCAAAAACCACGGAGTTACCATTCGGCAACTAGAGATATTCTCCCTAAAATTGAGTTTGATATCCTTAATTTTATCCGCTCTACTACCTAATCATCCGAAGGCATGTGGGTGCCTTGATGCCTCGGTGCCTGTTGCGATTTTGAAACTAAGGGATAGCCATATTAGAAACATACTTGGTTGCGGTCTTTGCCATATCCAATAATGAAAGTTGTTGATAATTTGTGAATTCCTCCATCCAATATGTTTCCATTGATTGGCTGATCCTCTTAAGTCTTAATTCCACCGTTGATTCCTCTTAATCCCAATTTTGATCCCTCTTTAATGTTGTTCATTTGCTTTATCTTCCTCATTTTCTATTTGAGACTTGAGAGACATTATCACTTTATTGAGACAAATATCATAAGGAAAGCATATGCATGCGATTGAATATGCCTTCATGGGCTGAAACTCGATCAGGGATTTGACTCTACCATCATTTTTTTGTTATAGTTGTGAACTTGTGATGCTGACTCGCCCGACAGAAGAAATGCTTTAGTTGTTTAGTCTCATATGGCGCATTCCCAATAGATTGTTCAGATTGTGGGCTCATAAATATCCCTTTTTCTAAAATTTGTGAATGTCCACTCATCTCATCGAATTATATATCAAAAAAGTGAGTTTGTCGTGAGAATGATCGATTGTGATGGGAAAGGCTGCCTAAATGAGAAATCTGTTTTGCTATAGGGCGGGTGTTGGTCCTCTCGTCTTTTCATATCGTACTGATGCTAACGAGTTACACGATGGGTAACAGTAATATGACCATAGTATGCCTTCACTAAGCTACAAATGTTGACTTCATCTTCATCTACTTCCTACCCCCGGGAACATGAAGGACTTTATAGCAAAATATGTGGTCATGTGCCTAATAGCTGTAAACAGAAAGGATTAATCTATTTTAACATACTTGGCGATAAAAAGTAATGATGACGAGTTACAAGATGAGCAACAGTAATATGACCATAATATGTGGTCATGTGCCTAATAGCCTTCACTAAGTATTGAATTTGGCTAAGCCTGCTCTAATATATGTGATCAATTCTTGGGTTCTCATATGAACTAATTGTTTTTCCCCCCTTGCTAATGTGTTGTGATCTTGGGCCCCGTAGCATACTTTGTAAGTTTAATGTCTTTCCTCTGGTTTGAGGAATGCTGTTACAGAAGGATCATTTCGTTTAGGACCATTAACGTGTATGTATTTCGATGTGCAAAGTTTAATATTTGGTGTTCACTGTTTATTGTTCAATGTGCAATGTCAACATTCAATGAGTTTTAATGACTATTTACGTTATAGATTATATGAAATGAAATAAGCTTCAAGGACGTAATAAGCCTTATGAATAAAGTTTAGCGAATGATGGGTAGCAACAAAGTCTTCCATAGTGGAAATGCCCGCAAGTGATAATTATGGGTTAAACCCCTTTCTTTCATTAAGTCTATGAGTTCATATGAATGTCTTGTGGCTATTCTAAAGTTTAAGATTGGTCCAAATACTATTGCTCTTGCATCGTGGTTTGAATACATTGCAAGGTAAGTGGGTTTCCTCAAAGGGAAGGAACGACAAACGACTTTTGAAGGTATTATTGCACTTTAAGTATTGTTTGGGAGATGGGGTTATCCACTGAGCGATAAATGCTCATTCCCATCTATTAATGTCCCCTTCCCAGGTCTTTGAGATGGCAGGTAAAGGTCGGGTCAAGTAAGTCGAGATGGATTACTGTTGTCCTATGAATAAAGCTACATGCACTTCATGTGAGCTGCAAGTTGTATTGTGATGTATGATTTATTGTTATGTAATTTAAGTCATTGTGTGTCTGCGTTGCATATCATCTAGAGTCGCTCTGTGCGGCCATGTGAGCCGATCATCGTTTAGCTAAGGTTGTTTATAGTTGGGATGTAAACCCAGTACTGCAGACGTGTGGTTCGTGGAGTTGTACTTTTATTGTTTCATTATTTTAGTATTGAATTGCGCTAGTTGATATACTCCGGACGGGTGACCCGTAGAGCCGTGAACTCCGGCGGGTAGCCGTTGAATTGGTTTTATTATTGCGTTTAATTGTAGGGAATTTAATGTAAGACTTTAAGCCTGAGAAACGATCAGTTTTAAGGGGAAACTCTGTCTATTTTTTCTCAGAATTTAAAGAAAAACACAGTACAACATTAACACTCATAACATAGGGTTGGGGGCGTTACACCCTAGCCCTCGCCAGTTTAAATACTTCATTCTGACCTTCTTTGGTCTCCAATTTTTGATATAACCTATCATACGCGCTGCTATTAGCTATCGCAACAGTATACTTGACTACATTTTTTGCTGCCTTTTGTCTGGCTCTACTAATCTCTTTCTATTCATCTGTTTCACTGTTCATGAAAACAGCGTATGTCTTTTTTTTCTCCTTGACTCTCTGCTTTACCCCATCATTCCACCACCACGCTTCCTTCATTTTGATACTGCCTCTCCTATAAGTACCTAGGATTTCCATAGCCAACTTTTGAATGCAATCAGCCATTGCCTCCCACATCGTGTCTGCATCCTCTATCTGCCTCAAAGCGCCTTATTCAGTGATCTTCTCTGATAATTTTATAGCATTCTCCTTAGGAAGATTCCACCACTTAACTCTAGAGACTCCAACATTTCTCTTCTTCCCCTTTGAGCATCTGATGTAATAATTTTACTAGAAAGATTCCATCATTTAACTCTAGGGTCTCCAATTGAATGAAGTCAAATTATTGGTTATTACTATTTTTTTGTTTTATAATGTAATAATTTTATTATGACAGTAATTAATGATGATGAAATTTTTTTTATTGGAAAAAATATTTTTCGACCTTGGCCAATATTTTTTACGTTTGCGTTATTTGATTTTTTTTTTGGGTCCACATTATTGTTTGCGTTTCGTGTTACTTGAATTTTTTAAATTTTTTGATGGACATAAGTTTTTTGAAAATTTTTTATTCTTTTTATTTTGTTATTTTGTTATTTATTTTTAATTTTTAATTTTTAGTTTTTAATTTTTAATTTTAAACTTTTAATTTTTTAATTTTATTTTTTTACTTTTTACTTTTTATTTTTTATAGAATTTTTTGCAGGTCTTTTTTGGAATAAAAATTAAGAAAATTAAAAATTTCAAGTAATCCAAAAATGTAATGTCCACCAAAAAATAAAAAATTTTAAGTAACCCAAGGTTTCAAAAAATTACGCCAACTAGAAAATAAGAAAAATTCAAGTTAGGCAAAACTCCAAAAATTTTATGTTCCCTAAAAAATATAAAAATTTGAAGTGACACAAACTTTCAACAAATAATGTCAATCAAAAAAAATTTCAAGTTGCGCACAATTTCAAAAATGTAATGTCCACCAAAAAATAAAAAATTTCAACTGACTCAAAATTTCAAAATATTATGTCAACAAGAAAAAAATTCAAGTTCCGCAAAAGTCCAAAAATCTTATGTCTCCCCCTTTCCAAAATATAAAAATTTCAAGTCACACAAAATTTCAAAAAAAATGTCAGCCAAAAAAATGAAAATTTTTCAATAACCCAAAATTTTTAAAAATTATGTCAACCAAAAAAAAAAAAATTCAAGTTACGCAAAATTCCAAAAATGTAATATCCACCAAAAAAAAAAAATTTCAAGTAATACAAAATTTTTAAAAATAATGTCAACCACAATACATCTACACTTTCTATCACGAATTACAAATAACGCCAAAAGATTGTACGCAGGAAAAACATCTATAATTTCTATCACGGATCACGATGAACGAAGAATTATACTGCCACATATACAGCTATAGCCATATACGCTTTCGTGACCTACGACAAATATTTCGTAGCCAACGATAACAAAAAAACAGTTCCATAATATCCAAAAAATTAAAACTGTTCATAATTGTTATTAGACTATTCGTATACACAATTATGTAAATTATAAAAATTTTCAGAATATGTGAAATGATTGTTTTATGTAGATATGAAAAAAAGTGGGTGAAAATGAGTGAGTGTGGGAAGAAGTGAAAAAGAATGATTTTTTTGTAAACTGTGAAAAAGAGTGAAAAAAGGGGAGTGAATAGAAATGGGTGAGTGTAAATTAAATTGATTAAATTACGAAAAGAATATGGTCTAGGAGTACGATATACGCTCGGGACAGAGAGGGCCTAACAAAAATTAATGAATTTAATTATGGGGTCTTAAGTGTATTGCTTTTTGATTTGAGGAGCGGAGGTCGATTAAAACCTCCCAACTCTGGCGATTAAAACCCTTGAGCGACGCACGCAGAGAGAGCTTGGAGAGGGAAAAGGAGCGATCTTTCTTCTGTAACTCGCACGCCAGTTATTCAACAAGAGAGAGAGCGAGAGAGAGAGAGATGAACAGAGTAGCATCGCTGCTGTTGAGGAGGAGCAAAGCTCTGAATTCCATCTACAATAATGTGAAAGGTGCTTGCAATAGCCATGGCAGCGCAGCATCATCTAATGAGAGCTTCAGATTCTTCTCTACTACAGTTGGCTCTGCTGCTTCTCTCAAGGCCAGAAATGCCGCCCTTTCTGGTCTCCGAACTTTGCCTAAGGTTAGGTACCTCAATTTTGCGGGTTCATTTTGATTTTGGTAATTTTCATTTCGTATTCCATAAACAGCAAGCTTGAATCAATGGAATGGTCAGTTTTTTTTTTTTTTTTTTGTTTTTGTTTTTTGGGTTATTGTTAGGAGATGTAGACATTGCTTGGAAATGGGAATTGGGGTTTTTTTTTGGGGGGGGGGGGCTTGTTATCTGCTGATTTATATCATCATGTGATTATGGGAGGAAAACTATTTGTTCATCACAACCAAATGGGGGCTTATTTTGATTGTTCAAATGGTTCTTTCATGAAGAATTGTTTCTTAAACATAATTTTTTGGACCTGGTTGAGCCTGAATATTGGGCAATGAGCTAGGCTTGTGGTGAGCTCTAAATGTTATTTAGGTGGTCAGAAATTAATACTAGACCCCATCAACCCAATACCCTTTTTCCCTGTGAAATTGAAGAAAATGCATAGATTTCAGGATGTATTTTCCGTCTAGGATTGGATAAAGGGAGATAAATGTAGGTTTGGTAAATTAGGATATGATTAACAAATTGAAGTGTGAAAGAAGGGGTGGTGTTTATATTCTTACTATTCAGGAAGAGATAGTATTCTCCTCAGGGACAGAAAAAGTTCGCTGCTTGAATAATTCTATTGCCTCGCTTATAAGTCATAAGCCCTTCTTCTTAATACTGTGGCTATTCTTGAATAGCAGGGACCATATGCACAATCAATCAGAACTATGTGCACAACAGCTTCTGTTCCTGCCGAAAAAGTGGGATTGAAACTGTTAGTGACTGCTGGCCCACGTGCTCAGAAGATGGTTGGGATATGGCTATTTGGTTCTGCTGCATGGGTGTTTAGTATGGTTATTCTTGGTGGTGTTACTCGGCTTACCCGGTCTGGTCTTTCTATGACTGATTGGAAATTCACTGGGCAGCTCCCTCCATTGACAGACGAGGAGTGGGCACAGGAGTTTGAGAAATACAAGCAATCTCCGGAATACAAACGGTTAGTGCTAGTTCCGCATGCAACTTTTGTTCATTGGATTCTTCCCCAACCCAACGGATTGATAGGCAATGCATTACAAAGTTCAAAGCCCCATTGGATTACCCTCGACGTTCTTTTGATGCTGATTTTTTAAATTATTTGCAGCTTATGTATGTGTTTGGAATTCTTCAAGGCATTAACAAATAGTAATAGTTTTGCTTGTGAATGAAATGACTATTATATAATGATGTGGTTTATGCTTTCATTATGTGGAATGTGAGATAAAGAGAAGATGCTGAATCTTTGTTCTTTCAGCATATGTTCACCTATTTAGGGACGTGAAACGTGGATACTTAGGGCTATGCAACTTATCCTATATTTCTTATTTGCTGTTCTGGGTTGTACAGTATAAACAAGGGGATGAGTCTTGAAGATTTTAAGTTCATTTATTGGATGGAATATGCACATCGCATGTGGGGAAGGGCACTTGGTATAATGTTTGCTCTGCCATTTTCGTATTTTCTACGTAAGGGGTATATTACCCTGCGTCTTGGGATGAGGCTTTCAGCTCTTGTTGCGCTTGGTGCTGGACAGGGGCTTATTGGTTGGTGGATGGTTAAAAGTGGTCTAGAGGTAGTGTACTTTATTTTGAAAGCTTCTGAGTCCCTCATATCAGAATGATAATTATTATCAGGGTAAACCATTTTCTTTCCCTCTCCAGGAGCCAGAATCCGAATATTCTGAGCCACGGGTAAGCCCTTATCGGCTTGCAGCTCACCTTACTTCAGCTTTTGTCATATACTGTGGTCTTCTGTGGACTGCTCTTTCTGTGGTCATGCCTGAACCACCAGGTGAGTCGCTCGCTTGGGTTCATGGTGCTGCAAAAGTTAAGACACTTGCAATCCCTGTGAGCCTTCTTGTTGGCATTACTGCAGTATCAGGAGCGTTTGTTGCTGGAAATGATGCAGTATGCAACTTCTCTTTTTCTCACGCTGTTGCATTTCTATTAGTTTACTTGATGTTCATGACTAGGATTGACAATGTAAGTCTTGCTAGGGCCGTGCATACAATACCTTTCCCAAGATGGGTGATACCTGGATTCCAGATGATGTCCTATGTATGAAGCCACTCCTACGCAACTTCTTTGAGAATACATCTACAGTTCAGGTGCCATTTTCTCTGTGCTTCTCTTTTGCAACCATCAACTAACTGTGGTATGCTCGTATTATTACAGCATGATGCTGCATATTTTATATCTATCAACCTTTTTTGGGGGGGGCGGGGGGGAGCCGGTATGGATTGAGCCTAGAGTTTATAGATTTCTATTGCCATTACGTGCCTGGAGCATGGAGCCTGGATGTTGCGCTTCCTCACCCTCATGTCTAGATGTGTGTTGTACCTGTGACACTGTCAAGATGCATGCTCTGACATTATGACTAGAAGTAGCTGCTTTGGTTTAAAGTGGCATACTTCACAATTGCACTGTGATCAGTGTGCTTGTGATAGCTGTGCTATTTAGTGACAGCGTATTCTTGCCAAGATTGTAAACCCTTGAATATTATTTTTTGGTTGAGCAGCTTGAGCTAGTGATCTTGCTTATTCTGTTTAAAAGCAATTCTTTAGTTCTGTATTTTTGGGCTTACCATTTGTATGTGTAACTTGTGAACAAGTGCTTCAAAACTTCAACTTGTTGATGATCAGAAAACACAATTATGAATCAGATTTTAAGTTGTGATGAAGAATGTTATACTTTTTATGCTGCAATCATTTGAGCAGTTCGTTCACAAATTGATAATGTCATGGACATATTACAGCTTGACCATCGCATTCTTGCAACTGCAACCTTGGCTTCAATTTGTGGGTTGTGGTGGGCAACAAGGAAGCTGGATATTCATCCTGCTGTGAGATCTTTGATTGGGAGCACAGTAGGGATGGCTGGTCTACAGGTACTTTATCTTCTTTTTCTGGTGCTTGGCATAGATGCTAAAGCTTTCTTTGTTCTGCAATAGTGTGAATTGTGTTTGACGGTTGTTTGTGCTAAAGTTGTATATTGTGTTGAATATCTCAAGTCATTGTAACCACCATATCATGGATTAGCTGGTATGATAAGTTATTAATGATGTAATAGCTATGCTTTTAAGAGAAGTTGGAATGAGTCCAACTAAATCCAGCAAACAAGTCATTGAGGCCAGGTTCGGACTCAGTCAGTTTCAGGTTAAATTTTGGTTTGCCTAATAGGCTCATCAAGAAATACGATCAATATGTATAAGGAATCTTTGGTTCAAGTCAACGTTGGATTGAGGTTTTTTAATGTGTTTCTGGTTTGATAATCGAGTATGGGCCAATTTTTTTTCCCCCCCTGTATTGTTTAATTCATGCATTTTCTTTGTTTATATCAAGTACAACATGCTTGTGGTGGCAGGTTACTCTGGGGATTTCAACTCTGCTGTCATATGTTCCAGTTTCACTTGGTGCTGCTCATCAAGCTGGAGCATTAACCTTGTTGACCCTGATGATTCTGCTCACTCATACTCTTCGCCGACCATCTCGCTCCCTCCTCAGGTCTCTGCCTTCATTCGCACGGACGGTGTGATCCATATTTTCAAAGGAAAATTCATTTCTATGAAATTTGTGGGTAGGATTTCATTCGAAAAGACTCCTTTGACATCCATTATCGAGAGAGATCGAGGTTTTGGCATTACAGGGCAAGTCCAGGAGCAAGTTTTTAGCTTCTGCATGTTTCTTTTGTTTAGCATTGTACTAGAAATTTCGTAACAGAAACAGCAACATGTAATTGAGAGATCGAGCTCAAAGTTGTCCAATCCCCGCCCCCCCCCCCCCCCCAACCAAAAAAATAAATAAATAGTTGCTTCCCTTATGGGGAGTACATATGCCATATGCATGGCTCTCAAAACTATTTTTCAAAAGATTTCTGACATACAGTAATGCACAAAATAATTTTCATAGTTGCTATATGCATAATTTTGTATCTTTAACAAGTATCACAGCCCACAACCCTAATTTAGACTATATTTTCAACCGGTTAATTGATTCTGAGAGGTTGTCCTTTGTTGAGTTCATTTAGATAGGGTAGTGTTTTATCCAGTTTGTTTCTTGGGTTTGTTGGGCATTTTATTTCGTGTTAAGTTGTGTTGTGATTTCAGGCCTTTTTATGGCTTGTTAACAATCGGACAAAAAGGAGTAAGATTTTAATCAGCTATATAAATAGAATTCGAGCACATAACTTGTTGGTAACAATTTGTAATGGTTGTACCATATAATTTAGTCTCTGCTAACTTGGATAAGGTGAATTATTAACAAAATTTGTTCAACCTTAATCAAACAAGGAGAATATTTGAAGCCTATATTATATGAAGGAGATATGAGTTATTTCCAACTGAATCGGAGATAATTCATTGATATTTAAATTAAAATTTAGTCCAAAAAACAAAAATATACAAGTCATATACTTATTTGGAATCTTTACTAATTTTAAAGAGATAAGACCTTGAAACTAATAATAATGATTACATCTAATATAACTAGTATAGACCCGTGTGATGTACGGACTATTTTTTAAATTAAATTTTAATTTAGAAAATATAGAGTGTTTATTTTATAAAATTATTTGTCTCATAAGTATTTTAGTCTGAAAAAATAAAATATACAAGTCAAATACTTATTTAAAATCTTTACTAATTTTAAAAAGATAAGACACCAAACCTATTACATCTAATATCATTCCTGTCACGCCCAAAAAAAAAAAAACGTTTCGTCATGTATCCCATACTGTATATTTTCTTTTTTTTTTTTTGGTTTTTTTTGGGGGGGGCTCGGGAATGAAAGAGCAGGGCACGTGCAGTCCACGTGATTCAAGATCTTTGAAATTGGTATACTAGTCAATGGAGTCAAAAGACCGGGTTTGTACTTTGAAATTGCTTGCGTACAAATTGAACACCGTAACCATGGCTGGTCGGCGTAGGAGAGAGAAACTCACCGACGATGAACATGAACACGAACACACTTCCGATACCAAACCGTAGACGCAAATTCATGCACATACCACACTGAAACAGATAGAGAGAAAGAGAGAGAGAGAGTGCGAAAATGGGGGGATGTGCGGCCGATGGAGGGTGCCCCAGTGACTTTGTTGCCATTTCTATCTCAGCTGTTTCTCTCTTTCTGTATGTTTACCTGAACCGTCTTTTTCTTTTGCCTGTTCATTTTCTTTCTGGGCTGACCTTTGATTCGGGCTTCATTGCTTGTATGTCCTGTTTTTGGGTTGATTGAGATTGCTTCCACCTTTTGAAGGGTTTTGAATGAATATTCTGATGTGGGTCTGTAATTTTTGGACCAAAATTAGGTTAGTTATCCATGCTGTCTGTATATGTTTTCTTAAACCAATTTGTCTTTGTTTTGCTTAATCATCTTGTTTCTGTATTGATCTTGGATTGGGACTTTGTTGCTTGTGGATCCTGTTTTTAGGTTAATTGAGATTGCTCCACACTTTTTTGTGTGTTTTTGATGAATATTTTGATGTGGGTCAGTTATTTGTGGATGAAATTATGTCATTTTTCAGTGCCATCTCTATGAGTAGTGATGAATCTTTCGCTAAGTTGATTAACTCGCTCAATTGAGTCAATCTATGTTTACTTTTTGTGTTTTTTATATCGGTTTGGGTGTTTGCTGAATTTTGTTAAACTCTAGGCGACTAGTTTAGTTTGATGCTGCTGAATATTAGACTTCTCCATGGCCCTCTATGTATATAGTTATTGTTGGAGGGGTATATTGGGTTCACTTATTTTCCAATTTTGGGTGATGATTTGATGGGGTCACGGCTCAAACTATGAAATCTATGAAATTTGGGTGTCTTCATGACTTGGGTCCTTCTGTTTTTCTCTCTCTTTTTTTTTTTGACCCCGGGGGGGGGGTGGGGGTGGGTGCGGAGGTGTGGAGTTGGGGATTTTTGGTATTATGGATCAAAGATCACGGCTTGAGCCTTTAATGTGCTTTCACTTGTCATATGTTTCCTATTCTTTTTTTTCCCCTTCCTTTGATTTCTGTTTCGTTTGGATAGGCTCCTTGCCCGTTTAGCATTTCCTTTTCTATTTTACAAGCTATCAATTCCTAAAGGCAGCGCCTTTTGGATTCCAGCAACACAGATTCTCGCAAGCTTTGGCCTTTTGGCATCTGTTGTGGTAAGGTGCATTTACATGATGTCGTATTTTGCCATGCATTTGATGGATGCATTGAGCGTGACTTATTGTGTTGGTGTGATTCTTTTTAGATGTCTGTAAACTTGATCAAAATCGAGAAAAGGCACTGGTGGCAGTCTTGCTATGTTTGGGCAGGTAATATTCCCGTCTATTCATGAAACAAACATTGTTCCTTTGTAGTTATTTCTGTTATGCCTCTATATTTCGCTATAAATCTAATTTACTTCAAGCCATGTGTTTACAGTTTGGGTTGAAGGACCATTTGGTTTTGGATTGCTGCTCAGCTGTCGCATCTTGCAGGTGTACCAACTTTATTTCATATTTGTCAAGTAAGGACTTAAGACCAGGGAAAATAAGTATGAATTATGAAGTTTAATGAACAAATGGGTTTATTGGGTTGACTGTTTCCTATTCTGATGCCCTATAACCTTTCATTCTTGATTCATATCCCAGGAAGCAGTTACCACCAGTAAGATCGCGATATTTTCTCCCTCTGGTTCTCCTTCCATGGATTGCTATGGCTGCATGTAAGTCTTGATGTCCTTTGCATCACCAATCACCATTGATGTGTGTTCAGACTATATACATTTTTAGGATCCATGTTCTTGAAGAGCGTACACTTTCCTTCTGTGTTACCTGATTTGGCTTCCCTGTAAATTGTAATAGGGTAATCTTCCAATGAAAGTGGTACTCTTGGGGTCCATGTTTTTCGAGAGTTCATTGACTTCTTTCTTGCCCGATATGGCTTCCTATAAGGGGATAATGTTCTTATGAAAGTGGGTAGATCATATTCTTAGAAAGGATTAGTATGTCTCATTGCCATGAGTCTTACGAGAAGGGTTCTTTGTCTGTTTATACAGAACTTCCATTGCAGGGTGTATATCTGAGCTAGTATTCTCAGAGAAGATAAATGTATAAAAAGGAATGCACATTTTGCACAGAATCTATTTGCCCTAATATATGGTTTAGTGTACTTCATGAAGTTAGCTACAGTATCTCTGATCTAATTTCAAAGATTTTTAGTTGCTGTGTGTGTTCTGCTGCAAAACAGTAATGACCAAGGAATTTCCTTCATTAATATTTCACGTTGATTCTTGGCTGTAGTATCTCTGACTTAACTTCAAAGATTTTTAGCTGCTCTGTGTGTTCTGTTGCAAAAACAGCAACATCCAAGGAATTTGTCCTTAATTAATATTTTATGTTGCTTTTCTGTTCATATGGGTTTGCCTTGATTATTTCTCTGCCATGTTGTTCAAACTCTGTTTATTCTGTTGCAGTCATCCATGTGCAGAAACCATTAAACTATAGATGCCAAATGACTGCTCGGTGGGTCATCCCTGTGGTCTCGCTGCATTCCTTATATGTTGTGATATTGGTAGGATTTACTAGGTCCATTCGCCATGTGGATTTCCGATTTCAAGAACTCAAAGACCTTTGGCGGGGAGTACTTGTTTCAACATTTTCTGTTGGTATGCCCCAACTTCTAAGTATCTTATCATGGTGTATGTTGAGTTCTCAATTTCTTTTAATTAGGTGCGCACAATGGCAAAATGATGCCTCTCAATAGAGTGTGGTTGGGAAGGTTCGAGACTGGATGTGTCAGTCACTCAACTTGTGATATTGTTTCAGTGTCATGATTTCCATTATGCTCTGTCATCTAGTCAACTTCTTTTCATAGCATGGTGCAATATCTAGTTGATTTCTTGTTAAAGCATTAAACTGTTCACCTCCATTTTTTGGCTGGCTTACTAATTTTGCTATGCTATTCAGGATTTTGGGTTGGTGCTTATATCTTGAATGAAATTCATGATGATACCGAATGGCTTCAAGTTGCCTCGAGATTTCTGCTAGCGCTTATGGTATGCAATTTCTTGGCTTGTAATTTCACATTTCAACCAGCATCCACCGTTGTAGATCTCGTTTGGGTAAAAAATTGTCTTCTTGTTGGATGGTTGACTAATGTTTCTTAGGCAATATTGTGGTCTGCAGACAAGCATATTTGTCCTGGCATTCTTCTCTTTGTCAAGCTCACAGCCGCTGCTATCACAAGCAAGCTTGAGGAGAAGGGAACGTCCTGAATTCGAAACCATGGGTCAGGCTTTAGGCATTTCTCAGAGTGGAATCCTGCCGCCAAGAGGGAAATCTATGGCAGACCGCAACTTGCCTCTGGATAAACTGCTTTCAGACAAAAGATTCCGTCAATCCTTAATGGCTTTTGCAGACAGGTTTCTTTCTTAAGCTTCTTTAATTTTGACTTAAAACAAACCTACTTAAAAGACTAAAGCATAGGGGTTTCAAGAGTTTGAGATCAGTTACAATAACATCATTTCTTGCTATCCTTGGGGATGCAGTTGTCTGGCTGGGGAGAGTGTTCACTTCTATGATGAAGTGCATGATTTGGAAAAGCTACCTCCTGATGATTCTGTCAGAAGAATCTATATGGCAAGGCATATTATTCAGCAGTACATCATTGCGGGCAAGTCAATTATTGAAAGTCTTTACCATATCTAGATCTCAACGAAATGTTCTTAAGTGATGATGGTTTATGCTTTATTGCCTGCCTATAGGTAGAGGAATCAGTCTCTTTAGGCAACTTTTTCAGCTCTGAATCTCTGACAAACACCCTGCCTTAGGTCGGACTCTGAGATACTGGTTTGATTCATTGTAAATCGTGCAAACACCCTGCCTTAGGTCGGAAAAAACCTAACCTTTTGTTGAAATAATCTTCCTCTTCATATTATGTGTCCACTTGAACAATGGAAAAAACCAAATTTGGGCAACCCTTTCAGCTAAAATTATATAAAAATTCCTCTCAAAACCATCCTTGGCTTCCTTCCTATGGCGTGAAATGCAATCAATTTCTGTAATTTAGGTGTCATCGGTAAGGCTACTACATCCAATCCCTTCCCCGTCCCCCCACGCATGCATGGGCAGGACTTTCGAAATATGGACTTGGATTTGGATGCATCCTTCGTTTTTTTAATAATTTTATTTTTGCTCTTCTTTTCATCACTGTGACTAAATCTGTAATTGATTACTGACATAGTTTGCTTCCTATATTCGTGAAAACTGTATGAAATGTTACGTAGTAGCATGCATGGGTTTGTATTTACACGGGATTACTAGGAATTGAGATACTATGAATTCAGATGTAGGCAGGCTTTCCCATGCAAATACTTGAAAGGAACGAGTAATTAATTTACAACTCCTAGTTGTAGGGTAAACTATTTGTCTTTGCCTTGTGGAAGCATTATGGGTTTTCTGCGACAGGGGCACCAATGGAGGTGAACATATCTCATCGGACTCGGCAGGAAATCCTGAACACTGCTGACCTTGCTCATCCAGATCTGTTCAAAAGTGCTCTTACTGAGCTGTTGCACTTGATGCAAACAGTGAGTCATTCACAGCCAATATACATTTACAATTGAAATAGTATTGACATAACCCCCCCCCCCCCAAAAAAGGGGGTACAGAATAGCTAACAGCTACTTCTCTTTGGAGAACTTGGCAAGGGATTACTGGTCATCCTCATTCTACATGAAGTTCAGAGAAGAAGCCGAAGCAAAAGCAAACGGCTATTATGTGGAGCTGGGGACAAGTTGGAACGTCTCTCCAAGGCTGAGTTCCATACATGCAGCTGACGACCCTTTTCACCAAGACCATCTTCTCAGGGGCTCTTCTAATAGTCATGACTTTTGCATGTCATGATGAGCCATATTTTTCCTCTTCAGGCTACTTTGGAACAAGATGGCCGGCATTGAGGTACTAGTAGTCGTGTAGTACCTGTGACTGTGAAGAAAAGCTAGTGCAGTTTGTAATACAGAGCATGAAGAAAGAGAATACAGAGGCTTGTTGAAAGTGCTGCAAAACCTCACATGAACCAGCCTTCTGTATTTTAAAGTGCAGATACCTCACATGCATAATTCATCATTGTATTTAGGGTATAGAATTTCAAAAGCTGCAAATTACAATCTAATATATATTTATTTATTTTTATCATGGTGTGACTATTCCTCTAACTCTAAAAGATATGATAGCATTAATTTTAACAATACTGTGCGTGAACCTTGTAATACTATCAAGATTATAGCCCTGTTTGGCAAACAACTGTTTACTGTTTGTGATAATTATGTCATTTTCACTAAAAGCCCTTCTCAAAAGGGCAAAGGCTAATGGGAGTAACTTTTTCAAAAAGAGTTTTTTGGAGCCAAACAGTTATTACAAACAGCTCTTTACCGAACATTCTTTAACTATTTGACTTGGTCAAAACAGCTAAAATTCTCCCAAACAACTATTTTTTCCTAAATAGCTGTTGTTACTAAATACCCTTATATCTGTGGCAATTGTGGTTATAAAATAACTAATTGATTACATATTTACAATACTGTTGCTCTGGATAAAAGAAAAGGATTGAGGTTGCGCATGGAACATAAGACTCAAGAGCGACGGACGGGAGATGCCCTAGGCCTTTGTGGTTATATCTGCCGTATGTTGTATAGCGTTTGCGCATACTCCAAGTTGTAGTACTTGTCTCGCATGGCAGATCGATACTTGTCACCCATGGCAGATCGATCGAGTAATCCCCTCGATCTCTTAGCTAGCTTCTTGATCGATCTGCTACGGGTGACATTTATGGAGGCCTAGGGCCAGGAAGCCGTTGGGACCGTTCATAATTCAGAGAAAAGGTGTATTGTCCAATATATAGGTTGTGTGAGTTTCTTGTTGGACAAGTTAGCACGTCTTTTGTCCTGTTGGACAAATTAGTAGGTGATTCTGTTTCTTAAAGGATATCCGTAAAACTTAATCGATACTGGTATTAAAGGAAAATGAAAATGGGACATTTATATCCATAATTTTTGGATCTGCCACTGATAAGTTTTATTCATACAAACTGAGAGTAAAAGATTAAAGATTATGCGATTCAAGTTGAAAAGAACTTCACTTGATTACGGAGTAGAATACACAACATTCTTAGAGTAGAATACAGAGGCTTGCCCAGACAGCTGCAATTCCTGCGGATACCTCACATAACAGCCCTCTGGTATAGCTGTGGGAGTTTGTACATTCTTCGCCAGGTTGAGCTATTAGTTGCTCTACTAATGTTGTAAGCATCTTATAATATTCCCATGGTCAGTTCAATGTCGTCTCTTAGGTTTAGATATCTGTTCAATGTCGTCTCTTAGGTTTAGATATCTTTTCTTACAGTTTAATGTGACAAGTAAAGTTCATGTACATTTCGAACAATCATACTTCTTGCCCTTTGCACTTGGATTTTTCATACTTGTTCAACTTCACCAAGTTTGATCTCTAAGTGGTGGATACTGCTTGCAATGCCTTGAACAATATTCATCAGGTTTCTCTGAGCTTGATTTCTGTTCTGCCAGAAATGCTTCAACCGAGCATTGAGTTCTCTAATGATTTGTTCATCTGATTCTCTCAAAACTTGGACTACCTGCTTAGTTACGAAAGACCCGAGTTTTGGTTAAATATTCATCCAGTCTAGTCTAGTCCAGTCCAGTCCAGCCCAGTCTTAAGTTATGAAGGCAAGCGTACCAGACTCATACTTGGCCTCATGGTTCGGTCAGAGAGCACACAGATAGCTGCACAAGTAGCCATTCGATCTGCTTCATAAAGCAAGAAATCATTCCCTACTGTCTGATCAATTAGCACTTCAAATTTCCTCCTTCGGACAATTAGATTACCCTCTTGTATGGCTTCCATAATCAATGGCACAGCCTGCTAACACAATTCCTCATCAAATCTCATGACAATATGCAAAAAATTAAAATTAAGGCAGAAAAGAAAGACAAATGTCAGCTGGCATAGCATGCGCACCCAGTCCCTAATATGCATTCTTTGTCTGGTCTCTTGATGATGGAACGATGATGGTCGCCCACTGATCAGCTCTAGCAGAACAACTCCAAAAGCGAATACATCGGACTCCCTTGTGAGTTCCCTAGTTGCAAAGTAATAAGGATCTATATAGCTGCAACAAGTCAATTTACGTGTTACTGATCATATTAATTCATGTACTCTTACATCTAACCTGCCACACTTTGTCCTCTAGTTCTTGTCAGTGTAGTAATAGCAAGTTAATGATTTCTAATTTAGGGTAAAGCTTCCCATATTTGGATCTCCCTAGACCTCACGAAAATGGAAACCACACTCAGTGTTGTTGATCTCCCCTTCCCACGCCTGTCCCCAGCCTCTCGCCAGGATAAGACTCTGAGGGTATGGATTTGGATGAAGTATGAGATATGCAGTCTTACCCTTCTGTTCCCCTCACAAGGGTGTCCATATGTGTTTTGTACCAAGGACAAAGCTTAGCAAGTCCAAAATCTCCAATCTGCAAGGGAAGCAGCAATAGCAATGCAATCAAACGTGAATTTAACAATGAAAATTGGACCGCATTAAAGGGGTTTAACTTTAGTTACCTTAGGCTCAAAATTCAAATCCATAAGAATGTTATAAGGCTTGATATCACGATGTATGACCGCAGGGGTATCTGGACAAGTTCATCATTTCATAAGCACTAGCTAAAGTCACTGCTCAAACAGCTGCACAAACTTGTGCATCTGACAACTAAGCTATGTAAGAAGTGCAGAAATCCGAGAAGTCAGATATTCATTCTCTTTTCTTTTTACTTTTGTGTCTTCTGTATTACTATGTTACTTTGATATACTCACTATCATGTAGGTAAGCAAGTGCTTCTGCCAGGCGAATTGCAATACTCATTCTGCTTTGCCAGGTTAGGTTCTTGCCCCCCCCTGAAGTATGTACAATTGTTAAAAAATACACAGCAAAATTAGACTCACTGAACAACATAACCATATTGAAGCAAAAGTCAAAATTGAAGGTTGGGGGTTTAAGTTCACCGTGCAAGTGATGATGCAGAGTTTTGTTAGGCACGTATTTGTAAACTAGCATTCTCTCATCTTGATGGATACAATAACCATACAAAGAAACAACATTTGCATGGTCAATACGGCTAATAGTAGAAATTTCAGTCAGAAACTCTGCGTCTCCCTGCTGAGAGTTTTCGAAGTTGAGTCGCTTAATGGCAACTTTCCTACCATCGGCCAGACACCCTTTGTAGACTGGTCCAAATGCACCACGTCCTAGTCTCAGTCCCTTGAAAAAGAAGCAAGTGGCAAAGGCCAATTCCCAGTATGTATATTCTCTGAGTCTCGGATGACCTGCAATGAAACAAGCTATGAAAGGTTAGAAGAAGTCCAAACAAAAAAAAAAAAAGAAATGAAGCTAGATGCGTGCCTTGTGCTCCATTTGGCGAATAATGGTAGACAATCCGCCCAATCGTATGTCGTAGAAGAAAGACAACAATACACAACAATAAAAGACATGCTGCCCCTATAGGGATGATAGCTCGAAGGTGCCTGGAACCTCCATCTCCAGGACTTGCTGTCACGAACAGTTGAAAAAAGAGCACATTTTGAAGTGAGAATTAGCCTGAAATTAGTCTTAGTTTGGCTTAAAAGACATGGCATGAGGGCTTACCTGGCGAAAGCATACTAGTAACTTTGATTTGGGACGGAAACAAATCGAACCTAAGGCTACAACTAGGGAGAAAGACCATAGTTGTCGCCCAGCCATCCATTTGCTTGATGGCCGATCTCAAGCATCTTTCACAGGGCTCTCCAACAACGTGAGGACTACACTGAACAAGCCCTCGAAGTGTAAGGCTAGACTGAGACTCAGACCGAGACTGAGAGCTCTCAAGGTCGGTTTCTGTTGTCGCAAAACCACGCGAATTTCCAACCCCAGTTCCAAAAGCAGCTTCACTGATAAGCCCTTCCATTGTGCTGTTAAACACCTCTTGGTACTGGTACTCATCTAAGCTCGTCAGAACACTGGATATTGAAAAATTATAGTTTCTGTACTTCGGAACATCCTCTTCCTCCTGATCTGGGGAGAAGATAGTGGAGCGGGTAGAATAGTATAACGTACATTCTTCAAACCACACGATACCCTCTTTTAGTGGGCTGCAGTGCTGAAGGGCAGTCCATGCTGCAGCTTCTACACAGTCATGACAGACTTGTGCAGTGACATCTCCTCTGCAGTAGAACAGTGCATAGATTTCGTCGATGCCCTGACCCATGTGAACGAAGTTTGAGAAGCCTGCATTGGATGGGAGGACATCGAGGAGGGTGTGCTTGAGGTCGGCTTCAAATGTGCTTCCTGAGCTGTAGGAAAAATCGCTACTTGGGCACTCAAATTGCACATAGTGAGGAGTCAGTGATGAGCTGATATGCTTGGCTGATGTTAGCAAGATCAGAGTGATAATGAACGTTAGGGCAAAGTTGAAATTAAGCCACATTATTGGCGTAGTTTTTCTAAAGGCAAATTGTTAGATGGTCCTCCTATTTTGCAATGTGAACCAAAAGGGTACAGCTTGTAGTCAGGTTATGTTCGCCTTACTCTAGTCCAAAGAGTCGGATAGTGACAGTCATATATGAGCTGAGCACAACTTTCACCCAAGAGCGTAGTTAAGGCCAACAATTCACACAAAATTTGGGGTCATGTGGCTTTCATAGACCACAATATAAACGATTGGCTTTTGAACGAGTTGTGTACAACTATTTTCAGGTGTCCTATGTTGTCTGAAAATGGCAAGATATGGAGGACCAAAAAAACCTAATTGTAATGTTGGGATGAAAAAGACAAAGATAGCAAGGCAGTATAAGCAAGACGCATCTAAGAGGTTATCTTAAGAATGTAGATAAGCCTATAACTTTCTATTTTGAATCCAAAATGTGCGGTAAATAGAGGGCAAATGAGAGACGATGAATTAGAGAGTATTTGAGTGTGTGTGTTCTCTCATCTATCTCTTCTTCTCCGCTTAATCTCCTCTTTCAAACTCTACTAGAAAGTAATGGTGTGTTTGTATTTGCTCACAGCTTCTCCTATACTCAGTCTCATTTACTTATAGACACAGAGATGAAAAACTCGTGTCTTTAAAGAAGTGCCTCTTCATGACACAAAAGACATGTCTCTTTATGACCCAAAAGGCATGCCTTTGAATGCCATGCATGCCTATGAATTTGTACTCATTTACTTAATAATTCAACTAATTATGTAAGTAATTATCTAATTAATTCATAAAGTTCACTTAGGAAAGTGATCTCAACCATAGCCATCCAAGAAGCAGTTTGAGCCTCTCACACAAAGCTCATCACTTCTTATTTTCTTACTAGATTTTTGGCCCACACATGCACAACTTTCACTAAACCCCACCAAATCATAAAATTATTGGGGCTTTTCTCTTTTTTACATCATGAAAATCATAACTTTTTCCCGTACTATTATTATATTTTTTTAGTATCATTGTTTTTGTTCCACAAAAGCCATCATATATCACCAATTCCATTATGTAAAGCTAATCACAAAAAAACATAGTATTCTATTTTTATTTATTCTATTCTATTTTATTTTATTTTAGGAGGAGAACATATTATAGTAATAGTTAATGACACACTTAGAAGCATAATAGCCATCAATTCTAACGTCAAGGAAAGTTCCTTTAATTAATTAAGTTTGTAACAAACTTAATTATCATATATATGTTGTCTTCACATTGTGAAGCATGCACCATGCATCAATAATGGCTCTTCACAAGTTCGAAAGTATATAGAATTTCATTTCAAAAAGTGGTAGTTATAACTTAAAGTATGGTGACCTTTTGTAAGACATGACTCCATGAGGCATGGCTAATAGAATTCCATCATATATTTAAATTACATAGTTATTTGATCTCTTGTATAAATAAAATCATCCATACGAAATAATATGGAAATGACAAATTCCAATTCAAATTCAAATTCTTACTTTAATAATGTACTCTTCGTGTGGAATGCGGGAACAAGCATTGATATTGATGATTTATTGATGACTTGCGTGCATAAGAATTTAATGTAAATTTTGAGTACTAATAACAGTAAGATGGACTTATCTAGTTGGAAGATATTCGATGTTTATTTGAGACCCTTGGAGATTTCCGTAACCCGCCATATCTTGAAAATAGGATTTGATGACCAACTTCTTCGAAGAAAATTTTTGTCGCATGAAAAGCCATGATGTGGGGGAAAAACTTACTAAAAAGTTGGAAAATTAAAAAGGATAAAAGGCAGTACGTTATAGGGGAGAGAACTTCAGGAAGCTATCTTGAAAAAAATTTCACTAATGCATTGAGAAATTTCTACCTATAGAATGCAACGCCCAAAGATTCAGTATCTACACCAGTTCAATTAGTATCGAAGGTGCTTAATGGACGTATATGTGTAAGGATATATGAGCTATACAGTATTTGTGTGTTTTTGAGGGATGAAAGAGGAGTAGTAGTCCTCTATTTATAGGGGATGAAATCCTCCCAAAGACATGCCTTTTTATAACACAAAAGCATGTCTCTTCATGACTCAAAAGACATGCCTTTTCATAAATTAAAAGAGATGAACCATGGATTTTAAAAGAATTTTTCCTCTTGTTTTGGGATTAGTAAAGTAGTCCACTAGGGCCCCATATATCTGGGTCAGTAAAGTAGGTCACTACGGATCTACTTATAATGGAGACATCCAAATGAAGGAAGATATATGAGAAAAGGTGAGGGAAAAATTGGAAGAAAATTTCTATCTTTCTAGTTAGATTTAAACCCTCAACTTTTAATTAGGAGGTGGAATACATAAATCCTAATAGAAGCCTCTTTTGGTGATCCATGGGATGTGTATTTATTTTTTTCTTTCTTACTTCATAAATAATCCCCTTAATTAGTATCTTTTTTTCCACTTAAAACTTAAAAGTATGAGAATCTTTTTTACTACCATGCAATTATATGTGTGTAACCTATTTTTTGCTTCCCTCATCTAGAATTTTCATGAAAAATAGACACATCAAATAATTTTTATTTTTTAGAAACTTTCTTTATAATATAACAAGAATAAAATCAAGGAAAGGGACAATTGATGTACATATAAAATACTAGCTAGAAAGAATTTCTTCCCAAGTCAATTCAGGTTCAATCTACCATGTTTTTGAGAATCTTGTATTGAAATATATGGCTGTAGGCCACTGCACCCCTTTGGATAAGCTATTTATGGCTAATTCCTATATTATACTTTTAGAAATGTGTACTACAAATCTGCTTATGACAGATGTACAAGGGTAAAAAGTGACACGTGACTTATATGAGCATATATTCTCATAGGTATAATATAGGTAGCCCTTGTTGAAGACAAATTATACCCAAGTTTTAGAAATACAAATTTCCATCTACAAATTAGTCATACCTAATAATACATTTTATTGAATTGTAATGTATAAATTATTTGTATATAGGCGTATACGTGTATGTACTTCTATAAGTATGATTATAGTAAAAACAACTTTTGAGGGCATGTTTCTTTCTTTATAACCTTATTTATTTTTAACTTAAGATGTATTTATATCGCGATACGACTGTATATATTTAGATCCCCTTAAATCCTACAAAAGTGGGACATATACTAATAGTTGTTGTATGTATTGCCACTTGATTGGGTTGTTTTTTTCTTTCATGCGTGTACAAATTGATTAAAATTGATTTAAACCAATGGATTAGATGGTGTATGACATTGAAATTATTGTCATTCTCAACTAGAATTGGAAAATAGGTCGGGTTGAGTCGGCCTATTTAATAAACAGGATAATTTCATGTCGACATTAAAAATTGTTTAGATTTGCTCAAAATTGAAAAATAACAGGTTTTCATGCTAAATGGTCCAGTCGTGCCTACTTTAGATCGAAATCGGTTCGATTTAGGTCGGGTTTACTCTCAGTGACTTCGGTGCGGGTTAGGCTTTTCAAGCTCTATTCTCAACCACTTAAGATATCATGTATATGTGATCTTACACTGTTCATGGGTGTTTCAAAAATCATCTTAAAAATAGGTGTATTTTTGATGAACATATCATACTCAACTACTCAAGATATGAAAATACAAATGCTTGATCATCAGAAAACAAGATGAAAAATGATTGTGAAGCTAGTTTAGACACTCCTCAAATTAACGAAATCTCATTCCCCTGCAATCTACAAGATTACAACACAAAGCTCACACACACGCAACAAAATAAGTTGACCCATTTGATTGGAGTCGCCAATTTATCATTAGAACCATATATGTGGGGGGCTGCCTTCCATGAGTTTTCAGCTTATGCACTTAACACCACCCTGTCGTGTATTTCAGCACCTGCTACGTATATAGACTACGTATAGGATGATTACCACCAATAAGCAACATACGATACCAGCAATGACGATCCCTGAGTTGATAACATCGGAACCACCACCACCACCACCACCGCTAGAATCACCTTGGCACGATACCAAACTACCAACAGTTTTGTCTTGAATCTTTGCTAAATTGCCATTGTCAAGCAACTTTAATATTCCATCTGAGACCGGTTGTACCCATGGAGACCCTTGTTGAAAGGCCTGCATACATCAAATATCAAAGACCCCTTAATTCAGGGACTCGCAAAAGCATACATACTGGTAAAACTGGCAAACGGGCTGTATCGGTTTGGGTTTGGGTTGGGCTAAATTTCGGGGTCTGTTATCTTGGGTGAAGTTCCAGTTCACACCATTGATTACTAGTCCCAGTAAAAGATTAATTAGTCTAGAGCATTAAATCGGACTACCTTATTCCCATCAGATTAAGAATTAATTAGTTCGGACCATTTGAGAAAAGTAATTTGATACAGGTCAATTTTGCCAGCTCAAAAGGGAAATAGGGACGGAGTTAGGAAGAGCGGGAGCAAGAGAGATACAAATCCAAATCCAGCAGCATTGACGTTGAAATTAGGGACAAGAGCAAATTCACCACAATGTTGAGCCAAGAAAACTTGAAGATAAGGGGTTTCATGGATGACAGCGGCGACCCCACCATTTTTGGTTCCTTTAGACAGCAAATTCTGCATATCCTCTTCTGTGTCAAAGGGTATTAACTGATTTGCAGGGAAGCCCTTCTGAGATAGGTAGTTGAATACAAAGGAGTCTCTTGAATAGCCTACATTATCGCCATTTCGTAAGAGCTGATTCAAGTTCTTGGTAGGAACATGCACCTGTTCTTCTGTAAGCAACGAAGCCAAGCTTGCAGCATAACAAGTTGTCAACAAGAGCAATACCGCAAAGAATAGCACCATCACCATCCTGGTATCTCTTATTGCTCTCAATGTTTCTCCTACACGAAAATCAATTATAGGGAAGTCAGTTGAATGGATAATTGCAAAGACTTGTATACATAAGACGGCCATATAAAACTTCTAAACATGTAGAACGGTTAAGGTAATGCAGCAGTTAATGGAACTACAGGTCATTTTGATTTGGTTCATTTTATGTTATGAGTCAATCCATAAGTTCTCAAGATTACTAGCAATATTAGTCTGAAAAAATTTGGGACAGATCAAGGTCGGTCAGTTTGCATTAAGATGAAAACTAGATTGGTACTTAGTACTTACTCAGCCTCTCCTCAGGTTTATCCTGTGCAGCTGGGGGTTGTCTGCGATTTCTGTTGTAGCAGTCGAGAATAAAGAAGATTGATGGAGTCAAGATGAAAAGGGCAAGTGCACCGATGAGCAAACCCTTAACCAAAGGTACCAAAGAGATGCCTGCTATATTGGTTGACTTTGGCTGACTCACAGGAACCAACATTGCCACTCCACTGTCGGTATAAGGCAATGAGAACTCAACCCATTCTCTCCTGTAGAATCTTATGGTTATATCACCCACTGCCCCATCGTAATCCTGCAATAATCAATACCATCATGGTAGTAGTTATTATATCAAGCCATCAAAAAGGATGATGTAGTTGCATTGCACACGCAGTTCATGCCAAACTTCAAACAAAACATTAATAAGTCCATCCTAAGTAGGATTGTCAGATGCAACAGGCCTATTGCTGAATTACACTTTGCGTATTTTTATTACGCTTTAGATTGAAAACCGATTGGCTGTCTAATACTCCACACAAAGAATCAGCCGTTATGGTTTCCTAATCATACATTTTGCCATAATCCACTGTACGCAAAGTTGGATAAACTGCCACAACATGACTTTTGCAGTTATTTGATCATCTTTTGACAACTATGAACTAATAATTTTGCATATTTAGAATTAAGATACCTTAGACTGGACAGCTTGGAGCATCTGATCATAGGAGCCATTCATTGTACCATCTGGTCTAGAAAACGGGATGAAATCAAAGGCTATCGGCTTAGGGAGGACTGCATTAGCCACAGTCCTGAAGACATCAATGGAGAAACCACTGAAATCTTGGTTCCCATTGCTGCCACTATTATCTACTTTAACAAATCCAGTGAAGCCAAGCTTCACCGGAACTGCGATCCTCAGCCTTGTTGTTGGTGGTGGTGTTGGTGATGGTGTAGTTGTCTGGTTTGCAGGCGATGCTACTTGACCTGCCACTATATCAACATTCACTACCACCACCAAGTAGAACAACAAGGACGGCATAAGCAGCTCATTTTTGTTCCTCATCTTTTGTTTTAGAACTCCTAACTCTAATATTATAGAAGAGGTTATAGGCTTATTTTGAGGATGCTATATTAACGGGAGTATTTTCTTCGTGTTAATAGAGGCAGAGGACTGAATCGATCTACAGATGAAAATAGGCTTATCAGTACCAGTAAGCAGTACAGAAGAGTACATTATTTGCTACTTGCGGACTTGCGGGGTGATGGGAAAAGGTAATCAATGAACAGGACCATTTCTAATGTTCATGACCGCCAACTAAGAAGCTCGATTGCTACAGCTATATAGCTTCATCTTATTGACACTTATGAATAGAATAGCAGCAAGTTGTGGTTTTTTTAGTAGTTTATTTAAGTTGATCATCATCCAATGATGTCTGAAGATTTTCAGAGGCTTTTAATGGAGATCACGTTACGAATGTATACCAAACAATGCTTAAAAGGGTTAAACATTTTAAACTGAAGGAAATAAGAAACAGGAATATAATAATCTCTAATCTTCAAGTGACCCAAGGGTCAAACATTTTAAATTGAAGGACATGACAAACAGGAAATCTAACAAAGTCATCGCTAATCTTGAAGTGATCGACCCAAGCTTGGAGAAAAGAAAGAGAAGTGGTTGACATGATTCATGAAGTCAAGTTACAGCCTTGTTTTATCCCTTATGCTTAGTAAAAGCAAATCATATACGGCATTCGTGAGACAGACTTGTTATGAATTTCTGAAAATGTCTTCGGTTGTATGTGAATTTCACAGTAACCAACATGAGGGAGTTTGGTCACGGCCCATCAGAGGCATGGAGGAAGAGGGCGTCATCCTATGTAGATGGGGTCTCCAGTTAAGCAAGCCAGGAACAAGTCAGTTTCACTTTGGTGAGGTCTATTAATGATCAGTCCAGTAAATTTACATTACGTTGTAAAGAAAAACAGCTTTGTAGGAAATTCCGGTGGGGTTCAGTCTCAGTTGGGTCAATTCAAGTTCAGCTCAAAATCTTACACCTAGGGGTACGGTGAGCGTGAGTCTGGGTCACCTGAGTCAAGCAATAAGGTTTGGGCCAGTCTTCTCAAAATTCAATGAATAATGACTTAACCATACGAACTCAATTCTTCTAGCAATCTCATTACCTCTTCATGCTATTCAGTGGCGTTCCTTCAAAATCTAACCTTCAACACTCAAACTGCTCTTACATGAGGCAATGATCCTGCACAAAGAATAATATTGAGCAGGGCCATGGCAAGTATCGACAAAAGGGTAGCGCTAGCTCTGATCCGATCATCTAATATATTTAAGAAAGTGTAATTATTAGATAGGCGATTGTTTTCTTGTTCGCTAACCATATGATGTACAGCTTTGAAGATGTCTAAGTTATGATTGTTGCATTATAAACTGCAGTAACCTGGTTTGTTCCTAAACCCGGGAGGAATGATAGGTGGTCAGCCAACTGTTAGACACCATATTTTTAGATTCGGTCTGCTGTATATTTGTAAATTATGAGCAACTTGAATTGACTTGGGAGATACTGAGTCTGTTGTCAACGTTGAATCCTCCAAGAAAACACAAACTCAATCGGAAGCTTCTCAATACAAGCTATTGCTTATATACAGTAATTATCATTCAAGTTGCCTAATAGTTTATACTAGTTTATCTGTTTGTCAACCATCTCTTCGATTGATCCTTGGATATTTCATATGTTAATGTAGTTGCAGATATGTTAGTGCCTGTCATGTTGTTTATAAATTAGAATTAATCTTAGTTGTTCTTTTCTGCGGAAAATGGACTCCACAAACATAGCCAGGTGTTTTCTGTTCACAGTTCAACAATGTAGTTTTCTATAAAACTATGTGAACTCAATCCACAGCATACAAAAAACCCAAAAATTATGCGCAAATAATTTGAAAACTATGCAAATAATGGGATTTGATTTCTTGATCATTTGTGTCTCCAAAACTATCCTGCAAAGTCTTGCCCTGATCATGATTCTGATCATACTACCTTCTGGCAAAGATGTTGCTTCAGCAAGCACTCCTCGCTTACAATGCGAGTGCCCAAGCAATTTTCCCTACAGCTTGGGAAGCACATTTGAAGCCAACCTTAACCATAGCCTCTTCGATGTCCTCCCTGCCAACGTCCTAGTGAACGGCTCCTCACAGTTTGTTGCAGGGCCGGGGACAACCGACCAAATCTACGCGCTGTGCTACTGCAGGGGCGATGTCAGTGCCCAAGATTGTCATGACTGTGTTCAGGCAGCAGCTGGGACTCTCTTGCAGAAGTGTCGCCCACTGAAAGAGGGCATCGTGTGGTCTGAAGAATGCACATTGCGATACTCCAGCCGCTCTATCTTCTCCCTCGAGGAGGAAGTTCCATCTTACCGCTACTATAACTTCTCCAGTGTTCTGAGCAAACTGGATCAGTACCAACAGGTGTTTGATGACACTATGAATGGGCTGATTCGTCAGGCTGCTTCTGGTACTGCAGTTGGAAGGTTGCGTGGTTTTGCAACTGAAGAAGCTGAGCTTTCTCAGGATAAGCTCACATTGCTAGGCCTCGTGCAGTGCAGTCCTGACATAGTTGGAAACCCCTGTGAAAAATGCTTGAGATCAGCCCTCAAGCAAATGGATGGATGGGCTACGACTATGATCTTTCTTCCTAGCTGTAATCTTAGGTTTGACTTGTATCCATCCCAAATTAGTTCACCTCCACCAGGTAAAACTAATGAACACTTTAAGGTATCTTATCTTCCAAACTCTAATAGATTTTGAGCTAATTTGGTTTCAAAACGTGCTCCTTTTTCCATTGTCCGTGACAGTACATCCTCCAAGGCCTAACGGGCACCTTAAAATTATTGCCCTGGTGGTGGGAGCATTCGTTGCTTTATTATTGTGTGGTGTTGTGTACAGAAAACGAAACTCCATTCGGCGGCTTTTTTTCCCTTCACGACCAGAGCAACCACAAGGTATACCATATGCATTGAGCTTGTTTCCTTTACGTTTGTCTGGAGATCATTTTGCAGCCCTTTTCAATCTGCTTTCGGTTGAAAAGAAAAGGTTTTTTGGGTGCTAATGACAAATAATTCATCCAAAATACTAAAGTTTTTAGTTCACAATGTGCTCTTTTGCCATTGTTTGTGACAGTAAAACGTTCATGGTTTAGCAAGAACCTTAAAAGTTATTATCCCAGACATGGCAGTGGCAAGTCTTTGTTATTAAGTGTCGTTGTGTGCCTGCTATGGAACCACATTCGGAGGCTTTTCGACCAACCTTGTGCTCGACCAAATGGTATAGATTGAGTTTCTTTTCTCTTGTTCGCTTTCGAGATGAAATCCTATGAATACCCTTTTGGGTTGGGAAGAACTTTTTGAAACTTATTCGTAACTAAGCACATCAAAACAATGAGGTTGTATGAATAATGATTGGTAAAAAGCTTTTAGTCAGGGTGCTCATCTGCGCTGCATTGTGGGATGGAAAGAAGGGGATACTAGACAATAACTTGCCCCAATTTTGACAAGTCACTCAGTTTGATTTTCTACTCTATTTCCTTCCCTTGTCCTTTTCACACATCTCGTACTGCATCAGCGATTGTAGAACTGTCAATTTGTCCCAGGCATATTCCTCCTTTATGGAAAATACACCAAAAAAATTGATGGGATCCTGAAATTTTATTTCGTTCTTTCCGCTGGTTCATGCAGTACCATCAGAGGATGACGGATCTCCACCTGCTTCTCCACCGTCTGACCAACCGT
Source organism: Carnegiea gigantea (assembly GCA_029747015.1). Taxonomy (NCBI): domain Eukaryota; kingdom Viridiplantae; phylum Streptophyta; class Magnoliopsida; order Caryophyllales; family Cactaceae; genus Carnegiea; species Carnegiea gigantea. Next base: position 668,366 of record JAKOGI010000250.1, on the reverse strand, counting down.
CTGATCCTCCACTGTCTGAGCCTCCAGAGCGTGCTATGGACCGTCAACCGAGTGCTTCTCGATCATACCCTCCACCGATTGCTCCTCCGTTTTTTAATCCTGCAGAAGTGCCTGATGAGCTCCCTACACCGAGGTTGTTGTACGAGATGAAAGACCTTCGCGAAGCGACGGAAGGCTTCTCCGATGAAAACAAGATTGGTAAAGGAGGATTTGGTGTTGTTTACAAGGTAATATTAAGCAATTCATGTAACATAGTGCATAGTTAGGTCATTATGTGCAATGCTGAACGGGCTTCGTATCAATTAGAAACTGGACAATTAATTGGTCCATTATTGGCTCAGGGCACCTTACCTAATGGCGTAGAAATAGCAGTGAAAAAGTTATCAAGCACCTCCATCCAAGGGGATCCAGAATTCAAGAACGAGCTTAAGACATTGACCAGGCTGCAACACAACAATCTGGTCAAGCTGCTGGGATTTTGCTTGGCGGGTAATGAGAGACTGCTTGTGTATGAATTCCTGCCCAATAAGAGCCTCGATAAATTCCTCTTTGGTATGTCTGTTAGTTCTCAAAGAATCCAACAGAGAGTCACTTTTAGATGTTTGTATATGTCTAATCATCATGTAGATTTAACACTATGATATACAGATCCTGAGAGAAAGAGAGAACTAACTTGGTCCACGCGTTACAAAATTATTGTTGGCATTGCTCGAGCAATACTGTATCTCCATCTAGACTCTCCAATTCGGATCATCCATCGTGATCTTAAACCTGCTAATGTATTGTTGGATGCGGATAAGAACCCAAAAATTGCTGACTTTGGCTTGGCAAGGATCACCAATTTCGAAGAAACCCATATCAGCACATGCAATGCTGCAGGAACATTGTAAGTTTCAGTAGCACTCATAGCTTATCTCATTCTTTGTAAACCAATTGTTATAATCAAAATAAACAACAACCTGTGCAATAATCATCCAAGGAAATTATCTTGCTCTTATGTACCCAAAAAAACTCTCTTCTTTTGTTGCTTGGGGCTTCAGCGGTTACATGGCTCCAGAGTTGTTATTTCAAGGACATTTCTCAATAGAATCAGACGTCTATAGCTTTGGAGTGATAGTGTTGGAGGCTGTAAGTGGCAGAAAGGTCTTTGCTCCTGTCGATCAGTCTGGCCAAGGCCTATTAATCCATGTAAGTTAGTGTCCAGATTGTTCTTCTACCTTTTTATCTGTAAATGTTTCATGCCATGTAATGAAACAATACTGTGTTGACAGGCCTGGAATTGTTGGCAACAAAGGAAACCATTGGACTTGGTGGATGCAACTTTGACAGATTCATATTCAGCAGAGGAAGCCATGAGATGCATTCAACTGGGTTTGTTGTGTGCTCAAATGGACGTTAGTAAGAGACCCACCATGGAAAAAGTAGTTCGCGCGCTCAATCCTAATTCCGGTGGACTTGAGATGCCTCAACACCCTGTGAGTTTGTGGACCAGTTCATTTTGACTCTCAGCTCAGTTCAGGTCACAGGCTAGCACTGCTTCAATATAAATTCAACTTGGACTGGCTGTTATACAGGTTGGCTTGAGCTACAGTTGGCTCAACCTAAACCTACCTGTTTACCTTAGGGATCAATACAAAACAAATCCTAGTTTGGCTTCATGTTACGCGAGGTCTGCGGAGATTCAGATGCAAGTGGCCTTATCTATGCAAGTATCACTAATATTAGGGAGACTTACTTTAAGAGACTTAGGGGTTAATGGCAAAGCTTACAATAATTAGGGCTAGTTCAACTTACTAATGCAGATAAGCTTCTTAAGTTAAATCCAAAACTGATTGAAAAAGAGTAGGGTAACTCATTAGCTTATATGCATGCTTAAAGTCATTTATTTAATCAGTTCAGGAGAATTTCTCTGGGCTCTGTTCGCGGAAAACTAACAGACTTGATTGGATTAGCGAAAGTTGAGGAACTCCCAAGGAATTGTTAGACTTTACATTCTATTTCATGCATCCAGTGATTACTGTAACGAGTGTTGGCGTTTTTGACTGTGAGACTTTTTTTGAAACAGATGTTTCGAAGATTCGACGAAAACATTTATAATTTCAGGAATGACTTGACAAGAGAGCCAAGGAGCCAACATGCAGCTGAGAGCACCCGCAGCAACTTCATGTTAGCGGCCAGGCAGGATCCTGATGGAATCGCCTCCAGCTCCACCAATCGTCACCAACTAGACCTAAATGCGGAGCATCACAATGCAGATAGGGCCACTGCGAACCTATCATCTAAACCAAAGTCAGGACATACAATTTGATCTCTGATCCTCAATGACACTTTTTTGATCCTGTAATCTATGTGAAACTAGACCATGCCCTCTAAGTGACCCATGATGATTCTAGTTGACCAAAATAAAGACATGCATGCATAATTACTGTAAAGGATGTTTGGGATTCGGATGGGAGCATACAGAATGGGATTTGACATGGGAAGGTATCAAAAGCTCATTCCTACTGATTTGTTTCATGTGAGACTTGATCTTTTTAGACATTAAGCTTGTTATATTTTTAGATATTAAGCTTCCATGACACAACAAAGGCAACTTAATACCATCAGCACTCTTTGAGGTATCACTTCTTGTGCTTCCAAGAATCAAATTCTTTTGAATGTATTGGTTATTTGACTTAGTAATGACTGGACAAAGATGGAAAGCACCAGCCAAGAGGACCAGCCTTAACAACCGTAAAGTGACTAGAAGAACTTGTGAAATTGAGGTACATGCCAAGAGCTGAGAACATTGAAGTCAGGTACTTGTTTTACAGTGTCAAGACACCTCTCCAAGTGACGAAATTTCAGCACCGCTCACTCTTACAACCCAAAGAGCTCTCAGATACAGACACGAACACATTGGCGGACCATCATAAGCACAAATTAAACGCTGTCATTGGCTGGTTTCCATGAGATCTATCTCAATTCTCAGACCTTTGATCCCTGAGTTGCCAATTCTGCATTTGCGTTGTGCGTTTACAGAGTTTCCAGCTCGATTAAGGATTTACAGCCCTTGAGTTCATGACTTTCTGTAGCCCCGTTTTGCATTTGGGACTGATAAATACTACATAAAGAACGACTACAATAAACAAGCATCATATACGCCCAGTTTGGATTGTGGACTTACCAGCAATTAGGATCCCTGAGTTGACAGGATCAGAACCAACGCCACCACTGGTGTCACCTTGATGTGATGCCAAACCACCAGCATTTCTGTCTTGGATCTTTGCCAATTGGCCATTGTCAAGCAAATTTATGATTCCATTTGAAACCTGGCACATAGAGGTAACTAACTTGAACAATAATTCCCAAGAAACAAGCAACATCATCGTCATTCCCTTGACGATACAACACCAATAATAGAGACTGCAAAATTAAACAAAATGTGCCATTGCCTACAAATTAACTCAATTGCAGTTAGGTTCCAGTATCTAGCTACTTTGGCTTCATTTATAAATGGAAAGTGCAAATTTAGCATTGGGAGGATTAATTTCAGGTGGGATTTCAAAGTTTAACCCAATCTTGAATGTTGAATCTAACCTGAAAACTTTTTACAACGATTTTTTGACTAAAAATAAAGTACACTGATAAAATTGACAATATTTGAAAGTAGCATCATATTTTAAGGATTCAATTCGTATAAGATCTTGTACAATTTGTATGATTAACGTATTTATTTCAATGTCTTATAGACTCTCCTAGAACTGCCAACAGAAGACTACAATAGAGAAGGGGTATATTGCAAATAGAACGTGAACATAATTTAAGACACCTCAGGCGCGAGTTGTATGCAAACAACAATATACACAAACATCGAAGAAGAAAATGACTATCAAGAAAAGCAAAAATGCATGTTTGGGCGACTATGTCAATAGTAAGATTTAGATATCCTTACACAAATTCCCTCTTTCAACCAGGTCAAGGCCCCTAAACGACGGCGTTTAGGGGTAGAAAATGATATTTAAAAAAAAGGCCACGGACCACGCAAGCAATATGATGAAAGGCAGAATTGAAATAGTGTAAGCAAGGCATAAAACCTATTGTAGACAAGGGCCAAGAAAATAAGGATATGGTTAAATTCGGTTTTGGGCTTCCATTATATCATTTACGTAGTGTTTAGTTGGAAGTAATGCAATTATTATGTTATGTAATCAACAATGTAATGCACTTATCAATGTATTTTATTTTATTTTTTTGAATTCTGCATTTCACTAAGGTCGAGCTATTATTGGCCCAATAAGAAATATAGCTCTCCATCACAGATTTTCTGTATTTACAAGACTCGAACGCAAAATCTTGCTATCAAACCACTTGAAACAATCTGTGTTGGTACTTGTCAATGTAATAAAATGGGATAATAATTTCAATATAATATTTGGTTGCAAAGTTTGTACGATTGTAATGAGATGAATAAATTTGAAACCAACACTTCACTTTTTTTAATTCCCGAAATGTAATCAAAATTCAATTTGTACTAGATTATTTTGCTTTCCTCAATCATTTATTAGCATCGTGAAAATTATGATTCAATATCTGATCGTGATCATGATGGTCCATAAGAGATGGAGTTCACTTCAGTCCAAATTACAATAATGCAATATTTCAAGTTTGAATTGAAAAAATTTTAGCAAGCAGGGAGAGAAATTTTGCTTTATTGTTCAAGTTGAAAAAGTGGAAGAGGATGTTCACGACTTGGTTTATTGTTCAAGTTGAGAAAGAGGGAGAAGACGTTCATGCCCTATAAAAATGCAACCACAATAACATGATCATGGTTCGAGTTTGATTAAATTGTGCGTGTCACAATTTAAAATTATGAAATGATCACAATAATTTAGGAAATGTCAAGTAATTTTATTTACATAGATTGAGGTAATGCAGTTACATTGTAATATTGATTGTATCCCTCAACAGTAACCATTGCTATTTTAATTGTATTACCACTTTGATTGCACACCACTAACAAATCATACACATACTTCAATGTCCTGATTTTCTTTGTCTCCCTGCCATGGCCTTTCGGCCTTTTTCTTCCTGTTGGGGGATGCGGGAAAGGGCCTCACACTCATGTTTAATAGAAGAAAGAATCTGCCCCTCCTTCACCCCCAAAGCGTATATCATACTCCTAGGAGTACAAACTCCTAAAAGCCACGTCAGTGTTATATATTAAGAATTATATACATGACAAATGCACGCTGAAAAATTATATGTACATGACAAAAGAGAGTATACACTTCTAGATGTATGATATATATATTACCCCCAGAAAAATCTACAGTAGAAGGAATACCTAATTATGACTACAACTAGCCAACAACTGATCAAAACAGAACACGAAAGTACACATTTGTCACATTTTTGGATAGGGGAATGTTTCTAGCGTCAAAGTTATGAATTTGAACAAATCCTTCAGCTTCATATGCCCCTCGTTTCAATATTGTTTTCATTAATTTTAACGCCTCTAATGCAGAATCATTGGGAAATTTAAATGAATCAATTGATTTTTTTCTAATAGTTGAGGAACACCCTTTCCTCCAACTACAATTTATAAGTGGGGGGTATTTATTAGTGATATTGTGAATATAGCATAGTTGTATAGTAGCTGTAATATTTTGTAATCTTCTTTCCTTATTTCAAGCCATATGTTTAGCTATCCGTCTCCTAGAATAATGCTATTTCCTTCTTAGATGATTCTATTGTAATATATATACTAGACCATGGCAATGAATCGAATCATTCTGCAAATCTCTTATCATGGTATCAGAGCTAGAAAATTAATCTTCCCTTTTGTCCAATTTTTGTGAACTGACCCCATAGTCTCAGTCTCACGTTTTGCTGGAAACACCTCACAGTGAACAACCACAAACTTGCAACCATGTCTGACAACGGTGACGCATCTAATGCAGTGAAGTCACCCATCTCTGATCCTATGTCCCGTACTTCCTTCACCCCTCGGCGAATCCAGGTTCGGAACTCACACAAATTAAATTTAAAGGGGATAATTATTTTTCATGGGAACAAGCTATTAGGTTGTCACTGAAATCTCAAAACAAATTAGGATTTATAGATGGATCAACCACTAAACCTGATCTCACCGACGCAACATTCATGGCTTGGGATATAGTTAACTATATGATCTGTTCTTGGATTTGCAATTCTCTTGATGACCCTATTTGGGCTATTGTATCAAGATTGACTAATGCCAAAGTGTTATGGGATTGTCTCAAGACTAGATACACAATGCAAAATGGTCCTAAAATATACAAGTTATGGTCGGATTTAACTACCTATCGTCAATCTGGAAATTCTATAACGATGTATTATACGAAGTTTTTGAGCAGTGGGAGGACCTCGCAAATCTGACGCCCCTCGGTTCTGCTCCATCTGATGGTGAAGCCCCAATTTTTACTTGGTTTGCTAATCTTAAGACATATCAGTTTCTCATGGGTTTGGATGAAAGCTATGGAATCTTACGAACCCAAATAATCAATGTGGATCCTCTCCCACATTTGGAGTGCGTTTTTGCAATGGTATGTCAAGAAGAAAGCCATCGAACTGTAACTCAGCCCTTGGATGGTTCTTTTGCTGTCAGAATCTCTGTTTAGCCAGCCGCACCACTTTCAGACAAAACCCAATTCCCAGACACCAAATTGAACCAGACTGGCCGACCTTCTTGCACTTACGGCCTTCGTACAGGTCATACGTATGACCGTTGCTGGACTCGGCTGGGAATTACACCTCAGCAGGGTCGTGGGAGATGAAGAGGTCGTGGTGGCAAGCCCACATCTAGTCGCCCGTCACCTGTCGCAGCTGCTGCCCAGTGGAGTTCTTCGGTGCCAACAGATGGTTCTCAATCAAGTCAGCCGCCTACTCAACCGGGTTTTACGAGTGAACAAATGCAAAGGTTGATGTCTCTTCTTGAACTGAGCCCTACCTTGGAAAATTTATCAGGTGTGCCGCCTTCTCATTGGCTACTTGACAGTGGCGCCTCACATCACATGACGGGTGATTTGTCCTTACTTTCAAATGTTTGTAATAGTATTCCATCTTTTGTTGGTTTGCCGGATGGTGATCAAACTCTAGCTGTCAAAGAAGGCACTTGTCAGTTACAACTGGGTTTGGTTATTTCTAATGTTTTATATGTCCCCGGGTTGAAAGTTAATTTACTGTCTATTAGTAAACTTAGTTGTGCCACTCAGTGTATTGTTTCATTTACTGATCGACTGTGCATATTATAGGACCGCATCTCAAGGAATCTGATTGGACTGGGTGAGCAACATGGTGGGGTGTATGAGTTTCAGCCTGTGTCAAGTGCATCTGCATCAACTTTTGACTCTTCGAGCAGTTATGAATTATGGTATCAATGGTTGGGACATCCATCTCAGCGACCTATGTCTTTACTTTCGGTTAATGGTAATAAGTTGTCATGTTCTACCGCCAAACCTTTATGTGATATTTGTTGTCATGCTAAACAAACTCGTGGTGTTTTTCCTATTAGGCAAAGTCGTGCTACTGAATGTTTTAGTTTAATTCATTGTGATGTATGGGGACCGTATCGTACCTCATCCTTAGCTAGCGCTAAATACTTTCTTACAATTGTGGATGATTATAGTCGTGCAATCTAGGTGTATTTAATGGTTGATAAAGGTGAAACTGCTACTCACCTTAAAAATTTATGTTGTATGATCCAAACACAGTTCAACCAGTCTATTAAGGGAGTCAGGTCTGATAATGGTACTGAATTCCTGTCTCACACTTTGATTGAGTTTTATAAAGCCAAAGGCATCGTACATCAAACTAGTATAACTGACACACCTCAACAAAATGGTCATGTTGAACGTAAGCATCGACATATCCTTAATGTAGCACGAGCTTTCATGTTTCAGGCATCATTGCCGATCGAATTTTGGAGTGAGTGTGTAATGGCAGCTGCTCATGTTACCAATTTGACACCTACCCCTGTCTTAAACGGCCTCACACCTTATGAACGACTATTTTTTGTTTCCCTGAATCTGTCGCACTTATGCATTCTTGGGTGTCTGTGTTATACTCGTTATCGTGATAAGTCCAAAGACAAATTTGCTCCTCGAAGTCGGCGATGTGTATTTTTAGGCTATTCTTTTGGTAAGAAAGGATGGAAAGTCATGGATCTTGCATCACGAGACGTATTTGTTTCACAGCATGTCTTGTTTGAGGAACACATCTTTCCCTTTAAAACAAGAAGGGAGGAAAATTTAGCATCTCCACCACCTCCTTTATTTCAACCTAATGAATTCCATGTTGAGTTGCCTACACCTTCATCGAGTTTTGAGGTGGTTCCAACTCTAGTGCCAAGGGGCGCCTCTACTACTGATCCACTAGTTTCTGAGGTGGTCCCAGACATAGTCTCTGAGCTGGTTCCAAACCCAGCTCCTTCTAATTGCAGTCAGCGTGTTTGCCGGGCCCCGGCATATCTCCAGGATTTTATATGCCACACAGCCCGTCTCATACATCCCCCCACATCTTCAGCCACTCCAGCCATCAAATCCTCAGGTACGCGGTTCCCTTTAGCCCATTATGTTTCTTATGACAAGTTCTCTACCTCTCACCAATAATTTTTGGCTGCTGTTACTGCTGGGGTTGAACCCCGAACTTTTAATGAGACTATGCAGGATTCCTAATGGCGTCAAGCCATGCAGGCTGAGATTGATGCTTTAAAACGCAATGGCACTTGGATTATATCTGATCTCCCTCCCGGAAAGAAACCAATTGGCTGTAAGTGGTTTCATAAAATCAAACATCACTCTGATGGCTCTATTGAACGGTATAAGGTGCAGCTTGTGGTTCGGGGTGATACTTAGATTGAGGGCTTGGACTTTGAAGAAACATTTGCTCCTGTCGCAAAGCTTGTTCGTATACGCACTTTTCTTGTTGTTGCCGTTGTTAAGGGTTAGGAACTTCACCAACTTGATGTTAATAATGCCTTTCTTCATGGTCTTCTACATGAAGAAGTATATATGAGACTTCCACCTGGGTATTCTGCATCCCAACCTGGGAAAGTGTGTCATCTTCGCAAGTCCTTATATGGTCTTCGTCAGTCTCCCCACAATTGGTTTGCCAAGCTTTCTATGGCTCTCCGGTCATATGGTTTTATTCAATCTCATGCTGATCACACTCTATTTACTTACTGTAAGGATGGTATTTTCTTAGCTATTATTGTTTATGTGGATGACATCATTGTTGCAGGTAATACCCCCACTGCTTGCACCTCATTTAAGAAGTATTTGAATAGTTGTTAACAGCTCAAAGATTTGGGCCCTTTGAAATACCTCTTGGGAATAGAGGTGGCTCGAAATCCTTCTGATTTATTTCTTTCTTAATGTAAGTATACACTGGATCTTTTATCTGAGGCTGGTCTCACTGGTGCTAAGCCTGTTGCCGCTCCTATGGAGCAAAGCCATCACCTAGCTACTACTTCGGGTCTATTTCTTAGTGACCCCAGTCGATACTGTCGTCTTGTGGGTCTTATTTATTTGTCTCTTACTTGACCTGATTTATCATATGCTATCCACATTCTTACTCAATTCCTGCATGAACCATGCCAAGAACACTTGGATGCCGCATATCGAGTTCTTCGTTACTTGAAGGGCTCTCCTGGCCAGGGTATTCTTCTTCAATCTGGGAGTTCCTTATAGTTGTTTGCCTTCTGTGATGCTGATTGGGCTGCTTGTCCTCTTAGTCGTTGTTCTCTAACGGCATACTCTGTCCAGCTTGGAAGTTCTCCTGTCTCTTGGAAAACCAAGAAACAACCTACGGTTGCTCGTTCATCAGCCGAAGCCGAGTACCGTGCGATGGCTATTGCTACTTGTGAGCTTACATGGCTGAAATCCTTCTTGGCTTCCCTTGGTGTTTTTCACACACGCCCCATGCGTTTATTTTGTGATAATCAAGCTGCGTTACATATCGCTTCAAACCCTGTTTTCCCCGAGCGTACAAAGCATATTGAGATTGACTACCATTATGTGCGGGAATAGCTACAGGCAAGAAACATTGCTACATTCCATTTGGCAACTACTCAGCAACCCGTAGACATTCCCACTAAAGCGCTCGGAAAACCTCTGTTTCAGTCCCTCCTTGGCAAGTTGGGAGTCCTTGACCCGTGCTCTCCAACTTGAGAGGGCATATTAGTGATATTGTGAATATAGCATAGTTGTATATTAGCTGTAATATTCTGTAATCTTCTTTCCTTATTTCAAGCCATATGTTTAGCCATCCGTCTCCTAAAATAGTGTTATTTCCTTCTTAGATGATTCTATTGTAATATATATATCAGACCATGGCAATGAATCGAATCATTCCGCAAATCTCTTATCAGTATTAGAGTAGAGTCGAGCGAGCTCATGAATCAATTCATGAGCTCACATCAAGCTCGGGCTCGATTTGTGGCCTGGCAAAAAATCAAGCTCGAGTTCGACTCGTCTAAGGCTTAAGCCTAACCTCAGGTCATTCCGGCTCATTTAGGACTTAAGACGAATTTTGACTATTTTAAGGCTTTATCGACTTAAGTTTACACTTGTCCTATTTAAGGTTCAGACAGAAACTTGCCCTTGGCAATTTTGAGATGGACGTTGCTTCTTAAATTTTGGATATGTAATAAGCCTCTCAAACAAGTACAAAGGATTCGTGATAATGTCCAATCTATGAATCCATAGAATAATCATAATTGTCTCACTCTGGATAGTTGATGGGTTGCTCGTATAATTGGTCGATGGGTAACAAAAACAGGAGTGCAAACTTGCATAAATTATACCGTTACTACTATAACTTTGTCTTTACATGAGCATATAAGTTGATATTACTTTTGTTAAGTGAGGGATAATAAGTACGAGAGAAGTTAAATTATGAGGTAAAAGTGCATTGGACTGATGTGATAATATGATTGTAAATAGTAGTTCTTATTAAAGTAACTACTTTTGCACAAAAAATTAAATTATTCACATTCTAATATTTTTCCCTTAAGGAGGCTTGTGGGAAGTGGAAACTCGTTTGGCTTGATAGCTTGGCATGTTGGCTTGGCTCATTTAGACTTGGCTTGTTTGAGATTGGGATCGTCACGAATCAGGCTTGGGTAGCAAAAAATTGAGCCGGCTTGTGAGACAACTCATCCCACCTAAACTATTATCTATAAGGGACTTCAGGTTTTTATGTGGTTGAGTCACCATACGTATTTATTTATTTATTTGGAAAGCCATTACTATCTGTGAATGTTCAAGAACCATCTTAATTAAAAGTTTAAGTTGATAGTTGAAGGTCCCACAATTAATTTTACACTATAACATTGAGGGGTGCAGATATTCGAACTCAATACATATCGCTAAAAAAGGTTCTGATAATATGCTCAAGAACCATGTCAATAAAAAGCTTTAGTTGATGTGATGATCGAAGGTCTTAGAACGGATTTTATACGCTAACACAATAGTATTTGTTTTTTTTTTTTAAGAGCTCTTGTAGTCTAAATTTTGTTGCGTCATTACTTCTATAAACCTAGTTATATGACGCAATTGCTTCTTTTGAGTGCTTCCTCGCTCGGTCATTATGGAAGGCAAGCGATGTTGACAAAAGCCAATGGAATTGTAGGTACAGCTTGGTTTTAGATGCGGTCATCACGGTTAAGGAGGCAAAGAGTGGGTGCGTTTTATGGTCATTTCGTGGGCCTGGTGGGCTGCGACGAATAGTTGGGTTCTTGGAGGTCCAGAGATAACAATGCTTCTCATCTGGCAATAAGAAAAGTATTAAAAAAAACATAAAATAAAATACGGAGGTATCATTAATTAAAAATTAAAAGAGAAAAAAAAAAAGAAAGGCAAAGATTTTTAATGAGATCCAGCTGTTGGTTTTCGGAGGACCTAAACGCATTTCAGCCACTGGATTAGAGAAAGCCCTAGAAGCGGCTAATTTTGGCTGTATGCATGCGTTTCATTGGAAAGAGATATCACAGGTCAGAGGGATAGATTCCAGTCCATCAAAACCATCGATTGTATTGCTGAAAATGTGCTGGCGCCGTTGATTTGGAATTATTAAGGGGGAAAAGGCCATATTCGAAAAAAAAAAAAAGAAAATCACCTTAATGGTGGCTACATTTAGACTTGCCTTGTACTGTGTTTAGGTCAGAAGTTTCCAGTGAACACAGATCTTCTGTCTCTTCTCTTTCCTCCCCGTTTCCTCTTTAGATCCAACCCTCCTTCAGCCCAGCCTTTTCCTTTCTTCCTTATTTCAAAATGAAATCTCCTCCAATGAGCACCATAAGTTCTCAAATCTTTTATGCTTATATTATTCTCTTAATCATTCAATTATGCTCGTGTTTTCTTGGTCATAAGTTGGTGCCTTGGTTGATCGAATATGAGTCGTTGGGTTTTAAGGATTTGTTGTTAGATTTGAAAATTTGTTTTTTTAGGAGTGCTTTATGTCTTTGGTATCATCATCTACATACCTATGTGTATGTTGGTTTTTTAGTTCTTTGTTTAATTATTCGACTTGCATGGTGTTTTTCTAAATTCTTTAGTTATTGCTTCGAGCTAGTCTTAATTGGAGACTTATAATTGAATTTTTGGTTTTTATCATACTTGAACAAATCCTTCAATTATAATCGAGTTATTTGTTCGGCCTATACATGTCTAGAAGTATGCTAAATTCTTTAATTATTGCTTCGAGCTAGTCTTAATTGGAGACTTATAATTGAATTTCTGGTTTTTATCATACTTGAACAAATCCTTCAATTATAATCGAGTTATTTGTTCGGCATATACATGTCTAGAAGTATGTGGGGTTTTTTCTCCGTTAATTATTCATTTTAGCTATTCCTAATAGGAGGCTTATTATTGATTTTTTTATTTAAAAATTGTAATTCAAGAAATCCTTCCGTTAGGATTGAATTTTCCAGGATATACTACTAGATTTGAAAATTTATAATCTTATCTATATAACTATATCTAAAATGAGTGAATTAATATGCGTTCGACAAGTGTATTCATATGATTGGCTAATGCAAACTTATGATTAATTCATTTTAATTAAATAAGGTAATTTGAGAACAAAGCAACATAAAGACTAAAATAAATATTTTTGGAAAGTTATTGCAACATTGATTGCAAGTGGTGCTTTAAAACTTTTAGTATGAATAGATTATTCTTTTAAATTTCTTTTAAACTATCTAATAGAAATGTTATACACGAGTAACTGTTATTTTTTTATATATAGTAAATTGAATTAATCATTTTAATAATAATGCATAATCTTTTTTTCTACACAATTACAATTACAATTTTGCAGATCTCATTAAATAAGAGGCATAGTTGAAAATTTTAACTATTGAACTTTTCATAATTAAATTTTTTAAATTAAATTTATTATATATTAACCAATATATTTTAGTTAGCCTATTATTTATTGCTGAACATTAAGATAAGGTCATATTAGAAATATCAGCCATACTACGATAATTGATATGTTTATTCTCTAAAGAAAATATTTCAAGAAATGTCAATCTGGACTATTGAACTATTTGTTCTTTATTATCAATTTTCAACTCTATGTTATAATAAGTTAACATGCGATTATTGGTTTTGTCAAATGTGTTGCAATCCTAAAATCCTAAAAAAAATTTCTTACTTGATTTTTAGATATTTTTTTAAAAAAAATAAAATCTAAACAGTAAAGGAACACAGATTATTGGCCAACCTTTTGGTATGAACAATAGTGTGTTTGAAGAAGAAAAAGCTATCATTGGAGAAGTTTGAATCTGTGGTAGCTAATTTATTTCAATGGCTTGGAAAATTGAGGAGCTGCAAATTGAAACTCTTAAATTGCTTGAGTTTTTGAAGGAAGAGGTTCACTATCATAAGGAAACAGTGAAAGAATGGCAGCATAAGCAGCAGATCCTATTGGAGCAAATCTTGGCTCTTGCCAAGAATTTTTCTCCAAGAGTAGACATTTCTTCTCCAGAAAGAAATGTTCTTTCCAAAATTCCTTTCCTTTCGAAGCGGCCAGGAGTTGTTGTTGGCATGCCGTTTATGAAACAATTGATTGAGTTAATTGAATTTTTGGTTGAGCATGTTGAAGTTGGTAAGGGTTTTTTTTTTTTTTTTTAAAGTGTATTTCATTCTTTTGGGAACATGTATGTGTCATTTGATTGTTTTTTGGGCTATTGTAGGTATTGGTCTGCTGATGGGTATTATGCTGGTTTTGGCTGCATTCAAGTGTTGGTTTGTGATCTTTCTTCGTGAGATGATCGAATACATCAACAAATATACCAACGAGTTTGAAGTGGATGATACTGATTCTCCATTTTGATGGTATCCTATGATGTGCAAAATGCTGCTGATATAAAAACTGTCTATGGTACTTTCTTTCTTAACAATATCAAGTTGTTTCTGTCACGTGCGGGTTTAGTTTTGCCTACTTAACTAAATGCATTTCTTCGAAATGCGAAGTGTGGGTTTAACTTTGCCTATTTAACTACAACACTACATGCATTTCTATCAAATGTAAAGTGTTTTTAAGCATCATTTGTTGCAATTTTAATTTACTCATTCTGTTCTTTTCTTATCAAGTTTATGGTTGGGCATGTGAAGTATGCGTTTTGACATGCATTTATGGATCTAGAGAACATACTCATCCTAGGGCATATTGTAATAGAATCCTCTCATTAATACATTGGGATAACACATGCTTGTTAGTGATTAGATCATCTTCCAAAAATGGCATTTCAAACTTTTTATTGCATGCACTCTTGAGCTCTTGATTCATGTGATTTTGAGCTTTTTTTCTTTTTTTTTTTTTGGGTTATGTAATCCTGGGACATGCTTTTTTTGCCAACCCCAGGCTGTATATACTTATTCCTCTGCATTTATGTTTGACTTGCGAGCATCTGCTTTGATTTAAAGTTGACCCCCCTTCTCTTTTTTCGGTTCCAACATTCTAGGTTATTTTTGATTCACTGCCTCTAGGTCTTTTCCACGCAATTATTGCAAGCCCGCAATTGCTTAAATGTGTTGCTTTTCTTTGATTTTAAGTCGAAACCCTCCCCCCTACCCCAAAACACACACACACACACCCCTAAACCAAAATAATAATAATAATAATAATAATAATAATAATAATAATAATAATAATAATAATGGCATCTACAATTTCGACGTGTTTCTTTTAATTGATGTCTTGGGATGGTGGCTTCCAAACCTTCTTATTGGAGTTGAATATATTCTTGCTGATATTTCAATCAGTCTTCTGCATGATCAACTGAATTGTTGTCTAGTCAAATTACCATGCTGAATAGTTTCTTCACAATTAAAAAAAAAAAGGATTGCTGTGTGAGTAATTTTATGGTGCTTTTCGTCGCCTTCCTTTACTAAATGTATGCTCTTCTTTTTTATCTTTGCTAGATGCTTCAAAAGGTGGTGGTCAAAATGGCACAAACCCAAAGTGAGTTTAGTAATCTCTGTTCTTCCTGTATTCCCCCCTTTCTTGCCACTATATTCACATTTAAGCGTCCAGCTTTTACATCTTTCTAGCTGTGTTTGGATATTGATTAGTCTGAAAGGGAAGCTTCCCATCTTCTACTGATGCCGAGTTTGCTTGTCAGAATGAATGGGGGTGGGGGGTAAGGAACCCTTCCAGGACTACACGTCCTTATGCCTATGGAGTGAATTCATGTTACACAATCGACCAAAACAAAATAAGCAAATACCCAAAACTCCTGCTAGATGTGGGTTTTTCCTGTCCCCCCCCCCCCCCCCCCCAAATGACCAAATTAAGATTGGACCCTGATTAACACAACTCTTAAGAGGGCTTTCTTCCATTGGACTGGACATAGTTGGCAGTTACAATAATGGCAGTTCAGTAGTTCACTTTTGAGTAGTTTGCATGCTTCGTCTAACTTTGCGAGCTAGGTAATATGTCCAGAACTTGTGGATTGGCAACATCGTTATATTCAAAAGACTTGGTGATGATTTACAACTGCAAAATTGACAAATATTTCATGGTGATTTATGCAGCTCATCAGGCTTCAAGAATATGCTACTGCATTCCATCCTAAGAAGCTCAAGCAGATACAAGAAAGCCAAGGTGGAGGCTTCACAATCACAATTGGAAGATAGTGAACCTATTGATTTTGTCCCAGATAGTCAGGGAAACCTTTGAAGCTTGGGATGTGCCTTTGCTTTATCCTTTTTTGGCCTAAACAAATTACTCTGTCCCTTCAATTTTTCCCTTGTACAATCACAGTAAAGGAAAACGATTTTCTCCCTCTGCCAATTTTGTCAAACCATCGAAAAGTCTGTCTGTTTTGGTTTCAATGCAGGCGTTCATTTGCCTTGCAAGTTCACCATCTACGTTTTTAACCAAGGCCCTGTTCTTTTCGCATGTCATTTTACATTTACCAACCTCAATCTACTTCAACCTACTTTAGCCCACTTTAACCAACTTCAATCCATCAATCCACCTGAAAAAAAAAAACAACCTTAACCCACTTTAACCTACTTCAACCAACCTCAACCTACCTCAATTCACTTCAACCCACTTCAACCCACCTTTTTATAAATTTAATAATTTGTAAAGTGTCGTGTGAGATTTAGTTATTTTTGTAAAGTAGTATGATTTGAAAATGGTAAAAATTTCTGTTCATTCTCCCCTCCCCCACCCCACTCCACTCCCCTCAGAGCTCTACGGGACAACAACAGATCGCTCCTCTTTTTCGGCGACGGCGACAAGGTATTTTTCTGCCATTTTGCGTCCTCTTCTCTGTTTTCTATCCTTTTGCAATAATTTCGTTTGATTTCATCTTCATTGTTTTGGCATTGAGATTCTAATTTCTGTTGAATACCACTTTATAAATTAGTTAGGATTAGGCCTATGTAATGAACCGGGTGTTTATTGGCATAAATGGATGACCCTTAAAAAAAAGTAAAAACCCGTTTAAAATTTTATCTGAACCAGGCTTTAAAAGGACGGCCCATTAATTAGCCATAATGGGTCGAGATCGGGCGGGTGTGTGGGCCATTTCTGTGACAGTCGAAATGCTTTAGAGCAAATGCAGCGTGAGACTCGTGAGCCAAAACAGAGGAGAGAGAAAGAGGGTGAGGGGGGAGAACTGCTCCAGCAAGTGTTTTTTACCTCCTGCCTCACGAGTTTCCTAAGCCCCCAGAGGCAATTCGTGAGAGGTTTTTTATTTTTTAAAATATTTTTAATTAGTTTTAATATTTTTAATTAGTTTTTTTTTTTTTTAAAATAAAGTTGTGTGTTATAGTGTAGTTTTAGAAATATTATTTTATTTGATGAGTTAAAATGGTGAGCCTTTCATTGTAGAGAGGGAGAATTGTGAGATAAAAAATTAGAGAAGAGATTGATGTGTCAATGATAGACCCACCGATGAGAAAAAAAATTGACTTACCATTGCATTTGTTCTTACCAGTTCACTACTCTCTCTCTCTCTCTCTCTGTGTCTCTGCCTCAACCTAAACCCAAGTCACTCTCCCACTCTCACGGGCATCTTGCTCTTGCTCCATCTCTCCTCATCTTCAGAAGGTTACTGCTATGCGGGTCTTGCTGCTCTCCATCGCTCCATTTCTGTGATAGCAGGTAATCTTCAGATGGCCGAAATGCTTAATTTGGATTGTGTTTTGTCTAGTTTTGATGGCTGTTCTTGCCTCCAGTCCGGTCCAGGTTGAATCGCTTTTTTGAGTTTTTTTTTTTTTTTTGGGTGTAGACTGGGGTTGATCTTTGTGTTCTTCTCATTTCTTGAAATCTCCTAAACCCTCCAATTCAATTGGGATTTGAATCTCCCGTATTTCGAAAGCGCAAAATCCCATAAACAAAAACAGAGTAAATTCTGTATTTTGATGTTGACCCATATGATGATTTTGTTGGTGGTGGGTGCTTCGGTTCTCCAATTGTTGGTATGCTTGTTGTGGTCATTTTGTGGTGAGGATTTAGCAGTAGGAAGGGCAGTAAAAGCTTCAATCACTGATGAATGAAAGAGGGTATTTGGAAAAAGCACTGTTTTTCTAGCCGAGGTTTGTGCTTTCCAACAAATAAGCACAGTGTGTTTTGATTTAGGCCCTGTTTGGTAAACAGCTGTTAGCTATTAACTGTTTGTATTAGCTGTTAGCTATTAGCTGTTTAAATTAGCTGTTTATATTAGCTGTTTGAATTAGCTGTTTTTAGAAAAAGTGTTTGATGAAAATTAGCTGTTTCTAAAAAATATGTTGGTAAAATTTCATTTATGCCCTTATTTATGAATTAGTTTTTAATGAGATGTGTGTAATTTTTTCAAACTTATGGACAATTATGTCATTTCTACAAAAAGTTCTTCTCAAAAGGCTAATGGGAATAGCTTTTTCAAAAAGAGCTTTTTGGAGCCAAACAGCTATTGCAAATTGCAAACAGCTCTTTACCAAACACCCTTTAGCTGTTTGACTTGGTCAAAACAGCCAAAATCCTCCCAAACAGCTATTTTTTCTCAAAAAGCTGTTGTTACCAAACACCCCCTTAGTTGCTGGAAAATACGTTGTTTTTGAGTTTTGACTGACTTCAATAGGTGTTAATATGTATTCCACATTGGATATATATGCTATTCTTGAACCTTTTTCTTTCAATATTTGGGAAGAATTTATTGCTGATACCGCTAACAGTAGTATAGGAAGCCAGAGAAATGGCTAAAAAATTAAGCAATTTGTTTTCTCGGGATCCTATAGCTTGCATTGATTTGTATGTGCTTTATGCTAATTCTGTCTACATGGAAGCTTTCTCTGAGTGTTTTCTATAGTTAATATGAGATTCATTAAGGGTCTACTCTTTTCGTGGGTATCTGAGAATGATATCTCACCAAAAACACTTCTTAGGTGGTAATGTGTGGGTCATGGGTGGGTTGAGTTTATTTGGCTCATAACTCAGTCCGGCCCATTAACAAATGTGCCGGACTCGGCCCGGTCGATTCCCCACCCCTAGGACTGTCAAATGATCATGGATTCTGGTTTTTTTAAAAATTAATTTTGGATTTTTTCTGTTACGGTAGGATGATTAAGTCAGGAATTTTGAGAGCTTCTAAAATGCTTTCATATCACAACACTATTGGAATTGCTAAGTGCTGCAAATATGCCAATATTGAAATTAAGAAAGTGAAGAACTGTAGTTGCGGTGGAGATGAAGAAAAATAATAGTTTTGACAGTGAGAGTAAAGGAATAAGGATTCGTAGCTAACCTTTTAGTATGAATGGTAGAATATTTGAAGAAGAAAAGGCTATGGACATAAATTTATTGGAGAAGTTTGAATCTTTGTAGGCTAATTTAATTTCAATGGCTAGGAAAATTCAGGAGTTGCAAATTGAAAGTCTGAAACTACTTGAGTGTTTGAATGAGGAGTTTGCCTGTCACAAGGAAAAAGTGAAAAAATGGGAGTCTAAGCATCAGAGTATATTGGAGGATATTTTGGCTCTTGCTAAGAATTTTTCTGTAGAAGGAAACATTTCTTCTCCAAAAGGAAAGATTTTTTTCAAAATTCCTTTTTTTTCTAAGATACCAGGTGTGGTTGTTGGCTAAGAATTTTGAAGAAAATCTTTCTTTCTGGAGAAGAAATGTTTACTTCTGCTGAAAATTTTTTAGCAAGAGACAAAGTATCCTCTGGTGCTTAGACTCACATTTTTTCACTCTTTCCTAATGACTGGCAAACTCTTCATTCAAACACTCAAGTAGTTTCAAACTTCCAATATGCAACTCCTGAATTTTCCCAGCCATTGAAATTAGATTAGCCAACAAAGATTCAAACTTCTCCAATAAATTTGTATCCATAGACTTTTTTTCTTCAAACATACTACTGTTCATACCAAAAGGTTGGCTACGAATCTTTGTTCCTTTACTGTCGCTGTCAAAACTGTTAGTTTTCTTTATCTCCATCGCATTATCAATACAGTTCTTCACTTCCTTAATTCCAGTGTTGGCATATGTGCAGTATTTAGCCGTTCTAATAGTGTTGTAATATAAAAGCATTTTAGAAGCTCTCAAAATCCCTAACCTAATCATCCTGCCATAACAGGAAAAACCCAAAATTATTTTTTAAAAAAACCCAGAAGCCATGATCATTTGACACTAAGGATGAGCAATGGACAGGGCCGGGCCCAACACATTTTTTAATGGGTCGGGCTGGGTTATGGGCCAAATAAATCCGACCCGCCCGTTATCCCATCCGAATTCCAAATTGTTGAATTTATAAAAATGAGATTGTTTTACAGAAAATTCCTAAATACAAACGCATGTATCTAATATGGTACATATCTTGGAGTTGTGTAGTGGACATGCGATCAATATATTGTAGTGTCTCTTATTTTTCCACACTAGTGACTCTTTTCTATTCTATAATGTACTTTTTTCTTCTAGCAATGCATCCTTTGTTTTCTGTAATGTATCTTTTTTTGCCTGTAGTGTATTTTTTCTTGTATACAGTATATCTTTTATTCCCTATAATGTATCTTTTTCTACTCGGTTAGGTTGGGAGAATTACGAAAATGTTTGTTGATTGTGGGAAATGAAATAGGAGTTTAGCCCAATCATATAATGCATTTTATATAGGTATATACCTGAGTATGGTATATAGGTATGTATCTTTGAATTACTGTTGTTTTACATTGACAAATTAGGAGGTCTTGAACATGCATATAAACTAGTGAGCTTCACCCATTGTCAGCTAATTTTGGGTTGCAACCTCATCTGGGCTTGTATGAATTACTCCTTTGTTTGAGGCGCGAATTATATAAAGTTTAATACAAAACATGTAGGGACTATATACAGATTTAACTATGTAACAATCTCTGTTTTGATCAACTAAAATCATCACTGGTCCCCTTAGATTAAAAAAGCCCGAGGCGCAAAAAAGCGCAAAGGGTCCTAGGGCCCCGAGGGCGGGCTTCGAGGCGAAGGCGTGGGCTTTTTAGACGCGATGCGCACTTTTACTAAAAAAATGCTTGAAAATCATTCCAAAATCACATTTCTTCTAAAATCAGCTAGATAATGACATCAAATAAATGATTTTCACCGACTATCGGAGAAAAAAAGAGAATCAATTAAACACGATAAAAAACAATTAAACCATTAGACGCAGCTCAATTAGATTGCTATAAATTGAACCCCAAAGACATAACACATACTGCCAGCATGCCAGGAAGAAAGAGAGAGAAGGGGGGGAAGATGACCAAAAAAAAAAGCTCAAGAGCTCGGTACCATTGTACCACTGGAGGAGGCACCATTTTCGACCTCCTTGAAGCCCCAAAAAAACAAAAAGGAAACAAAGAAAAACCTTTCATGGCTATCCAATAACAGAGGAGGAGGATGAAGAAGCAAGTCTGAAAGAAGACAGGAGAACAAAGTATTTACTAGATTTTTGCCACCAGAGTTAGAGTTTCCAGCTCCAAACTCATGTTTAGTAATAGCAGTATGCTTTGTTTACTTCTAGTAGCACCTTGATTGAAAGGCTTCCACAAACAAAAAGAAGGGTCTGGACCGCTTAAATGTTTTTTTCTTCTTTTTTTTTTTCCAAATGGTCTGTTATAATCTATAAAGCGCGGGTTTCGTGGGCTTTGGGCTTCGGTCTGAAGCCCAGAAAAGTCCAAAAAAGAGCGGGCTTTAAGAATGGGCTGATCTTGACCCATTCTAAAGTGCAGGAGGGTGGGCTTTGGCCTTTTGTGGGCCTAGTCCCTCAGCTTTTTGAATTGTTTAGACTATAATCTTGACTATGTATTGAAGGGATCAAAAATTCTTGGGGCTCAATGTCCTGCATGATCGATTCTTGACGGTATGTGAAGGGGTTGAAAATACTTGGGGTCAACGTTCTGCTCTAATGGCGAACTACCTATGATCTCTGTTGGCCGGGCGTATTTAATTAGGCCCGACGGCCATGAGGTATCGCCTAGGACAATAACTCTACCTGCCCCCATAGCCTGTAAAAGGAGGTGTGGGGCTTAGCTAAAGTCTGACGTTGAAAACAGAAAACCTCACACTCTCCTCCCCCCACCATCACTGCCGGGCTTCGGGTCTAGGATGTGGACACCTTAAGGCGACTCTGGTAGCTGCCTAGCATCACTACCGACGTGGATTATTCCCGATAGTTAATTTTGCATTTCAGGTCAATCCTATATGTCCTACAATCTCATTAGTGTTCTGCGTAGCTGACATGGAACCCATGCTCCCACCATTTTACCAAAATCTATGCAAGTCTGTCTTAAATGTTGCAATCAACCCACCTGATCCCTCCAATGCTTCAAGTACCTGATTCAGAAATATTTTGGGGTCAAAAAGGCCAGCATTGTTTTATAGCGACTATCTTTGGCAGGACATTATTACATGAAGTTAAGAGAAAAAAACATTTGTGTTTTCATACGAGATCTTTGTACTTGTTGAATTACTAAATCTAGACAGGAATGTAGCATTTCTTTTTCTCTCTTTTTGGTGCATGAAAAGGGTTGTAACATGATATTAACCCAATTTAAACCTCAATCTCTCTCTCTTTTTGGTAAAAAATCTAGACTGGAATAGGGCGTGCACAAATAGCTGCGCAAGTCATCACACGATCGAGTTCATGGTGGTCATAATCATTCTCCAATCTCGGATCAACAAGAGCATGAAAACCGTGGTCATTGGCTTGATCTGACATAGCTTCCTTGATCAATGGCTCGGCCTGCAAAATAATTAATCATGTATCATAGATCAAGCAATCCCTGTTTTAAAATAAAATGATAGGAATGACTTTAGCAGAAAGGGTGGCAAAGCAAAATGAAGTCACCCAATCCCAAATGCGAATACATCCGACTCCCTTTTGGGAACCTCAGATGTAAAATAGTACGGAACTAGATAGCTATAAGAGTGTTGTCAACAACTTAGTGTTTTTGTTTTCCTTGTGCAGGAATAATATGAATCTCACCGCTTAGACAATTGGTGTTAGGTATCCTTACTTTATTTTATGTGAAAGGTTAGGGGCTCAAAATCCACCGATTGCTGGTAGTGCACCAATTTGTTTTACTGTTGAGGTCCTCACTGGCCTTATCACCCAAATCTAAGTAGAAATCAACTTGGTTTTGGTCAGTAGAAACCCCCACAAACTCCAATCCACTTCAAATGAGATTTGGGAAAAGTTTGGGAAGAAAACCCATATCAAGATTATAGTTATTGACTTTGAGAAAATTGGTGGGCAAGAGATTGAAGTGATGATTAGGAAAGAAACTGAGGGTTTGGATGTTGGGGTTTTGGTCAATAATGTGGGTTTGGCTAATCAAGGTGCAAGATTTTTTTCTTGAGGTTGATTTAGGAGGGATTGATGGATTGATGAATGTGAACATGGGTAGTGTTACTTGGGTTACTAGGGCTGTTCTTCCCGGAATGTTGATGGAGAAAAAGGCTGCCATTGTTAATGTGGATTCTGGCTCTGGTGATGCTTTGCCTTCTTATCCTCTTTTCACCATTTATACTTCCACCAAAGCATGAGTATTCCTCTTTTTTACTGCTTAGTTACGCCATTTGTGTTTATAGTATCTAGAGGTTGGAATTTTTGAATAGATGAAATTCCGGGGTAAAGTTGTTATATCTGACACCTTGTCGTACCCTGCCTAGGTGGGAGTCCCAGGTTATGGATTTGAATTTGGATTTGGATTTTGACGAAATTTTTGAAGATAGGGGGTCTGTTTCTTTCTAAATTTAAGAAATCTATTGGAAAAGCTGCATGATGTTTCTATTGTTGTTGTGATGTCATTGTGCTTGTACTTGTAGTACAACTAATCATAATGATTGCATTGATTTGATGTTTTTAGTTCTTTTCAGCCAAATTGGAAATCCATGCTCTATGTGGAGTATCCATGTCAGATATCTTGCCATGCTCTCACGAAGCGTAAGTGTGGAATATCAGCACTATGGAATTGACATTCAGTGTCAGGTAACATATTGATCCTGCGCTTTTTTTTGGTACTCCATTTCTTTGGTTCATTTAGTCCTGTTCCTCAACATTTTATAAGTGGTGAGTTTGGGATGCTTTTTAGATACCGATGCTCATAGCAACAAAGATGGCATCCGTAACGAAGACCTCCTTCTTCGTTCCATCACCAAAACAGTTCAGCAAAGCGTGTGTAAGATGGATCAGTTATGATGTTCTTTGTGTTCCTTCCTGGACTCATGCATTGGAATGCTTTCTGGTGAAATCAATGCCTGATTCCCTTGTGAATTCGATGATTCTTCGCAATTTTCTTAACTTGCGAAAGAACATACTTCAAGAGGACTCCATGAAATCTTCCCTTGAGTAGAAAAACTAGCTGGGGGCTTTTCATTCTCTATGTTAGCATTGTTTCTTACCTTGTACTTGATTATGGTGAAACATTAGCCAAGACCAATCTAGTATGCTTGATTGAAGGTGGGCAATGATCGAGCTTGAACTTAAATTTTTGGGTTGAAGTGTATCGATTTCGTTTTTGATGATTGATTGCTCATCTGCTTTCATGTTTGCATTAAAACCTTTGCTTGAAAGTTTGACAAAATGGTATTCATGGGTGCATATATAAGGCTTGAAATGTCCACTTCAAGTTGATACAATAGGATTCACAAGAGAAGTTGTTCTTTCTCATTGATCTTAGGGTGATCCAATATAGGGAACTTATACTGTTGGTTTCCTAACTGTACTCCAGATAGAGCATCAAAATGCAGTTATTTTTCAGAAAACTGCATCCAAGAGATGCAGCTGCACGGCCTACCGCTGGTAACCGTGTCTGGTGGAGCTAAATCACAATAATTTGATTCTTAGTTTTGCCTTAAAAGTAACTTCAATTGTCAAGAGTACCAAGTAACTTAAAATTCGGTCCAAAATGATGAAACTACGTCTATTTCGAGTCAAAATTGGGTAACTTGGGCGGGGTCTGTGCCATAACAGTAATTGCCAGCCCTTGCTAACCTTTTGATCTCATGGCAGCAGGATTGTCTTAACACTGTTTTTTCTGCATGTAGTCATTCATTGACCCCAATATGCGTTGAACCGATCTTGATTCATTAGTACTATCAAAACTTGAAGCGATCATCAACTGAAATCCTAGAGAGTTTTGATGAGAAATTATCGAACATCGATCAGAGAAAATCTCCAGGACAGTTAGGGAATGGTCAGTTTGGAGTAGAGCGGTGGATTCTAAGGTGGTTACTGATAATGCAAGTTTCATGAATTTGATTTGGGGATGTATTCACTGCTTGTTTATTTGGAGATTGAAGCTTGTGTCCTTAGGACAATCTTTCCCAGTTTAATAGAAAACTGTGCTGTAACATATCTTATCCTTCTGCGGTAGAAAGGTTTCTGTCTCAATTGCAAATTTGCAATTTCAATCAAAGTACTGATTGCTATTCTACAATAAATATATTTGTTTGAGGAAAACTGTGCTGTAACATATCATATGTGACCTGAGTAAGTGGAGTTGAAGTATACAGTTCAAACTTGTGTGTTCAGAGTTTGCATTGTGCTTATTTGATTTTCATTTTCCTTAACGGTGAAACATTCTTGCTACTATTAATGAATATAAAGGTTAAAATAAGTTTTGAATAACACAATCTTAGTCAAAGCTTGTTTTGAGAGTAGAAGGATGGTATCGGATGTATATGGCCAATGCGTATAGATTCTATGCGACCTCTTACATCAAGGGTCTCCCTCCCCCTAAATGTTAACTACAATTTTTTTTACTTTCTATTTGATTTATAAGGAATTAAATCGTGTTTCTCTCATCTCGTATTTTTTAAATGTTACTCAACAAAAGTAAATGAGCAAAATAGCATCTCTCCTGCTCCTCCTGTTCTCGATCTAAACAGAGTTGGGTATACAGGTTTGAATCTCAGCAATATGTGGAACCCCTCGGCTAATGTGGGCTGCCCATTTATGCTATTGTAGGGCCATCAAAATGAGCACGGTATTTCGTACGTTGATTATTTTCCCTTTTTCATATTTTTGTACTTTATTATTATTTATTTTTTTATTTGCAATTAATAGGCATATAATTATTTATGAATATAAAACTACAAACTAACTTTAAAACAAATAAAAGTCTATATTAATATATGCAATGTTCACGAAACATAATGTTAATGATTACTAAGCACTATTCATTGCTTACGAAAATGATATAGTATGATAATGCTAATCAAACATGATATTAATGTTCACCAAACATATATAATACTGATGCTTACTAAATATTATTCCGTTGTTCACTTCATGTAATACTAGTACCTATTTCCCATCAAAAAATACACTAGTACCTATTTAACATGTTAGTAGTGCATTTAGTGAGAGTATGAGTTTTAATTTTGTGAGCATGTAATTTATAAAAGAATGAGTGTATAGTTACATACAGACTATATTCAATATTACCAATAACAGAATAATTCCAAGAAATCCAAAAATGAGAACCAAGGTAGTAAGAAAAATGAACATCATATATTGATGCTGATGAAAAGTACGGTGAGCAACAGTGATATATTTAGTAATCAACAGTGGTATATTTGGCAATCGATATAACACATGTGATGACATCAGTGATCATAATTACTGTTGTCCAGATATATAAAAATATTGTATATTCGGATATGTAACGTAGCAACTCGAGCAATCTTTATAATTCGATCACTTGAGAAAATGACAACCAATGGCCACTCGACAACAAAATTATCCCACCACGTTTGGAAAGATTAGCACTTTTGTTTACGAATCTTCCACAGAAAATTGGGGTTCAGTGTTGAATTAAGCTTTGTAGCTCATCTACTTCAACGTCCACTTCCGTACGAAAACGAATTTATTGCTCATCTGCCCGGAACCTCCCCCCAATTCCGTCCTCCAATTTAATGCACTCTTTCTGCTAATTGCCTCGCAGCAGTTAACAAACTCCAACCACTTCAATATCCTTCCCTTATTTAATTCTGAATCTGTTCTTCTGTACTTCATCTCCCAAACCTCTCTTCCTCCTCCTTCGTATCCCAAGATCCATAGCCATGATTTTCCGTTTCTTAGACCATCTTACGACCCAACCCACATGGGTTCTAGTCCTCTTTGCCTTTGGTTCTGTCGCTGTTCTGAAGACCCTTTTGAATGTTCTCAAATGGGTTTATGTCAATTTCCTCCGACCCGCTAAGAATCTCAAGAAATACGGGTCATGGGCAGTGGTTACGGGTCCAACTGATGGTATTGGCAAAGCTTTCGCCTTTCAATTGGCGCGAAAAGGGCTTAATCTGGTATTGGTGGGTCGAAACCCGGATAAGTTGAAGGATGTTTCGGATTCAATTCGGGCCAAATATGGGAATACCCAGATCAAGAATGTGGTGGTTGATTTTGCTGGGGATTTGGATGAGGGTGTTAAGAGGATTAAGGAGGCAATTGAGGGTTTAGATGTGGGGGTTTTGATTAATAATGTCGGGGTTTCATACCCTTATGCTAGGTATTTTCATGAGGTGGATGAGCAATTGCTTAATAATTTGATTAAGGTTAACGTCGAGGGTACTACTAAGGTTACTCATGCTGTTTTGCCTATGATGATTAAGAAGAAGAAAGGTGCCATTGTTAATATTGGTTCTGGTGCTGCTATTGTCGTCCCCTCTGACCCTCTTTATGCTGTCTATGCTGCCACTAAAGCGTAAGCCTTTTATGAAACTCCTCCCATATTGCTTGTTTTGTAGAAATTGTGTTGATGTGGAGTGTATTCTTTAGCATAGTTTTTGTCTTTTTTTAATTTCTGATGTTGATCTTTTGGTTGAGTATTTCAGGTATATTGATCAATTTTCAAGGTGTCTCTATGTTGAGTACAAAGGCACGGGGATCGATGTTCAGTGCCAGGTACCAGTTTCATTTATTTTCTGATTTATGAAGCTGATTTGGTCGCAGTTTTAGTTATGTGAATTACAGAGTTGATTGTGGTATATCTGGTGTTAATGAATTGGTTAACTGATGGACTAGAGAGTGAGATTTAAATACAAGTGTTTCATGGTTTGATCAATTGCTTACTTGTTCATTTCCATTCAAGCTATCTGACATGACTTTGGTGTTTTTTTGTTCATTCCATGCAAGTAATCTGAAGTGTAAAAATGTATTCGCCAGGGAGATGTTTGAATGTTCTCCAATGACATGAAGGAATGATGATGACAATAAAGTCATTAATGGAGATTATGTGGATTATGTTGAGTCGTACCTTTGAGCATCCATATTCTAATTAGTTCATATGTATACTCACTCCAGGACTATTTCTGCTGTTCTTGCCCTTCAAAGTCTTTCTGTAGTAACCCCTCTTGGCCTTTAAAGTTTAACCTATCCTGCATTTTGAAATTTCTTGATGGCATCCTTTCCTTTAAATTCAAGAAACCTAATCTGACTGTTTCTTTCCCCATTACTAGTTAGTATAGTATCCTCTTGTTGTTTGCCCCCTCACTAAATGTGAAAATGACGGTATTATATGGTATCCCCTGTCTTTAGCTGCCTGTCTAATGATTCAGTGTAGACTTGTAGTAATGGTCTAGATGGTGACAGATCCTAAAATTCAGTTTCGTTTTTGGTTAAAAAAGATTTTGGCTGCTGTCATTCGATGGATGACATTCATGTCGGACTGCTGTGAATGGTCAAATGAACCATTAAATTGCTAAGAATGCTAACCCTTAGAATACTCGGTTCTTTGGTTATCTGGTTATCAAGATATTGATGGTTTATGCATCTTACACAGGGGCCTGGTTTAGACCATTTGGATTGTTTCATTGTTTTGTGCATCTTCAGTAAGCTTTTTAAAAAAATTGTGCATCTTCTGAGAGTTAGAGTGGTGAACATTCAGTTGCTATTATTACTTGACCCTGAGGAAAGAAGCTTCTCTTTCTTTGACTCAAACCCACAATCACGTACAACAGTTTCAGGATACTGGCCTGCGGCCCCATCTAGGGGCGCGACTGCAGGAAACATTGGGCCTGCTGTCTTCTTGTTCATGTGGCTTGGAATCATCACTTCTTCTCAAAAAGCAGAGCTTCCTCTTTGCTTCTCAGAAATCGTCTTCACTTCTCTTATGGAATATCATACCTGTCTATCTTTTTCTCTTAGGGTGGCTTGGTCAGCACTCACAAGTGTCTACCACTGAGTTGCGGCCTAGTGGTGGCTCTATCATTTTCTAAGGACAATTTGCAATTTTAGTCAAACATGAAGCGTTAAGCACCATACACAATGCTAATAACGCTTCATACACAATGCTAATATGAAATGAAGCATCTATGATTATGACACAATCAGTTTCCAACCGCAAGCAATTTCCACGCATCAGTGCCTTAAAGCAAGGATTCAAAATGAGATTTCGGTTTCGGTTGCGATTGCGATATAGAAAAATCGCTCTAATGTGGAAACCGCGTTCCATATCACAGCTATAACGCGGTTCGGTCAACTCAAAGATCTTTCTAATGCTACCGTTTCGTCGCGGATCGACCACATTTTAATCCATGGTCTTAAATTCACTCATTTTTGCTTGATATTCTATACAGTTAGGGTTCTTTCTGGATTAGCCTTCGAAGAGATAACCTATTTTCCTATCTTATGTGGATTTTCCCTCGTTTTGGAAAAGATGGCGGGTGGCAAGTGGCACTGAACTCTTCCTTGCAGCACCATATGTCCCAAAAATGGGTACTATTGGGTTATAAACATATGAGAAGTTCACGTTTGGCAGCTGGATGCTGAATACATCTTATATCTATTTGGTTCATCTCAGAAACAAACGTATAGGTTTTTCCTAAACCAAACCATATGCTTATGAGTTTCTGTTGGAGAGGCTCCACATTAAAATCCATGCCGGAGTGGATGAGACCAAAACTGTGTTCTGTTTGACACTTTAAAAATTTTGAGTAGCGATGATATCTGAGACTTAAGAGGTTCTTTCACTGAGAAATTGATGAAGATAAGGGCAGAGGATATCCACTCTGTAAAAGTTTAAATGCATCTACTGGAAGATTCTTATTTCTTATGAGATATTTGTTATTGATCAAGGTGCTAGCTGACATTAGAGGGAACAAAGCTTGATACCATCTTGGATCCAACTAGTTGGGTTTGGGCCCAGGGAAGTGTGAATAATAAGTGTTCCTTGGCCCATAGGCCTACACCTGCTAACCGACTAGTCACTACTTTGTTGCATCTTAAGGTAACGGCCACCTCGATTTGGTCCGTAGTCATGGGGGTGATCTACACCGTAAATTAGCAATGTGTTCCGCCTTTTCAACTTCTTATCGTGTGCTAACTGGTTGTCATAAACTATGACATCAGGTATCGAGTTTGAGTTTTTGCTTCAACAAATCCATATCTCTCAAGTTCTGGTTTCTCAATGTGGTGGTCTAATTTCAAATGCTTGTTGAATGCAGGTTCCATTGTATGTAGCAACCAAAATGGCCTCAATCAAGAAATCTTCCTTCTTTGTGCCATCAACAGATGGATATGCAAGGGCCGGGATTCGCCACATAGGTTACGAGCCTCGTTGCACACCTTACTGGCCCCACACTATTCTCTGGGCCCTCGCCTGCTCCCTACCTGAGAGCCTGGTAGACGCCTGGCGCCTGAGGTTTTGCCTTGGGATCCGAAAGAGGGGCCAACTCAAGGACTCTAGGAAGAAGGAATAGAGGAACCACCTTCCCTTCTCTATTTGTAACTTTGCTGTGGTAGACCAAGTGAAGGCAGTTTGAGCCCCAGATTTTGTTTCTGTGTTGTTTCTTTTTCTTGGTCTGTCTTAATTATTCTTTTTGTTTCAAATTCTGTACTAAATCTGGTATTGAAATGGCTTTGTTTTTTAATCAATGAAGTTAGAAGCTTCTGGAATCTTGTTGTTGGATGACTTTTGAATATTGTTTTATAGCCTAATGACTTGATTTATCCCAGGACAAATTATGTTTTTTGCTATATATACACGTTGATGAAGGCCAAATATTGGTCAATTGAAAGTCATGTAATATTCACATAAAAATTTACATACTGAAAGTTGTTTATAATCTCTTTTGCACCCGGGGGGGTTATGATGGTTGGTTTGAGCCGTAGTTATGAATATTGTTTGATTTTTTGGTGTCATGTTTCATACCCCATGTCATGAAAACAAACAGTGAGAAAATCTTATTCACAAATCTAAGTTACGATCTTATGAATGAGTTTGTAAAACTAAGGTACAGGTGAACAAAATGCTAAGCTAATAGCAGTCAAGAAGTATTAGCAACTAAACGACTTTGATATGGAAATTAAAAGCCCAAGCCAATGTAGCAAAATGGGGAGCAATAAGTTTGTGCGAAATCGTCTCACTATAACTTACATTATGAGACGTATCGCACGCTCTATCAATCTCTACATAAATTTAAAGGAAAATATCTTGCCACGTAGGCAAGATTACAATAAATTTTGGTAGGACTGTCTCACGCATGAATTTGTGAACGGGAGCTGATAAATACGACGCCGTTTATTCTTACATCAATATATACCTCCTCACAAAAACATCCCCCGTATGTTTCCCGTTCTGCCGCCGTTAAAACCTCCTCTCTCTCTCTCTCTCTCTCTCTCTCTCTCGCTGTAACAATGGCGAAGCGGAAGGCAGAGATTGACGACGACGTTGAGCAACGGGCAGTCTTCATCGATACAAGCCTCGAGACCCACCTCGTCCTTCTCGTTTCCCCTACTGATACTTTCTCTCTCCTCAAACGTACCTCTCTCTCTCTCTCTCTCTCTCTCTAAATTCTTCTGTATATGAATGCTTCCGATCGTCCGTTTCCCTGCTCATTAGGGATTGTTCTTTACTTTGCAAGTGCCCAAAAAGAACCCATTTTTCAGTAGCTGCTGTTATCAATTTTGGGCTTCCAATTTAATTTAATTTTCTGTTTCTGCAGTGCAATTTTTGCCACAGTTTCTAGCTTATTAAGCTTTGTTTATTGTAGCAAGTGAATGATTTTGGGCTTCCAATTTAATTTAATTGTTGCTTGTTTCTGGAATATGGATGAGTGACAATGGAGATTACTCCTACCCTTGTTTTCCACTTGGCTCGAGTGGGTATTTGTTCAATTGTGAGCAGCGGAGTGTATATGGAGTGTTGTCCCCCCTCCCCCCCCCCCCCCCCCCCCCCCCCCCCCCTTTTCCTTGTGGTTGTTCTGTTTGTTTAATCTTATTGCTTCTGGGGTTGCAGAAAAATTTTTGGTTGAACATCCTAAGTGCTTCCCGGATTTTGGAGAGATAAAGATCAATGCCCTTAAGGTGCTTCTCTCATCTTTTCATTGTCTTGGTTTTTCTACGTTGTGATTGTTTAGCAATAATTACAAGGGCTTAAGATTAATTGCTCATGTGAAAGTACCACAGTAGAAAGGAAGATCTTTAAAGTAGAATTGATATACTCCTTCTGCCCATAGTACTGTCCGCGTTGCTGTTTTGGGATGTTCCATTGGATTGTCAGAGACACCCTCTATTGCGTTCGAGTGTTATGTCTGTGTTGTTAGTGTCTTGAGAAGAAACAATTTGGACGGTCATTGTGGCCAATTGGGAATGTGGTCATTATTCTGAAAATTTGGATCAATTAATTGAGTGCATGCTAATGTTTGTAGGTAAAGCGGAGGGGATGTTACTATCATCTATCGGATTCCATGCTTGTCAAAACTGCCTTTTATGGGGTGGCTAAGAATTGGTTCCTTCGTGCTGATGTCTCCAGTGAAACAGCATGTTCTCTAACCCCTTCAAATATTATTTCTATTGGGCCATCTAAAGCTCTACCCCTACTAGTTGGTTCTTCAAAGCATTTGGAATCAAGGATCGAGCCAAATGCTGATGATCATTATGGAAGTCACTCATCTGATGTCAACAAGATGTCAGGTCTTGAAATGCCAAATAACTTTGATCTATTAGGCACTCATATTGAAAGCAAGTTGGTGGAAGAAACTCTTAACGCTGGGGATTCAAGGGACGGTAGTGATAAGAAGAATGAAAAGAAAAGGAAAAGAGCAGGAGAAGATGATGATGCTGGTGATGAAAATGGGGAGAAGCTTGAAGACTTACACATAAACCATGTGGAGAAAGAGCCTACATCAACAGAAAATGCAGTGAGGAATGTTGAGAATGATACAAAGTTAACAAACAATGTTGCTGATGAAGCTTCTCCATCTGCCCATGCAAAGAAAAAACGTAGAGTTGCAAGTGAAGATGCTCTAGAGACATCATTGTCAAAATCCAATTCTTTTATCTCTGATTCTAATGGAGTGAATGCTGAATCAGGAGCTGTAGTTAGCAAGACTGATCTAGGGGATATGCAGAGAAGTGGATCAGTTGATGTGAGTGGGTTGCCATCATCAGAAACTTCCGCAGACATTAGAAAGAGGAAAAAGGAAAAAAGGCATGTCAGTTCTGAGCTTCCTTCTTCGAAAGTCAATGAAAAGGAGAATCCGCCGCACATAGAGGATCATGTTCACAATGCTTCTGCTTCAACTACTGACACGGTGGCTAAGTTGGAAAGTCTCCCTGCCCATAGAGCATCTGTCCAGTCATCTGTATTGCTTTTGGAGGATAGGAATAACAGCCTTGCCAATGATGTGCAAGAGGGGGCTGACTATCAAGCAGAAGGTGAATCTTGCGACCTACCAAAAGACTTGACTGCAAACTGGATCTGGAACCCATTTAGCTAGTATTTGAACCCTGTTGCTTGTTGCTTGCTAATGCTAGATTTATCTCACATGTCCTTTTGCAGGGACTAGCATGACTTTACACAAGCTTGTCAATAATGAAATTGAAAGTGACAAAATTGGACTAGCGCCGGAGCCTCGAGCAAAGAAAACCAAGAAAGCAAAGAAGGGTGATGTCAATGGAGTTGACGCAAGCAATTGTCCAAGTGAGATGCCCAACACTCCAAAGAATGGTTGTGCACCCACTCACAATGAGAACACCGTCCATGGCCAAGAAAATTCTGTGCCAGGGAGCATGGAGCTTGGGACCAAGGCCAAAAAAAAGAAGGTGAAGAAAGGGAAAGTGTCTACCAAAGAGAAGACAGACCTATCAAGCATGGAAACCAACAAGGACACAGCAACTTATATTTTGTCAAATGGGCATGTTAAAAACGATAACAATTTTAATGTCACCGATAAATCTGATAAAGGGGGTACTATTCGCCATTCTGACAAGAATAGAGAGCCGAAAGTCATTACAACTAGTATTTCTTCTCAGGATGGTGATCAGGAAGCTGATGACACAGGAAAAATTGGTGAGGAACAAATGCGCACATCTGAAATTATAGAACCTGAAGTGAGCACGAAAATTAGGGGTGAAAAAGCCAAAAGAAAGACCCAGAAGAAACAAACAGTGTCTGTTAAGGATAAATCTGAGGTTTCTGTCGAAGAGCAACCAGGTGAGAAGATTACTGAAACAGGCATTCCCAGAACGGTGAGTTTCCGAACTCTTCAAAACTTGGTTCACTAATTGAATGTGCAAGTCTAATACTTGTTTCTTCTCCTCCTCAAATCCCTTTCCTTCAGGCTATTGTCAATCCTTCGGGAAATGGTGATGTGGATGGATCAAAGAATGTAGCTGGAGATCTTCAAGAAGACATTAATAAGACTCCTCCCATGGAAGTTGCTATTGATGTCACAGAAGTGGGGAAGACAGATAGGCCACATGCAAGTAAGCGTAAGGTGAAGAGACATGATTTGCCTTCATCTGTTGATACGTCCAGTAGTGGATACAACATGTTGACATCAAAGAAGAATAGAGGGAGTGGAAGAACTTCTCATGATGGTACTACACTTAAGGATGATGGGGAGGAAGCAGAATGCATGAGGCACATCAGTACAGAACCAGTGCACCCACCACCAATCAACGAAGATGAAGACGAGGTGGAAATCACTAGTGATAAACCCAAAAAGAGGACTGAAAAGAAGCACACTGCTCTGCAGCACCCTCCCAAGTCACCTGGGGAACGACAGCTGGATGAGAAAACAACAGAAATGGCTGTGCCAAATTCAGTAAGTAAAATGAAGTCAAAAAACTAGTCTTCTAGATTGATCAGTAATTCTAGAATCTAGATAAATCAGTCAGGGAAAAATTGTTGGGTACAACTAATTAGGAATATGAGACTTCCCATCTACATAGGATCCCTTGAGTCTCCATGAAATGCATGAGTACTGATCCTTCCATTTTAAGAGTTTGGTATAAAGAACTTGCTCCTCACTGCCCATAGGCTTGAAAAGATAAAAGAAAAACTTTATGCAGAGAAATCTTGAATAGATTTTATTGAGTTGCTTACTCAAGTCTCTTCTTTTTATCCCCATTGGAGTCCAGGGTGATGTTTCAGATAGATGACATTTATACGAACTTTGGGGAGCCGAAAAATGTAAAATAAACCAGAAAAGGAGGATGTTATCCAAATTTAAATTTTCCAGACTTTTAGCATTCCGGAATTGAATTTTCTGGATTCATGATATCTGTTTTTCAATGAGTATCACCAAAATTATTCTTTGTGTTTATAACCCTTTTTCCTTTCTTTTTTCGAGCGAAATAGGCTGATGGGGATCTTTTGGCAAATGCTGCTGTTAATGATGCTAATCACCGAGGGGGATTGTCACTCAGGGAGCATCATAGTGAAAATCTTGAGGACATTCATCCCTCAGATTCTGCTGGTTTAGTAGAAGCAAGCAATCAGGATAAGACACATGCAAGGAAGGAGGATGTGAAGAAGCTTGATCTACCTTCATCCATGGATACCTCATCTAATCAACCCAGCAGAAGCAAATCAAAGAAGAGCAAAGAAAGTAAAAGAACATCTCAGAATGTAACTCAGCCACAGGAATATATCACTGAGCAACATCAGGATATATCCTTGACTCAGCCTAGTGGAAAACATTGTGGCACTTCTAAAGAAGGAATTGAGCCACAAGCTCTTCATGCTGATCCTGATAACTCTGGGGCCAAAGTGTCCTTGAATAACCGAAGTGCTGGTGCCAGAAAAAGTGGTTTTGCCAGTGCAGGTTTGCACGATGGTAGCAAGTTGCCTGGGCCATCTACTGTGAGTAGTCCAGTCAGTAAAAGCCTTCGGGGGAAAAAGACTAAGGAGCCGCAAAAGAAGCCGGATGGGAATAATATGGGCTCCAAAAGATCTTCTCTTAAGAATATGGGAGAAGTTGTCAATGGCTCCCCACAGAAAAAAGGTCTCCTAGCGACTCCAGGGGCTATATTTGAAGATGGAAGTAGTGCAAGTTCAGATGAAGAGGATAAAATGGAAGGTTCAGATTCCAGCACCAGAACCCCATCTGATAATTTATCGTCATCGGATTACTCAGAAGGCGAAAGCAAAGGAGATGTGGTGACATCAAGACAAGGTAATGTAGAATCAAGCAAATCTTGTCGTGTGCTGATCTTGCTTGTAGGATATGGTTCTGCAATCTGGGACATGCTCTTTTTGCCAACCCCCAAGCTGTATATACTTATTCCTGTGCATTTATGTTTTGACTTGTGAGCATCTGCTTTGATTTCAAGTTAACCCCCTGCCCTTTTTCTTTTTTCCCATTCTAACAATCTGGGTTATTTTTGATTCACTGCCTCTAGGTGTTTTCTGCGCAATTATTGCAAACCTACAATTGCTTAAATGTTTTGCTTTTTTCAATTTTAAGTTGAAACCCTTCCCCCAACACACACACGCGCGCGCACACACCCCCCAAACAAATAATAATAATAATAATAATAATAATTGGCATTTAAAATTTCGACTTGTTTCTTTTAATTGATGTCTTGCGACTATGGCTTCCAAACCTTATGATTGGAGTTGAATATATTCTTGCTAAGATTTCAATATAGCTGCCGTCAGTTTTCTGCATGTTGAACTGAATTGTTGCTGCTTAGATTACCATGCTGAATAGTTTCTTTAAAATTAAAAAAAAAAAGGAAAGGAGAAAAGTGAGTTGCTGTGTGAGTAATCTTATGATGCTTTTCGTTGCCTGCCTTTTCTTAATCTATGTTCGTTTTTTGATCTTTGCTAGACGCTTCAAAAGGTGGTGATCAAGATGGCACAAACCCAAAGTGAGTTTAGTAACCTCTGTTCTTCCTATGTCCCCCCCCCCCCCCCCCTTTTCCTGCTACTATATTCACATTTAAGCATCCGGCTTTTACATCTTTCTAGCTATGTTTGGATATTGATTAGTCTGAAAGGGAAGCTTCCCCTCTTCTACTGATGCGGAGTTTGCTTGTCAGAATGAAAGGGGGCGGGGGTAAAGACCCCTCCCAGGACTACACGTCAAGTATCCATGGAGTGAATTCATGGTACACAATCGACCAAAACAAAATAAGCAAATGCCCAAAACTCCTGCTAGATGTGGGTTGTTTTCTCTCCCCACAACCCCCCCCCCCCCCCCAAAAAAAAAAAACCCCCAAATTAGGATTGGGCCCTGATTAACACAACTCTTAAGAGGGCTTTCTTTGATTGTACTGGACATAGTCGGTAGTTACAATAATGGCAGTTCAGTAGTTCACTTTGAGTAGTTTGCATCCTTTAGCTTTGTGAGCTAGGTAATATGTCGAGAACTTGTGCTTTGGCAACATTGTTTTATTCAACAGAAAATTCATTGATGATTTGCAACTGCAAAATTTACAAATATTTCATGGTGATTTATGCAGCTCGTCAGGCTTCAAGAATATGCCACTGCATTCCATCCTAAGAAGCTCAAGCAGATACAAGAAAGCCAAGGTGGTGGCTTCACAATCACAATTGGAAGAGAGTGAACCTGTTGATTTTGTCCCAGATAGTCAGGGAAACCTTTGAAGCTTGGGATGTGCCGTTGCTTTATCCTTTTTTGCCTGAACAAATTACTCAGTCCCTTCAATGTTTCCCTTGTACAGTCACAGTAGAGGAGGATGATTTTCTCCCTCCGCCAATTTTGTCGAACCATCGAAAAGCCGGTTTGTTTTAGTTTCAATGTAGGTGTGTTATTTTTGAGGAAAAAACAAGAGATAAATGAGGTAATTTTTGTCTAAAAATGTTAATTTGCCGATTTCTCTGGCGTTATATGTGGGACGGATGGTAACCTTTGGATTTTTATTTGCTTAGTAATTACTAATTACTCATAGGCTAAAATTCAATATACATAATGACTAATACAGAACGAAAGACAAAGGAAAAAAACACAAAGGACTACAACTACCACCTTAAAATAAGCATTAGATTCAAAACTATTAACTAGAATATCTAGTTTTATAGGATCCTCCTTTTTCCAAGCTTTCGATGGCAGTCGTCTCTTCCATTGCTTCCATGTCTTTGCTGATGCTTGCTGCATCATTAGATACTAACACTTGTCGGTCCAAGTCATCATTCCTCTTGTTTTCACCTTTGCCAGCCATGGTAACGTTTGATTAAACACAATCTTAATTGCACATGTCGTATGACCATCATCCATCATTGAAACTGTTAATAATTTTTTTAAAAAAAATTTTAAAACGATCACCGAGATTGATTATAGTCTAGATTCCAGGAAAGTAAGATATAATTGGACAGTCAAGATGGCGTAAAGTGTACTGTACTATAGCTAAGCTTGAAGAGTATGGGTTTGGGGTTTTAGCGACCCATAAATGCTGATTGACTATTTGTGTCAGAAAACTGAGAATGCATATGCACGGCCCTTATATTTACCCTCGGACACAGCTTATTTTAGCCTTATTCTTTATTCTATTTGCGGATTTAACGGATCCTCTTTCTCTGTCATTCTCAACTGCCAACAAATGCAATCGGCAAAAGTTCATGCGCTTACTCAGGCCCATGCATTTTTCTGTTTTCATCCGTATAAAACAACAAAATCACCTTTCAGCATGGATCCCACTTTTACAGGATGTTTCCATCCATATTTACGACTACCAAAACCATCTGACTTCAGAAAAAGAAAACAACTCCAAATATAAACGGGATTCAAGAAAAATTTTATTATCATTAAATAATGTCTCGAATTTGAGTTATATAAGTAGAAAAAAATCTATTATAAGAAAGTTTTATCCCATATTAAGTTAATAGTAACTCGACTCTAGTAAAATAAATAATTAAAAGTCAAACGGTGCAGTTAAATGTGCTTGACTAAGCCTAAGAGTAATACTAAAATGAGTGACCTCCTGTTAAGTTTTCTAATTAATCTCGTGAAAGATACTTGTATTACACCCTTTTTTTCACAACCAAACTAAAAAAAAAGGTAGGACACTATAATTTTGAATCCTGTTAAATTTTATGAAATGTCTCTTAAGGGGGCATAGAAAATTTATCTTGTTGTAGGATAAAATTATTAAATTATCGCCATCATAAAAGGAGACATCACATTATATACGTAGCGACAACCATCATCATTCATCACGCACGAGAGAAGTTTCCTTTGTTTTTTTAATTACTTAAGGGTCCCAAGAAGTTTCCCTTGTTTTTTTTAAAAAAAAAAAAAAATACTCAATGGTGCCCATGATGGGACAAAGTTAAAACATCTCCTATTTAATTAAATTCACACAACTCAAAAAAAGTGATTGAGTTTCAAATCAAAATTTGTGGATGTGTAATTTTTTAATAACTTAGGAGTGATTTTTTCAATATTTATCTCCTCTTTTATAAAATAATTGAACAAATGAGTTTATCATATAAGAATCTACATTTAATTATGTTTCTGTAAATTTAAAATATAAAAATATTACATTGTGAAAAGAGCCAAGAGAGACGCATGACGGACAATATTTCCACAGGGTTGGTATTTCATCATGGACACATCAAGGGGCACCTTCGAGCTTGATAAAGCACCACGACTCCCCTATTCATGGCAACCATACATAAGAGATAGAAATGATGTAAAAAAATATTAAAATATATAGCATAAAGATGTACGTTACAATCAAAAATACTACCCCACAATTATTATTGATTCTCCGTGATAAGTGGATCCACTTTTTGGTTTGAACTCTATTCAGATCAGATGGCACAAGCATAAATTATATTAGATCAAAGCATGAATTATATTGCCGATGTAAATGATTACGC
Organism: Carnegiea gigantea; assembly: GCA_029747015.1. Lineage (NCBI taxonomy): Eukaryota > Viridiplantae > Streptophyta > Magnoliopsida > Caryophyllales > Cactaceae > Carnegiea > Carnegiea gigantea. Next base: position 628,299 of record JAKOGI010000250.1, on the reverse strand, counting down.
ACAAAATTTTTTAATTACTTAGGAGTGCTTTTTTCAATATTTATTTCCCCTTTTATAAAATAATTGAACAAATAAGTTTAGCGTATAAGAATTTACATTTGATTTTATTTCTGTAAATTTAAAATATAAAAGTATTATATCGTGAAAAGAGCCAATGGAGACCCATAACGGACAATATTTCCACGGGGTCGGTATTTCATCGTGGACACATCAAGGGGCACCTTCGAGCTTGATAGAGCAGCACGACCCCCCTATTCATGGCAGCCATACATAAGAGATAGAAAAATGATGGAAAAAAAATATTAAAATATATAGCATAAAGATGTATGTTACGATCAAAAATACTACCCCACAATTATTATTGATTCTCTACGGCGGATCCACTTTTTGGTTTGAACTCTATATATTCAGATCAGATGGGATAAGTTTAAATCATATCAGATCAAAGCATGAATTATATTGCCCATGTAAGTGATTACGCACAAAATTTGATATATTTGAAAATTGGATTTAAATTGCAAATAACTTTGAACTATTTTATCAGTTAGGTTAACTAACACAAATAGTGATATAGGTGATGTACAGAGGTAATATTGGTGGAGGGGGGAATAATGATGCTTCGTAATCTAAGTTTCACTATAGGGTGTTCGGCAAATAGCTTTTCGGAGAGTTTTTTAGACTAAAATTAGCTGTTTGATCAAGTTAACAAGCTAATTTGGGTGTTTAGTAAAAAAAGACTTTTTAGAAGAGATTTTTAGGTTCAAAAAGCTAATTTGAAACAGTTAATTCCATAAGTTTTTTGAAAAAAATTTTAAAGAATTAATTTTTTATATCACAATTTTATCAGAAATAACTAATTTTACTAACTAATTTTCAATAAATAGCTACCAGCTAATAATTAATAACTAATAAAATTAACTAATAACTATTTATCAAATGAGACCTATGTATAATATATAAGAGAAACGTATAAAAACAACAAATATGTAGAAATTTGTGTGTAGAAAAAGAAATAGCAGACATTTTGAAAAGGAGCTTGGATGATAAGTGTGTCAAAGCAAGTTGGCCTAGGAACTCATTGTGTATCGCATCATTAGCGATGCTCTAATTACCTTCGATTATTGCCAACTAAACCATTTTCCCCCTTTGATTAACTAAACCATAACACCTCATCATCTCTACACACTTCTATTTATTTATTTATTTGATAGTACCTCCACACACTTTGTCTTTGGCAATATCAAATCAAATTAAAACACCTATTATTATTACCAAACCTATAAAAATTATGCATAGTTTGAATTGTGACTTTTAATTAGTTTATCTTCGGTAAATATAAAATAATTAACAATTAATTTGCCAAAAGTACAAAGTTAAAAACGTACAAAACAATCCAAGTATGAAGAAAATCCACCCAAAAAAAAGGGAGGAAAAAAAAAAGACAAAGATAAACCTAGAAAACAAAAAATATAGCCGTTGCCTCACAACTTTCTCGACAAACTGCTCTTTTCCTTTTTCCGGAAAACCACCTCGGTATCCAACCCGAACCCGTCGACCTTCCTGACCCGAACAAGTTCGGATCCCTTGAACAGCTTCACAAGCGGGTCAACACTGAACAAATCATTGGCGGAGTACTTATCGGACCGTCTAGAAATCGCCACGTGTAGCACGGCAACTCCGCCGGGCTTCAGCGTCCGTTCGATCTCTCCGACGAATTTCTCCGGATAAAGCGCATGATCGAAGACGTTCGAAAACTCGAAATCGAAGGTCTCGTCATCGAAGGGTTGGTGGTGGAAATCGCCGTGGATTACGAGCGGCGGAGATGGTACGAGGTCGATTCCGACAGAATTTGCGACGCCGAGTTGGCGGAGGGCGGCGACTTCCTGACCTACGCGGGCGCCGATGCAGAGGCAACTGGACGAATTGGAGAGGAGACCGGCGGATTTCAGGGAGGAGAAGAAGGCAGCGAACACGCGGATTTTGCGGTCCCAGTCGCGAGTAGTCCAGATGCGGCGGAGTTTAGGGTTTAGAGTCTTGTTGAGCTGGTGGTTGATGTAGGATGAGTAGGAGGTGTATCCTGGTCGGATTCGGATGCCGGCGGTGGCTGTAGCTGCGGTGATGGTTGCGGTTGCGGTGGTAGTGGGGGAGGGACGGCGGAGGGTGAGGAAGAGGAGGAGGAGAGGGAGGGAGAGGAAGAGAGAGAGTGTGAAGAAGCGTAGAGTGGTGGTGGGTTTGATGGTGGTGTTCATGGTTGCATGGTGGGTTTTTCTCTCCTATGGCCTGACAATGGTGGCGAAGGAGACGGAGACGGAGACGGAGACGGAAGTGGGGAGCGGATATCTAGAGACAGAGAGAGAGAGAGAGAGAGTAGTTGGGAAGGAAGAAGGTTAAGGAAAGAAGAAGTCAACTGTAACCGGTGGGAAGGATTGGCTTAGTAGTGTTAGTGATAATTGCGTATTCGCAAGGCTTTTCCTTTTTCCGTTTTTTAGTTTTATAAGTTTTGGTTTTTCAGTTGGGCCGCATTAATTAGCAGATAACATACTCCAAGATGGTGTAGTTACGGATTTAAGAAGCCAACTTTATTTGACAGCTAGTGTTATAGTACGTAGTGTCACAATTTTTTAACTGAAATGAAGGTATTATTAGTTCATTACATGAAATAAGCTCATCAATAGATATTTAGTAAACAGTTTTTTGAAGATTTTTTTATTTAAAAAGAATTTTTTGAATCAAAATTAGTTGTTTGATCTATTCAAAAAGTTAATTTAAGTGTTTGTTAAAATGCTTTTTGGAAGAGCTTTTTGGGCTTAAAAAGTTAATTTGAAAGAATTTTTTAGAGAATTAGTTTTTTTTCTCACAAATTTATTAGAAACAGCCTATTTCATCAAACAGTTTTTCTTTAAACAGTTAATTTAAATAGCTAACAGTTAACAGTTAATACAAACAGTTAACAGTTATTTGTCAAATAAGGCCGAAACGTAGAGCAACACAAATGAATTTATCAAACTTTGCCTCTTACATGAGCTAATGATAATTCGATTTTAGTGAATAGAAATTCTAGGACGCTTCAAAAAGAATGTGTTAAAGCAAAAGTTATTTGAATTAACTAAGTTAGTCTTATTGTAGTATAGTTCTCTTTTTTATTAAACTAATATAGCATAATCTAACTTTACTGTTATCTTTGGTGATATGTTCTTATTCAAACTAATGGCATATAAATACTTGAAATAATGAATTTATTCATGCATGCCTTTAATTGATAAATCAAATCTTCTACTCATACAGGAGTAATTAATAACTAAACTGGCATCACCTCTACCACATGCATGAGAAGCACATGTAGAGTAATGTGACATAAGATTTGTATTTTATGGTTTTTTTTGTGGTCACGAATGTTTGGTTTTTTGGTCTCTTAACATCAATCTTTCTATGAATATAGATATCTAAGAAAAATATAATTATCCACATCTGAATCTCTTTAGATTTCACGAAAGTAAAATCCGCATACATGAGAAGCGCGTGTAGAGCAATGTGAGAAAAAGATTTGGTAATTTATGGTGATTTTTTTTAGCTTGTGAAATTTGCACTAAATTTGAGGAGGAAACAGTAGAGTAGATAACGGCACAGTGAGAAGAGGGCCGAGAAAGCAAGGCTGGCAATATGGAGGGAAATCATACAAATATGAGCTGGCTGATGCTGACTTTGGAGGTGCCTTCGTCCCCTTCTCGGTTTCCAATTTGCATGCTAATACCGTAATTTTCTCAATTAGATTAAATTGTCTGATTAAAAGAGAAGCCACTTAACATAATTGGTTACTACGTAATCAAATATAATTAGCATTTGCATATGAATGGTATATACATTGGTCATTGGGCATAATCTCCCAAGTCCCACCAGATTGCTGTTAACAAATAATAGTAACAATTGGGTTGGTGTGTATTATGTGGATTTATTTATAGATATTATTCGATAAATAACTGTTAACTATTAGTTATTTTCATTAACTGTTTATGATACCTATTTAAATCATAATTAGCTGTTTTAAGGAAAAAAATATGATTAAAAATTAGTTATTTGTAACAAAATTGTGAGATAAAAGACACAATGAATATGCTTTATGTTGCTTTGAACAAGTGATGGGAAGAGACATAGCACTTTTTATTTTTTCTCTAATTATTTATTGCTTTTTTCTTTTTTCTTATGTTTATACACGAAGTTTAGTTCGTATCCATAACTTCAGTTATATAGCACTAGAAAAAGACTTTTGTGCAATTCATAAAAAGAATAGCATTATGGTTGTCCAACACAACAGTAATAAATGAGAAAATAATAGACCAAAAATAGCACAATATCCGATAATTTCAAATTACACTGGGAAAAAAAATACCAAAAGTAATATTACAACTTATTAGCTATACTAAGCTGTAGAAGATGGGGTAATGATTAGATTAATTACATCTAGATAGAGCATAACAGTGCTAGAAAATAAGCAGAAAATATTACCAGTAATTTCAGCACAATTAACCCCAGCAACCAGACCAAAAAAAAAAAAAGAAAGATAATATAATTACAATTTTGTTAAAAATAAAAGGACCCAACCAATAGCAGGCAAAATCACAAACAACAAAAGCTGGCCTCTAGTATCACTCCCTCCCTCAGCAATCATGGCAATTTAACTAGCTTGGTCCTGTTGGACCGAAAACAGAAGCCCAATCCGAAGCCCAATTATCACCCCATTCGCACTCCTCATTCTGTTGATCTGGTTCAAGGCTGGCTGGAGCATGCTGTATACCCCACCGCAACTTTCTTATTATTTGGTCGCACAATGAGGCTACTTCATTGGTTGCTTTGCTTCTCGTGGGTCACAACAAGTAGCGTTTATTGTGTTTCAGTGATTGGTAAATGCATTATGCATCCACATTTGGTTACTTTTCTTGGAAAAAGTCACCTATTCAAATTATTCTCTCATAGTTGCTTAGGGTTGACCTTTCATCTTCTATTCAAATCATCATAATTACATGCTAGATAGTGGAACTCCTATTACGTGCTTTTGAGATGGTAGTTTGACACTTATTCCCCCTTAGCAACGTCTCGAGTTCAAGTCTTGTAAATACAGAAAATTTGTGATGAAGAGTTATACCTCTTATTGGGCTAATAGTAATTCGACTCCAATAAAATAGAGGATCTAAGATACACACACACACAAAAAAAAAAAAATAGATTGTTCAAACGTGATTTATATCAAGGTTTATAGTGATAGTAAAAATTTCAGATACATGGGTACAAAATTTTCTAGTTACCACTATGAATCTCATATAGTAAATGGCTAATGAGTTACAACTATTATAATAGAGGTGACCATTAATTAATTAGTGAATCAATGCATATTTATTTAAATTGTTTGGTATTTGTTTGTTTTAAATGAAGAATTGCGTGTAGAATTTGCAATGGAAAACCTTGTAATAAAAGAGTTTTGTCATGTAATGACTTATAGTTAGATCAATTTCAATTAACAGGTAATATAAGAACAAAAAATCAGCTGACTAATTATTGTCATTTTTCATTAGCTTGTTGTTTATGATTTACAAATTGCAACCCCGATACCACATAATACTGTTAACAATTAAACTTGTGGGACATGTCCTTTTATATTGTCAAACTAATAGCAAGCTGCTAGCAATTAAAAGTTTTAGTTAGTCAACACAAGTTGATTCAAATGATTTGATACTTGTTCTGTTTAAATAAAATTTCAAGTTCGAGTCTTGTAAATGGAGAAAGTATGTGACGACAAAGTTCAATCTCTTTATGAGCTAACAGTAACTCAACTCTCACAGCAGAGACCCAAGTATCCAAAAAAAAAGTTCCGATCGATAGAGGCATAATCTCGAATCTCAACTAGAGGTGAGAAGTGAGCTACTTCGACGGCAGCGACCTTGCCCCCCCAACCAACTTCGAACTAGCCTAGACCTAATGGTCAATCGATTACTGGTTGATCCGCCTCAACTTGTCAAGCAATAAGAGGCAGAATGAAAATTTGACGAATTCAAATAGTTAGTCAATATATATAAGTCCGTAACCCATTCGGCTGACCTGCAAAATCGCACCACCTTGGACGAGGGTCCAGCTCCACCAACTCTAACCCATAACCCATAGGTTGCCCCAGCCCGGCCTATGTCCTAGCCATAGACTCTCAACCAATCAACCACGCGTCTCATCTATAGTTTTCCGAAGTCTACGGCGGCTGCCAACATTGTGTGCGAACTCTTCCAATCACACTCCCCCTATTTTCTGGCCCCCTTTCCCAAGACCATTCCAAACTACATACCCAAATACCAAATGCAAATTCTGTGATTCCCCTCACCTCTTCATCTCTCTCTCCCCTGCCACAACCTCGGCCTAGGGTTTATCAGAAACCCTCTCTATGTCGGCCTTTCTCTCTCCTCAACCCTTACTCCAACCCTTCCCTTGCGGGACCCGAACCCGGCCCCTCCAATCACCCGTATTCCATCGGACCCACTACCCCAATCTATCGAACCCCAAACCCCTTTTTCGGGTGGTTGCCAAATTCGGGTTCTTGAGCTCGGGTCAGCTGCCCGACCCGGAAAAGGTTGAGGTTACCATTAGGGAGCTGTTTGGTAGAGCTGAAGGTTTGTTTTACACCATAGCTGATGCTGCCGTGGCTAATTCTGATGCTGTTGCTAGTTCGTCCGATACGGCCAAACAGAGTGGTGATTGGCTTTCTGGAATCACCACTAGTTTGGAGACAGTTCTTAAGGTAAAAATCACTTTCTTAATTATTGAATATCGGTGGGCATGAGTTGAAAGTTAGGTTCTGAAATAGGCTCCAGTTCAATGGAAATTTGAATTCTTAAGGCAAAATCAGATTTTTGTTATTGAATTTTGTGGGCATGATTTATGATTTGAGGTTCTGAAATGGGTACTATTTAATGTGAATTTTGGGTGGAAATTTTGACAGGTTTTGAAGGATGGGTTGTCTGCATTACATGTACCCTATCCGTATGGGTTTGCTATCATATTGCTTACGGTGCTTGTGAAGGCCGCCACATTTCCTTTGTCCAAGAAGCAGGTTATTTTTTCTGGCCCCCCTTTTTTGGATCAATTTTAGTAGTGTGCAACGTGATTGTTTTCATTTGTTGATTAAATTCCTGAGTAGAATTGACTGAGAAGCAACTCTAAGGGGATAGAGAGGGAGAGAACATGATGACTTTGAAGTATTGGTGGCCATTTGCTTTAGATATAATGAAAATGAGGGAAGGAGTAAAGGGAACAAAAAAGATGGAGTCAAATTGTGGGATATTGAGTAAATAGAAATGAAGAAAATGAGAACCGAAAGGAGAATCTGCAGTGGAACACGATTGAAAAGGGAGTCTGCTTATCACTTTCGTTGCCAGAGCAAGTTCATTTGGGTTGGTTTGGGGGGGGGGGGGGGATTCCTATTAAAGATAACTCTAGGACCATTCTGGATAGTTCAACTGTATTCTATACTCTGTGATCCCATTTTTGGGTGTGATCAAGTAACACTTCAAAATCTACAAGATGATGGTAGTGAAGTCAGTGTGCTCATTAAAAGGCTCCAGATCTAGTGCTATAAGATTGTCTTTGGATCCCCGAAAAGGAGTCTATTGTTCATCTTTTGAGATTTCTGTAAAAATTTGTAAGAATTCTTGACCACTCCACATGTTCTCCCGTTTTCAAGACCAAGCTAAGACAATATAAAGTGCAGTGGATATGACCGTAATGACGGGCGTTTTGCAATCATCTTTTCAAAATCTATAATGTGGTGGATGGAATCTGTTCAAAATCCTCCCAAAAGCAAAGGCGATTATGCTTGATTTTCAAGTTCTCCTGTTTTCAAGACGAAGCAAAATACGAAGTGCAGTGGACATGACCACAATGGTGGTCTTTTGCAGTCATGTTTTTAAAATCTATAGTGTGGTGGATGGAACCTTCTCAAAATCCTCCCAAGACGAAGACTTATATGCTTGATTTTCAAGATTTTAGGCGAAATGTCAATATAGTTGTCAAATGGTGCGCATGTGCTATTCTTGAACCCTCAAAACTTTTTAGATTGTTTAGGCGTACTCTGAACACTTCGGAGTTTATTATATACGACCACAATGCTCATGCGCCTTTCTGAATTATGCTTCAAAATATACAGATTGTGCTTATAAGGTTTTTGCGCTCATGGAACTTCTTTGGGAAGACATCTAAAACATGTTAGGATGTTCAGGTGGTGTAATGATCGGAGCCTCTTGAATCCACTAAAATGAAGGCTATTACATGCAATTTTGTGATTTGAGGAAAAATGTTAAAGTAGTTGTCAAATGGTTGTTATGTTCTCTTTTGATTCGTTAAAATGTTTCCTGGATTAAATATTGTGTGCACCACAAATAATACCCATCTTCGGACTTTTCTGGAATCAAGCTGAAAAAGTAACGAGATGATTCGACTGATATCTTTAGACTTTGAAATTTGTGGGGGCCTATTTGGTTTGTCTTAAAATGTTTTGTAGTAAGTTGCTAGAGTCTCTAAGAGCTCAAAATAAAGGCTGTTGGTTTTCTGGATTTGTTTGGAAAACCAAAATGTGTAATTAGTTATCAATTGGTAACTTTTATGCTCCTGGTAACCTATCCAATGTTCACCAAAAATTTGGACCTCTCTAGTTTAGAGTGCATTACATATGACTCTAATGCCCATTTTTGGGCATTTTAGAATTAAGCTTCAAAATATACAAGAGGGCTCTATCATAGGTTATTTCTATGTATAATAGGTTGTGGTATCCCTATGCGGCTGTACCTGTTCAAAGTGCTTTTATCTTGACAACCTAGGTAGGTTCATCATGTGGATAGAGTACTACTTTTTAGGCATGAGGATAACGTATTCCTTGCATCTCCCTCTGTACTTTATTTCAATCAATTTTGGCAAGTTGGAAGTTTCAAGGGTTGCCTTGAGATGACATATTGTTTTTGCAGGTAGAATCTGCTATGGCTATGCGATCCTTGCAGCCTCAAATAAAGGCTATCCAGCAGCGATATGCTGGAGATCCGGTATCTTTTTCCTCTAATACTCCTCGTTTAGTTTCTCCCTTTATTGGTGAGGCAGATGTTCTGTGATCAGATTTTCAAGACTTTTCTTCTTCCCTTGGGCACTGGGGAACTAGGCACTCTTGATGTTATTAGCTTGGTTTTTTGTGGCTTTAAATCTTCGGGTCTGTTGTTTGAAGTTATTGATATTTTTTAGTTCATACTTCATACCTTCCTGGAGTAGGAACTCAGTCTTTTCTTATCAATGTAATTTTGACAGTAACCTAAATACTCAAGGCTATGGGTTGTTGGTGGAACTTGAATGAACCTTTTACTTCTTACCAATGCCTTCTCCTTCTCAACCCTTTCGTCTTATGTAATTGAACTTGTTGAAGCCATGATCCAGTGGAAGAGAAGATAGCCATGCATGAAAATCAAAGCTAATGTTGCTTCATTGTTCATTCAGGAACGAATCCAACTTGAGACAGCTCGACTATATAAACTTGCTGGCATTAATCCACTGGCTGGTAAAATTTAAGTCTTTTTCTGTTGTTGCCTATTTGTTATGGTACTGGCTTTTTTTTTTGCTACATCAACTGTCAAAGTATTTTGTTTTTTTGGTGCCTTGTTTGGTTGATCATTTTCTTTTGCCTTTTGTTTGACCTATCTGTTAGGATGCCTGCCAACGCTGCTCACAATACCAGTGTGGATAGGTCTATATAGAGCCCTTTCTAATGTGGCAAATGAGGTATTAGAGCTTAATTATTGTTCTTAATATCTATTGGCTGGTAATCTTTGCTGCTGCCCTGGTACTTTATGTTGCATTGAGCTGTGGAAATCCTTCTCACTGTTTTGGCTAAATCTTTCTTATTTTTCTTTTCAATGTAAAGGGACTTCTTTCTGAGGGTTTCTTCTGGATACCCTCCCTAGCCGGTCCCACAACTATTGCTGCCCGGCAAAATGGAAGTGGCATTTCTTGGCTTTTCCCACTTGTTGTAAGTGTTTGCTACCCTTGGTTTTGGTTAATTGGCATTCATAGTTCATATTTGGGAGCCGATCTGAGTTCTATTACTGAATGTGGCACTGTATTGTGTATGCGAGAATAATCTTATTAATGATTTTTGTCAGTGTCCAGTAATTGGAAGTTAATTTCCAAAGAAAATACAGCTTTAGATCACTTTTCCCTAAATTTTTAATCAGCTTTCTTCATTTGTATCCCACAGGATGGTCATCCACCGCTTGGGTGGTCGGACACTCTGGCATATCTTGTTCTGCCTGTGTTATTGGTTGTGTCACAGTATATATCGATGCAGATCATGCAGTCATCTCAGGTTGCTCAACTCCTGTTCCTATTTTAGGCAAATTGACATTTCTTACCGTATTTTCTTTCATCTTTTAAAATTACCATTTATTTGAAATTCCTATAATATATTGACAAAGTTTGTTGGCAAGTTGCATATGTTGTCTATAGACTTGAAGTTAAGCATATTGTATCAGGTTAGGCCTGTGATTGTTCGTGGACAGAGCCTCACTGTTGTATCAGCTAGATTTAGAGGGTAGTGAAGGAAGAAAAATACTTTTAGTAAGATTTTGAAGTTTTTGTATGCATGTAGCTCGACTGCTCGAGGTTTCCAAGAATACTATAGCCTATGAAGGATTGAGATTACAGACAAGTCCAGTGATCGGTCTACTGGACTAAGTTTCTGTCTTTCTACTAACAAAGACCAGTTTAATTGCCATTCACATCATGCTTCATCATGTGGGATTCCTTTGGGATGCTAATCATTTAGACATTCAATGTCTGTTAGAATTCTAAAAAAATCTGGTTAGTTAAGTTGCAGAAGACCCCCCTCCCTGCATATGCCACATCGCTCTTGTTTGTTCGCTTCATTTTTGGGTGGTTACTTTTGGGGGCTAACCCTTTTTTCTTTTGTAACCTTCAGCCTGACGATCCAAGCCTGAAGAGCTCACAGGCAATAATGAAGTTCCTCCCTTTGATGATTGGTTACTTTGCCCTCTCGGTGCCTTCTGGCCTTAGCCTATATTGGTTAGCTTTCTTGTCCATTGTACGTGGTTTAAAACCTTTAGAGCGTACATTGCAATTATCAAATGGTTGGATTTCCTTTGTAGGTTAACGAATAATATATTGAGCACAGCTCAGCAAGTGTGGCTTCAGAAGATGGGGGGTGCAAAGAACACAATACCCCAGCTTAGAGATGATATTTTCAAAGAAGAGAAGCCACAGCCTCAGAAGCTCACTTTCAAAGAAGAGCGAACACAACCTCCTAAGTTGAGCCAAACAGAGGAAGTATCGCCTTCAACAGGGCTACGCCGGGGAGAAAGGTAATCACTGATTGTACTATTGGCTTCTTCTAGTATTGGGCTTCGGTGTTTGCTCTTTAATCTTTTCTTATAGATTTAAGCAACTAAAAGAAGAAGAAGCTAGGAGAAAACGCCAAATGCAAGAAGCGAATATGAAACTTGAGGGGGCATCAATTCAGGCTGCTTCAATTTCGAAGGAGGAAGATAAGAAGCAAGACAGCTCAGTCGGAGCAGCAAATGGCACAGCAGCTCACGTGGTCGAGGGAAAGGATGACATAAATCAATCTACAGCCTCTGCCACCAACTCAGTTAATGGCGGAATGGCTGCGAATGGGAATGTTATTGAGAAGGGTTCAAGGGAAGATGAGAACACAACTGATCTAACAAAAGAAAACGGTAGACCAGCCAGTGATATCAATGATGGAAGGGAGGAGCTTGTTAAGGAAGATCTGGGGAAGGTACTTTTATTCTAAGAAGCTTATGTTGCTATGTTTAGCAAGACGGGTAAAAGAACTTCATAGTTTTCTTATTTTTTGTAGGATGCTGTGGAGGTTCACAGTAGAATGGGTTCCGGAGAGGGGACCTCTTAAATCAGAGAGCAATATGAGGTAGGGATTGTTCGGGCATGAGAAGATTACACATTTTGGGAAGATTCTTGACTAATTAAACGGTGTGGATGCTTTCGAGCTGGTTTACTATTATTTTCAGCAGGAGAATCTGGTGCCATCGAAAGCAGTTTATATTGATGGGGAGGCGGAGTTGTCTAATGTCACCTAAGATTATGTGGGGTTTCTAAGCCAAGCAGTCTATTTGGCTGTAGGCTTATTGGGTGCAAAATGGGAGAAGTGAGAGATAGTGTAGTTCAGGCAGAGGGGAAACGGATTGGATATACCTCAGTCACAAAGGTATCAATCTTGCCTATTTTCAATTTTTTTTTGGTCCAATTTCTATTTGGCCTTTGTTATTTGTTTTGGGTAGTTCTAATGTACTGTATTCTATTACCGGATCGTATGTACATAAAGTTTTGTAAATGAGCTGAAAATTTAAAGTCAGCTGGAATATGAGAAATCCAAGATGGGTATATGCTCATGTTCATGTTAACTTGCACCATGTCATATTTTAAATCTTGTCAACCCCCCAACTGTTACGGGCACAGATATTTTTAGTCCGTAATTACGTTCTTGATGCAACCATTCTACTTTTTCGAGGCAAGGTTGTGCACAATCGGATCTCTCCAGACGCTACTTCAATGGGATCTATACTGGTTGTTGTCGAGGGTGTTGTCGTAGACTCGTAGTGTAGTAAAATGGTTGAGGGTATGATGGAGTAAGATTTGGTGGAGGTAGGTTGGGAGGCACATCTGTTCAAGATGTACTAAGCTAAATGCAGAAAATAACTTTTCATATAAGTTCAATGAAAATACATCGAGAAGAACAGGGCATAATTCATTGCCTAAACTTTTGTTTGAGCAATGCCTAGCTTATATTGTTAAGTGTACGTATATCTAAGGAGTTACATGAATACATATAAAATAAAATTAGACTGTATATTATTCAGAAGTATCATCTTTTAGCATGCAAGAAATTTTACCTCTTTTTGAAACAACAATATTCCGTCTTATTTTCATCTTAGATTAAATTAGATGGGGAAGTTTGTTGGCAATCAATTGTAGCATTGAAGTTAAAATTGTAATTTAACAGCCAGCATCAGATCTTGCTTTCGGTTAATTGTAAGATAAACCAATTAAAGTGGAGATTAATGCTTAATACGTGGCAATCAACAGTTTGGGGAAGGGGGGGTTTATTAACTAATTACTTGTTTATCCGAATCCATGCATGGAAGTGGGAGTGCTTATCAATTGCTTTGTTTTGTGTGATTGCTGAGTCATTGGGGCCATAACTCGGCGCGTGCTCCATGACTCGTACGTGCGTTTGTATATAAAATTCAATCATACTCAATAAATAAATCGAGGAAAAAAGAAAACTTAATTGTATGTAATATACTAATCCTTGAATGAAAATGAGTAAGACAAGAGTGTTCAATGCATACTAAAATAGCAGTGAAATTTTGCAATATTGTAATTGATGAGAAATACTTTGATGGTTTTAGATTATGCAACATTTTGAATTGAATGATTGAATTTGAAGGTAATAATTATGAAATAAAATTTAGCGTTAAGTCACATTCAATTAATAATATTCACTAATTAGCTATATCAGTTATATATAGCGAGTTACAAAAAGAACTGATTTTATAAAAGTCTACTATGATTCTAGTATTAGACTGTAACTACTTCCTCCAATCAATTTGTATATGTCTTTTGGTCTTTGAATACATAAAATGATTAATATGAAGGCATCGAAAAAGTAAGATAAGAAAAAACACATCGATAGTTTAAAATGTGAATTCTCTATAATACTGATACCTTTTTCAGCTTTTCATTTTGTGAAGAGTATGTATGAAGAAAAAGAAAAAAGTAGACTAAAATTTGGTTTCAAAAGGATTGAGTTGGGAGAAATGAATGTCCAAAAATTGATGAATGACAAAGAATATTCAATGCCTTAAGAAATTTTTACTTGAGCAACGGGTCTTCTTAGATGAAATTATTTTCTTCTTTTTTTTTTTCCCCCTTAAGTTCTTTCTAACTTATTACATTTGGCCTTTGTTAGCATAGATTTTATATATTAACAATTTAAGCCATGGTTATTCGGTCCAAAGGTTCACAATTTGCCAAATAGATGAATGGTTGGTTGAAGTCTTTAGGGTTCATTGACATGCAAAAGAACTGAGAGATGTTTTTTTTTTTCCCCCATTTTTAAATGTGTAGAAGGCATAAAGATATATTTAGGTTAAATTTAAGCTCCAACATTTGACATTTTTACTGAAAAATTTTATTAGTTGAGTAGACTTATTTTAATATGAGACAAATTCTCAAATAATTTAGGATTCATCTTGTTTTACGTAATGTTTTCTATTCTATAATAAAGTATGTAAAATTAAAGTTATCCTCTTGGAATACAACAATGTTAAACTGTATACTACTCTTCATCACTTACAACTGATTCTTGTGATTCCACATAGTTGATTGCTTATCACTAAATTTTATCACTAACTGCTATTTTTAGATGTCGGAATGAATAGGAGGTTACAGAAGAAGAATCACAAGTGTTGGGTGAGCTTTTCCCGTAACGGCTATGAGGAGCTTAGTGGGACCTTCTGGGGGTGGTTCATTAGGTTTCCTTACTTTCAGTTATACTCCAGCAATACTTTAAAGAGAGTGTAAACAATGTGTGGTAAAGATTCAGGACCTGACGTGATTTCGATAGGTAATAATTGTCCACCAAAAAGGAAAACAATGAGCAAAACACAAAACATGTGAAACAATCTCTTAAAATGTAACAAATTTATTCAAATACAATTTTTTTAAAAAATAACTTTTATGTTAAAAAAACTGCAGATATTTTCATTTGATTGAGCAATCTAGAAGATTCGCAAGGGCATTTTAAGCGCAATTTTTTAATTATTTTCTTTTTTTCTTATGGGCACGCTCAAGAAATCATAAGTGTCTTAGTGCACAAGTTCTAAATATCGACATAATTTTTATATTAGACGGTCTCATTTCACAATGCAAGCTGCTATAGGAGGTCTTCCAGTGTAAAATAAATGGTGATGTGTAGTGTAAAGGGAGGCATTTCTCCTTCTCTCCTTGGCTCGATAGACACCTCATCAACAAAGTCTGCTCTCTCTCTCTCTCTCTCTCCCCCTCCCTCCCTCTTAAAACGTACACCAAAGGAGGAGAGATTGGAGGGGAGAGAAGCGAGATGAGAGAGAAGCCCATCTGACTACAAACACCAAAATAGATTTTTATCCTTCTTCATTTCATGTAATCCATTGAACAAACCCAACAAATTTTCCTCATCCTGCTCCTCATCCCTCAGAAGAAACAATCCTTCTGATTGCCCATCATTATTCACTTTTTTTTTGCTCCTCCTTGTTAAATAAATTTTATCTGTGGATCATTCAATCATAGTCTAAAGTTGATGACTTTGAAGCTTTTTCTCCAGAACCATCGATTCTTAAGGTTTGAATGGATCCGAATTTCATGTGAATTCACTTGATAGTTCAAGGGTGCATATGGGTCTTTATGGATTCTGGGTTTTCAACAAATTTTGTTCACCATTTTCCAGATTTTGTCGATCTGTAGTGATCATCATGTGTTGATATGATACAGGCAAGGAAAATCGGTTATTCTGACAAATTTTTGTTATTTCTCCTCTTTTAGCTTAGTGGATGAGCAATTTGAGCTCTTGTCCCCATATTGATTGATGAAAATCAAAGTTTTATAGAAATACTTATAACTTTGATAGCTCCACTGAAGCCCCTATGTAATTTTAAGATTACTCTGTTTGTTTGGGAATTTTGTAGATAATTGTTGTTTAAAATGGCTCTTTTTCTGCAATTTCTGTAAATCAGACTTCTCTTTTGCTCAGAAAATACCTTGTTGGAGAGTATTACTATTTTTTTTGCAATAATTTGCCTGTACATTCCATTTTCTACTTAATTTGGTCCATCAAGTTCTTCAGGGTCTTGGATTGCCATTTTGGACAATTGGGTATTTTTCCAGTATAAATTTCTCGTGTCCACCCTGTAATGGCAATTGATGACATGCCCATGAAACTTGTTAAAGTTGACCTTGCTCCCTTGAAGCTGTTTGCTCTTGGGGTTTTTATTTTCCTTTTTCTTTTTTGGTTTTTTTTTTTTTGGGGGGGGGGGGGGGAGGTTGGAGGGGATTAGAGGATGGGAGATTGAATTAGTTTACTTGGTTAACTTTTTTTCTATGATTGGCAGTTTGAAGTGTGGCTATTGTTTCCTCATCTTTTATTCTACCCCAACTTGTTTGGGCTTGTCTGCAGTAACATGTGGTATTTTAAGCTTCTATGCATGTTCTCATTCTGAAATTGCATTGTGACTGTGAACTGTTTGCCTCACATTTTAACCTCTTGTTATTGGGAGCAAGACTGAGTACATCTTTAACCTCATAGGTTGTGATGAGATTCATATTAACAATGCGGTACGAAGTCCCCTTATACACATTCACACACATACTTCAGGTGTTGTGATGAGATTCATACTGGGTGGTTGTTGTTCTTGATGCTTTTCTCTGGCACCACAGTTGATTGCATTATAAAGAAATCTTCTGATTGATCGCTTGTTTCATGTAGGTTTGAGAGCTGAACTGTGTGATTTTTAGTGCAAAACTCAAGGTGTACAACTTTTGTATGCAATGTGGATTGACTAATTACATTGATGAGTTTGTGACCACTTCCTATTCAATTGAATTGTGCAGAAACCAGTTGTTGGGGGCACTGCAGGAATTGTAGGCAGTGCCCAAATGGATGCCTCAACGAGTGGAACCGAAACAATCCATTTCCATAACATCTCTGATCAACCCATTGCTACCGCCCTTGTCACCTCCCCTAGACCAGCCTTTCAACGGCAAGTTCGGCATTGCTTTGGGCAGTTAACTCCTGGGGAGTTCCCCTTGGCAGCCAAGCCTTCCATTGTCCTTCATGTTCTTACCTCCCGCAATCTCGACCCACAAGACCTCGCGAAACTAGAGGCAAGTTAGTTCACTACATTAATTGTTCCTAATTTTAGGTGTTCCAGAAACTTAGAATTGATGATGCTGCTGATTTGAATTTGGCCTTGTTTTTATTGGTGTTTTTCAGGCAACATGTTCGTTCTTTAGGCAGCCAGCAAACTTTTCCCCTGATAGTGATTTATCAATAGCAGAGCTGGCTGCTCTTGATATGTGCCAAAAGAGGGCCATATTTAGATCAATGACTGCAAAACAAAAGAATGATTTTAAGGAAATGTGTGGAGGATCATGGAAACTAGTTCTCAGGTTTTTGCTGGCTGGAGAAGCCGGCTGCAGGAGGGAGAAATCACAAGCAATAGCTGGGCCAGGCCACAGCATTGCCGTGACCTCTAGTGGAGCTGTCTACTCCTTTGGTTCTAATAACTCCGGTCAGCTCGGCCATGGTGTAAACACAGATGGCAATGCAGCTGATGAATATCAGCCTCGCTTGATAAGGTTGTTAATCCTATAACCCATCAGCATTTTTCTGCTTCATTGGGAGCTGTGTGATGAGTTAATTTTAAACTCCTTTCTGAAGATATTTTTTGTAGGTCTCTTTTTTGGGTGGGGGGGGGGGGGGGATTCATTTTTGGTTAGGTGGGGTAGGGCTGCTTTTATCTAGACTTTCAAAGACCCCACTTTCGTGTGATCTGTACTGGGTGGTTGTTGACATGGTGTGGGGAAAACTTGTGAAAGAGCAATTGACAGATCACACTTATTGATGCAGATCCCTCCAAGGAATTCGGATCATTCAAGCAGCAACTGGGGCAGGCCGGACAATGCTGATTAGTGATAGTGGAAAGGTTTATGCTCTTGGGAAGGACTCATTTGGGGAGGCTGAGCATGGAGTTCAAGGTTCCAAAACTGTGAGAACCCCTCAGCTTGTTGAGTCCTTGAAGGACATATTTGTAGTGCAAGCTGCAATTGGGAAGTTCTTCACTGCTGTGCTGTCCAGGGAAGGAAGGGTTTATACGTTTTGTTGGGGCACTGATGGGAAGCTCGGTCACCAAACGGAGCCTAATGGAGTGAACCCACAGCCTTTGTTGGGTGCCCTCGAGAATGTACCGGTTGTGCAGATTGCTGCTGGATATTGCTACCTTCTTGCCCTTACTTGTCAACCTAGTGGCATGTAAGCAACTCGTCCCCTTTGAAGTTTCAAATTTATGTTTATACCTTGCGGGGTATGGTCTTTAGATGTCCTCAGGATTAGTTATATGTTAGCCTAATTTGCGCATTGAAATGATCTTCAAATTTTTCGAAGACTTGATTTTTAAGTTGCTACTGATGTCTGATTACATCTGGTGAAGACTGACTTGTACCTGAAAGATCTGAAAGCGGAGTAGTGGGCCCAGTACAAAAGTTTTTGCTCAATATCTGCTTAGGTTTTCTTGCAAACATTTGGAGTTTGGACAACCAATAGCATACACAAATAGGGCTGCAGCCTGAAAACTTGGCCTGACTAGATACAAATATCACTGACACGCACATGATGTCACTAAAAACCTGAACCAAGCATGTGTTACTCAAAACAACCTATTGGCCAGGTCTTCAATCAGTCTAATCTATGAAACATAAGTTGTTCTTGCTCCAATTTCAATGTCAGGTCAGTGTATTCCGTTGGATGTGGCTTGGGAGGAAAACTCGGGCATGGCTTAAAACAAGATGAGAAGTACCCGAGATTGATAGAGGAGTTCAAAACATTGAATCTTCAGCCAATGGTTATGGCAGCTGGTGCATGGCATGCAGCTGTTGTAGGTCAGGATGGAAGGGTATGTACATGGGGGTGGGGGCGGTATGGATGTTTGGGACATGGGAACGAAGATTGTGAATGCACTCCTAAGGTGGTGGAGGCCTTGAGCAATGTCAAGGCTGTTCATGTTGCAACCGGAGATTATACCACATTCGTTGTTGCCGATAATGGCGATGTATATTCATTTGGGTGTGGAGAATCTTCCAGCCTTGGACACAACACTGATGCTGATGGCCAGGTCTGCAATTCTTATAACCATGCTCTCTTTTTGTTTCTATTAATTATATTCATTACTAACCACTAAGATTCATGGCAATGACTGTAAAGTTTCACTATAATCTCTTATATTCTTTAGCCCATCGAATCGGTCTCTCTACTTGCACTAGTGCTTGTACAGGTAAGGTGCCTACTTCTGAATCTGTCATACCCCAGAAAGCGGGATCCACAATAGGAGTTGGTGTTGTGTCTATTTACAAAGTGTTATTAGGGTCCAATGCACACTACACACCCATGACCAGTTAGGTTACTCAAACCAACCCCAAAATGAGGTGACCTGATTCGACCAAGTCAAGCTAACTCAAGCCAATGTTGATTGCATTTTCTAGACGAACTTGGTATACATAGAACAAATTTTGAATATGACGTCACTCCAAAATAACCCAACCTAAACCCATTATGGCCCAAGTATTCTATGAAGTTGTTTATACTCGATCAAGATTTAAATTAGCTCAAACAACCCATTGCCTATTCTAGGATTATCTCCAAAATTGCAAGCCGGCAACTGACTGTTCTGTTTTTCATACAATTTGCTGGCAGGGAAATAGGCATGCCAATGTCCTTAAGCCAGAGCTAGTGACTTCACTTAAGCGAATGAAGGAACGGGTGGTGCAGATCAGCTTGACCAACTCCCTCTTCTGGAACGCGCACACCTTCGCTCTCACTGAATCTGGCAAACTCTATGCATTTGGCGCTGGTGACAAAGGTCAGCTCGGTGTTAAGCTGGGCGAGAACTTGGTGGAAAGGGGTAATCCCGAGCTTGTCGATATTGATCTTAGTAGCTAGCCATTATCTCCCATTTTCATCATCAAACTGCAGTGCGATGAGTGTCTGCATAAAAATGGAGGTGTCTAGAGGTTCGATTGTCTCTTCTGTAAATACCAAGAACATGGAAAGATTGTTAGATGAAACGTAGGAATTAGGATTAGGAGGCGCGGTTAAGCAAAATAGTTTGCATTATCATTGACTCCTCTAAATAGACACAATTCTGGATGCTTAAGGCACCAAGAGTCTTGTTTATTCGAATAGTTTCAACCCATCTATGTTAAATCATTGCTAATATTTCTGTTTTATGTCAGAATTAAGCACTAATTGCTGGATCAAATGCATTATAAGCTTTGATCTAGCATGTGTGCCCTGTATATGCGTGCATGCTTGTGGTTTCTAGGTTGAGTTGGTGCATTTGTTGGTGGTTTGATGAATTAACTGCTTTGAATTGTAATTTCATTGCTATTTACTAGACCCGTTGTGCATGTATCGTAGTACATTTTGAAAATATTCGATAACACAATTGATAACCAATACATTTTACGGATGTCTGTTAGTTCAACGGATAAAGTTTTGAAACCTAAAGTGGGATGATATCAACATAAACAACTTACTATCAGTGTAGGTGCAAGTTTGGACTTTTGGGCTCAACTTAAATATACACATGGACCACATGGTGCCCAAAAACCAATTCAGAAGGGAAAGAAGAGAAAGGATTCAGAGATGTTCTTGGGTAGTGGCCCACTGGGCCTGGAGGATTTAGTCTAATGTGGCCCAAGTCGAAAAGATGGCCGCATCTCAAATTCTTATTTTTTTGAGTTTTTTTGGGGTTCAAATGAGCCACGAAGACAATCCAATACAATAGAGGGAGGAGAAATCGAACCTAAGACTTAATGTACTCAGGATCTTAATTTTAACCACTTAACTAAGATCTCATCGATTCATCTAGAACTGTTGTTGTGTAAGAGTATGTTGAATTTATCTGCTTATGAATTAAATAAATACTATCATGGAGGATTGGAGAGTTCTAAGGTGATTAACTATATGTTCAATTGTTCATAGTTATGTTCATGTTAGATAAACTTACACAAAATTATAGTCATATGCTCCATGGTAGACAACCATGGAATAAGTTACACTAGAACATCTCACATTAAACACTTTAATATTTCCTCCATCTTAGAATGATTTTCTTCTTTATTTATTCATAATAAAAGAGAAAGAGAATTGCTTTTAAGTGAATCAACATGAGTTTTAATGCTAGTGTGTATTTTAAATGTGAGCAGTGAATAGATTAAGAGAATACTAATAAAAAAAATGAATAAAATCGATCAATACTTGTTCGTACGGTTTGATTTTTTCTCAGATAAGGTCTAAAATTTGAATTTTATAGATTATGGAAACCTATACTATGAAAACTTTACCGACTACCCTGATAGAGATAGACGGTTAGTATCTCAATTCTAATTAGTGTAACAATAAAAACCAAATCTATAAAATAAAATAAAACAAAAAGGAGGATTATAATAGTTATGCATAGAGTTGGGAAAAGCTGACCTAATACGATTACCGATCGAACCCGACACGAAATTAAGCGGGTTTGTGTATGAAGTTTGAATCCATTTAGTTAAATGGGTTG
This sequence comes from Carnegiea gigantea, assembly GCA_029747015.1. NCBI lineage: Eukaryota > Viridiplantae > Streptophyta > Magnoliopsida > Caryophyllales > Cactaceae > Carnegiea > Carnegiea gigantea. The sequence continues at coordinate 606,862 of JAKOGI010000250.1, read as the reverse complement.
ACATAGTAAACCCTTTTAATTAATTAGGTTAGGTTCAGGTTGAGAATCTGGACACAAAAAAAAAATATGTTTAATCTATTTAATTAAGCGGGTTAAATAGGTCAACTCGTTTACTACTTATTTACTATTTATCGTTTACATTTTTTGTGGGAATTAGACTTTGCGATCTCTTTTATGGACCTATTAGTTATTGACTTGCTGATTATACCCTTGCGACGCAAGGACATAAGTGAACTTTTTTTTAAATATACTAATAACACAATAGATCATTTCTTTTCAAATAGTAAAAATAAATTGATGTGTCAGATTATTTAATTATCAAAACTCGAGCGCTTTGCTAGATTTTTTTTATTGTAACAACATTTTCTTCATTCTTAATTTGAAGTCACTTTTTTATTTCATTTGTCCAGTATTTCATTGTTAAACAATGTATATTTTTTGAGAAAAAAATTTATTACTAAATAGTAATGACTATATGACATTGGGTGACTTTAATATATAGAATTGGTATTGCATTACAGAATAATTATTTTTTGAGTTACCATTGTTTCTTTTGCTTTTTTCATTAAATTATTTTAAATTCTTTTCATATATATACCATAATTATTTATTTACTACTGTTTAAGAATTGTCTAATATATGAGACGTCTTTTCTTTTGTGGGCAAGTTTTAGTAGGTAAATGGATCAACTTTTTTATTTTTCTTAATTTAATAAAAAATATATTGTCTTCTTATTAATGACTACGTAAGATATTTGAAAAGTGCATGCAAGAATTTTGGTCAATTGTTGTTTTAAGTTCAATTAAATATAAATAAGCAATAAAATGTATCAATTTTAAAAGTAGCAACGTAATTATTATTTTTTTGGGTTATTATTATTTATTTTATTTTTTGCCTTTTAAATCACTTAAAATTCCTTTTGTTTTCATAATATAATTATTTATTTACTATTTTCTTGTCAAAATTCTCTAATATCTGTAACATCTACTTTTATGGGCAAACTTTATGGGCCACCTCTTTAATTTATTAATGTAATGAATATTTTATTATAGTATATTAATAAACATATAAGATATACAAAAAGTTATTTTTTAAAATAAACATAGCATTGCATTAGTTAAACCATAAATGGACATTTATGTAGCTAATTAATTCTAGTGGCATTACACGTGACATCCTAGGTGACATGACACATGACACTCATGTGTTAATTCCATCCAACTTTTAATATATATATATATATATATATATATATATGATTGTTTAAGACTTGACTTGGACATGGTTTGTAATTTAAGTAGTTGGTTCTTATGTGAACTTTTCAGGCTATAAAATTATGTTACTGATGACTATTTTGCTGGAATAGGCTCGGAATATGTTAGAGCCTATAAGTTAGCTGTTATGTTATTGTACTTTTGAAAGCAGCTATTCCTTAAGAGACTAAAAATATATAATTTGTTCGGTAAATTATCTTTGGATTGAAATTTGTGTTGCAATTAAACGGGTTGATGGGTAAATGGGTAACTTAAACCTAATCCGTTTTACCTGTTTACGTGAACGGGTTAGATTCAGGCCAACCTGTTTAAATATTAAGCGGTTTGGGTTGAACTTTTTCAACCCGTTTATTAAACAGATCATGTTCAGGTTGGGAAGTTTTCAACCCGTTTAAGTTCGACACGAACACGAACCTGATCTGACGCGACACATTACCCAACTCTAGTTATGCAAAAGCAAGCATAATGTGCAAATACCATCCCGAGAATTGGATGAAAATATGAAATACACAAGAAAAAGGGAAATTTTTTCTTAAAATAGATAAATCCAACGTCCATACATGAAATAAATAATGGGGCCAAGACCCAGTTTTACCCATACGTGGGGTTTTATGGCCTGAAAATTTTGTTGCCATTTTAAAACAAAAATACTAAAAAATTTAAGTAATAAATTGGGCATCCTTGTGGGAAAACAATGTCCTCATTTTTGCTTTCTCGCTTTCTGAAAAACCATCATATCCTTAATAATTATACCTTCATATGTCTCCATTTTCTTCTTGAAACCCTACTTTACTAGTTCTTCCATTAGAGCTATTGCCTTCTAGTCGGTTATTGAGTTCTTCAATAATAAAATGATTTTTTTGAGATTAAATTAAAATAATTAGACTTCACAAATGGGCCGTGATTTATATTTTGGTCAAATAAGTCATTTTAGTTTTGAACTTTTTTTTTTGGATATATATGTTAGCCATTGGTGCATAAAAGCTTAATCCAAAAATGAATAAAATACCGATTAAAAAATTAAATCAAGACAATGAAAGTCGATCGCCTTAAAACGGAGATCTTTTTGTGTCATTTGAACACATAACCAAGTATATATGTCCTTTTCTTCATCTAAAAATGGCTAATTAAATTTCCTAAATTAGCGGTGATAACGGTCATTATCTACATTATCTTGTAAAAATGCATGATAGACAATCAACTATTAACAATAATTAGAAAAAAGATTGCCAAATCCCTCCCATTGGCCTTCCCTCCCTCCCAAAATAATTATTGCCTAATCCAACACCGACATTGCATTTGTGGGTAAATTAATTTCAAAGTTCTTAAATAATGTGATTAGAAATATTTTGACAAAGAATAAGTGGAAGGTATTTAAGCAAAAATGTGATTGGATATTTTTTTTAATTATTTTTTTTGGTGTTAAATGATTAAAACAATTGGATGAGCCCTCCACCTACTATACTTCTTGTGACTATCATTTAGAAGGGACGTGCATGTGGCGTACGAGAACATAATGTTGCCTAAATTAAATTATATGTGCAATTATATATAAAAAAATTCATTTGAATATTTTCGCCATTGAGAGGACCCAACAACATTTAATAAATCATTGAAAATTCAATCCAAATATAAAGTGAGTTTGACAAAGACAGAATTTAATATCGTTTTTCCGATAAGTTCCATTAGTTAGAATTAGTAAAAAATTGAGCAAAAACATTTTGATTTGAATATTACATTAGCTAATTCAACTATTTATCAAATTTATAATTTATCGTCCTCTTAACCGTTTACTTATATTAATTGATAAAATTCTTAAAATTAAGCTCATTTTAATTTGGTTTTCTCCAAATAAAAAAACCTTCAATTTCTATGTCATATGCCTTGAATATGCATTTCAAAGCCTCAACAATATTCTTCGATAAAAATATAACTTTATTGATAGTTATATATATTTTTCTTTTTTTGAACTCTGGACCTCTATTATCAAAGTTGAGGTAATGTTAATTCATTGAAAAATTAGATCTCGCCTATTTTGAACTGAAAATTTTATTTAAAGAGAATAAGTATCAAACTAGATCATCATCTACGTATTGGTATAATATCTACTTCAATATTGACATATATTTGCAAAATATATCTATATAAATATATCTAAATATTGGACATTGATCGCTTTTCGGTATCCAAAAAAAAAAGAAATACTTACAGAGACAATGATACAATTTGTGACAAAATGCAGGAGAAGACAAATGTTGGGGAGGTTGAAAAGAGGGGAGGAGAAGGCACATGGGCGTAACGTGGACGGTGTTGCATATTATATAATATAAAGTTTAAAAGTATTGTCACAAAATTCATGAATTCCCGGATCATACGGCCCTTCCATGTGGCATTCAATGTTGATATGATGTTTGATTTGTGGCAGCAGAAGCCTCTCAAATCTCCACCTTTCTCTAAAGCCAAAAAAAAAAAAAAAAAAAAAGCATTTTTGATTTGCATATGAGGCCTAAGGGTCAATATGGACGGCATTTAGCACTCAAAAATTTTTGACAGTAACTTCTAATTACTTTACTAAGTTGATATTCACAAGAATTGACACGATAAGTGTCTTTCAAATAATGTAACGGACCTTATTTTTATTATAGTTATCAACTATATTATTCACAGTCAGCTATATTTATGTTGAAATATAAGGTGTCTAATACTGGTGTTATATCGAAGTTGACATTTTTTAAAAAACTTTCTATAGTATTGGTTTGAAATGAAGTGTCGAGTGTCTGTGCTTTATCCAAGTATCGAGTAGTTGGTATGATATTTGAGGCAAAATCATAAATCTAAGTGAGGTAGATTACCAACATGGTAACATTTAAACTATTATGTTTCTATTTTAATACTGTGTAACTCTTTTTTCTGTCTAATTATAAGTGGAATATGGGCTTTATCAGGGGCAGATTTATGACTAGCCCAACAGTATCTACGGACACTCGTAACTCAAAAAAAAAACTCTAATCAACTTATTTGAAGGTTTTAAAAGTATTGTGGGTGAACAACCTAAAAAAGGCCCAATGAAACTTTAGATTGGCTTGCTGATTGCCTTATTTGGACAATGATTAATGGACCGTGTTGACTGCTGAACGCGGTCTAATTTAACATTTAGGCTTTGTTTATTTTTTTTAAATAAAATCAATAAATGAAATTTGATTCATCATGAGCTCAGCTCCTTGACATCTCTTCTGACTTCTTCGACCAGTGCCTAGAGAGAGCGACCTCCTCGAGACCCCAGTGCAACCAGCTCCTCAACTCTCGGCCCCACCACGGACGCCGCACTGCTATTGTCGGCTGCTAATACAACCATACCAGATGCTGCTGAGCCCAATGACCACCCGACTAGTCCATCACAACACCACCGATCAGCACGTAGCAAGTTAGGCTGTTTTAGGGTTTCGATTTGGCGATTTAACAGTTACATTTTTTTTATTGAATTACTTCTAATTGTTTGCTTCTCAATTCATGTTCTGTAGTAGAGATCGATTAGTGAAATTGTTCTATAATTCGACACCAAGTCTCTAATTTGACGCATGGTGATAAATGTTCGTAGGTAGATACCCCTAATTTGAAATCCTATATCCGCCACTGACTCATATGTACGTTATAATGTACCTTTGTTATTGAAATTTACTCTGTTTCTTAACACTTCTTCAAGCTTCTATTCCAATAATCTAACGCTAGATTTAGGTACGTGTGAGAACAATTAAATTATGATTTGTGAGATTAATTAATCAATTTGGATTATGGATTAGTGGCTTCATGTTAGACAAGGACTAAGGAAGGTGCGGAAGAGCACTAGAGAACGATCATACTTTTCATGTACGTACACCGACTAAATTCTAAATCTATGTTGTAATTACAATACATTTTTTGGAATTTTTGGAGATGTCACATGATATTTGTCTATGATTGTTTCTGCTTAATCATTCCAGTTATGTCATAAATTCCCAAGCTTCTATGCTTTAATTTGTTATCAACTTATGTTAGTTTTCTCAAATTACAAAGATAACAAGTAACAACTCCATAATTTTTATGATTTTAATTAATCATAAAGCAACATATTAAAAATTGCTTTAATTGATGATATATCACACATGAGAACTCCTATAAACTTTGGCTCAGTTGAGAATTCTTTTTTTAAAAGTACATTTTAAAATGTAATTTTGACTGGATTTGAGATTATCTTGTTTGTTTTGCTTTGCTTCCATCCTTGTAATGTTTCAAGCTATTACTTTTGTGTATATTTGCTTTATAAATGAATGTAATATAATGCATAAATAAGCTTTCCCCAAACATTTTGCAAATAAAATTTCAGTAAAAAGAATGATGAATAAAAACATAAGTCATTCAATAAGTTGACATAGCTCATCAGCGTAAATTTAGTTTGGAATTTCCAACCGCTCACAACAGTGACAATGTATCTAGCTAATACAGTTGATTTAATTTCTAATTAAGCTTATTTCTCATGCACCAAAAAAGCGAAGGAACAATTATAAGTTACAAAAATGTATTAATTAGTTTCTTTTCATCTATAAGACATAAACTTAGCTAGAAAGTCATTCAAAAAGGTAAGTAAATTCTGCATCCTAGTTGGAGGAATTGCTTTGTGCCTCCATTTTCTTAGCTCACCTAGGGCAAAAAGCACCCATTGATAATGGTCCAAGAAATGGACCACAAAAAGGTGGAAAACTACCATGAAAAGGAAAAGGGCAAAAGATAATTAAGAAAACAACACAAACATTAGAGTTTTTTTTTCTTCATTTTCTTTGTCCTATGCAAAATTCATTTTTCTAAGGGTGCCACCATAAGAGGGTTATGTTGGAATAAGACATCTTATCTAAGTTTTGGACACACACCCTCTTAAATAATAGAGCAAAGTGTCGGTGAATATCATGAGGAGGCTATCCTTAGATTGCCTAGTGTCCTAATCATGTCAAAATTTAGACTCCTAGGGTCACATTTTGGTAAATAAACTACATATATAACATTAAATTTGTCTAATTAAGAATGAAGATTATTGGCTAAAGGTCGTTTTCAAGTTAAAAGTACGTTGGAATATATGAGTAATAAAGTGATTTCGGAGGAAATTTCTGAGGTGCGATTGATGATAACATGGGACGAAGGAACGGGTTTATCTGACAGCTGACGTGCACCTGACGTCCTTCTCTCCAAATGGCCTAACCTACAAAAAAGGCACCCCCGGGCTGTGGACCGGGGAACGCCTCTCCGAAGCTCAAGTCAGCCCATAGTCCAAGTCAAAGGTCAATAGAGAGAGAGATGTAATGTCAATTCAGTGCGTCAGATTGCCAACCCCTTTTTCGAGGAATGTAGGTGACTATTTGTAGTCCTTTTGGAAAAAGTATAAAACAGTAATCTTACCTGGAACGCCACGCATGAGCTGTCGGTCCTGACAAGGAAAGATCCTGGGGGAACCCCTAGGGTTGCATTTAGAGCCCATTATTCGGGGTATGGGCCTTATATTGGGATTTGGATTGGATAGGCCTAATTTTGGGAAACCGAATTTTTCCCAATCATAAAGTTTCAATTTAGTAGGAAGTATTAAACTCTTGATTATGTTTAGGTTCTGGGTTAAAGTCATATTTCTTTGTTTAAAATATAGTATCTGTACATAAAAAAATACATAAAATAATGTATCTGAATGAAATAAAATTGTAGTAGTACTAAATAGGATTTTATTTCCAGTTGTTATGATTCAGACTCAGAGAATAATTTTAGGTTTAGTTTTCATCAGTTATATATTATAGAAATAAGCTATCAATATTAATAAAGTCGATATTTAAATTACTTTGTTAAAGAATCTCACCTTGAACCAAGTAGGATCCATTGCTTGCCCACAACACCATTATCTTTTCTAGATTACATGGCATAAATTAATGTTAAGGATAATTATTCAATTGAGGGGAGAGGGGAAAAGATTAACCAAGCAATATTGACAATTAAGGATGTTTTGAACTTGCTTAATTACCCACCCAAACTGCCAAATCATTAACCCTAGGAGCAATGAAAAACAGTACATGGGCCCCAATCATTCGGCCAATTAGATTTCCCCCCTTTTCACCAATTTTCATGCCCTCTTTATAAATACCCCATCCTCCTCTTCATTCCCTCATCTCCCTCCCCTTTGCTTCCCAACATCACAAAAAAATTAAATGCAAGGAGAAATGGCATTCAATCTCTCCTTCCTTTTGCTTCTCTCTACTCTTGCTCCCACCTTCACACACTCCTCCTTTGTTCAAGATCCCGACCTAATTGCCCAAGAAGTACAAGAGTATGTTCCCCCAAAACTATATATGCCCATTAATTTCTCAACACATTTTGCATTTTCTAGTTACCAAAGACTTAAATATATGCATATTGCTAAGGACATTTTTTTTATTGTGTCCCACGAATGTAGGACAGTACGGTAAGAGTATGATCCAACCAGCACATTTAGGTTAAATTTAAATTTTGGATTTTTCGACTTAGGAGACAGATAATATGCTGTCGTCAAACGAATTAAATATTCTTTGACGTATTTTTTCGTGGGGTATGTAGAATATCCTAGATATGTCACGTTATCATGTATGTGCTCATGACAATGTGGTATTGTTTTGTTATGTGACGCAGGAAAATTCATAATGCCTCAATTCATCGGAGGAGTTTGGGGTACCTTTCATGCGGGACTGGTAATCCTATAGATGACTGTTGGCGGTGTGACCCCAATTGGGAGAAGAACCGCCAACGGCTAGCGGATTGTGCCATTGGGTTTGGGAAGGATGCCATTGGGGGCCGGAATGGGAAGTTGTACACGGTCACTGACCCAGGGGATGACCCAGTGAACCCAAAACCAGGGACCCTAAGATACGGTGTCATCCAAGTCGAACCCTTATGGATCATATTTGCTAGAGACATGACCATCAGCCTAGAGCAAGAGTTGCTAATGAACTCTTTCAAAACAATCGACGGTCGAGGAGCTAGTGTCCACATAGCCGGTGGACCCTGCATCACCATACAATATGTGACCAACATCATAATCCATGGGCTTAACATCCATGATTGTAGGAGAGGGGGGAATGCTATGGTGCGGGACACCCCATCACACTACGGGTGGAGAACAGTATCGGACGGTGATGGGGTGTCCATCTTTGGGGGAAGTCACATATGGGTTGATCATTGCTCACTCTCGAGCTGCACTGATGGGTTGATTGATGCAATCCATGGGTCCACAGCCATCACCATATCAAACAACTATATGACCCACCATGACAAGGTAATGTTGTTGGGGCACAGTGATACTTTAACAAGCGATAAGAATATGCAAGTCACCATTGCTTTCAACCATTTTGGTGAAGGTCTTGTTCAAAGGATGCCAAGGTAAGTTGGCCTAAAGTATCACTTTTCTATATCCTTCTTTCCTTCCTCCCCCCCCCCCCCGAATTCGTTGTGAAAATTATATATGTGCATAAGATACATTTGATATTATGGTAAATTTTCAAGTATTTGTATCAATACACGTTGGTTTAAGTGTTTGACACTTGCTCTCCTTAAGTGAGGTTTCAAATTCAAGTATAGTGAATAGAGAAAATCTCTGACAGAAGAGTTTTACGTCTTTATGAGCTAATAATAGTCTACTCGAGTAATACAGAGGCTCAAAGATCAAAAAAAATTCTCAAATATTTGTCACTTTTCAAAGGACACAATACATGAAAATTTTCAACTATACACTTAGGGCATGCTCTTTTCGTTGGTCTTTTCTAATTTACCAACTTCAATCCACCTCAACCCACTTCAATAAAAAATACTAACTTCAATCCACTTCAACCCATCTCCTTCAAAGTTTTATTCTCACTATTTTAACCAACTTCTGCCCATCATATAAAAATATACCAACTTCAACCCACTTTAACCCACTTTAACCCACTTCAATCTATTTTAACCTACTTCAATCCATTTCAACAAAAAATACCAACTTCAACCCACTTCAACTTTCCTCAACCAATTTTACTCTTTTGCCAACCTCAGTTCACCAACGAAAAGGATAGGCTCTTACCCATAATTAAGAGATTTTTTAACTTGATAAGCGGCGTAAGCCAGGGATATTGGGAATGTTAGAGACCTACAAACACCAAGTTGGGATCCCAAATATTTTCTATTATAAATTCAAAAAATAGTATGAATGTAAAAAATTAATGCATTGCTTATACCTTATGAGGAAAAGCCAACTATGATTCTTTTTTTTTTTTTTTTGTTTTATGATGTGGCGAGCAGGTGTAGACATGGGTACTTTCATGTGGTGAACAATGACTACACACATTGGGAAATGTATGCCATAGGAGGGAGCGCAGGACCAACTATAAACAGCCAAGGGAATCGATTCCTTGCTCCTAATAACCCAGACAATAAGGAGGTAAATATTCTCTCACCCTCATAATCTAGCCACTATTATTGCATATTTGAATTCTAATCTCAACCACCCTATATATGCAAAACATAACGGACACTTTTTGTCGATTTTTAAACCCACTTAGTGCTGCATGCTTTTTGAATGAAAAGGCTGATCTCATAAATCAGCACAAGTCTTAATTTCTAAGTCGATCTGTACCATTCTCTTAAGCTGCTGATCAATGTGTATAAAAACGGGTTTACTACAGGTGACAAAGAGAGAAGAAGCGCCACAAAGCGAATGGAAAAACTGGAATTGGAGATCACAAGGAGACTTGATGTTGAATGGAGCCTTCTTCACCCCATCGGGGGTGGGAGCCTCTTCAAGCTATGTCAGGGCCTCCAGTCTGAGTGCGAGGCCATCTTCATTTGTAGGATCCATCACCATGGGAGCTGGTGCACTTAATTGCAAGAAGGGCTCTCGTTGCTAATTACTACAAATTTTACACTAAATTGTATTTATTAGAGGGGTATTTTATATGACCTTCTTTTTTTAATCCCTCCTTTTGGAGGGTGTAGAATTATATGTGAACATCAGCAACCTCTTTCTGCTTCCAAGAGATATCTCTAAGAAGGAAGAGCAGAAGTGTTGCAAAAGTTCAACTTAAGTTATAATCTAGATGACGTGATTGCTTGTCTTTAAAACTTCCTTATCATGGATTTTCTTCCACTATTTTACCTTAAGAACCTGTATATTGAACTCTACACTTTGACTTCTATCTCTTCATCTTGTACCAACAATTCATATGAATTTTTGACCCGTTGTCTAGCAGGAATGGAATGTCGTAGAAGTAAAATCCACACTAATCGGTTTTGTTGTTATATCGTATCACCTATAAAGGATGTGAGAAGACGTCCAACAGACTTAACAAGAAACCAATCGGTTTCACATAAACAACGTATAAAACTGTTTATGAAAACAGGTTTATTCTACAAATAATTAGTTTAATGACAAAGACGATGTATAAGAGGGTAACAAGAAAACGATCAATGTATAGCGGTTTGATGTAGAAATTCAGGGCCAAAGTTTGAAGTGAAGGCAAGATGACAAGATGTACTCACATGGAAAGCAGTAGAATGGGAATGGGTGATACTGATCCCATCATAATAATTGATGCTCATAATAATTGTTGAAAAGAGATGACAGAAACAGTACATTAAGAGGACCAATATCATCCCATCTAATCTCATCTCTTTGGGAGGTTATTAAATTGCAGCTGTTCCATCCTTTGAAAAAATTCGCAAAAGCAATGGATGGCTTAGATCTTGTCCCCCCTTCTATCAATCATGAACTTAGTCAAAACCAGGACATCGCTCTCACTCTGTAATCTGTGCGCTATTAATATTTTGATTCTCCTTCTGACAAGTTCAGCCTATCAGCATTGCAGGGTTATCAAAAACCACATAAATATACACGCATTGAAACTTACCTACATGGCAGATAAACTTGTGTAAAGAGTGTCATATGGTTTATGGAAGTAAATACTTCCAAGAGTATGATGCAGATTGCCCACAAGGGTGGCCCGAATCCTTGGTGTACTACTGTTATGTTGAACGTTCACAATGTTTTGTCGGCATTTACTCCCCTTTTAAATTGTATGTGACTATCAATCTAGAGCTGTACGTGCTTTCAATCAAAAGCAGACGCAGAGCCGCAAATAGGTCACAAAATCTTGTTTGGTATAATAGGTTTAACACTCGTTTGCGGATGAAGAACAGGGAGGGGGAAGCATTATTGGTTAAGAAAATTTTGAGTCATTCAAATTCAGGCTGGCTGAAATTCAAATGCTCCTGAATTTCAATCTAGTTCCAATGTTTGACAGCTAGAATCGTACCCACAAAAACAAGAATGGAATGATCAGAAAGGCAATTCAAACAGAACATACTATGGAAAAGGTTCGCGAAACAAAATTTCTGGGCAACTTAGGTACAATCCGTATTCAGAAAGGTTACACTCTTAATCATAACCAGCAACAAAAGTTTAACGGGCTTAACCCACATACACTATCAATATTCAGATGGGGTAATCACATCATCTATCTTCAAAATCATCTTCACAACCTGGGTTGCCAGTAATATCTGCTGCTGCTTCCCAATCAAAGTCTCAAACACATTCTGCTCGCGCATGTCATTCGTGCCAACATCATTGCAGTCTATCCCACAGCAAGGATTGTTCTCCTGCTCAAAAACCAGAAGGCGAATCAACGACTCTTGACACAGAAAATTTTGAGTTCCTTAAACCCAACATGAAAGTGATAATAGACAATCATGGCTACCTCCAGCAGTGTATTCACTTTTGTACATAGTTTTGCCTCTGTTTCTGGTAAGACTATTTTGGTCTTTTTTTTGGGGGTTGGGGGGGGGGGGGGGGGGGAGGGGGTGTTATTGCACAATGTCAGCAAGACCCTGTGAAGGACACTTTACCCAGAATCATACTAAAGCTCTCTTACAGAAGATACACTCTTCGGTCACATTTGGAGAAGAAATGGGAAAATAAATGATGTGAACTGTATATTTTACATCCAAGGAGACGGACAAGAAAAATAAAAATGAAGAGACTAGAAACAGAGACGCGGTTGAATGGCTAAAAGTATTACAAAGTCAGTTACCTTAACCTGCCGTGACTTCACTGCAGATAGTGTCTCAATTGGCTGAAGACCACTGTTCTCTGCAAGGGCCATGGGAATGGCATCCAAAGCATCAGCAAAGGCCCTGATGGCATACTGCAACACAACAAAACAGAAGAAAGAAGGCCGGTTAGAAATAAATGAACATTTTCAATTGCCATGGAGAAATGGAGGTTATCCTGTATTCATACCTGCTCAACACCTGGGTATCGATCAGCGGCTGCCTCTACAGCAAGAGAGCAAGCAATTTCAGCAGATCCGCCACCATAGACTATAGAGTTGTTGCGAATAAGATTTCTTGCAACACAAAGTGCGTCATGGATGCTCCTCTTTGTCTCTTCAATCATCATTTTGTTACCTACAGCGAGAAGAGATGCACAGGCATTTATTTAAAAGTGTCATTAAATTCTAAATTCTAATGATTTTTAACAAAGTGTATTCAGCAAACTGTACTATGGCTCACGAGCCTCACGCCAACATCTCCCACTCTGGTTCAGGAGAGAACATACCCAAAGGCAAAACAGATAATTCTTCTTTCTCCTATCTCCCAGTACAAGACCACGTTTTTCCATTCTTAAAACTATGAAATCTCACAAAATAACACTACGCCCATCAATAAGATGCACAGGCTTACTCAAATAAAGCCAGAATAAAAACGTTATAAGCCAAACATACATACAGACCAAGAAAATAGAAGAGAAAATGGATGGCAACGTGAACCTACCCCCACGGATAAATATGGTTACAGCCCTGGAATTCGCACAACGTTCAATATACAGCATCCGATCTTTTGTCGTACCGAAAGATTTCTCCCGAACCAAGCCAGCCTAAACAAATAAGGATCATGTCAACAATCAGGAAAATCAAGGACAACCAAAAAATGCAGATGAGAAAGCACAAGTAATCTACAAAGACATCGACTAGAGTTTTTGAATCTAGACAACTATTGACTCAGCTATCAACTCATATAGCTTCATGGCATTATAAGATTAGGAAATGTAATAACATATATTGAGAACAGCCAAAAAAAATTAACACAATATCCAATGTCCATCTAAGGGCCAGCTTCATTAAGCAAAAGCATGGCATCTTCACGAATGCTGAGTGCCAACATAGCTGATTTCACAGAGCATATATAAATGTACCAATGAGCACTACAATCCAAAATATGAACACAAGAAATTTTAAACAAAATATTTTGGCATACATGATCGGATGATCCATGGCAATCAAGATGTTACAATTAAAGCCAACCTGTACCAACTGTAGAACATATCTAGTGAAAACTAAGGATAACTCAGTTGGAGTAATCAGTATGAATCTTGAGGAATGGGGATCAAGTATCAAGCCTTTGCTTATTCATAAGCTACTTCAAAAGTCAGCATGAAGCAATGGCTCCATAGTGCCCTGCCAGTTACTACTCCCTCACTTACGACTTCTGCTTCTAAAAGAAAGTGAAAGCCACAAAATCTTAATGTGAAAGACCAGAAATGTATTTAAGTTTGCAAACCCTTGGAAGCCCTAGTCCTCTTTCTTGCCCACCCCACACCACCAGAGCATACATTATTAAATAAGGAATAGAAAAATGTCCAAAGGAACCAGTCACTATGTATGATGGATATACCAAGATAAACACACTGAAGCTAATGTCTGACAACTCAAGCCTAAATTGTCAGTTTGTCACAACAGATTCTTCAGCCTTCTCCACGAACTCATTAGGGAGAAAACACACAAATGGAAAGTAACATCTACATTCACTGCTACTTCCCACCTCAGCAATGATGGTATAGGAGAAGATACAAGGCCATGACAATTTGATGCAGGGGTATACTTCTATATTTCACTGAAAATACTAGTACAGCTACCGACTAATAGTTTTGACTCAGTGGTTGCTATCTCACAGGACCATCACTCTTCAGCGAAAGCCAGTCTTCCTATGACTCTTAGCATGAGGTTTAAGTTACACATGGAAAAGCAATCCAAATAGATTAGAGAACATACTCTCATAAGGGTAAAGCATGTTAGAACTAATGTGAATACATAGACAAAAATCAATAACAAATGAAACAATAATTCAAGCTAGCAAAGGGGAGTCCAATCCATACCTGGCCCAGCTTTTCAGGGGTTAGTTCTTGAAATCTTGGGACGATTCTTCCACCTGAAAATCCAAGCAAACAACAGCCATACAAATATTAAAAGCTAAATCTCAGCATAGTATAGCAGAAAAAAGCAAGCAATGCTATGGATATTTCACAAAATCAAGGCAGCAAAGCAAACATGCACTTTACAGTGGCACACATTGGACAGCATAAATCTGAAATAAACCCACCCCTCACAAAGGCAGCGTAAAGCTGTTATGTATGAGGCAGTACATATGCGCAGTATGCCATGCAAGGTACAAACAAAATCAGGGAGATATATATGTAATATTGCATACCTGTAGCAATTGCTATGAGCTCCAATTCCACACCACCAACCCATCTCACAGCTGGCAAATTCCTATGCATTAACAAATGATTTGCCTCATCATCAAATCCCCATTGACAGATAACCAAGGTAGTGCCAACATCCTGCACCTCATAAACTCAACAAATGAGATACACATGTAGACTTAAATAAATAAATAAAAATAAAGCTACTGCAGTTGCACAACTCAGCAATCAAACAGAAATAGTACATGGATGCCAGTCCAGCAATCCTATAGGTGCACAAACTCCACAAGAACAAACAGCAACGTCTCCAACAAGGTTAGAAGTTTAAGCCAAAATGCTAGATGATTGTATCTAACAGTGGTAAGATAGGACGCTGATCTCACTGTGTTTCACTTAAAAGTGCCAATTTTTCAGAAAAACATACAGCAAATTGACTCCATTGGTCCATCAAAGCTAGAAATTTGAGGTAAATTGAAACCAAATGAACAAGGGACCATCAAAGATCTCACATTCTCACCCACTGACTAGAACTTGTTACATGAACTATAGAACTTGTTACATGAAGTCATGAGCTATCAACGACAAGATAACGAATCTACAAAAGAAATCC
Organism: Carnegiea gigantea; assembly: GCA_029747015.1. NCBI lineage: Eukaryota > Viridiplantae > Streptophyta > Magnoliopsida > Caryophyllales > Cactaceae > Carnegiea > Carnegiea gigantea. Next base: position 591,429 of record JAKOGI010000250.1, on the reverse strand, counting down.
ACAACTAAGTGGTCCTCTAGGTTTTGTCTATCTACAATAACCATCCCTGAATAGACATTAATATAGAAAGCTACATTACAAGGAGACAGCGGCAAGAATTGCACATCAGCATTGTGTCCCAATGCCAAACTAAACCATTCTCTATAAGATTCAGATGGTTGCAGACCATCCACGTAGCCTACCATGTCTAAAAGTTGAGTATATAATTAACTCAAATCAAAAGTCCATATAACTACATAAAAAAAAATTTCGAATAAGGATAACTAGAGCAAGAAAACACAGAATGTGCTTCCGTTCTGAATCAGATTTTCTGATAGCTTCAGGTAGGAAGACCCTAATTCTATTCCGTATAATCTCTTGGTCTGCAGGTTTTGCAGCCACATATATTCAATACCAGAACACACAGTCACCAACTTAACCAACTTTATTTGTTAAAAAAAAAAATGACAAATTGGCTGTATCCCAAATATGATAAATTGCAAACATAGACATTTGTCAACCAAAATTTAAAGTGACAAAACCAAACTACACACCTTGCACTTTTGAACCATTTCTTCAAAGTACTGTTGCTCCTGTTTACGCAACATCTCAAACTTTTCCACAGAATCAATCTCAACCTTATGCTTGGTCTTTGGCTTGGGTGGCTCAAAAGGGCAAGTCAAAATAGCTATCTTTGCATCTTCAATTCTCTTTGGCATCTGAGGGTGGCTCATCTCCTTGTCAACGACAATTCCATAGATGAGTTCAGTATCTTCCAGTTTCCCTCCAACTTTTCCGTCCACCTTAATCAGATCAAGATTAACATCTTTGCGCTCCAAGTCTGCAACAGCCAGAACTGCTTTAACAGCAATCTCAGCCAAACTGCGTTTACAGCGATTTACCCTGGAAAAAGAAAGAATAGCTTCAATTTCAAGAATAGAGCAATGCAAAACAAACAAACCAATTCAAAAAGGAAAATCACTATCTTCACTCTTATACTTCAATCACCTTCACGGCTTCACAGCATACAAGCTCTAATCAAACAGGTAAGAACTTATGTGCAATCACTATTATGAAGTGTAGTTGTTCATTACAACAAAGAAAAGAATCAGAATTTTCTAAAGGTGCATTTCAATTGCATCATGAAGTGACATCAATTTCAGGACATGCTCATTCATCATACTACAAGTACAACATGGACAATGACATCATCGCCTCTACAAAGGGCCCCCTCCCCCTCCCCTCCCCAAAAGAAAAAGAAATAACGAACCAAAAAAGCCACTGTAACAAAAGAATAGCAATTTCGCCTTAGATTAGCATATGGGGTTTATTAAAGTTGTCAAGACAAGACCTTCCCCCTCTTCTTCCCCTTTCAAGTCATCCAAGTACGAATGAGTGCATATCCTCACTTTTCCTCTTCCCTTTTTTCATTCTATATACTTTTGTGCTTTCATCAGCTGGCTTCAATAAACTAAGCAAATCAGAAGCTACTAGAATAGCAGCGAAATCCACAGCCCACGATAGGGCAATAAATATCATAAGAGAATCTATGACAAATCAAGAACTGATGAGAAGATGAGGCAAAACATACATCTTGGATGACAAAGTAGTCATGCAAGTCTGAACCAAAGGCTCTATGTTTGCTTCTCCGAATTCAAACTTATGTGCAATCTTCTCCAACTGTTCAACAGCAATTCGAGAAGCCGCTTCATAACCCTCTGCAATTCTAATAGGATGAATTCCACGATCTAATAGGGCCTCAGCCTGTTCCAGAAGGGCACCAGCCATAACAACGACTCCAGTAGTGCCATCACCAATTTCATAATCCTGGCTCCGAGACAGTTCAACCATCAACTTTGCAATCTGGTTGTCCACATCCATCTGCTCCAAGATAGTAGCTCCATCATTTGCTGTCGACAAGGAGATAACTTGTAAGAAAATCATAACCTAGGAATCATAAACAGGAAACCATCTCATATTCCTAAAACCTTATAAAAGTTTATAAAAAGAGGCATCATTCGTTAAAAGTCAAGCGCAACCACATCACATTATCAACGACCTTCCAGTTTCAGCCCTATGTTTGCAAATGCAAAGCTCATTAGTAGACAAAAGACCAACACTTGCAGCAGTATGTCGGGCGGAAATGAAAAAAAAACTAAAAAAAGGAACTTTAAGCAAGACAATGAAAACACTTCCATAGCCCTAGCTAACAAGTCGGACTTCAAGCATCCCAATGTGACATCACATTGTCAGCGAATTTCCTACTTTCAGCCCTAATTTGTAAATCCATAGCTCGCTAATCGCCCAAAGACCAACACTTGGCGCAATGTTTCGTAAAGAAAAAACAAAAACAATGAACTTTAATCAAACCAGTAGAAAAAATTCCCAAAACCCTAGTTAATAAGTCCGACCTCAAACATCACAAAGCACCATCAATTATCATTTGATTGCAAAAACCTCATTCCAACTCCAAAATGCATAAACAAAAACAGAAATTACTCAAGAGCAACTCGCAAATCAAATTAGCGAATACAATAAGAGCTCTGAAAGAGACAGAAAGAGAGTTAACTGATAGTGACATCGCCATCGGGGCTCTGAAGCATCTTGTCCATGCCTTTGGGACCGAGAGAGGATCGAAGAATACGAGCAACAGCTTTTCCGGCGGAAATGTTAGCTTTCTGAGCATCTAAACCCCTCAATCGGGTCTTGTGCTCCTGCTCCTTCAGTATTATGAACGGCCGTCCGAACTCGTCGAAGGCCAACGCCATTTTTCCCGATGAATTAGCAGTGGAAGCAGGTGAAAGGAGAGAGGAGCTGCAACAATGGCGATCGAGAGAGAGAGAGAGAGATAGAGAGGAGGGGAGTGGTAGCTCCGCGAAGAAAGGAAACAGAGAGAGAGGGCTAAGAGGAGCTTTCTACTTCCCGGTAGCAGTAGGGATATATACTGCACCTTGGAAGTTGGATCCGACCCGCTAGTCCACAATTGGGTCTGCCTGGGTGCCCGCCTGCGCGGTTCTTTCTGGGTCGACCTGAATATTCTTTTTTTCTTCTAAATATGTTTTTTGTAAGCATAAAGCAATTCTACGCAGCTCCTTTAGCAAAACTTTTACCAAACTTGTAGGGTGCGGTGTTTGGGTGTTTCAAATGGTAAGAATTCTTTTCTTTTCCTGAAGCAAATGAAGGTCTTTTTCATAAAAATTAGTTATTTAGATAGTCCATAGTAATTCAGATAGCAGATAATATTTTTAATTTAAAAAATAATTATGTTCATTAAATTTAGCCGTTGGATTAACTGATTAATGTAAATTTGCGTAAAAGGACACAGATAATTTCCAAATATAAAATTTCCAAAGGTTATTTTTTTGGCCAAAAAATATAAAATGCTACTTTTGAATATCAAATGCAAATACTGTTAGTTTTTCAAAAATGCTACCTAAAACGTTAAACGTTACTTAAAATATTAGTCAAAATACTAGGTTATCATATACTAAAAATTAAGTGATTATTATTGACTTGATCAAAATACTAAGCGTTACTCAACACGCTATTATCGAACACGGCCGAAGTGCAAAGGTGGGCGGGATCCCATATTTTTTTTATAACAACTCTCAAAATTTTACTAGTTGGACTAACTAATATCCATTCTATAAAAAAAATACACAAATAATGGGCACTCATTTCCTTCAAAATTCCAATTTATATAGCTTAAAAAATATATAAATTAATGTTCGTGAAATTTGAATCCAAATATTTGATAAATCACCTAAAAACTTTCTTTATTTTTTTTAGTTTATTCTATTTATAAATTGTCCTCGATCAGGACATACGATAATGTAAAAAGGAGTTGTTTTAAGCCAATTTCATTTTGATGAGCCCTTTGTATAAGTGAATTTCTTTCTTAAGATCTAAACTCTCTTTGATGATCGGGGAAATTTTCATTCAAACATCAAATTAGCGTTCAATATTGTAATCAATTACGATTAGTTTTAGATTTTTTTAAACTAAATAACTCAATAGTAAAAGTATAATGCCGTATTAACCTGGCAATATTAATACATGATTACACTAGTTACCTTGTGTCGTCTGTTTCTCAGTAATAAACCAGCTTTATACTGGACCCTTTACTTCACTAGTTCACTACATACAATAATCCAGAAGACAATTTTCCCACAGTAGATTATGCAAACATGCAGCCAAGAACAAGTGAACCAACAACACTGGCATTTTAAGATACTACGACTTGAATCATCCAATGCAATGGTGCACAAGAAGCATAAATTACAGTAAATCATACAAGCATTTGTTCCCGCAAAGAGTTGCTTGTCTCCAAAAGAACTGCTCAAGTATGTTCCAGACGGTAAACACCATAGCCATGTTACTCAGATTCATGCTTTTACCTTGCGTACGCATGTCTAGTTGCGTAGGCATGATCACTCTGACACAGGTTGGAGACTTGGCCTGTCATTTTAGCATCACAAAAGGCTAGACCAGCAGCTGAACCCATACTGGTTCGATGACACTCCAATAGAGCTCCGAACATACAACCCGAAGAACAGGGCTTTATTCATATGGAATCTGGATGTATGCAGCATCACATACAAAAGGAACGTCAGCATACATCCCACGCAGAGCACATTTCATACATTCCACCACTGTGAATAAGTGGCTAAATGCCATGAATGTCCAGAAGTGCATCCCAAGCTTGCCCCAATAAAGAGCTGGCGGAAGCCAACTGGTGGCAATACCAATCGCCTGATACCCAATCTCCAACAACATAGACATCACAAGGTGGAACCTCAAGAAGTGGGGCCACTCCCTCCTCCTCACAATCCCAAGGTAAGCAACCATGAAGTAAACGATAAAGACCCACGAGGGCAATGATCCAAGAGCTTGAAAGAAAGGGTATGTCGCAAACTCGAAGTCCTCGAGGAATGGCATCAGATGATAAGCTGTTTTAGCATGCATCCACGTCTCATGCAGGGGCATCAAATAGGGAATGCAGGCTAAGGTCCTCCACCACCATCGAGGCTTCTTTGTCATCGCAGGGAAGCGGTAATTAACAGTGAAAGGAGTATCTTTCGATGCTCGGGGCACCATGCAGTATCTTCTCCGTTTAGGATGCAGAAGAATGATGCGTGATAACCCACCGTGTTCACCACTCAACAGTGGCGTTGACACAGCTGAAAGATATGAGGATGAAACTGCTGCCATTAGGTTGAGAGATAAGATGTGTAAGTTAAATACCTAGAGACAGGGTAAATGCTACTATCTACAGAACAAAGATCAAGCAATGAGTGTGATCAACTATCCCTAAGCCAGGTCTACACAAACAGATACAATAAAAGGCATAGACACAAACATCTATCCAATATGGCATGACATGACTGACATTTGCTCCCCATAAGACACCAAATCACATAAACCCACGAAACTAGAACTTCTTGCCAAACGGAAGATGTACGCAAAGAGGGGATGGGGCTCCGTAACACGCTGTGATAATGCTATCTAAGTGCCAAATTACCTTAGAAAGCACCCAAAGAGTCCATAACCAGAAATTTATCAAATTATCTCACAAGTACGTAGTACGCCATCAACAAGTAGACATCGCGAACTGAAAGCATTAACGCCCACCAACATCACAGACTTATCCATGTGTCTAAGTCCCAATGCAAATGCCAAATGCCAAATCCAAACAATTGAAGAGAGAATCAAACAACTAGATTAAGAATCAGAATTGCTTACCAGCAGGACAATGCCAATTTGCCTCGTCATGTGATCGACTTGGTTCCCTGATATTGGGCAAAGTAACATTTGTAGGAAAGCGAGGCAAGCATGGATGACGAGCAACACAAGACAACATCGTATGAGCTCTGGAATTCATGGTGTATCCATTCACAATCATCTTTCCACCTGTTTCAGGAGCTGGTGTACCCAAAAATAAATCCAATTATCAATACCCATAAAGGGCGATCAGGGTAATGACTATCGTCTCTTCAACACATCAGGAAACAATGTAAAAAGGCCCACAAGGAGAAGCCATGGTTAGCTCCCATAAACATGAATAATATCAAATGAACAAAGTAAATCAGCTGATTACACCCAAATATACTTTCAGGATGGGTAATTTTCTCACAAGATTCCATTTTTTCAGTGAAAATTTAACGTTAGTCTGATTAAAATTTGTCATCAAGAAAACTAACATCTTTTAACATCATAATTAAAACTACTACTACACTTCATCTACCAAAGCTCAAATTCAAAAAAGCAGCATGGAATTCTCACAAGGAATGGATATGTCCATATCGACATCAAGTGAATGAACGATAGGGAGCAAGTGTTCTTGGCTACCCCTCTCCCCCCTCCCCCCACCCCCCCAAAAAAAAAACTAAACTTCAGTCCACCCTGAAGATGAAATTCAGTCACTAACAAGCCCATCAATCACTCTTACTATATAAACCCAAAGCTTTGAATCAACAATCAATGGGAAATCCCTAATTCACAAACCGGCATGAACTTGAAAAGGAAAAGATCCCCATTGCCTAGCCCTAAATGAATAACATCAAATGAATCATAGAACTTGGAAATCAATCATTCAAACACTGTTTAATAGTAGCATATTTTCCATATGAAGAGACATACCAAGAACGTATCAGCGGCGCATGCGAAGAAGAGGTGTTAGGTTGCTAGGGTTTTGAAAGCCGCAAACATGGCTGTGGAAATCACAGTTCTGCGGTTCCCAGTGAGAGAGGATAAAGAGCCAACGCTATCCTTTAACAACATGGTTAAAATAGCCCGCTTTACACCCACCCGATTGCCCTTTCTATTATATAATACATGTAGTAATCTTTTTTTTTTTTTTAAATTCATTTCTATTTTAATGGTCCCTTTTTTGAAATAAATAACCCTTTTTTTTCAAATTACATCATCTACAATCTTACGTCCGTTCTGTTCGACAAACAGTTATTAACTGTTAACTATTAGTTATTTATATTAGTTATTTGGATTAGATGTTTTTGAAAAAAATATTTGGCAAAAACTAACTGTTTCTAAAAAAGATATTTGTAAATTTTCATTTATACCCTTATTTATGGATTAATTTTTAATGAGATGTCTGTAATGTTTTCGAACTTATGGATAATTATGTCATTTTTATAAAAATTTCTTTTAAAAAGCTAATGAAAATAGCTTTTTCAAAAAAAGTTTTTTGGAGCCAATCAGCCATTGTCAAACAGCTAAAATCCTCCCAAATTTTTTTCAAACAGCTGTTATTACCAAACACCCCCATCATGTCATTAGTAAATTTGGATCCGCAATATAAGTATTTAACCTAGGAAGAGGCTTGGGTGGAAACTAAAGTTGAGAGAAGGGCCAAAATAATTCATACGACTCTATCATTATCAATTTTCCTTTTAAGATGAAGTGAACTAGTAATATATAATAAACTGCAATATGATACAAGCAGAGGGATAATCCATTGCAAGACCTAATGTATCTTTTGGACCTGATTTCATTGCAGTAACAACTTCAAAAATATTTATATAACGGTGTTTACTTTTAATAGTATAACAGTAATAGTTTTTTTTTATGGTATATATTTTAAATTTTTGACTTGTCAACGAATAGTCTACCTCATTAGTTCCATCATTATCATATTAATCATTATTACATATTTATAACAGTTGACAAATTAACATTATTTTTATTTGATAATTAATATTAAAAATGTTAGTATAAAATATGGGTCTTTATGTTCTAAGATACAGTCAAGCGTATCTTTGACTAAGGAAACATGAGATGTCAAGTCACATATAAATGACAGCATTTACGGTCGCAATATCAGAACAAGAGGAAGAAGAATACGATGTCTGAAATTTGAAGTCAATTATATACGTATGTATCAATCGACAATCTCCTTCACATTACAAAGCCAAAAACAATCTCCTTCATGTCTAACCTTCAAGCAGTTCAAAAATACGGGACGGAGAAAGCAGCGGCAGCACCGGCGGCGACAGCGGCAGTGGAAAAGCCAATGGCGGAGGCACCTCCGCCGGCGGGAGGTGAGGAAGCGGTTGCGACGGCAGTGGCGGCGTTGTCACTGTCAGTGATGCTCTGGAAAGCACCGGGGGGAACGGGGCCACCGACGGGTCCAGCCTCGGCAAAGCGGCCAGCGCCACCGCTTGGAGAAGGAGCACGCCGGGGGGCCGCGGTTGCGCAACCACTGGCGGCGGCGCCGGTGGCGAAGGCCATTTGAAGGAGGGCAAATAAGACCAGAGCAACAACAACGAATTTACCGGCCATCTTATTCTTTTTCAGAGATTTAAGGTAAATTGTTTGGTTTTTATTTACCTTATATCTATTGAAAAGAATTTGTTTTTTTTTTTAAGTGGTTTGATGCTCTGTAGGCCTTATTGGAATTAATTATTAATACAAGAAAGAGGGGCTCAATTTCGAAAATTGGTGATAATAGGATGTTGCGAAGTTATAGGGAGATTCATGAAAAGAATTGTTGGTTTTTGGATAATGTAAATTTTTAGCTAAAAATTATCAGCTGAATTTACATGGAAAATGGAGTTTTATTTTATTGTACATTTAGCCAAATTCATCTCATCCGATAGAGTTAACTAGATATGGCATGAAATTCCCGTCAAATTAGAAGGTACCTCTTTTGATGAATAGGAAAATACATCAAAGATGAAGATTCATGTCCAGTCATCATTTGCTAGTTTTCTATACCCTCCCAACTGGTACAGGCTCATATATTAGATAGCTATTTATGTTGATTTTTGATTACAAGTACAACTTCTAATATTAGCTTGCACGGCATTTGTGCGAAGATACGTTACATATATACGTACAAACTAATTTATTTAATGAATTAACATAGATACTACAAAGTCTAGTTTTGCACGTTCCAATTAAAAGAGGAAACTTTAGGCCAAATTCTCTAATGATATTGAATGTTAATGATCTTTAATATAGATGTCATATGACTATTTATCGATAAAATTCTTCATATTGTGTAAGTGTTTATTTTCAATCGACGCACTCTCACGAGCTACTCCTACTTACATAATAGCAAGTTTTTTTTGTTGGACTCCTATATAACCAACCACATTCTTTTTACATCTGACATTTTTCTTAAATAAGACAAACAAATGATCTTGCATAGATACGATAATATTATTTATCTAGACTATATTTAAAAGATGATAATTTTCAGTCAAGCATCCCCGGGTTGCCTGACCAACTTTGACTCACTTGGACCCATTTCCACCAACGTCAACCCACTTCAACCTACCTCCTTTAAAATTTTATTCTCACTATTTTAACTAACTTCAAAAAATATATCAACTTCAACCCACTTCAACCTACTTCAACAAAAAATACCAACTTCAACCTACCTCAACCAATTTCACCCTTTTACCAACCCACAATTTACTAACGAAAAGCATAAACCCTTAAATGTAAGCAAAACAATGGTAGGATAACCGTAAAATATGGATAACCCAGACACCCCTTACATTGATAACAAAGCATATGAACGAATGCTTCAACTGGAAACTGCCTAATGAACAGCAATAATCACGCATTTCACACAAGTACAAACATCTGACACTTCTTTTTCAGTCTTCACCTATATTTAAAGGGATCTATCAAAGCACATGACCGAATGCTTCAACCGGAAAATCCATAATACCGGCCCCCAAGAACGCGGTTCTCGACTATTTGAGCTAACTGATATCTTCTTCAACATGAAAAATGCTACTGAGAATGACCGAAAGACAAGATCGAACCACGGCTAGAATGCCAAGAGTCATACCATTCAGCCATTAGGAACAACAACAAAGCTCACATGCCCAAAAAAGCCAGTCTGCAAGAACAAAGTAAGGATCGCCGCAAGGACTACTACGGCATAAATGAAACGGAGGCCCGAATGCCTGCAAATTTTGCACCTTCATTAGGAACAAAGCTCCACCTCTAGGAACATTGCCGGTACGAGAAACATACATCAAATCATACAGTCTGTAAAAAATGTAGAGAATCCTATTTACAGACAGTGGTGGAACAATATATTTACAAGAGAACAGCGGTGTTATTTCATATTCACATCTGATGCAAGGGTGGGGCAAAAAGGAACCCTGTATCAGAGTGGATCCATAGAAGCTGCTATCCTACCGAATAGAAGATGAAAACCAACAAACTACAAAACATGATCTCTGCCACACCCTCTTTTCTCGGGTGATACGAGAATATACAACAAAAACAACAATCCAGTACGAACATAGCCACTAGGAATGCTCATTAATCATTACCCACAAGTTGCTTTCTGGGGCACAGCGATCCAAAGCTTGGACTAGGCTAAATCTGTGAGATATGTTGCAATCCACGATCCCGCCTAAGCAATCTGGGAGGCGGTTCTGCTAACTATGTATGGATTTGGATGCAGCTATCTTGAACTTATCAAAAGTACACAAACGTTTTACATAAAAACATCGTCCGCATCAGAAAAGCACTAGTTTTTTTTTTTTAAAAAAAAAAAAAAAAATACAAGGAAGCCACCCTGCAACCCGATTTTACAGACAAATTTCTAGCTTACACAGAGATGTCCTAAGAGGCTAACTTAATGATCTAGGGATACAATATGACGTGTGCAAAGAACGGCCATACAAAGATACAACCAAATTTACAATGCACATGGGCAACATCTAAAGGATCATATCATGCAGATGAACTATCACTACAAATTGCAAATCTGTTGCCATTTCGATTATTGAAAGTTAATAATTCTCTTAGACACTTTCTTCAAGCACTATCAGAAAAGATCCTTTGAACCCAAGGCAGGCCATAACAGAGGAAACTACTTCAGGCAGCCATAAACATCTTTCTCTGGATGATCAGCATAGGCTGATTCAATCACGAAGCAAAGAGTGCTCCCTGAATCATATGATCAAAATCTTCACGTCAAAACAAGTCTAAGAAAGAACGCATTTGGTTATGTGGGCAACTCGGATCCAGAGTCAAAAGGAACCATTAAAAATTTGTACCAAATATCAAGCCCTAAGCAAGAAAGAAACTTAACAAGAACAATCATTATCTGTAAGCCAGATCTAATTTAATCAGTAGGGAGCATGGCCTCAATATTTTGATTTCGACTGAGAATGCAAAAAATGTTGACTGTGCAAGGGTAGGGCTTTTGGAGCCACTTCTGCCCATGGACACAACAAGTGACATAAACAAATTCGCATGATGCCTTTCAGACAAGCATGACGTAAGCTGAGTACGGGCAAGGAATTCAAGGATTCCACAGTCACACAGGAAATGTCTTAAGCAAAGAAAAATGAACATGACAGTAACATAATAATAGTCTAAATGGTAAGATGTTGAGCCAATCAGTAAGTATATTTCACACAGAGAAACGAAGCAAGCAAAAACGATTTAAAGTTAAATAGTATTAGACACTGCATCTAATGATGTCTTCTAGTGATTGAAGAACAGAAGAAAAGTATGCTTTTCCCCTAACTGCCTGGGATAGTACTTACTTTTGCCATTAATGAGCCATGAACGCAACGAGAAGCAAAGCGGAGCAACAAAGCATGGGGCAGTTTCGTACTGCAGTACCAGCAAAGCAACCAGTGGCAATTGACAAACAAACTGGATCATTGGCAGTTGATCACGGATGACGACAAAACAGAGAAAATCGTGTAATTGGTTACTCTGACGGTGCACGCCTTCTCTTTCCATAGTCAATGTCCCTTGATCGAGATCTATGGTCATCATCTTCCGGCACAGCGCGTGACCTGCTCCTGGATCTTGATGAAGACTGCCCTCTGTCCCAATCATCCTCATAACCCAAGTCACGTTCTCTTCGCCGAGGCTCTTTATAGCCATCCTTCTCTTCTCTGTATCTGCGATCCCTATCAGATCTATCCCAGTCTTGTTCCCTTTCATCGCGATATCTTCTCTCAGAGTTCCCAGATCGGTCACGGTCAGGAGCCCTTTCTTTCTCCCGTTGAGCAGCGTTTGTTCTAGCACCCTTTTCAGCATTGCCCTCCCCATATCCATAATCAGAAGCACCATCATCACCACCATAACTGGACTCCCTTGTCTTTTGACCAGGTTCTTCCCCACCCCAGCTACCCATGCCAGGGTCTCCCCACATTCCACCAGGATGTCCTTCCATCCCAGTGGAACCCATCATTCCCATTCCATTTGGTACCATGCCTCGGCCAAAGAAAGCTGGATTAATATGAGCAGCCACACCAGGAAGTCCCATAGGATTAACAGCTGGAAACGTAGGCATCATTCCAGGAAATGAAGGACCAGAGAAACCTCTGTACCCAGCTCCTCGACCCATGAATGTTGGATCAAACCCAGGACCCATCATGGCTTGAGGATGCACCATTCCTCCACCAGGTATGCCATACGCAGGACCGGCAAGACCTTGCCCAAAATTCCCAACAGGACCACCACTAATTCCAGCCGCGTTCCCAAGGGCGTTTCTAGGGCCCATAGCTCCTCCTCTTCCCATTGGTCCCCCAACACCAGGACCCCTTCCTGCACCTTGTCCTCCTCGTCCCCATCCTCCTCTTCCAAAGTTTCTCCCTCCATCTCCTGGTGGATAGTTCGTCCCAGCACCCCTGCCAGCTCCATCATTTCCATTTCTCCTCCCCTGTGGCTGAGACTGAGGCTGTGGCGGGTTTTTGCTTGCATAAGCAGCCCCCATCTGCTTTAAAGTTTGCGGTGAAGCAAATGCTACAACACAGGCTCGTCCATTGAAAACATGCCCATTCATTCCTTCCTTGCATGCAGCAGCAGCAGCAGCATCATAGAACTCAACTTGGCAATAGCCTTTTGATTTTCCACTTGCTCTTTCATCAAAGAACTTAATTTCCTTAACCTTACCGTATTGAGATAGTACACTTTCAAGCTCTGCATCAGTGGTCCACCAGTGCAGTTCTCCCACAAACAACATGGTTGGACCATTCTCTACTTGTGGCCGTATAATGTTGTCATTCACTGCAGTATTGTTCATATTCACATTTGTCCTTGCTGCCATAGGATTATTTCCCATCTCCTGGGGTGCGCTTGGACCTGGAATGCTGGAAATGGTAGCTTTACTCATATTAGGTGCATCAACTACAGCTCTTTGGGACATAGAGATGGAACCCTGAAAACCCATACCCCCAGAAGAAGTATCATGGTTGCCTGTCTGTGAGGCTACCATCCCAGCAGTGTTATTAACAGAACCCATATCAGGTGCTTTTACCACCCCAACTTCTCCTTTCTGCTCAAGGTAACTGGCCCCAGCACTCTGGTATCTCTGGTCCAAGATAACACCAGGTTTTTGTGAATCACTTCTGGATTCAGGTACATTAGATGTTTGAGCTTGAACAATGCCATTCCCACGATTACTAGATGACCCTAATGCATCAGGGCGATGAAACTGCTGGAACCCCTCCCCTACATTAACACCGTCATAGAGATCCTCATAATCATCATCTTCTCCCACTAGATCCTCATCTGCCAAAGCAGGGATAGCTCCGCTGCCCTGATACTGCACCTTTTGAGCGCCTCCATAGTCATCATCACCGAAATCTAATTGCTCTTCAGGAGCGGTATCCATCTAACTCTGCTCAGTGGTGGCAATAATAATATCTTCCCACCTAATCACTCAAAGCATTAGCAGACGACTCAATCTTATTATCATTAACTTGTCTCAAAATCCAAACTTAAAAGGATTTCTCATCTCCAACAAATTTTATGGAGAGTGATTTATTTTAATTATTAAAAAAAACTTCATTTATTGTAAACCAACAAGGAATCCAAGCTGGTATGCTTCTAAAAAATTTAGCATCAATATAGAAAGTTAGTCCATCAATCGATCTTATTAAACCAGAACAAAGCTCGAAGCTATAATTGTCAACCAATTTGCTAAAAAGATATATCCAGACACTGGAAAGAATAGACCGCGTATCACACAGGACTGACAAACAGTTTGGTTCTATCACATGCACAATTAGAACTTACAATTTCAATTCTTCCCATCTAGCTAGGGTTCTTTCCTTTTTTTCTTTCTTTACTTTTTTTTTAAAAAAAAAAAAAACAATCATACCCCAAGCTAGCCATGAAAATGCATTTACAATCACAGATCAATGGAATCATATCAAAACTAAAAGTAGTGGGAAGCTGTGAAAGAAGTCAAGTCCATCTTATTGCCTTAGTAACAACAAAATGATGCAGATCTTAACCTAAAAGTCCATGGAAACCCAATCAAGGCACAAGAAAGCAAGTTAAGCTGAAGGCAAACATTTTTCTTGAACTAATCGACCCCTTTAAACATATGGAAAGCCTGATCGACCCACCTAAAGAAACAATATACGAAACCAAATAACCACAGCTCACTTTCTTCAAATCACAAGCAAAATCAACACCAACAATTCAAGCTACAAAAACACCCCAAAAAAAGGGGGTGGGGGATGAACATCCAATCCAACAGAAAAATTGAAACGGATCGAAGAAAAAACATCAGACCCACAAAAGAATAAACCGTATGAAGCAAGTAGCAATACAGCAAGATGGATGAAACCTCAGGATCGAGATGATTTTGCAACACCCAAAGATGAACAATTGAAAAACAGCTCCAAGTAGAAATATAAGGCTTCAAAATTGAATTTTGAGAGATGGAAATTTACCCTATGAAATTTCTCGTGCTCTGTTCTAGCAGCCTGAGTCAGACAAATGGATTGGTGGGTTTTCCTTTTCGTCACTTTCTTCAACCTCTTTCTCTCTCCTCTTTCTTTGCTAATTGTAATTGGGGATCTTAATTTCACTTTAAAAGTTTTCCTACATTCCAATAGTACTAATCTTTCTTCATCTAGCACTAATCTCCCTTTCTTTCTTTTTTTTTTTTTTTTCCTTTTCTTCTTTTTTTCATTTTTCTTTTTTTTTTTTCGAATAATCATACTCCATTAAAAAGATAAGATTAAGCTCAAGGACATATCTGTCTTTTTCATGCTACTGCCAATTATTTCCAACTTTCCCTTGTTTTGTAGTGGGCCCTACTTGCATCTGAGAGATGGGCAATTATTTTTCCTTTTTCCGTGTCACTATTTTTTTTTTAAAAAAAATAATGTCTTATGTATTAGTTTTCACTGGTACATTGCCCATCTATCAATTAATGTGCCAATCAATTTGTATTATTAGTTGTCTTCTTCAAAGAATCACATTTAAATTACTTCTAAAAATTATGTGTTAGTATATTCTCACTATGGGAAGTTTTTACTCAGGAATTTGCATGATAGCAATATGGAAAAAGAATTAATTTATGGTAATAGTTGTTTAAAAGAAAACGAGAATGCATATGTTAAGAAGTTAATAAGTTATGTGATCACCGTTGTAAAGTATTGTTTTGAAAAATTCTTAAAGTCCAACATCATACATAAATTATGTGCATAAGACACATATTAATTGTTTCAATAAGACGCTTTTTACTTTTTTTTTCCTTATTATGTTATCTTTAGCCTTCTTGAAAAATGCTTTATATGTACACAAAAGTATATTATACGAAAGAGAATTAATGCATCAATATTAGCATTTGCCAAAAATGAGTAAACTATGGCATTATTCAATATGATCCCACACTTTTTTGCAGTAGGTCAAGTGCATCATGTGGGGCACTTAACTTTGGACAGTGCAAGCTTTCACCTTTGAATCTCATTTTGGCAATTTGATCTTAAGCGATCAGACACATACTAAAAGTTGTTGTATCCATTCAGGTGGTCAGATCTTTGTTGTGTAACAGTGCATGGAGAGTAGCCATCTCAACCTGATTTCCTCTATCTCTAACCTCCCAAAACCAAACCAACATAGGCCCTGTTTTATTTCGCGTTTTGTAGAATTTAATTAAGAGCCTACATCTCCTTACATCTCCTTACATCTTCTTACATTTCATAGATTTTCTATAATATTCATTTATTTTAGTTACAGAAATATGTAAGGTGCATCAAGGATGAAGAGGGGAAGGTGTTGACTGAGGATGTTGAGATTAAGGAGCGATGGCAAAAGTTCTTTGTTAAACTCCTAAATGGGAAAGGGGTGCGACAGGATTCTAGGGGGGCGAAGAGAGTAGTGAGCAGAGTGCGGATGATCTTATAACAAATGAGGAGATTAGGGATGGCAAATGGTAAAGCAGTGGGCCCGGACCAGATACCAGTGGAGGTTTGGAAGTTTATGGGGGGAATAGGTCTAGAGTGGCTTACGGAGTTGTTCAATGTTATTTTCATGACCGTCAAGTTGCCCAGAGAGTGGAGGGTCAGCACAGTTATCCCACTGTACAAAAACAAAGGGGATATTCAAGATTGTAATAATTTTAGGAGCATCAAGCTGCTCAGTCACACTATGAAACTTTGGGAGAGAGTGATTGAGATAAGGTTACGTGAGGTTGTGGAGGTTTCAGAGCATCAATTTGGTTTTATGCCAGGCAGGTCGACCATCGAGGCGATCTACCTCCTCAGAGGGCTCATGGGCTTGTTCAGGGATAGAAAGGTGGATCTCCATATGGTGTTTATTGACCTGGAGAAAGCGTATGATAGAGTCCCGAAGGAGGTTTTGTGGAGATGTTTGGAAGAGAAAAGGGTGTCGCCCGCATACATCCGTGTTATCAAGGATATGTACGAGGGAGGGCGGACGCGTGTTAGGACACCAGGCGGGGTCTCTAATGACTTCGCTGTCAGCATGGGCCTGCATCAGGTCTCCGCCTTAAGCCTGTTTCTTTTTACATTAGTTTTGGATGAACTCACTAGAGGTATCCAAGACGAGGTGTCTTGGTGCATGTTATTTACAGATAACATCGTTCTTATCGATGTGACCAAGCAGGGGGTGAATGACAGGTTGAAGAGTTGGAAGCATACACTAGAAGTTAGGGGTTTCCGGTTAAGTAGATCAAAAGGGGAATACCTCCATTGCCGTTTCAGTGGAAGGACAGAAGAGGGGGGAGACATCACACTGGAGGGGAGGGTGATTCCAAAGGTCGCAAAATTTAAGTATATGGGCTCGATCATTCAGCAGAACGGGGATATCGAGGAGGATATTAGCCAGCGGATAAGAGTGGGTTGGCAAAAGTGGAAGTCTGTGTCAGGGGTGTTGTGCGACAAGAGAGTACCGCTAGGACTGAAAGGCAAAGTCTATCGGAGGGTAGTTAGACCGGCTGTTCTTTATGGATCGGAGTGTTGGCCTCTAAAAAAGATGCAGGTCCAAAAGTTGATGGTAGCTGAGATGAGAATGGTCAGGTGGATGTGTGATTTTATGAGAATGGACGGCATTAGGAATGTCGTTATCAGGAGTTTAGCCGAAGTTGCCCCCGTAGAGGAAAAGATGAGGGAATCGAGGCTTAAATGGTTCGACCACGTTAAGCGGAGAAGTGTGGCCGCCCCAATACGGAGGTGCGAGATGATCGTCCCTCCCGGTGGAAAGAGAGGGAGGGGTAGACCGAAGAAGAACCTAGAGGAAGTAGTTAGAGAGGACCTGAGAATTGTTGGTCTGACGGAGGACATGGCTCAGGATAGAAGACTGTGGCGGGATAGGATTAGAGTCTCTGATTGTAGGGAACCGGCTCCGTAGGTGGCTGTAGCTTCGATGGGGTGAGGAGGGTTTTTGTGTACTTGTCTGCAGGTCGTGCTTGGTTAGGCTGTGCTGGCTTCTGACGCCCCGAGTTTGTTGATGTATGTCCCTACTCCTTGTTTATCTGCCCTACTTACCCTTCTCCCCAGTTGAAAACTTGGTACACAATCGTTTCCTCGGTAAACCGTTTTACCCAAAAACTGTTTTGTGGGTCTTTAGGAATCAACCTCTCTATGGGTAGGAATACCCGTAGGAGTAAGGTTGCCTACAGCTGGATCTCCCCAGACCCCGCGAAAGCGGGACCCACACTGGGAATTGTTGTTGTTGTGTTTTAATGATACTACCAATATACAAAATTTATAAATATCTTATGAATACAACATTTATATAAACATAAAATATAATATAATGACATAAATTATATTTGAGTTTCGACATAAAATATATAGTATTTAGATGACCATACATTTATTATATTTAAAATTATTTACTTAAAATAGGAATTTATTTGAAGATTTGTATTCAATTTTGTCAAAAAAATTTTTTTTTGGGTTATACTTTGCTTATTCGATCAAACTAAGGTACATATAAAAAATCTTAGATGAAATTTTATTCACCAAATTTATGAAGATTAATATATTTTATTGTTGTGTAATTAACTCAATCAATTGTTTATTTTTAATAAATATATTATTTTAATATTATTATTTTTTATCCAAAACGATCATTGTAAAACAAACTATGCCATACAACTCTTCAGCAATTCAACAACTCCTTACATCTACCCTTACAGCTCCTTACATTTCCTTACAGCTCTTTACATCTTCTTAGAGCTCCTCACAACTCCTTACATCTTCTGAGAGCTCCTTATATCTCCTTATATCTATCTATCTATCTATCTAAAACGCGAAATAAAACAGACCCGTAATCTATCAAATAATAATTCATGGAAAATTCAACAAGAATATTATGTGGGTAATGGCTCCTATTGACTCAAACAGTATACTTGATTAATGTCTCCCCCCCCCCCCCCCCCAACAAAAAAAAACAAGCAACGACAGAGATGGAAAATGGCATGAATATCCAGAGAGAGATCCCAAAATCCAAATCACACCCAAAAAAAAAAAAAATTCTACCAGGCATACACCCATTCAAGCTCAAACTCACAAAGAGCAAGCCAACTTTAACCTGAAGGACTAACCCACTTCACTAATTAGTAAATATGAATTTGAGCAAAAGCAATTCAGAGCCAACAGAGCTGCAACCTACAGCTGTCCTAGCAAAAGAACTACAAAAACAAAAGAAACTAAAAGCTTTCTTACATAACCAAATATCTATGTTACACCACTTCCATGGCCCCTGCACATCCAAGCTAAGCAACTTCATGGGATCTCACCAACATGTAAAATGGAGCTTTGATGCTGGCAGAGGGAAATTTTCAGCCAAAATTGTCGGTTGATTCAGCCGCACTGTGATGAAACAGATCCCTTCAGTCTTCAACCTCAGTACATCCCCTTGAATACTGGATTTGTACGACATATGCTTGCACCATATTCTTCATACTCGGCCTTGGTATGGCAGGCCTGAACAAGAAAGAGTTTATGATGATCTAAATAAATGAACATGAAATAGCACAGATTCAAGCCCCTTGATGGACCATGACAACTTGCAATAGCAAAATGGTTTGCTCAAGTCTTGCAATATCTAACAGAGACAATATAAAGCAGTATGATTTGACTAGTTCCTCAACTCCCCAGATTCAGCAATAGTATAGTATACATTATTTGTTTACAGATGCCATGGCATACCTTTGAGCAGTTTTGGAACTACAAAATTGCATCAACTAGTTACACTGCACATGAGTTTGAGGCCCATAGTAGGGTTGATGTGTCATTTATTCTATTGCAATTCCTTATGAGGCCCATTGTAGGGCAACTGGGTGAGGAAGTGCGTCTTCTCAGCAAATTGTGGGCAGAATTGCTGAACTATGTTCCCTTATCCCCCACCCATTCAAGTCCTCCCACGTAAATTACCAGACAAGACAAGCATAACTATGACTTGGACCTGTGCTTGGTCATTGTTCCCTCCCAGACAGAATGTATGTCCCGACCCTTCGAATATCAAGCAAGGTATGATTTTTGGTCTCGAGATGACTATCGGCCAAGGGTTGATGTTGATCTCATTAGCCACGCCCACGCACCTTCAATGCATGATCACGATGGGGTTAAGATTAATCCCCCTGAATCTATTCGAAGTGAACGTGGCGCCTTCCTTGATTGGTCAAGAATATGGAGAATGTTTTACCACTATAACTATTCCAGACAATAAACGGGTTGCTTTTGCCCTTACTTGCTTGAACCTTGAAGGGTTATGCATGTCAATGCTGGCAACAACTGCAATATCAAAACATAGCAATGCGTTGCACCAGTCGCTAGTTGGAGGTAATGAAACAACTAATGACAGATTTGTACCTCTCAACTATGAGCACAAGATGTATTACAAGCTGGCTTATTTGTGTCAAGAGAAAAAAGAAGAAGAAGAAGAGTGTTGACGCCCACACAGGGATTTTATAAGCTGTATGCTAGGTGTTGCTTAGATGAACATGAAGAAAGTTGGGTGTATCGTTGATAACCTGGAGGACCAACATTTTAATTCAGTTGATCGTACTGCAGAAGGGGTCCATTAGTGGTACATTGACTCTTTCTCATCCCTCCAGAAACATTTACTGGCTTATAACACCAAGCCTATTGTTGGTTTGTCTTCCCCTAAGGTTCCTGAGAAGAAGCCGCTTGATTATTTTTTTTCTGCCACAAATGTGGGGAAATGAATCACAGAGCTGAAAGCTGTCGCGACCGTGTCCTGGCTCAAGAGGATGATCAAATGGGTCATATTGATGATGATGTGCGTTGAGAGGGTGATAAAATTTGGGTGGGAAAGTGAAGCAGAGGAAGAACATGTGGTGAATGTTCTTACTGGATCTTCTATCAATCCTCTTCCAACATCCCACATCAACTTATATCATCAATTTGGCATTACGAACCAACAAATTGTGCAAGTTATGGTAGACACTGATGGCCCATTGAATGCAGTCTCTTCTATCTTAGCTAAGGACCTAAAGGTGTCTACCATGGAAAGTCTAAGGTTCTCACTGAGAGTTTCTTGACACTGTGGTCAAGGTCCTTTACTCTATGCATGGCATGTCATTCTCGTTTTAATGTTATGTAAGCGAGATTGCCATATGTGATGTTCTTTTGGAGAAGCCGTGCATGTGTATCCATGATGTTATTTATCGGCCAAAGATCAACGCTTTACTTGTGGAGCACCACCATTGTTCTTTGATTACCCCTTCCCACTTTGAAGTCAAATGCCATGTTGACCTCATCCCTGATTAGCAATGTAAAGCAATGGTTCTTCTTCTATACATCGTTAGAGGACAAGCATAGTTTCCAAGAGGAGGAGCATGATATAATTTATGTCCCATCCCATCGAAGGCGTCAAGCCCAAGGCCTGTTTCTGATAAGTCATGGGTTTGAGCATCGTTGTCACCCACTTACACTTCTTTTAGGCGCAGCCCCACGCCAGTAGAAGTTGCTACTGATATTTTAAATTATATTAGACATTCATTTCCTTATGTAATTTGTGTTCTCTTTTTAAGGTTGTTAGAGTCATCATTTAGGAAGGTAATTCTTTTGTGAGAAACATCTCATAATATAAATAGGGACTTGAGTAATGCTTTTCTTCCATTGTGGTTCATAAAAATTTGAGTGTTATTAAGTTGTTCGGGAATTTCTTGACCCCCCCCCCCCCCAAAAAAGGCAAAGAGATGAAGATAACGTTCATATAACTATCCCGTAAACAAGCTTTGCAGTTTCACCAGTTTGCTACAGTTTAAAAAGAAAGGTTTGGACTGAACTCAAAAACTTGCAAAAACATGCCAAATTTCATGAGATTATTTATGCAGCATACGCAAAGTAAAACAATTTCAAAGATTATTCAAGTACCCTATATAACTAAATGCAGAGAAACACACCGTATAAAACTCGGGAGTTGAAGCAAGCACTGATCCTCCAAACCATACTGCATATCTCTGAATGGGATGGCTGACTACGTTGACTTCCAATGGTTGGGACTAGTGGCAAAATTAAGACATGAGCTCTCCATGGTGCCAGAGATCCATCCGCACAAAAATGCACGACAAATACTAATGAAACACTTACCTTTATTTCTCCACCAAGCCGTGCTTCAGATGCTTGAACTCGAGCATCGACAATCTTCTTTAGATCCCGTTGCAACCTTCTGTGAAAGTCCTTGAACATAGTTGAACCACCAGACAACACTATATTCTGAAAAAGCCAGATAACCGATCAGGTCTTTGAAGTAATAATACAATGTAGACAATTTCCATCAAAGAAATCCTAAATGGCATGATTTAAGAGCTCGATGCTGATGGATGATCGCCTAAGATCTACCTCAACATAATATGCGGAAACATGATGATCCAAGATCACAAGTGACGTGTCATCAACGTAAGATAGGATATGTGTATTTCTCTTCGAATAAATGCAACCAGCCAGGACCAAAGTAGTTCTCAAATGAAGAGATCCAGTACAGGACACATCAGAGACCAATTCTGCCGAGTCACTTTCAAATAAAAGTGTAGCTCAAGTCACACTTATACTAGATAACAGAGATTAGATGCCATGCGAATTCTCCATTAGCCAGTGCAGCATGATTTGCATAGCCAGAGCGGCAATCTCCTTAAGATCGAGGACATCTGGTGGTATAAAATTAAAGTTCATCTAAAAGTCCCTCAGTAAGGCAGCATCATGGATTTACACAGGGAATGACTTTATGGGAAATAAATCAGCACCAGAAAATGTCACTCATTATCTCCATACCAATAGTTCAGACTTCGAACTTCATACAAAGAATACCGTTCAAAACTCCTTGCACTTCTCAGGATCCATTTGATGGGCGGGAAATATTGTCGCATTGAAGATATATCAAAATAGATGTAATACCATGTCACTTAGGCATGGCTATCCATAACTGACTCTCCATTTTAGACCAAAAACAGGCCCAATTTTGAAAAAAATGTGCTGAGCCCTACACCTAGATATGTGCTCATGTCTTATCCTTCTACCAAAGTGACAGCACAATAGCTTATACACCTAGAATATTATGAACAGAGAGCATGCTTTCTGTTTAAAAACTTCTCCATTTTCTTTATATTTGGTGTCACAGATTATCTGGTGTCACAGATTAGTGTCACAGACTAGTGTTTTTCCTCATAACCCACTTTTGGGATCCACAGTACTTTCTTGTTTTCTATTATCTGGTGTCACAGATTAGTGTACAAGTATTCTTCTCATTCTTTCTGTCAAAGGAAATTATTGTTCGTTTTGGATAAAGTTATGTTGTTTCTCCTTTTTTTCAGTTGCACTCTGACTTCATAGCCTAGCTCTGCACCACCACTACCCCTCCTTCAAAGCGATTAGGGTGAACGCGGGATGCTTGTGCACCGGGCTGCCCTTTTTTTTCCCTTTATATTTGACAGGGGAATTGTTCCATAAAACTAAGCCTAATCGCTTTGAAGGAGGGGTAGTGTAACTAGGGGTGGTGCAGAGCTAGGCTACGAAGTCAGAGTGCAACTGAAGAAAAGGAGGAACAACATAACGTTATCCAAAACGAGCAACAATTTCCTTTGACAGAAAGAATGTGAAGAATACTTGTACACTAATCTGTCACACCAGCTAATAGAAAGAAGAGAGTATTATGGATCCCAAAAGTTGGTTATGAGGAAAAACACATGCATATGAATGCATAACAACTGGAGAGAAATTAAAGCATGCTGGAAATTGAAAGGAATATGCTGAAATTAAATTATCCTTCACATCAAATAACAGATAAGTCGATTGGATATAGCTCTGCTTGCAACTTTCCTATATCTAGATCTCCCTGCACCCTACTTAGCCGGAATCTCTGCTAGGGGTGTCATTGTATTTGTTACTGATCATATGGTGGGAAATGAAACATTTTTGCTCTGAGAAAACTAGATGGAATTTATGGAAACAGACAAAGTAACTTATTGAAGTTGTAACTACAGTCAGCATTCCATTGCCACCCCTTATAGTCCTTGGACAATCTTATTAGTCTTCTAGTTCAGGTTTTGAGCACCAAACGTAAGTGCAACCTATTATGACTTTTTTAGAGGATGAACTGGGTATTAAGAGATAGTACATGCTCCTGTGAAAAGATAAAATCTTTTACCTTGTACAGTGCTCGTCTAGTGTCAATTGGTGCAGTTTGGATGCACTTGTCAATTACAGCTGGTAAAGGAGTGGTGAAATCACTGTTATAGATCTCTGGATTGAAAAAGACCTGCATCAAAGAGCAAGCCAATGGTGGACAAACGATAGCAGCGTAAGGCCTAAGGACATAATAAAGAGACATACACAAATGACAAAATGAAAAGGACATAAAACCCCAATCAAACAATAAGTCTAAAACATAAAACTGCAGCATGGATTAAGATCTGTAGACTACATAGCTATGAATGCAATGTGTGCTTTTTAATAGAGTATGAAAGGCCGCACGCACGCGCGCGCGCCCCCCCCCCCCCAACACCCACACACGCACACACACCCACACACACGCGCACACACACGCACACGCACGCGCGCGCGCGCCTCTTATCAGCATGATATCAAAAAGGATCATAAGTCATAACTATTGTAATTCAAATAGTCTTTAAACTTTTTAACATATAAATAGGGGCAGTAACAAATTAGAGGGGAATCGGATGAGAGATGACTGATGAGAATTAATTTCAAACACTTCAATAAATCCAATGACTAATATGGCGAACAATAAAATCCCAGCTCTGCCACCCCTTTTGATGACCAGCACTGCCTCTATAACCCCCAAACCAAATCCATATCCATACCTCTAGAAACTTGCCTAAGTGAGGTACGGGGTATCCAATGTAGTAGTCTAATCCTAACCCCCTAAACTACGAGGAGAATGGTTCCGCAGAGCTTAGATTTATTTCAACCGAAAAAAAATTTTAAAAATGACTGCCATAAAAAGGACAGTTCAGAGAGGCTCCCCACGACCTTCACAGGCCAACCCCCCCCCCAAAAAAAGACAAATTATATGTTCTCCTCTCTCCTCCCCGTGCATCCCCTCCTCCCCACAAACCCCCTCACTCAAGCCACTAGCAAATAGCAAGGCAACCAATAGCACCCTTCCCCCTCCCCAATTCTCCAACCCCTTCCTCCACGACCTTTACCATGCCCTCAATAGCATATGCTCCCACCTAGCAATTCTTCATACGCAAAAACAAAATGCATGGGGGATCTACAGGTGGGATGGAAGTACATTATAATTTGCCCCCTTCTCCTCTATCCGTTGTGCCCTTCAAACCCCCAATAATGGTGGTACAACCATTTCATCTCCTGCGAAATACAAGGTCCAAGGTTAAGAAGGGAGAGAAAGAAGATCTCGCAGAAGCAAGGAGGAGGGCAGAGGTTGTTGTTGGCTGGATTGGGCGTTCCTAGTGAGAATGCACAGTGGAGGATGGAAAACAAAAGAAGGGAGGAGCGAGAATACTGTCGAAAGAGAAAACAAAGGGGCAATTTTCACTACTGTCGTACTTACCTGAGAACTCACTGGTGGCTGGACAAGTAGACAGAAGCAGGGAACATGGTAGTTAGACTTTGGGAGCAGTGTTCCCTGTGGAGACGGTTATGATTATCACTTCATGTTTTACCACAGAACACTTTACCCTCAAATCTTCGAGGACAATATCCATCACTAGTTATGCTTCCACCTTCTCAGAATGATTCTCACATTTTAAATGGAGAACATTTCAGTCAAAAGCTTCTGAAAGGTGGCATGAAGGGTACGAAAATAGAGCACAAGAGAAAGAAAGGGTAGATTGATAAATAGATAGATAGATAGATCATTTGGGTTTTGGGGGGGTCTTTAGGACAAACACAAAAAAAAGAGAGCATGACATACTCTGCTAGCAAACAGCTAGCCAGCAACAACAACAGCAGCAGCAGCAGCAGCAGCAACAACAAAACCCTATTTTGCCACAGTTAGCCCAACCCATCCTTGTAAATGCAACGGATAAATCACAAATCATATTAGTTCTGGAAGTGGAAATCAAGTTATTAGTGCTGCAACAGACAAATTACAAATCAGCCCATCTTGTAAGACAGAAGCGGTGAACATGGTAGGTAGGCTTTGGGAGTAGTGTTGCCTAAGTGGGGAAGGATGTGATTATCACTTCATGTTTTACCACACTGAAAAAAAGAGAACATGACATAGTCGGTTAGAAAACAGCTAGCTAGCAACAACAAAAGAAGCCCCATTTGCTACAGTTAGGCCAAACCATCCTTGCAAATGCAATAAATCACACATCATATCAGTTCCGGAAGTGGACATCAAAACATGCCTCTGCCACAGGATTTTGAGATGGTTCCTGGAAGTGAATAGTTAATTCTATATTAACTAGTAAGTAAAGGGTAAACCAAGATCCCCCCCCCCCGGTATGTGTGTGGCAGCTAGGGGGAGTCTCTACAATGAACAGGAGATCCTACATCAACCAATAATGAAAGGCTTACTAAGAAACCCCCCCCCCAAAAAAAAAAAAAAAAAACACACACACTTTTCCATACATAACAGACAAGTTTCAAGCCTTTGCATTTATTCTAGAGGTTTTCCAGACAAATTTGAAACTGCCTGCTCAGAGGAAATAAATAACTGTTAAGGATATCACTGGACATTACATGCCAGTGACCAATATGCCACAATTAGAACACCACTAGAATATCACCTTGGAGTCTTTTATCCACATACTATTTCTAGTTTTCTACGTACTAAGTGAGCTATACAACCATATGGCTCTATGGAGAAGAGACAAAAAAATCACATATTTGCCAGATCACATTGATGAAATAAATTCAACACACTACTCAGAAAACACTACTGGAGAA
The DNA here is from genome assembly GCA_029747015.1 of Carnegiea gigantea. NCBI lineage: Eukaryota > Viridiplantae > Streptophyta > Magnoliopsida > Caryophyllales > Cactaceae > Carnegiea > Carnegiea gigantea. The sequence goes on along the minus strand of JAKOGI010000250.1, from coordinate 564,829 downwards.
AAGCAACAACTTGATCAAGTAACTCCAAATGAAAGGAAGTAGAAAACCAAACCTCAGGACCAAGGAACCGCTCATAGCCAATATCACAAGAGTACGGAGCTCCTGTCTTTGGTTTTACTCCTTTCCAATGCTTGATATACTTTGAGGGGTCTTTATCATGCTTGTTGAACTCCTGAACAGATAGCAAGTTGTTACAGAGAGAACCTCCACAGTTACTTTTGCACATCACCAATACTGCAGAGTATCAAAAGTGGAAATCGAGTATGTTTAATGTTCCTAACACCAATACCTTTACAATATCTGAACAAGTGTAGCAATACATTTCCTTCACCTGTCTAGCAACTTCAAAAGAGTCCTCAGGTGGCACATTCTCTCCTCTTTCCTAAAATAAGTCAAGTTAATAAAAGAGAACATAATGGCTGAGATACAAACAAGTACAAGACAAATCACGTGAGGATCAAAAGCTTGGGTAAAAAATGAGAAGAAGTTGTCATCTATGGCATAAGACAATGCACAGCAACTTCCATGAAGATCACGATGCGTAGCCTAATTATCAACAAGATGCCATAGACAAATCATATGAGGATCAAAAGCCTGGGTAAAAAATGAGAAGTTGTCATCTATGGCATAAGACAATGCACAGCAACTTCCATGAAGATCACGATGCGTAGTCTAATTATCAACAAGATGCCATGGTGAAAGGCCAAATTTTGAACCAGAACAAGTGTGATCAGCATTTAAGCAACATGCTCTCATTTTCCACAATAAACAAAAGTGACAATCAGAAAAGCAAACTTGTAACCAGGCCAAGCAAAATAATGATGGTAAACGTCAAAAAAGCAGTTGCCTCCTTCTTAGAGGCAAAACAAGATATCTATTTAGAAATATGTTCACTTTGAAGCATTCAGGCGAAACTAGAAATTCCTCATCAGATAAGCATGAGTTTTTTAGAGAAACAACAGGAGAAGAAATGAACTTCGGAAGATGCTTTGTACCTAAACATGTTTATAACACGCACAATGAATTGACACTTAACTTCCAAGAAGTGGAAAAGCCATAGCAAATTAAGATGTTCTCCATTATATGGGGATATAACCAATCATAAATCAAATGAAATCAATTATGAACATTATGTTGAGCCGGTCAATAAAAATACAACAGAACAACAAAGGGAAATATGAATACCCGCATAAGCTGCTGGACGAAGAGTGTGACATCTTTCCCAGATATAGGAATTGACTTGATACTGCTACCAATGACATAACCCTCTGCAACAGGCACAACATGTGTAGCTCCATCTCCGACATCTACAACAACCCCTGTCAATTCACACTAATGTAAAACCATATCAATACAGACCATCGTTTTTCATCAAAGACAAATCACATTATATAAGATTGAAATTTGATTGAAGAATATGCAAGTATATAGCAATAGATGCATATGCATATTGAGAACACATTTTCTTATCAAACTTGAAAGATGCCCTCTTATCAATTGCCAAAAACTTCGAGTAAATTTGTTTTTATGAACTACGCCAACAGAGAACGAGGAGAAAATATGAAATAAAACAAACGATATAACTCTCTCATGCAGCAACTCATCTCACATAGAACCCAGCCACTGATTAAGTAAGTAGCAGGTGAGGTAGATAGCAGTACATGTGCACCAGGTATTGATGACAAGTAAGAAATATGACTGTCAATAACATGATCAGACACAGATAAGATAAATTTTAACCTAAAAAATGTTCTTAGACTCATATTGAAGAGAAGTTGCATCAGAGTAGGACTTGAAGAAGAAAAGTAGAATGGAAGAATCTTGCAATAACAAATGAGGCAGTACGTAGTGATCATAATTTTCAACTGACAGCAATAATATACCAAAAAGCACACTGCAACAGAAAATGCTAGGACATCCCACTCCATCCCAATGGAAGCACAAATTCAAATCCCAAATAGCAAAAACAGCATAGCCGCTTTCTCACTCCATATTCAACAACCAATTGAAGTCAAAGTTCACATAGATGTGAAGGAAATTTTCATGACATGACTCGGAAAAGACATAGGTACCAACCTTTGATGTTGTGTAACCAGCAGCTAAAGCCAACACAGGCTGCACGGCAATATAAAGGCCTGGCACATTGAAGGTCTCAAACATGATTTCGCCCGTATACTCACGACTCTCAGGGGGTGTTAGTGGACTTTCTGTCAACAAGAAATAGTGGTCCTCTGGGTCACAGCGTAGGTAGTTAAATATGCATTGTTGCCAAAACCTTTCCATAGCATCCCAATTTTCTACCTGCCCATTCTTGATTGGATATTGCAAATTATAGCTGCTACTAGACCTTGATTTCGATAATGCTTCATCTCCTACAAAAAAATCCAAATCGGCCATAACACCAGCACTATACTGGGTCATCCAATTACTCTTATTTGATGTTCTCGGCTGGTTTAAGAATGAATCATTAACTGCCACGACTGTTGGAAGTATAAAGCAAGGCTCCACATTTCCAGCAAAACCCATTTTTGTATACCTGCATTGATTAGTGAAGAGGGCATAAATTTCATGGCACTTCAATTTTATTATAATTGAACCCTTGATTCGTATTTTAGCACCAAACAGACATGAATACGAATTCAATAAGCACACATATATAAATTTGAGGAACATTTATCCTCGATTCCTCGCAAGAACAGGACATTTCATCAAACAATCAGAGCACATAGCTAAAGAATTCATCTTGGTCCACAAAAATGATACAACTCCTTATGTTGAGCAACCAAACCACCATCAACTTAAGTTTCACACAGGTAATTCAATCATGCTTGTACAATCCAACTTGAACACACATTAAAATGGACCCTATTTTGTTAATGCATTTCATCGAACATCTGATCTGATGAGCGTAGCTAAAATACAAAAATTTCAATCCACATAGATAGCATTAAAAAAGATGCAGCGTCGGCCCAAATTTCAAACACATTAAACTTCCCCGGAAATCACTTCAGGACATGGATAAGCGTGAATTTAACAGAAGACCCATCTGGGCAGAGAACAAACGCAGAGAGAGTGATGTACCCGTTGCCATTTTAAAAAGGACCCATTTTTATTGATACATTTCATCGAACATCTGATGGGCATAGCAAGCATTCAAATTTTCAATCCACAAATAGTATACTAAAAAGATATAGCATCGACCCAATTTCAAACACATTCAATCTCCCCGAAAGTCACTTCAACACATTGATAAACGTCAATTTAACACGTTACTCATCTAGGCAAATGAAAGCAAAACAGAGAGATAGCGAGAGAGAGAGAGTGATGTACCCGGTGCCATTGTCGATTACAACAGCGGGACGAGAGATAGCGGAGTCCATGAAAGAGGGAGAAGAATAAGAAGAAGATAGAGAGGAGGCAAAGTGATGGATCTGCGGCTGAGATCCAAGTGATGGTTCAATACGTGTGATCACGGTCATTGATCAAAAGGGGCACCCAAGAATACAGTGATGATGAGAGAGAAACTGAGATTGGCTGATGATGGTAATGATGAGCAGCAGCTCTTGATGAAGACGACGGCAACGAAAACGATGTCAAAGAGAGAGAATGAAAGGGGCAGTTCATCGCACCTCCAGGAGTAGCTTTTGCTCCATCCATGGCTAAGCTTCGATTTGAATGCGAATTGATAGATTACCATCAAACTCCATCATCACCACCATCATCATGATTTCATCACTGTGTTTTGCTTAGTTAATTAAAATTCGATTCTCTCCTTGGCTTCCAAACAACTACTCACCGACTCAAACTTTGATCTGTCTCTCTCCTCCGGCTCTGTCTCCACTGTGCGTCCACTGTCAAGGTTTTTTTTTTCCCCCCCCCCCCCCTCTGGTGGGGGTTGGTGAATCTGATTGAGTTTGCGACTTATCAAATGTGGGGCTCTTTTGAATATGGGCTGAGTTTGAAGTGATATGGGCTTATGGCCCATGAGTTTGACTAGGATCTTCTTATCAATGCTCTACCATGCCTCGACAATGGTTATGGAGACCCAAAGATCAAAAAATGAATGAGTCGGTTGAATTGACTGATTTAATTCTCACATGCATCGATTAAATGTAAATAATCAATAAAAACTTGGTATTTTTAACACCTCATCAATTTATTCAGTTTTATATATTCATGTGATATACGATACACGATATACGATATATGATCTGATTAAATTGAGAGTCGAGACAGATTGAGGGTTAGATCATGTGGATTGGTAGTCAAGGTTCTCTAAATCTAAACCCTTCCCGACCTTCATGCAGGTCAACTTACCCTTGACCCTGATCGTGACTCTATGAGTACTCTCGGATTATCGAGTTGTACCGGATCTTGTGAGATTTTTCATTACTTGTCGTTTTTATTTTAAAGTTCAACACTGAACATCCTGGTAAATAAAAGGGAAAACACTAATAAAATGTGTTGTGATTACAATCAATCTAATGCGTAATTCAGTGGTTAAAATGATTAGTTCACTAAAACAACTACTCTAAACATCATAAAAGAGAGATAACGTTAGAAGGTTACGAATCAGTCAAATTAAAAGAGATATATGGAGGCAGAGGCTAAGAAGAGGTGAGAAAGTAGAAAGCGAAAAAGGTTTTCAATAAACGAAACCTAAAGTATTTTGTTTTGGGTTTAAATTTTAAGTTTCTCTTTGTTTTTTTTCTTTTTAGTGAGGGTCATTTGGTCGAGTCAGAGGGTCAAATCTTCCACCCAAGTCTAACCCTCATCACAGTTGAGTACCCTCAATTTGAGGTCAGGTTGAATCAGATACAAAAATGTCAACCCTGAGCCTCATTTTTTCGGTTCGAGTCGGGTCGAGGGGGGCAGATAGCCGAGGCCCTAACTTGTTAATCAAGTCTAAATTGATTTTGAATGCAGGTTTTTGTACCATTTTATAAATTTTATAGTATAAGTCAATTAAATTCCACATATATTCGAGTGTTCGATTGGTTTAACCATCATTTAAATGTTAAAGTACAAGTTCACCAATTAATCACATCTTGCTCGCACAATAAATACGAGGAAAATAAATGTCAAAACACAGCATATTCAATGCAGATATAAATAATTCTCACATAAATTCTATGTTATTTTGACACGTATAACATCATCGTCATTAACTAAAATTGGCAAATCCTCCTTGGTTCAAATGGCACAAGGTGATCTATATATGTCTTTCATTACTTTGTTTTCATTTGCTAAGAGTCAAGCTCGATCCCTTAACATAAATAATGTAACTGCTCTACTACACTTTTATCCATTCGCAATACTTAAACCCACGACTTTATTTTCATAGACCCAGCGCATCATTTCGGTCAATTTATATCAATGATTTATGTAGTCTATTAGTATACATAATGCATGTCTTGTGGTGGATCATTTTCATGGAACCATAGAGAAGTTGCAAAAAGTAATTGATTAGAAATAACATGATTAGAAGATTGTTGAAGAGTTTTTTATAAGCGCTCAGCAGCTCGACCGCCTGATGCTCACGCAGACGACGTAGGGATGCATATGGTCGCAAATTATTCACGGTGATAGAATCAGATGCGTTGCTTAATCTAATTTGGGTGGACAGTACTATTATAAACTTATAATATAATAGTTGCCAACTTTGGCACAAAATCCTACTTGATTAGATGCCCAAATGTTTTTAGTGGGCTTAGTTGGGGCTTGGGGAAACAGCTTTAATTTTATTGTGAAAACTTCAAATGTCGTGTTTGATTTTGTGTGGACGTTAGTCTCAATATTCTAAGGACGTTAATAAACATGGTTTGGTAAACTGATGAGATTATAAAGATTGGCACGAATTGGTAGTTGAAACAGATTAGTATTTTTTGAAAGAATTGGTAAAAATTAAGGCTGTCAAAAGCTTAGTCGACACGATTACCGATCCGAACTGAACGCGAAATTAGGCGAGTTTGGGTAAAAATTTTCAACCCGTTTAATTAAATGGGTCAACTCGGTTAACCCATTTAATTAAACAGGTTAGGTTTAGGTTGAGATTTTCGACACGAAAAAATACCTATCTAACCCGTTTAATTAATTGGATTAATATGTCAACCCGATTACCCGATTGCGGTATAACCGTTTAACCTGTTTAACCCGTTTAATATATATGTATTGTATTTTTTTTTTTTTTTTGAATTTTCAGATTTCAAATCGAGGGGAATTTCAAAATTTCAGATTTCATTTTTGGGGGAGTGGCTTTTCGTTTGGCGCCACAGGAGGGCCAAAATAGGTGTTGGGCTGACTTTTTTTTTTTTTTTTAAACCTAAACCACTTAAAACCCTACATATATAAGTTCACTTGCCACTCACCAGCCTCGGATTCCTCAGTAGTCAGTACCCTCACCTTCTTCATCATTCTCGAATCTCGCTCACCAACCTCATAAACCCTAGAATCACCTTCTCAATTTTGCGCTCACCAGCCTCACCTTCATCCTTCTCGCCGCCCTCAATGTCATCCTTCTTGGCATTCAGTCACGACTACAGTTACTGAATCAGTGAATCGTATGCTCTCTCTCTCTCTCTCTCTCTCTCTCTCTCTCTCTCTATCTCTTTCTTCTGCCTTACTCTCTCTCGTTGTTGATCTTTCTCTAACCTTCGTTTGTGAACAAAATCGATCGATTCAACCACTGTTCCCCGTGCACGGTCACCGGTTACGGGTGCGTCTCCAACTCACGGTCAAGGCTACATCTATTTCAGGTTGATTTCGAATCTCAACTCTTCTCTCTGTCTTACATCTATTTCTCTCTAATTTCTTTCGAATTGAACAAAAACTGGCTATGTTTCTTCCAATTACACTTGAAATCACACTTGAAATTGTAAAAACCAGACTCTGTTTCTTCCAATTGTCGGATTTTTGTTGATCTTTCTTCGAATTGCTTTCGAATTATTGGATCTTTCGGTAATTGCTTTCGTTTGTGAAGATATCACTTCTATTACTTCAGTGTGCACAGAAATTGTGGAGATGTAATGAACATGAACTTGAATGGTGATGAAGATGGTGAAGGCCAATAGAAGAGTGCTGCCGGAAGTGGATATGAGCAAAATTCGGCTTTGGTTAACTAACTTTTATATGCATTATTACTTTGAGCTTATATCTGGTTGTATAATAGGCTGTTGAGCTTATATCTAGTTGTGTGATAGGCTAATCGCTGTTGAGCTTAGACTTGTTCGTTTGCACTTAGTTGCTTGGTCGTCATGGTTCGTTGAACTTGGTACTTTTAAGTTTTGACAATGGTTTTATTGATGTGTTTCTCAATGACATGTGTTGGATTGATGGCAGAAGTAAAAATCAGGTCAGAATCGTATTTTAAAATGTATTTTATGCCTAAATGTTAAATAGGTTAAATGGGTTGAACAGGTTATTGGGTACAAATAACCTGATTCTGGCCCTTTTAAGTTAAACAGATTAAGTGGGTCAGAATCAGGTCAACACGTTTACATTTAAACGGTTTTAGGTCGAGTTTTTCGATTCGTTTATTAAACAGGTCAGGTTCAAGTCAGGGGGTTTTCAACCCATTTAACTTCAACCCGGATACGAAATCGACGACCTGACCTATTTGACAGTTATAGCAAGAATTGGTAAAGATCAGAATAATTTGGTAAGAGTTTGAAAATTTTATTTAACGGGTACCAATGAAATGAAAAAATGGTGAGGATTAGTAAAGATTGGAAGAAGTGGTAAATACTGAAATTTTTGAATATGAATGCTTGAAAATGATCAGAGTTTGTAACAGTTGAGAAGAATAAATAAATACTAAATTACTAATGAAAAGAACAAACCCTAAATTATTATATTATGTATGAGTAATTAGCAAAGAAAAAAAAGGAGGCGTTCATATACGTCACCGTGAAAACAGTTTATGAAAGTATTATTTGCTGCAAAATGATGCGTATTATGGTCCCCCCCCAAAAAAACCCACATATGTAACCCCACGATAAATCGCCAATAAGATATTCCACTTAATAACTTGTGATGAAACTTAATGATAATAATTCAACGATTTGTGTATTGAAGTTTTAGTGTGAAGTATGGTAATAGTTATCTTTACTCTTTAAAAAGAACATATTATTCTAATCATGTAACAACTTTTGTTATCAGTGTGAAGTATGCTAATAGTTTTTTGTAGATTGTTTCGACGCGAAAATATTGGATCACTAAGTTTTGTGAAAATCAATTATTCTTAGCGTGGTTACAGTATGGATTATTTATTGTAATTTTCACCAATATTTTTGAGGCGTGTGTTAGTCATATCAATTTGCAATGGTTTTGTTAAAATTTGTTTCTAATGGTATCTTTATTCTACTCACTTGCATATGTGAGATATATCCTTGTTTCATAACATCTTGTTTTCATGCTTTAAAGTAATTCATAACTAAAATATTACCACAACGTAGCGTTGTATTTTGGATATCATTAACCAAGTGAGGACTGATGCTGTTGAACATATACAATGGACTTTCCTATGATGAATTTATCAATCTAGTCAATTTGTAAGGATCTGACCTCTATCGTATTTATAAATTGGTGCAAATAAAGAACTACATCACAGTTCCATAGTAAAGTAGTCACTAATTTTAAAAGCTCATATTCAATTCTCACAATTTCTACTTAATATTTTTGTGTTCTTTTTTTAAGTCAAAATACTATACATAAATTTATATAATTGTATATGACAAACCCTTTTAATTTCTTTTTTTGCATGGATAAACATATCTAACCAGTTGAGCCCTTATTTTAGAGGTCACTAATGAGCCACAACAGATGAGAAGGAGGGAACTGTCAAAATCCAATTACCGAGGTAGATCCACTATCTACTTTAACACACAAAGATCATCATCAAGAGACAACATGCGTTTTCCTCCAAAGATCAAACCTATCAGGTGCGACATATTCGACATGACAAAACCAAATTAGCATTCCACAAAATGGAACATTTGAAAGTCTGCATTATTTGATGAAATTACCCCACTAGGAAGTCCCCATCCAAGTCGCTATTTGGGCCAGGGATAGTGCCACAGAATGTTCATGTTACCTGTCTCCCCCTCAACAATCATTACCTACTTTGCCCTCGAAACAAAACTACTTTTCTCCCTCCTTTCCTTCCTCACTCTCTGCAGTTCAATTCAACCCCCAATTCATCTCAATTTTTACCCCCTTTTATTTCCCTCTCAATTTTCTCTCCACTATGTTTTATTGTTGCTATTATGATGCATGTTGATAAAACTTTACCCGAGTCAAATAATAAAATTTACCCATTTAGAAAAATCGGATACTATTATGAATTTTCATTAAAATTTTAAATTCAGACATCATATTCTTTATATTTCTATTATTTGAATTTAATTTTAACCCAAAATTAGACTTATCTGAATTGTTCAATTCAAATAATAAAATATCGGACATCAACTTCTTATATGAATTTTAATATTGTCCGATTTGTCTCATTTGAGTTTCAACCCTACTCGAATTTTTGACTGGGCTGTGTCCAGTAAATATGCAAATGCAATGCTTTGGTTACTGCGCTTAATCAGTGATCATCAGTGACTATTTAATGAATCTGCCACTCACCCAACTCCTCGTTCTGTCTCCTCAACCCTCCGCTTGCTGTCTCTTCATCATCATTGAATCAATGCACAGAGAAAACTTGCCCAAACAATGAACCCCCTTTGCTGCATTGCCCCTGTCTCCATCGATCGCAACGAACCCACTTCAACCCCCGCCGGAAAACTCGTCGGAAAGCCGCCGCCGGCGCAGATCCAGACAGGGTTTGATGGCGGGAGCATTAATGTGGGTTATTCAAGGCGCAGCTACTCTGCCCAGGTGTCGTCGATCAGCAGCGATCGACTGAGCGAATCGGAGGATGTGGGGCTGATCAACGGCAGAGATTCGAGGGTGTACAGTAGCAATGGTGGGGGTGTGGTGGAGGGAATCCTTTACAAGTGGGTGAATTACGGCAAGGGTTGGAGGTTACGGTGGTTTGTGCTGGAAGATGGAGTGTTGTCGTACTATAAGTTGCACGGCCCTGATAGGATTGTGATGAGCCCTAGGAGAGAGAAAGGGGTGAACTTGAAGGTGATTGGGGAAGATTCAGTCAAGTACATGAGGAAGAACAGCTGGGCTAATACTAATAGTAATGGAGGTAATAGTAATAGTAATAGTATTAGCCGGCTTAGTAGTGTGTCTTCGAAGCAGTGGAAGCCTCTTGGTGAAGTTCATCTCAAGGTTTGACTAAATCCCATTTGACTTTCTCACTTTTACTTACATATTTTCTTGCTCAGCTGTTGAATTTGCTTAGTTCATCTGAAATGGCTTCTACATTTTGTTGTGTATTTGATATTCTTCTTCTTGTTGAGTTGTGAGTTATCTAGCTGGTACGTTTCCATCAATTTGCATCAATGTGCCCTTTTTTTTTTGTGGCTTGTTTTCCCTATTGAAGTATTGGGTTTTAGATTTAGCCTTTCATAGAAAAATGACTTTCTGCCATGTTCTGCATGTGGAAATCTCTGCTACTCTGACTTGAGGTGTGAACGTTGGATACAGTTGGGTCTCCATTACATCATTTGGTTGCTCTTTGGGGTACTCTGATTTGTGAGTCTTTGATCCAAATTTGGGTGTCCAAGCCCCGGTTATCATAGTTGGAGTACTTTGGAATGAAGGGTGTGGGTAACATAGGTGTAAATTGCATTTTATTGGTAAATTGGCAGGCTGGGGATGTTTTTGGTAACAATCCACCATCATTGATGTATGTGGAATTACCAATCCAAACTTTTAACTCAGTGCTGCTCATTAGAGTGTAACTTAAGGTGCAGACTCTGATGTTTGTAGCCTTAGACTTGCAAGAGCCAAGATGGAAGAAGCATTGACAAGCCTTCTGCTTTTCTTCCTCTTTTCTCTCTTTTAAATAGAAAACCAGACATGCCTTCAGGCATTCAATTCAACTGCTTGCTGTTGTAAACCAAGATAGCAATTGTAGCTGTTTCCACTCTGGAGAATCAGAAGCACTTTATTCTCAATCAGTATAGAAAAGTTCTGTGTCATGTTTTCATTTTTTACGCCGCAGTTGAGCTGTTTGGCTATGCTTACACTATTACTCTTTTGTAAAATTCTTTTCAACTTTTTTGTAATGACAACAATTATTATACACACGGAATAATGGAATATTTCAGTAAAGGTGTGAATGAGTGGTATGGAAGAGGAAGACCTAACATGGAACTACTCAACCGGCCATGAATTGTTTGGCTTTACTGCACAGAATTTTTGTTTGTCTGAAAGATTCAGTCTTCCTTCCTTGTCACATAATTTTCTGATTAACCGAGCAAATCCCCTCTGTTTGTGCTGTATCCAAGAGAAACACTCTGATTGCATCTCATTTACTGTCCATTGATCTGCGACGCTTCACAATGGACCAGCTGTCCAGTCACAACATGGTAACAACTGTAATATGATGGGTGCATAACTATTAACCATAGGTACGAAGTCAGACGGTTGTGGTTTCATGATCGGGATGTTTGATTATTGTTATAGCTGGTATTGTCCCTTTAGATGTGCTATGTTCGCATGGTGAAGTGTTGTAATGCCTTCCAAATATGGGTGCATTGTAGGTGTCTTCAGTTCGTGTGAGCAAGTCAGATGATAAAAGACTCAGCATTTTTACTGGAACAAAGACTCTACACTTGCGTTGTGTTACCAAAGAGGACAGGGCAGCATGGATTGAGGAACTATTGGCCACTAAAGACAAGTTCACAAGCAATGGTTTTACGCCTTCTGAAGACATTGTTGTGTCGACAGAGAAGCTGAGGCAAAGGTTGATGCAGGAACACATTGATGAGTCGATCATTAAAGACTGTGAATCCATCATGCTGTCCGAAGTCTCTGAGCTGGAAAATCAATTGAAAGCTCTTCAACATAAACATGTTATCTTGCTAGATACTTTGAGACAGTTAGAGGTATGAGGTATTTCTCTCTGTCAGCTACTCAGCCTATTCTAGTGTTCATTTGTTTTGGTTTAGCTTGTATGTATAAGGACAATCTAATACCTTAACTTATTTAATAAATGCCTACATGATGAGTAGTCATTCTTTGGAACTTATAATCTGTGAAATATGCATAGTGCTATCTCACCTAAGGCTTGTTGTGTGTTTGTTGAGGGTACTTCAGAGTTCAGACTTCTGAACTTCTGTGAGCATTTTACCAAATTCGTCACAATTTTGGGGATAGTATATTCATTGCTAGTTGTTTACTTCTCTTGGCCCAAGGGGTGGGGGTGGGGGGAGACGGTGTTGTGATAACCGACCTTTTGTCTCCCTTACTCATGGCTGCACTCACTGGGAAGGGCTTCAGAGGCCGGAGAGGATCACAGGAAAGATTTGAACCTCCTCCTTCCGGTTACCTCTAGTGGGATATGAATCACGCTGGGATATGTACCACTAGACAGCCTCTTTGGTGTCTTAATTTGTTGCTCTTGTTATAGGATGGGAGCACTTCTTTGGTCTGCAATTGCATCTTTATCGTACTCAAAATGCTTTCACCCATGTGGCAAGTTGTGCTCTCTTTTTTTTTTTTTGTTTGGGGGGGGGGGGGGAGGGTTAAATGGTGTCTGACGTGGCATCTCTTGTGAAGGCCTTGAAAAGCTTCCCCCCCCCCCCCCTCCAAAAAAAACCTCTGCCTTCATGATTCACTTTGACAGGATCAAGCACTACCACCCCAAAATCGGCCATGCAGCATCATGCTGGAACTTCAGAAAGTTGTGACTCCTCACTGAAAATGCTGAAGACAAGGGTTTTGAATTTTCAGACTTTTGGCAGAATTCAAGTGCTGTACTCACTCTATGTAAGCGTCCAAAATGCGGTACCTAATACCATGTAAATGCCAATGCCAGTTAATCCATTCCAACATCAGAAGCCAGGATGAAAATTATACCCCTTTACATCTTCTCCTATTAGTCCAATCAAAGTATTCAAGCCTTTTAATCAGGAAAATGCTGCTCTAGCAGCCTGCTAGTGCCATATGAAACTATTTCTGCATTTCATCCTGTCAACTTCTTCGTGGTGGGTCAGAGGACTGGACTTGTGACATAAAGGTTTGCATAAATCTTTACCTGGATTATTCATTGGGTTTGTTGCTGCATTCATTGACTTACTGAGTTTTAAAATTTTATTCAACTGTCTGTTACATCTTTGCATCTTTATGTGGCATACTGGTACTTGGTTTATGGTATCCTGATGTGACTCTCTTATGAGAATTCAAGCCTTTCTGATACATATTGTCATTATTTTTCCTATCTGTTTTTCCAGGCAGAGAAGATAGAGCTGGAGACCACTGTGGTTGATGAAACTAAGAGAAGAGATTCTTGCTGCGGACAAGGAGATAGAAGAATGAGTGGTTAGTCGCATGCTTGTGTTTGTATGCTATTAGACCTCACCTCTTTATAATTATCCCCTCTAGCAAGCATGTGTAACAGCAGTTGACAATTTGGTTGGACCAGTACTAGAATACCTATATGATAGTAGATCCTTATTAGTTACTTGTATATCTCAATGCCCTTATGGAATATCTTCCTTAGCAACCTATTTTGGGATGCATGTCATTTTTTGGCATCTGTAGGCTTGTGGGGATGTACAATATTAATTATCTCCTAGCATCTCGAATGTTTTTCGATAATTTACTTTATTATAAGGAGATCTGGAGGATCAAATTTTATGCCAACTCATTGTCATATTTGAACAGGACGACAGAGCTGGGTTGATACTTTTGATGAAGCACTAGCTTATTTCCCTTTACTATCTCTAAATGTTCTTTTAACTTGGCAGATTTCTATTCCATCATGTCTGATGGTAGTGGAACTGATTCTGATGGAGAGAACGAAAGTCACGATGGTGTTGATGCTGAAACAGATGAAGATGACTGCATATTTTTTGATACAAATGATTACTTGTCATCGGCATATCTAAGAAGTGCTTCTTGTAGGGGGAGGGAATCATTTGGGGATGCTTGCAGTTCACTGGGGCAGGATAAGACCTGTACATTGTCTAATTACTCACAGGAGCTTAAAATCGGCATTAAACCAGTGGAATATCCATTTGTTAAAAGAAGGGATAATTTACCGGAGCCAAAAGAAAAGGAGAAGCCTATTGGCTTGTGGTCTATTATCAAGGATAATATTGGGAAGGACCTCTCTGGCGTTTGTCTTCCTGTTTACTTTAACGAGCCACTATCTTCACTGCAGAAGTGCTTTGAAGATTTAGAATATTCATATCTGGTTGATCAAGCACTTGAATGGGGTAAACTGGTAAGTTCTGCTGCTAAGTCTTCTTGTCTGTCGGAAACTTCTTGAATGGTGCATTATTAGGCAATTACATTAACATTGAGGAGGTCAGCTCTTTTTTGCCAGTGGTATGGGAATTGGCATACTTTGCTGCCTTCTACTGTGAATCTGTGATGATCCTATCTTTATTTCTTTGCTTGTTTCTTTTCCTTTCGACACACAACAATCTTAATTTTACTGTTCTGTCTTTATGGTGAATTTTTGCTAAAAAGGGCAAGTGCTTGCATCTCAAACTCTTGTAACCATTAGAACAATGGTAGAAGCAGTCTTAAAGATTGAACAGTATTCTTGTGTGTGCGCTAATACTATTGAATCTAGTGGTTGTGAAGCATGGGAATTGGGAAGAATGTGTGAAGATTTGCAGGATGATAGTATCCTTTTACGAACCATGTTTCTTTAGTATTATGCGTATTGCAGAGCTTTCCATGGTCGTTCCTAGAAATATATATTTTTTAATGGTGTTCATCTTGATAAATATATCGCTTTTATTCCGGTGGTTCTTGAATTGTGTTGCGGTGAATACTTCAATGTTCTCTCTTCATCCCTTGTACAAAGAGGAATGGGGAGCCTAGTTCCTTTCATGATGTTGGCACTCTCAATGTCCACAATTTTGTCACTCCCTATGGGGAACCCAACTGTAGAGAGATCTCGGTGGTTCTGAGCATCCATCCAGGTTCAAATCCTAGCGGGCTACAGTTAGGGGTTTTCCTGGCTAGTCACCTAGCCTCGGAAAGAAAATCACTTGCTGATAGAGATCTGTAATGTTTTCAACTTTTACTGTTCTGTTTTATATGCCTCTGTTTCAGACTAAGTGAATGATTGTGTTGTCACTTCCACAGGGGAACGACTTGATGAGAATTTTGCATGTAGCAGCGTTTGCCGTCTCTGGTTATGCTTCAACCGAAGGTCGACAATGTAAACCTTTCAATCCTCTCCTTGGAGAGACCTACGAGGCCGACTACCCAGATAAAGGTCTCCATTTCTTCTCTGAAAAGGTATTCACTATTTCACAGCTGTTACACTAGTGCCTTGGACAATAGTTCAGCATCCTCGGTTCAGCATAGTTTTTGAGGGTTGTACTGGTTTTCTCCTTCTGCCTTTGGATCTCATCTGCTGATATTGCGAAAGTTACTTTTTTTAATGGAAAGCGCAAACTTTTTGGTTACTGGACATTATGATTTCCCTAGCTTTATGTTTGGCAATGCTGATGGTGGATACTGGCTTAAATTCAGGTTAGTCACCATCCAATGGTTGTTGCGTGTCACTGTGAAGGCAGAGGCTGGAAATTCTGGGCTGACTCAAATGTCAAGGGTAAATTCTGGGGACGTTCTATCCAGCTAGATCCTGTTGGTGTTCTTACTCTTCAGTTTGAAGATGGCGAGACATTTCAGTGGAGCAAGGTGACTACTTCCATATACAACATCATAATTGGTAAAATCTATTGTGATCATTATGGCACCATGCGGATCAAAGGCAGTGGGAATTATTCTTGCAAGCTGAAGTTCAAGGAGCAATCTATCATCGACCAAACTCCACATCAGGTAAGCCTGCTGCTGTAGCCATGTAACTTAATACAGACTAGAGGAATGATATTCCTCTTATTTGCATGATCTCTTTTTTTCCCTTTGGGGGGGGGGGGGGGGGGGGGTTGGGGTGGGGGGGGCCTGATTAGGGGTCTCATCTCTCATTGGCAAACCAAGTGGGAGCAAAGGATAATTGGGGGGGGGGGGCGGCGTAGCTCTCTGATGCCTTTATTGGGATTTGGACCATTCCTTCTCTGTGTAAGTGGAGCAAGTCCCTCTACGCCACTGTCAGGGGTGCTTATGATCATATGCTCATATGTTGCCTTGTTGTCCTTTTTCAAGAAGGAAAGCAGTATGTGAATATCCATGAGACTTGAACCTATCATCCTGAGTTGAAATAAGTGAAACACCGTCATCAGTATCATTAAGCTATATACCAAGAACCAAGTGTTGTAGACTATGGAGTAAACAGTGCATATAATCTTCTGCAAAACTTGCTTCTCGTCACTCCTGCTGTTGACTTTATTGTCAGTATGGTGAGGATCCTCCCATTGCTCTTAATTTGAGCCGGTAAACTTCGATAATAATTTGCTTCAAGCCTGTAATTCTTGCTTGTCTAACTCTTTGAACATGCTTGTCTCCAACCAATATCTAAACCACACTTTTTCCACCAACTGATTTCAGATTCAGTGTGTCGTATAAGTTTGTGTCATTGTTTCCATAGCTATCAAAGTTGGGTTTCACAGAATAAGATTCTGCGCTTCCTGATGAAACTTTTACGGGAAATATGTGGCTCTTTTTTTTTGTTTGGGGGGGGGGGTAGAATTATTGCAATCAAACTCATCATCATTTTTATTATTTCAATCATCCATGCGACTCAAGTCTTTGGCTCCCTGTTGTTCCGTGTACAAATGGTTGAGGCTAAACAGAAAGTTCTCTTCATCGAATTATTCTCGACAAAAGATGAGGGTGTTTCAGGATTCAGAAAGGCCAAACTTCACATCAGAAGCAGCAAAGTTTTGTTTTGTAGGGTTTTGTTGTCCAAACAGTCTCTGACATGATCAGGGTTATTTCTAAAATTTGTGATTTGCCAGAAGTATTGGGTTTAGAAAACCAAGTCTAAGCAATAGAGCTTACATCAAGATTATTTTGGTAATAGTGGTTCCCCCCCCCCCCCCAAAAAAAGGAAGGAGACCAGTCTTAGCAGAAGATACTCTTCCTGATACAAGTATCTCTTCGTAGTTATGTACATATATGATAATGTGCTGCTAATTGCTTATATTCTAATGGGCCTGAAGGTTCATGGATTTGTACAAGACAATCAAACTGGTGAAAAGGTTGCCATGCTAGTAGGGAAATGGGACGAGGCAATGTACTATGTGCTGGGGGATCCAACCACGAAACCGAATGGCTATGATCCAATGACGGAAGCTGTCTTGCTTTGGGAGAGAGACAAATCTGCTACCAAGACTAGATACAACCTCACTCCTTTTGCAATATCCTTGAATGAACTGACTCCAGGCCTGCGAGACAAATTGCCCCCAACTGATTCAAGGCTTAGGCCAGACCAGAGACACTTGGAAAATGGAGAATATGAGCTGGCGAATGCTGAGAAACTCAGACTCGAACAATTACAAAGACAGGTATTGCTGCCATAGTAAAGAAAGGACTTCATTCATATTGATTAAGATTAGGCATGCCATGACACACACAACCACCCACCTGCCAGCCATATATGGAGAAACCTAGTATCTCTAGGGGTGACATCTGTCACTGGGCCTGAGCGAGGTCACAAATTGAAATCTTATGAACAATAATAGTAGAACAAAACAAATTAGCGAAAAAATTATTAGTAGAACAAACCGAAATGAGTCATATTCTTATGTAACTAAAGCTAGGTGCTTGGCATATTTAATTTGCCCT
The DNA here is from genome assembly GCA_029747015.1 of Carnegiea gigantea. Lineage (NCBI taxonomy): Eukaryota > Viridiplantae > Streptophyta > Magnoliopsida > Caryophyllales > Cactaceae > Carnegiea > Carnegiea gigantea. Next base: position 547,000 of record JAKOGI010000250.1, on the reverse strand, counting down.
GAAACTGTCATTGTGCTGACCCTGTGAAGGTAAACTTAACGTCTTTTTTTTTTGGGGGGGGGGGGGGGCCCTGGGATCCTTGCGAAAACCAGGTGGTTGGCGGGTCCTCTTTTATTCTCCACAGTCAAATACGACAAGTTGAAATAAAATATGCTCACTGACTCATGTGAGCTTATAGAGTTCTCAATGTGCCTACCCTGGTTTAGAATTTGTTTAAAAATATTGGAATCCTGGTTGAATTTATCTTGTCTTTGGGTGCTATGCAAAGCTAAACAGGTTCTGAGCATTTTACGTATGTGCTGCAGGCTAGGGGAATGCAAGAGAGCGGATGGAAACCAAGATGGTTCCAGAAAGACGAGGAGGGCTGCTACCGGTATATTGGTGGTTATTGGGAAGCAAGGGAAAAAGGCAACTGGGAAGGGATCTCTGATATATTTGGACAGAGAAGTACTATAACATCCTGCAGTGTACTAGAAGAATGAGCTCCCTTATCCTCCACGATCCTAATTTCAACGTAATTTTGTTAAGCTTCATCCCTGGTCCATCGGATTGAGATATGGGATTGTCTAGAAAGAATCCTTGTGGAATTGTAGGTGCAGTAGCTACTAGCAAGTGTAAGTTCTGTGAAAAATTATCAGTGGAGCTGTTGTGTTCTTCGAGTGCTCAAAGATTTCCCCCTCATCAGATGTCGGAGTAGTAGATGTTGGGTTTACTAGATCTAGATGGGGCTGTCTAATTCTTGCTGTGAAACAATGAGCAGCTGATTGTATGGTCACTGGGGTGTCTTTCTGTGCAGTAATCTTATTTTCTTTCAGTTTTTGTTGTGGTCATCTTCATTATGCTCCAAAATTCCAGTGATTTTACGTGGTTGCTATCGTTTAGACGACAAAGCATTTTGCTACTTCAGGTCTTAATGAAGCGAACTTCTCAGATGATTTCGTGTCTTTTGAATGTGTCCTAGGGATCATTCCGAGTATTGTCAAAGATTGTCTTGAAAAGGATTATGATCAAAGCAACTTGCGTGTATTTGATTCAACAAATAAGAAAGGTGGATTAATTATCGCTTATCAATTATTAATTCGACCCTGGATATGTGATAAGCTTTATTATAGGGCCTCAGAGAGAAGCATAAACTACAATAACAATAAATCTCAATGTGGATCTTATTTTTACAGGATCTAGGGAGACTTAGAGATAAGCGGTCTTATCTTAATAAACATCTCTACCTGTAAAGAGACCGATTCAATGAGACCTATATAAAAAAAAAAATTGAAAATATTTTGGAATGTGAAACCTTTGATAGGCATAAAGAAGCATAAACTATTCCAAATAAAAGATATAAGAAATACATTTCGTATTTAGCGTTATTTGTTATCAATTATCAAAAAGAAAAACGGAATACAAGATGAAAAAAGAAAAGTTCATTTTGAAAACAAACTTGATTAACTTTTTTTTTTAATTTACATGAAATACTACTTGAATATGAGATCTAATATCCTCAACGGTACGATTTTTTTTTAAAAAATTGAAAACTTCAATTTTATAGCCCTCCAATTGATTTGCAATTAAAACACGTCGTTTTTAATTTCCCCTCTTCTACACCCCCCCCCCCCAAAAAAAAAAAAAAAAAGGGATTGACGGTTGTATGAACTCGCTTCGTTGTGCTCTCTATTCAGCTATCTCATTCCAATTAGGTAGCACAATCTCTCTCTTCTTCAGGCTTGTTATTTGTGCTAATTGTTCCCTTTAATGCTTGTATTATGCACATTTTAATGCAGTTTTGTTATTCTCGTTTGATTTTGGAAGTGGTGTAATCGAGTAAATTTCTGAATTGGCGATGTGATTATGAAGCTGCTTCACTTGCCTAGAAATTCGATGATCGGAGCTGCCAAAAATGGGTTTCTTTCTCCCAATTTGGGCACTGCTTCTCAGGTCTCTCTCTTTTTTCCAATTGGAGATTGTCTTCAGTTGACTACTTGATAGGAAGAAAATTTCTGTATGATAGTTTTTTTTTAAAAATAATGTTTTGTCATTATTTTTCTGGGTTGATGTCAATTGAACTCCATGTAGGATGAAGTCTTTTTTTGAAGGGGGGGGGGGGGGGGTTTAGGTATTTCTGAAGGGATTTTTCCTCCTTGGAAATTTACGTGCAAGCAAAATGAATATTGGCTATTCTGTATTGTACATGCCAATCTCTGGGTGATAATGGAATTGGAGCTTACTACTAATTTGCTGAAACCTTAGGCTGCTTCCCAACTGAAGCTACATGGTGAGGAATTTGTACTGAAATTGCTTGACAGAAGATGGGCATTGGAAATTCCAGATTCCAAAATTCACCAAATTGTGTTTTCAGTAAAGCAAACACAGCCGAGGGAAGGGATGTTTGGTAACACAAACTTTTCGATTGAGAAGTGCCCGACATTGGGGGATGCTGCCATGGGAGAAAGGTGCAAAGATCGTTCATTTTATATTGTGAGGGATGACCTCTTACACCCTCTTGTGAATGGTAACAAACCAAGGAAATTGGATGCTTTGCTTCCCATAATTGAAGATTGCTTAGGGACTGATGTGGTGAGTTGCTGCTGTAATACCTTATTAGTTTAAAGTTTCAACAAGCTGCTATGAGTAGGTTAAAGAAACGTCATTTGATGCTTTGCTTCCTACTGATCTCATTAATGAATGCGCGAATCATTAATGTTGTAAGACCATGCTGAAGTGGTGTGCGTGCGGGTTACATGCTTTTAGGTTCTGAATTTCCCCTTGTCCATACCTTGATTGCAGGAGTCACATATCGTGTACAAAGAAGATTCTATTATTGCGATGTTTAGTTTTTCTTTTCAAGCGAACATTTCAATCTAGGATCCCTTATGAAGGCCTCCCCCCCCCCCCCCCCCCAACCCCCATCACCAAAAAAAAACAAAAGAGAAAGAAAAAGGTGTGGAAAACGATGCTTGAAGCTATCATTGTGACAAATATATATGGTGAGTCTGTAAAGGATATTGAACTGCAGTCAAGTGCAACATTTAACTTATCTTATCTCGTTTGTGGCATTTCAATTTTTCGTATTGCTTCCTGAATCATTGTCTTTCTTGGCATATTTGTTGTAGTTGGGGCTGCTACGAGCCTAGCCAATTGAGTTTTGTCAAAGCTTGACCCTTCTTAGATTGGTTGATTAACCCCCCCCTGTTTGGACAAGGCCATTGGTTTTGTGTTGATCTGGATGTCTATTGTTAATTTTTGGAGCATTATTGTAATCCTTGGAAGGGTTTGGGAGTAAAAAGCTTTCTGTAAAAGCAAAAAACGAAAGTGCTGCTAGCCAAGCATTAGAACTCTGATGGCTTGGGTCATTTACACCCTTAGTTCCAGTCAGTAATGCTGGTACAATTGCCATCTGATATTTACACTATACGGCTGCATAATGTCCTACTAGGATGTTTTCTAGGTTACATGTGGAGGATGTCAAAGTGCACATGCAGCAGCTGTGGGTAAGTGTACTTTATGTCCATTCTTTCTCATGCAATGATGAGGTCTCGGAGATTGTCTTTTCTTTCTGTGTGGGATGAGACCCAAATTGACTCTGCTGATTTATTTTTGGTCAGCTGTCTCTTGTGCAGAAAGAGGACTTGGGTCACACTTACTTCTTCGTGGGGAAGAGCCAGAGATTTTGACCGGATACAATCTGATTTCCTCCTTGTATGGAAATGTTGTATATGTGCCCCGCTCACTTTATGCCAAGAGGGAAGAAATGCTTCTTAGGCACGCAAGTAATGTTGCAGGTGCCAGTGGCTCTGTGCTGTGGTTCACTGATATTCTTGGTAATTTATCTGGCTTGTTCGATGGAGGGGCTGGCGTGCAGACAAATGCGATTAGAAGCTCCAAGGATGGCATGAAGAAAGTCATGATCATTAATGAAGGTGCTGGGGATGTTGTAGCATTATTAGGTAAGAATTGAACCCGGTCTGTTCTGTTAAATGAAAGGCTTTTCACGTCACCAATGACTTGGTAGTTAGTGCCGTGTTCCTTTGTTTGTACGAGAGGAGTCAGGGAATTTAGTCTATTGGATGATTTGGATGTTTTGAGCATAGTTTGTGGCCGTAAAATTTTTGTGACCGACTGAAATCATGTTTTTATTGCAGCCTGTTGCATTCATTGCTTTGCTGTTATTGTCCAGTACTAGATGGTATTGACTTTTGGAGTTGGGCAAATGAACATTCCCCAGGAGAAAGTTTTGCTTATTGACTTATTGTCAGCTTCCCTGCTGGCAGAGGCAAGTTGCCCAAAACAAAAGGGGGCGTGGGGGGTGGAGGCGGGATATGAAAGTTTAAATTTATGGTCCATGATTTAATCACATTTGAGATATAAATATGAAGCATCTTCTATCTGTTAATGCATCATGCATAAGGTGCATAAAGCTCCCCTAAACCAGAATATGTTGATATATCATATTGGCGGCTATTGAGTGTTCGTTATATCTTTATGCCCTTACGCAGGTATCATTCGCCTGGTGCATTACTTGTCACAGAGCCATATACTTGGGAAAGAGAGGCCATACAACTTTGTGATTGACGCTGGCACCGGCACAACAGCAATCGGTTTTGCTCTTGGGGCCCAAATGCTTGGGTATAGTTCCAGTCTTTGAGTGCCTTCACTTACCTAAATTTCCAGATATTGCATCTTTGTAAAAACTAGCATGTGTGATGTCGGTCAGGCTGCCTTGGAAGATAACCTGTGTGATGCTGGCTGATACTGTTGATCGGTACAAGGCTCAGGAGCAGAAATTAATTTCAGATTTCAAGAAACACTATGCATCTGACATAATAGATGCTTTCCTGGAGGATGAACTTGTTGAGTGGGTTGATCGTGCGTCTCCTCGAAAGTAAGCTAAACAGCATTTGTTGCTTGAAAACGTCATTCATTCGATCACTTCTGGTTGTCCTTATCACGAAAAGCGAAAATCACATCAATATGCTCTGTAATTCCAATTTGGTCTGATGGCAATTACTGTCCGCTTTCCATGTTTCTAACCATCTTAAACATCCTTGTCTTTTTATCACTTATAGAGATCGTCATTTCCAACAATCATCCCCTTTGTTCTGAGCTTAGAAATATTTACATCATTCTCTTGCAGCAAAATGCTTCACTTTGGTTGTTGATGTCAACCCATATGCTAAGAAGCTTGCCATGTTTTCTTGATCGCAGATTTGGCAGGGTATTGGGTGGAGAGCTCAAAGCATGCCAACAAGTGGCTAACCAAACCGGTGTCCTTGTGGATCCGATTTACACTTTGGCAGCTTGGGAGCTGGCAGTTCACTTAAGCCAGAGGGAACACAAGGACGATCGAAAAGTGGTGATGCTTCATACTGGGGGCACACTTGGAATGTTTGGATTAGCACAAAGATTCAAGTCTTACTTCAGTAAGCTGAAAGATAGGCAACCCAGTGAAATATGAAAAAACACTGGATCCGTGTAGAAATTAGAGAACATGTACACTGACATACATATTAGAGACAGTAGTATGTTCTGGTTTGTACATTTATGTCCCTGTTCTCTGTTCATACATAGCAAAGCTCGGAAAGAAACAGAGATCTTGCAAGATGAGAATGACAATTTCTTATATTAGCGTGGCGTTAAACCATATTTGCAAATTCAGGATTATTGTTATTGGTAAACCTTTTATGAAATGGCTTGAAAAGTTGTCCGAATTTTAGGTGTGTCTCAGCCAAAGTGAACTCACCCAATCAAGTCAGACTTGAAGCTTTGCTTTTTAACTTGGTAAATGGGCATAGGTATGGCTTTAGCCCATGAGCTCGGAATTCAGATTCGACTCAACAATTATTCAAGCTTACTTGAGTTTGGGTATGACCGAACTCAAGCCGAGCTTTGATCGAATCTGTTATGTTCAGTTACAATCCTAGTGGCGTATCAGGCTGCACTTTGCTTCTTTTTCTTTTTCTTTTTCTTTTTCTTTTTTGTAACTTAGTCTTGGTGGTCACAGTGATCATATGTTTTTAGTGCGTGATCACCAGAATTTTCCTGTTGTTCAAAGAAAGATATGGAAAATGGGGGGCAGACTCTAGCCTTTTTCAGGAGATGTCAGGGAGGTCTAATTAAGTGACGAGTGGTGTAAGCCATTCCTTACCACCAAAAAAAGAAAAAAAAAAAGAAAAAGAAAAGAAGTGGGGGTGTGAATGTGATGACATTTGGAAAAGACTTATGCCTGATGGGATCCAAGGTTCAAAATAGATGTAGGCTCTGCCAGTCTATGCATTGTCTATGAACACTAGCTCCCTGTTCTCTTGCATGTTTTCCATGACAAAGATTTTCAGGTAACCAAATCATGATTGAACAAAGGGATGTGGGACATCCAAGCTGCCTTTTTTTTCTTCCTGTCATTCACATTTGGTGTTGAAAGACCTAACTTCAAACTTTGCCATTTGCATTGTTGTCTATTTCTTTTCTTCTGTTTTTGTTTTAAAGATCCAATCTGTTAGATCATCTGTAACCCCAACTTTCAATTTTTAAAACTCCATATTATCCTAAGTATTAACTAAAGAAACTTCTTTCCCTCAGCCCCACATCTAATGGAGCTCCAACCTGAGTCATCAAGTGAAATATTTTTCATAGAGTCCATTATCGAATATGTTTAGTTACTTCTATTCCTTTTATTTTGTATTATTATTTATGTATAGAAGTTGCAATATGCATCAGTCCCCCAAATTTTGAGGAAGAAGAAAGAAAAATTTGTATTATCATTAGTGGCCCACTACATATAGTATAACTCTTTTAGAAATTACAGACACACACATATACAAACACACACGAACTCATCTGTAATATATTTATATACGGACACACACACACACACGGTAAGGGGGTTGTGCGCACATGCACACGCATGTATATATAGGAATATATATACTTATGTTTATATATATATATATATATATATATATATATATATATATATATACGGATCATATGAGCAGAGAGGGTAAGACTCTTTTTTTTTCCTTTCTTTTTTGGTGTGGGGGACAAAGAGAGGGTTGGATTCAGAGTTGAAGACATATAGAGTTGGGGTGCTACACTGTACTTGCGGCTGAGTGGGAGAATATATAGGGAGTGAAAAAGGGGACTTCATCACTGCACCTTACATTGGGCTCCATAACCCTCCCCACTTAAATAATAAAATATTACTCTCCATTTGGACTATTAGCCTACTACTAGTTTCCTACAGCAGCATATATAAATATAATCCTGATCATGTAGTTAATTTCATGCACGCACATATTATAATAATAATTGTAACTAAATAAGATAAGTGCTTGATATATATTAACTTAAATAAGCAGCTACTAATGGACCCACCTAGTGATTAATTAGTGCTAATTTTTTAGCAAGAGAGAGTTAATTTAGGAGGATGAGAAGATGAGAGTCGATTTGCCAGAGTCACAGTGTGCGAATTGGTGGCACACGAGCGAGGACAAAGAGAATCACACGGAGAGAGAGAGAGAGAAGTCTGAGACTTTTGGAAGCCTACAAACCCAAACATTCCTGATAACATGGAGGCGGCAACAAGGGACATATGGTCCCCCAACATAACCTATTTCTTTACTTCTTTCTCTCACACTAACTGTAAATTAATCTGTCTGGTTTACTAATAATGCTGTTGTTGATTATTGCCTCATGTTTCATAGTTATTAATTGTGGGATGCATCAAGCACTACTAATAGGCTCTTGCATCATCACTCATGAATAGTCCTTCTGGTGTAGTCCCGTATATATCAAAGCGTATACTATAAATCTGAGAACACATACTCTCATCATACACATCAGCAAATAAATATCAAAAAATAGAATATATGACTAATACACCCTATATATATATATATATATATATATATATATATATAATATGTGAGAGCACGTACTGTCGGGTGTACCTAATAATGGACACGTATATATATAGGAACCATCCCGTACTTAAAGGGGATCACTTTCCATTAATTGTTTGAGAAAAATTAGGTTTATAATTAAAATTTTCTAATCAGTCTTTACAAAATATCAATCAAATACGTACTGCTCAACATTATGGCACAAATGGTTACAATTTTTCTCGGAGAGGATGGATATTGAATTACTGCTATTCATACCTTGTAATTGTAATTCCCTGATGTATATATATCAAGTTAGATGCTTAGACAGATTTATTGACTCAGCAATCAACACTCATATATACTGTATCTCTAGCTACTGTGATTTGATCCATCATTCATTACTCTTCAGGAGAAAATACATAAATATTAAGTTGGTAAATATGGACCTGTTCTCTTCGTTGGAAAATATGGATTGGAAAATGAGTGAAGTTGGTTGAAATTGGTAGAAGTGGGTATTTATTTGTTGAAATGGGTTGAATTTTTTTATATGATAGATAGAAGCTGGTTAAAATAGTGAGAAATGAATTGAAATTGGTTGAAGTGAATTAAAATTAGTTAAAATTGGTAAATTGGGATTCACAAACGAAATGAACAGCCCTATGTGTATAATAATAAGATGGACATTACTATGTTTGGGTGGGAATTACTGCTTGTTTAATTTTTCTAAGGCTCCGTTTGATCCTTAGAAAATTTGATGGAAAGAAAAGTTGAAGGGAAAAAAATGTGAAGGAAAAAAGTAGGAAGAAAATGAAATTTTTTCTCTTGTTTGGATCAACGAAAAAATACAAGAACTTGGATGAGAAATTTGAATATTGATAAATTACTTAAATCATTTTGATGCCATCAAACAATACAAGGTTGGGAATTTTCCTCAAACTTTCCTCACAATTTTATGAGGAAAATTTTGTCACTTGTTTCTAATAATTTTTTCACCAAACTTTCCTCAATATTTTTTTTCTTTGTAATTTTCTCTAAACCAAATACAAGAAAAAAAACAACTTTTCTAAATTTTTTTCTTTCCATCAAATTTTTTAAGATCCAAACAGATGCTAAAAGTTGGGGCAAGAAAGGACAGAGAGCCCCCTGAATGAATTAAAAGTTTATAACTTTCCAGTTTCCATGAACCCTAGTTTGCCACTATCCCAGATTTTGCCAAATGTGTTTCCCCAAAAGTGCAGGCATATGAACTTGATTAATTATACATTATGGCCCATAAGCCATTGCACAGCGATCATGTGAGAAAGGTCCCATCTTCTCTTGTTTAATTTAAATGATGATATTCCACTGAACAAACAGTAACACCAGCTGCTCCTATAATTAGTCTACGCAAAATCAAATCAATGTAATACTTTATTATCTAATCACTACAAACCCATGCAAATCAATCATATTGATGCCTTGCTTGCTAGAGAATCCGATGAAAATAAATACCAAGGCAGGACGTCTCAACCTTCCTAAATTTTGTTAAGGTGGGACACCGACCATGTGTTGTTATTGGTGGTATATATATACGTATGTAAACCGAAGTTACTAATAAAAGCACTTGACTCAAATGATGGAAGCGTCCTTCCTCCATTTAGGAGGTGCATGTTAGATTCCTGTTGCTCGCATTCTCCTTGATTGTAGGAGTATATGAGGGGATGCAGCGCAGCCGGGCCTTGGGCTTGGGTCATTACGAAGCTCGTTACGCGCTTATTATGTTTTCCCCTGCACTGTGTGTACTCAATCCGCAGTCTCCCTAGCCAGCTTGGTTAGATAGGGAGCCATGGATTCAATGTTTACCATTTTCTTAAAAAAATGAGATCTAGATTTGGAGTAGTAGAGTGTTGCTTTCATGAAGTAACTTGTAAGAACATCCCGTTATTTTGTTACCCTTCTAGTGATTATAAGCATCCTTTACAATCATTTTTCTAAAATTTATAAAATATTAAAAAATAAATATTTGGGTCGCATATGATTTAGTAAAAAAAATGAGACTGAACTTATAGCAACTACTTCATAAAACCATATGAATTTATGGAGGAATTAACCTAATAGTTGGCCCTGTTCTTTTCATCTGTATATCCCAGTTTATCAGCTTCAACCCACTTCACGAACTTCACGAAAAAATATCAACTTCAACCCACTATTTTAATCAATTTCTACCCATCAATATAAAAAATATATTAATTTCAACCAATTTCAACCAACTTTATCTATTTTTCAACGAAAAGAGCAAGCACTAAAGTGACATGTATATATATCTTGGAACAACTTGAAAAAAAAGGATTGAAAGAAAGCATGGGATAGTGGGGGTGGGGCTGCTGGAGAAATTATATAGCAAAGAAAGGGATGTTTTCTTACATATCTCATGCACATAAATAGTAACACATCCCTTTCACTCGAATTTTTTTTGAAGCTCAAAAGTGCAACGTAACAGAACTCATAAACGGGGGCTACGAACTAGAAAGAGAGAAATCTGGAGAGAGAAAACACGAATTATGGGTCGAAAATGGCGGAACACAAGACAATGCAAATTTCTCATATTTTATTTTACTTTATTTCGTTTTTATTTTACCGGGTTGTACTAACCATTATTTTACTATAAGGTTAAGTGATCCCTCTTAATCGAACGCCTAAAATTAGTCGTGTAATCACGATATAAAATAATAGACCCCATCCTCCTCCAAATTTGTATTTTTGTTTTAAAAAAAAAGATAATTGTCTGAGATTTGCGGATTACCATATGTACGAATATCCGTTAAAAAAAAAAAAAAAGCATACATAAAATATATGGCTATAAACAGATAAGTAATTGTTATATTTACTTTTGTTTCATCTGAATAATCAAGAATATATGCATATACTGTGAATAAAGAAAATACGTTATATATCCTTAAAAACATGAAATTTTTACGTGACCTCCATTGCTTTATAATGCCAAGAAAAGACCAAAAATGGAGATTCTTATATATTCACAAATTTTTGTTTGGTGGTCTTTGGCATAACGGGGCTAATTTGTAGGTTATAGTAGTTCGTCTTTGATAAGCTAGGATCACAAATTATTTATTATAAGATGCAAATTGCAGTCCATAAGCAAATTTTGATTTATTATATGTCGCATCATCTTGTGTAATAATAATTTATTATGAAATCTTACATAAGAATGGTGTTTTCAGTTTTAAGACACATATACTAATAATTTCAAAGGTTGTTAACTTTTTTTTCAATGTTAATTCATTCGCTAAATAAAGAAACACAAATTGTCGTTGCATGGGTGGAGACATAATCTCTTCATTTGAAAATATTTTATCCCTTTTTTCTTTTAACGAGGTCTTAAAATAAAGTCGATTTTTATTACTATTAGTATTAAAAATATTCTCTTTCTTCTAAAGTCAATATAAAGTAATTCTCTACGCAAGACAAATTTTATAGGTCCGAGAGAGTAATTGAAAAGAGTAGATTGGAAAGCATGCAATTCTGCAGAAAATTAAAGATTAATTGAGAAATAAATTAGTGCATATAATCCTTCAATAATGTGACTAAGATATGGCGAGGAGTTGTAGTACCTTGGTTATAGTGGTACCTAGTGGCTTTGGAAATCCCATGTCGGACCACTTGACCATGGTCTGTATATAGGACACCGCGCTCTGGTCCCTTTTTTTTTTCTTTTTTTTTGGAACAAAAACTTTAGTTACAAATGTATGAAAATTATTCGCTTATACGCAACTGTCTATAGAGCTGATAAAGTTTTATCCGATGCGATAACACGACATGAATCCGATTAAAAGTTACTGAAAGAAGCATGAACCCAACGTAAACCGAACCGATTGCGACCCGAAGTCGACCGTTTAGCGTGAAAACATGTTTTAAAATTTTAGGCAAATCTAAACTATTTTCAAAGTCGACACGAAATTGGCCGCATATTAAATGAATCGACCCGATCTGATCCGTTTTCCAGCTCTAGCTGCTTATCTGCATAAGTTGAATAGATCCGATAATCGACCTTAAACTACTATATTAAATTTTTAATTGAAATGGTTCATTAACATCATATCAAAATACATTTGTTTGGGATTCCCCATATCTTGATCTTCATATTTCAAATACTAAGAAACTTTGCAAAAGTGTAAACAAAGCTTTTACCTGTTGTTTCAGTTTATTATGAGCAGCAGACTGATGTTGATGAATGGCAAGTGTTGACGTATAATACAAACATTTACATACAAATCTTACCATCAGTTAGCATTACAAGTAAACCACACAATTCAGAAGCAATATTAACCTTCAATTAAGGATGTAAAAAAATCAAACAGCTCAACATGTTAGGCTTATTTTACATTCTCAAAACTTCGTTCTCAAAATTACTAGCAATTTTCCAACGGTCTGATTCACGACACTTATGAGTTATAACAATTATTTCAATTTTCTCACCAAGGTCAATTACTTCTTCAGTAATTTCTATTAAAGTATGTGAATTATGTCATGCATTGGACCGAAACTCTTTCATAAGTTGTTGTAATTGATTTCTAACCCCATTCTCAATCATCTTATTTCTTATACTCATACGTTCATGTCAATTTCAGCCTGAACTCCTAATCACATTCACATTGACATTGGGCCTGGCCAACCTAAGTTGTTTGCCCAATTAATCATCAACTCCTGAGCAAATGCCGTTCTCAAAAAAAAAAAAAAAAAAAAAAAACCCTCTTTTCATCAATGAAGAGAGTACAACTACAAATGAAAAGACGAACATTCATTCCAATATTACCGCCACCCATTTCTCATTAAAAACCCCTCTTCCACTTTTTCCTCCTAGGGGCCTTTTCGTAACTTCACATCACATCCTTCAAATATGTCTGCGTTTTGGCATTTTATTTCAAAAACAAAAATCGACCAAGAACACAAATTTATTTAGCAAAAGTTTATCCCCCCCCCGCCCCCCTCACTTTCTCTCTCTATATATCACTCTCTTTCTGCGCTCTTCTTGTTTTGAAAGAACCATCCACACTATCAGTCACCCATGGGGAGCCTCGACCCGGGAGCCCAGGAGTTCCGACCCGCATGCCCGACCCACCATCCTCCTCCTCCTCCCCTCCCCATCTTCTACCCGGCCCATCCCGAACTAATCTACCCACCATTTCCACCCGCCACTGCTTACGTCAGCCCTCCTCCTCCGCCTCCACCCCCGCCTCCTTCGCTGCCTCCGCCGGCCACGGGGCCGACGCGGGCGGTGCTGCTGAGCGCCGTGCCGCCCGAGTTGAGCGAGTCGGTGGTGCGGAGGGAGTTGGAGGTGTTTGGACATGTAAGAGCGGTGCAGATGGAGAGAGTGAGAGAAGGCATCGTCACCGTCCATTTTTATGATCTGAGGGCTGCGCATGCAGCCTTCAGCGCCGTACGTGAGCAGCACATGCAGCATCAGAACCGCCTCCGCCTCCACTTCTCCACCTCCTTTTTGGCGCCAAACCCTCCTCCTCCGCCACCGCCAGCGCCCGGAATCGTCGCCGGAGCAGCCGTGTGGGCGCAGTTTACGATTCCGGCGACTAATGCTTTTCCTGATGGGCATAATCAGGGCACCCTCATAATCTTCAATCTGGACCCGGGTGTGTCGCATTCCACCCTCAAAGAAATCTTCCAAACTTTCGGTAATTATTTCGAAATACTTGCTTAAATTATTCACGAACTTTGATGATTGATTTGATTTGCTGTTGTGGGTGTTAATTTGAAGTGGGGTTTGATTGATTTAATTTGTAGGGGCGGTGAAGGAGGTGAGAGAAACTCCATTGAAGAGGCATCAGAGATTCGTGGAGTTTTATGATGTGAGAGATGCTTCGAAAGCTATGGCGGAGATGAATGGGAAAGAAATCAATGGAAGATGGATCATGATCGAGTTCAGCAGGCCAGGTGGGCATTATTGCAACAAAAAACATTCGGGTAATACTAGCAACTTCAATCATTACCATAATCATCCGATCAGTCTCGATCTGAATCTCTCTCCACCACCAAATTTCCACCACCTCATGAACACCAAACCTCTCCCACCGCCGCTTCCTCCGCAACACCGCCGGACGTCCCCTCGTAACCGCCCTCCGAGTGGTGGTCGCCGCCGGCGGTCTCCGCCGAGCAGTGAAGAGTCCATTGAAGCGGGAATCTCAAGCTTGACACTGCAAGAGCGGAAGAATACCCACCGAAGAATTAATCCCAATGTAGAGGAGAGAGAAAAGAGGAAGAACAACGGAGGAAGAAGCAGCAGTAGCAATAACCATGGGAATTGTTCAACTGCTAATTCACAGGTTAATGCAACGAAGATGGAATCAAAAAGTGGGAAGCCATGGAAAGTGGGGAAGCAGAAGAAGAATTTCGACCCGAGATTTATGATCAAGGAAGAAGCAATCATATTAATGGAGGGAAATCATGAGTGTAGGGACTCTAGAACCACTGTCATGATCAAGAACATCCCCAACAAATACAGGTAATCACACTCTATACATCTGTCTATCTATCTAGCAGTAATTAGCGTGTGTGAATTATGATTATAATGTATGAGGAGGATTATATGTTATTGCAGTCAGAAATTGCTGTTAAACATGCTGGATAATCACTGCATACACTGCAACGAGCAGATTGCAACTTCGAGTCGACACCAACCCTTGTCTTCCTATGATTTTGTCTATCTCCCCATTGATTTCAAGTATAGTATTCCTTTTCCTTTCTCTCTTTTATGCATAATTGATCGATTTTTACTGGAAAAAATGGACGGTTTAGTTGAATTTCTGGGTTTAATCTGATCTAATTTGTGTGGGTTTGTAGCAACAAGTGCAATGTGGGATATGGGTTTGTGAACATGACATCCCCAGAAGCAGCATTGAGACTCTATAAAGCCTTCCATCATCAACATTGGGAAGTCTTCAATTCTCGCAAAATCTGTGAGGTCACTTATGCTCGTGTTCAGGTATTATGTTCTTTGTTGAAAAACAAACCAAAAAAAAAAGCTCAATATTTCTTTCTGGGTATGTGTAAAAATTGAAGCATTTTTCTGGATAAAACGCGTACATCTGAGAACCAGCATCAATGGTGGTGTAAAGTAATTATGAGGAATGAAAAAAAGGGAAAAGGGAAATTAATTAATGCAGAGCAGAAAAACATCTTTTTCCGCTGTTTTTTTGAAGACCGTAAAGTAAATTTTTGAAAAATACTTGGATCATAAATAATTATTGATTTTTTTGCTTTTGTTTTGGCCATGAATTGGAAAATGAAAAAAAAAAATACAACTAAAAATGAAGGGGTTGGAAGCATTGAAGGAGCATTTCAAGAACTCAAAATTCGCGTGCGAGAACGACGAGTATCTGCCGGTTGTATTCAGCCCGGCCCGAGACGGCCGACGATTGACTGCTCCACTCCCCATCGTGTTCTCCTCCACCCCATCTGTCACCGTCCCCTCCCATGATGAGATCGACGGTGGTGATTTCACATCCGCGTCAACCTCCCCCACCACTGTGCCCTCTTCGTTGGACTGCTGCTTTGATCATGAGGGTGATAGGTGCTGCATTGATGATGGTGAAGATCACATCAGTGGCTTAAAGATGGGCGGCGAATCAGACGGCGGAGAAGACAGGTATCAATGTCAATGATGACGAGACGATGGTGCACAGCGGTCGTAGGTGTAGCTGTTTCACTCAGTCTCAGTCCACCCTCGCTTTCTCTCTCTAGCCCCGGCTGTATACTCAATCTCTTTCTCTCTCTAGAAATCCGTGAGGGGGGAGAAATGGAGCAGCCGCCATCTATGGCCGCATGCACACTCACCACCGAGGCTGTTAACTCTTTTCTGTTTTTTTTTAAATAAAATTTTTAGGGGTAGTGTTTAATCTAATTAAGTCTTATGTTGTTAATGTGTTGTAACGATGGTAGTTTAGGATATTTCATTGATAAAATTAGAAGTGGAAAAGGAAAATTAGTGTTTAATTAATTTGATTATGTGTACGTGTATGACTCTTTGTTGTTCAACCCTTAAGTTTTCCATAGCCTTTAATCATTATTAGTATCATGAGTCGGTTTGCTCGAAGGTGAATTGAACTATCCGATCGGGAAAAGGGTATTTTAAGTGGGTCAAAATTTTTGAAGTCGCTTTGAGTTTCAATTAGATGCGATTTCACTTAAAAGGGTTTAGGTCCATAAATTTTGTTTCCCATTTCAAATTTATGGTTTCCTACCGCCTTTTATGGTTATTTTATGTCGTCGTTTTCAATTATTTGCTTCTTGTGGTACCGGTAACTGTTTGTAGATGGTTCCTTGTAATTTGCTCGTAGTTTTTATAAGTTGACGTTGCAGCGATAAACAATATGACCAAAATGTCTTTGTGAAGAAATTGTTTTAGTAGGTGTTGAGTGCTTAGCTTAATTGCTTGTAGCTTTGGAGTCTGATCAAGTATAAGATTGACACCATTAGTATTTTACCTGTAACATCAACTTTTCTTCATATTTTACCAAGGTCAACTCTTCTTCAAGCTAATTAAGGAATGCTAATGTGTGCGTGTGTAAATTTCATTACATTGTTTAATGGAGGTGATTATGCGGACTTAGAATACTGTAATTTGAAAATTAAGGTGGAGCTTTCTTTTTAGCTCATGGGATTGGGAGGTTGACAGTATATTTTGACACAATATATTTATTTACCTCTATTGAGGATTATGAATGATTTTTTTTAGAAGGTTTCATTACATTTTATTTTCTCCCTCTAAGATCTTATTCTGCTCGTCTTATTTTTTGAAGAATAAGTTTAGATAAATTCAACTTATAATAAATTTAGCAAATAAATTTCAAATAAGTTCAGCAAAAAAGTTCATAAATTTATTCTTAATAAGTATAAAAGAAGTTCAGTAAATAAGTTCAACAAATAAATTCAGCAAAAAGTTTATAGATTTGTTCTTAATAAGTTTAAAATAAATTTAGTAAATAAGTTCAGAATGAGTTTAGCAAATAACTTCACAATAAGTTCAAAAAAGTTTAGTTTAGAATAAGTTCAAACAAAATAGAACATGGCTTAAATTTTGTGTAGGAAAAGATTGTCACTTATAAAAGTCGTATTATTATTTGAAGTGTTAAATTTTTTGCCTCTAAAATTTAGAAAAGAAAATGAACTACAGGTAAATTAAGGTAGTTAAAAGTGTGAAGTGGGTTGAAGTAGGTTGAGGTGGGTTGAAGTAGGTTGAATTTTTTTTATGTGATAAATTAAACTTGGTTAAAATAGTGAAAGTTGGTTGAAGTAGATTGAAGTGAGTTGAAGTGGATTGAAGTAGGTTGAAGTAAGTTAAAATTGATATTTTAGAATTAATCTACGAAAAGAACAGACCTTTATATATAACCAACTTTATTTATTTTTTTTGAAAGTTGAGTTCCTGTTTGATTTAACCATTTATTTACTTTTAAGTAGCAAATTTATAAGGTGAAAAGATATCAATTATAATAATAAAAAAAGAAAAATATAAATAAACCCCCATTTGGCAGCAATTAAAAAAGACGCTATACTACTAGGTGGTTGGTATTGCATTGTGCCCTAATCCTATGAAGGTACTATTCACCATCTTGCGGAGTATATATGGTTGCATTGGAAACTGATGAAGAATCTGAAAATAAGGGGGTTTTGCTTTTGTCTCGGGTTTAGTTCTTATTATTAAAAATTTAACTTGTAAACATTCGAAAAGACAGCAAGACAGTGAGGAGGGTGTAGTGTATAGGGGAGAGAAAACTGAAAAGAGGGTCAAGAAAAGAGGGCAAATTAAAGACCCTTTGGATAAATAATTGGATAAATAACTATTAATTGTTAATTATTTTATATTAGTTATTAGTTGCTTGAGTTAGTATTTGTATTAGCTATTTAAATTAATTATTTATTAAAAAATTATTTAATGAAATTAATTATTTTTGATAAAGTTCTAAGATTAAAAGTTAATTTTTTAAAAAGCCCATGAAAATGGTTTTTTCAAATTATCGTTTGAATTCAGAAGGTTTCTCTAAAAGATCTTTTCATCAAATATCTAAATTAACCTTTTTTCTTATTCAAACAGCTAATCTTGTTAAAAAAAACTCTTTTTTTGTCAGAAAAGTATTTATCAAAGACCCCAAAGCCTCAATTCAAATAGCCAACCATGCTTGGCCTTTTCTTGTCAGCCCAAATGGCTTCCCTCTCCACATTTCTAGCGTCCCATGGTTTTGATGTCTAGGGTTTTACATTCTCTTCTCTTCGTTTCCACATTTGTTTGTACTTAGAGTATGACAAATGGGTTATTTGATTTGATTAGTTTCGATATGAAAAAAGTTTACATTGAGAAAATATTCAACTACCTACACTTGGTTTTATGTTTAGATCGAGTCATATTTTGTGCATTTGTGTGATGATTTTCTTTGAAAATGTTTTCATTATTGCACATGAAGGATCTGGTTTCTTTTAACCTAAATTTGCATGTGTAGAGCATGTATAACTATGAGCTAAAATTTTGGCTCATGAGTAGAGATGTAACCTTTTTACCTTCCAATTTTTGGGCTCTCAAACTTTCTTTTTCACAATGCAAGACTCACAACTTTGACTCATCGAATAAAATAATACACATGGACTCACTCTAAAATATACAACTTTCTTTTTAAA
This sequence comes from Carnegiea gigantea, assembly GCA_029747015.1. NCBI lineage: Eukaryota > Viridiplantae > Streptophyta > Magnoliopsida > Caryophyllales > Cactaceae > Carnegiea > Carnegiea gigantea. Next base: position 528,446 of record JAKOGI010000250.1, on the reverse strand, counting down.
ATCAACCAAAAAAACCAATTAAAATTAAATAACAAAACAAAAAATGCAGCGTGAACCGGCTTCGGGCTCGCGGCCAGGGTCGCAAGCCACTCAGCCATTGCACGCGATACGAGCGGCTCGGAGCATCTCTCAAAGCAAGCGAGCCGACCGCTGCTTGTGCTCTTTGAGGTCCTTTTTCTTTTCCGCTGAACTTATCTCAATTGAACTTATTCTGAAAAAATAAGTGCTAGAAAGTAAGGCACTCAAACTTCTATAAATTGAATTTAGGATTATACCAACGCGATAATCTAGTAGGGATCATATTTATTGGGTTGCGCCTCTTTTAAAATACCTCAAATGTGATACCAGCATACGTAATTATGCATCCCAACGTAAGAAAACCGACGTACATAAACAACATAGAGAAAGTAGACGATAATTTAGGAAGGCCCTTTTAATTAGAAGTCTGTCCATCCAAAGTAGTTCTACTTGAACCAGACAAAGACGATTTGGTTGGAATAAGACAGGCAAAACATGAGAGGGGAGGGGGGGGGGGAACCCAAGCTAGAAGACAAAGGTAAGGCATTGGCCATGACCCATGAGGGTAGATGAGATGTCAAAAATGGGGGGTAAAAGCTTTATAGGCCTCCTCTTTTATGGCAAATTTTTTTGGGCAGTCTCAGCCTGCCACTGCTCCTACATATTTACTCAAACCAAAACCCTGGTCAAGGGTTCACATGCTCCTCCTATGCACTTTTATCTCATCTCATCTCTTTTAGCTTTTACTCTCATTTAAGGCTAAAAAGTTCAAGTGAAGGACTCGTTTGGTTGTATTGCTGTTTTTACCAAGCTTTGGAGGACCCATCTCGTATGTATTGTACCCTGTGTTCTTGTTCTTTTACCCCCTGTTTGCAAATTGAAATTGAATCCATTGTTGACTTGATCCAAAGTTGAAGGGCTTTTTGGGTACAAAGGAAAAGTGGAAAATACCAAGCACCGTCACAATTAATTGAACCCAGTTTCTTGTTTGAATTGAAACAAAGCAATTTGATTTTGATTCGAATATGAGTTTAGTGCCCAGTTAAATTTTGCCCGTTCAACGTTTGATATGTTAATTTGATTAGCTGTCTTTTTTTTAGGGAGATGAAAGAGTTACCATGCGGTAACTTTTTCGACTTTGTAATACAATGTTAAGGATAAGGCTATAAGAGTGTTTATTCTTCTTATCATTTTTCTTTGAAAAAGATTTGGTAAGTTTGATTGATTCTCATTCAATCCTTACAACTACAAATTCAAATTGAGCAACCCGTTCACCGCACGTATCTACCACTACCATTTTTTGACCGGTAAGAACAGGTGTATGTTAACTTTTTCTCTAGTTCACTAGTGGCTTGGACTGACAAATATAGCGAGGTGAGGGGATAATAAGCCGATAAATTAGACCCACAAACAAATGATTATCGAACATATAGCAAGATAGATGATAATTACACTCTTGTCCAATCCTCACAATATTTGATGATAAATCTTTGCTAATTTTTAAATGCAACAAAATTCATGAGATCTTTCCTAATTCTTATTTGTAAGGTAACAATTTTCATGAGATGATCTTTTCTAACATAACTCAACCATTTTTTTTTATTTAAGTCTTCTAATTTTGTACCATTAATTAACTTGACCATTTTATCCAAAACAACCTCAAACAAACATGCATAGGAATTGGAGAAGAAAGGGTGTGGTCCAGGGAGGTTTGACTTTGTTCCGTACATGCAGAAGAAAATGATGATATTCATCTTTATCCATCAGGGCTCTGAACTCAGATGCAAATGCAAATGTAAATGTAAATGCAATACAATACAATACATATGCCCCTTTCCAACCTTTTTGGCCAGAAGCCTGGAAGCCTGAACCCTATTTTTATAATGCCTTCTGCAGAACGATACAATACATACATGTACACATATACACACAAGAAAAAGTTGGTTACGATGTATGATCTCTTTGTCTGTATGCTCAATTTGATCATCTCCAATCAAAGTGTGATTTACTCTGTTTCTATCTGTCTGTGCTTGCATTGTTTGTCCTGAGCCCTGACAATGCAACACCACAGAACAGGCCTACACACACTGGCAAATACAGAAATGCTGCATGTCTATCCATTTTACTAGTGACAAAAACTTGGCCAGAGGCTAGGGCTTGTTTCAGAATTCAGATTTCAGACTGCCTTTGTCGATGCTCTACACTTAGCTTCTTCTTGTTCTCTTTTTTTTTTTTTTTTTTTTTTGGGGGGGGGGGTGTTGTTAAATGGACTTGCTAATGCATGGATGTGAGTTTCAGTTTAATATAGTTGAAGTAGAATTAAATAATATAAAGTTGAATCTATGTCTAAATTGGTTTCGTTTACATGTCAAATTGAATAACTATTGTATGAATATCTGTTATATTGCGAGTTTCATTTGAATATAGTTGAAGTAGAGTTAGATAATAAAAACTTGAATCTATATCTAAATTGGTTTTGTTTACATATCAAATTAAATAGCTATCGTATGAATATCTGTTATATTGCGAGATTCTTAGAAAAAAAAGAAACAAGAAAGAAAGATTTGAAAACTTGCAAGTGCTATAGATCTGAAGTTAAACCATAAACTTTTTTCTTAATTATTAGTAAATAAGAAGCTTCAATCTATGTCTTTTTTCAATGAAAAAATCTATGATGGGATAATTTCAATTTTTATTGGACGAACAGTATTATGACTATAATTAAATAGAGGATTCAAACCAAAACAATAACTTTTAATTATTAATTTAAATTTTTTATTCATCTCTTAATGCGTTATCAAAATCTTTTAAACGAGAATATATGTTGAAAAATATCTCAAATCTTATGATTCTTAGTAACAAACAAAATTTTATCCAAACATGTCATATTTCAAATTCAATTATTATTATTTTTATATGATGTAGATATTTACATCTTATACATATGAAAAAGAAAAGATGAATATTTTAACATGAAACAAATTTAAATGTACTATATCCAATACACGAGTCACTAGTAGTCACCACACCCAGACGGCTAGATGTTATATTTATGAATGATGATGCCTTCATTTATTGGCTATTTGGCCTCATTCTCATCCTTTTGTCAGCCTACTACTAGTAGTAGTACTACTCACCCTTTTCCTTTACCCCCGCCACACAATAATATTGCTTCCTTTTTGTGGGTCCCATGCTTCCCTATACTATGTGGATGCTTGCCACGTGGATTCACTACTAGCCGTCCACGTTTACAGATGATCATCTCTAGGTCTAGGGAGCATCCTTGAACCTCGTATTGTTCCTATCAATTGCTTAGCTGGCAAATGACTTTTCACCTTTTGTTTGACCATGTTTCATTCCATGACGAATTTGCTCTTTGACCCAGCCCCCTACTTAACCACCTACACGAAGACTACCATTAGGGCTTAGCTTCTTCTTTTGGCTATGGTTCTCGATTTCTATTCCCTAGTTATCATCCAATTGAGTTTCTGCTTGCCCACTTGACTATGAATATGTAATGTTTAATGAATATTCAAAATTATCAATTATAATCGATCTAAAAACACCTGCATTGGCTGAATCGCGATCTAAAAGGGAGGTTTACAGTCCAAAATATCATTTACATCAATGGTCAACACGGTTTGCTCGGCGGTCCGGCTCCCTGCGGTGCACTTTCTTTTCCCCTTTTTTGGACAAGCACATTAATAAATAGTATAAAATAAAAGGCTAAAATTAATTGAATATGTTTAAATGTGGGTTTATGAGTAGTATTTTATTTGATGATTTAAATTGGTGATTCATTTGATATATAAAGGAGAGAAAGAGTTGGATAATAAGATGATGTGAAAGGTGTAGATCCAAAAAGATAAATCACCAATCCAAGTACTCTCTAAGTCCTATCTTCATTTTTTCAATAGGTAAATAAGTCACTTTCAGTTAATTTCTTTTAGTGTAAAGTATAACGAAGGATAATCTGAGTATCTCATGAAATCATCGTGTATATATATGGAGTGGCTAGGAAAACTTCACGCATGCCTGGCAAATATTGATGACCGAAGAATTCTTATATTCGAGGCAACATCACTAAAAAAATATGGTATCAGAACTACGATCAGAGCGGGTTTTAAGCATATAGTCGTGGAATTTAACCATAATGTAATGCTTTATGTATCGCTTGATGGAGATTACTTTGTATTTTTGCTAACGATAACATGTAATGCTATCAATTTAAACGTAATGCAATGCTTTGGCCCATGGCAATTTAACCATAATGTAATTGATGCTAAGACAGCACCAAAAGGAGCTTTAGTTTTCTCCAAATCTCAAAGGTTAAAGCAAAAAACATTCAATATTTTGGTAAGAAGAAAATTTTAAATTGTGAAATCGTTGTAAATATCAATAAAGAGGAACTTTTAACATCAACCCTTAAACCAAACCCTAAAAAAAGGTAGAAGTTGTCAGTTGCACATATCCTACTCCATCGTTCCCTTAGCTTATGCAGTACATAATTGTGGGTGTTAATCGGCTCAGTAGACTATGTAGGGGAGCCACTGGTAAAAAAACTCGAGTTTAGATCTCACTTGTACTGATTTTTACGCCTCCCTCCATCTTTGGGATCAAAATACGATTGGGCTTCTTTGGCAACGTTTGCTGTTTTAGCAGTCGAAGGTCAAAACAAGACCTTGGACTATTCTCGACTGCGTAGTCCACTCACTGTCTGAAGCCCAATTAAAGGTGACCAATATTAGCAAAAATGAGCAATATTATAGTAACTACTATATTATATTGTTCTTTGTGGCTCCGCATTCATAAGATGGATAGAAGCAAATTCACTCTGAAGTAAGAAATCGAAGAGGATATCGGTGAAAGCTAATTAGGGTTCCAACCAGAGGACGAGCAAACTCAGACAGAAGAGAGGGAGAGAGAGAGACCTTTTGTCGGATTTGATTTGAAATCACAGGTGATGGGTCTTCTGACGGATGATGATTGATGAAGAATAGGAATATGGGCTTGGTTGGCCCAGCATAACTCTTTCTGTCCAATAGGCCCAATCTTTTTGCTTGTGGGTCTCTGTCAAAAATCATCCTCCATGCCACTGTGTCTAAGTTTCTGACCGCGCATTATAGACTCGGGTCTATAAATGTGAGCGGCAGGTCATTAGGTCATTGGGAGAAAGGGCAAAACAGGGTAGTTCTTTTAGAAAACAAAAGAAAAAGGAATGTAATTGTCGGAACTATCTTACTTGATAGCCCCTCGACTACAATACAATTTGCATCTAGTCCTGAGACTATAGACATACATATATATATGTAGAGTGGCCGTTAGGAGGATTGCACCTCAATCTCGAGACTATAGGCATATAGTAACGCTTCCCTTTCGCATTTCTTCTTTTTATTGGCTCCCAAAATCCCCCTATTGCTTATTTCCATCTACTCCAGGCTTGCTATATAAAATTCCTTCTTGGTTTTTTTAGTGTGAATGGGAGAGTCGATTAAGAGTGATGCACAAGTTTGAAATCAATTAGATTCTTATTATCTCAATCCTATTTAACCTAGAGATAAATTGTTTTTGTGGCAAATTAAAATTTTTGAAGATGCAAAACATGTATTTTACCATTTTTGTATAATAACAACAATATTACATCCCAATATAAGTTCCGCTTGTGCGGGATTTGAAGAGATTCAAATGTAGTTACATCTACAGACATTCCTGCCAAAATTAAAATGATCAAATAACGAAATTAAAATAACGAAGGGTCAAATTGCCAAAAAAAAAAAAGGCAATAGTCTTCATCACTCAATCAAGCACTTTTATAGGCTTAAAAGAGGTTAGCTCAAGAGTTCAAAGGCTGACCACGTTCAATTTTGCAAAGTAGACGTGCCTATTGGATACATCTGACCAATCCCCCCCCCCCTCTTTCCTCGCCTTAATTTTGTTTGGGCAAACGACGAGTTTGACCAATGCTTTTGATGTGGCTCCCAAGAAAACGGAAGAGAAAAAAAGGATGATAAGGTCGGTGCTGAATTTCGCTGTCGTTTGGGCCAAATAGAGTCCAAAGTGTTGTGCTTTCCAGTCCATAGTTCCACTGTTGGAAGGCCCACCTCTACATGTAATGTCAGTTCATACCCGGTTGTAAAGAATATCTACCATTACACAATTTCTGCGTCAGAGTATAATTAGCAGTCTCAGTCAACACGTCGAAGAAGATCACTTTAGATTAACGCAAGTAATTTGATGATTGTTCTCTTTAAATGAAATTTGGGTACTAATTTTGTTGAAAAACAGAAACAACTAACAAGAATTGTAAATAAAAAGTAAAGATAAAAATCGGGTTTAAATTGTAATTAAAATAAAAATCCGACTCTTTGACCAATATTACTAATCAAATTAAAAAGCTCTCCACAAGAATTCCTTTCTTCCTCTTTTTTTTTTGGGGGGGTGTGAAGTTAATCATAAAGTTAAGCAAGCGAGATGCATTACTTGTTCATTTGTTACATTAGTAAAAAATGATAATGCAAGGCCAGATTAAATGTGTCTATCAATTTAGCCAGTTTATGTATCCTCCTCTTCGATCCACAATAATCTCCATATTGATGAATTATTTTTATAATGGATCTACATAGGGGTTTATTTACCATTTTTTAAAAGTACTACCTCGTATGAACTATAAATTTGAAGATTATATTATCTTTTTTTTTGTGTAAATTAAATTGCATCGACATTTTAAAGAGGATAAATGAAGTTTTTTCTACTGCGTATGTCTAAAAAATGTTCTTTAAAATGTTGGGCTTAAAATTAGGAAGAGACAAGCGAGCGTAGGCAGAGTTTGTCATCGGTGTCATTTTCCATAGGCAACTGTTTACAAATTATCCAGCAATAAATTTTAAATGACATATATGACAATGACCACATGAGTGCAGGCGAAAATCCGGACACGCGCGCTCTGATAATTGACGCCTAGTGGCATTAATTAAACCATTAATTAATATTTATGAAAGTCACCATCAGGTGCTAAAATTTAGGAAAATAATTAAATATGTTAATTTATACTTTAATGTCCACTTCTCAGCACTATTGGTTAAACACCTACTTTCAATTCGGATTAATTTAATCAGTCAAATGAAGCAAGTGGAGATAGTTAATTAAGACTAATGACAAGTAATTGGTTAATCCTCTAGAATGATCATTAGAAAGGCACTTATCTATAACGTAGAGGTGCATTTTATCCATAATCATTGCCTTTGCAGAGCAGTTGTTTAATTAATTTAATTAATTAATCAGTTAATTACTTGTAAACAAAGTTTCTGATGCTTTGAACATGCTAATCAGGCATGAAGTATGAACATATACATGCATGCATGGACACACTCTAAGGCACTGGTTTGAATTAATTTGTTAATTAAGCTGATTTAGAGCGTGGCTTTCTCATTAATTATATATGGAACAATTAAGGGAGCGTTATCCAGACAGCTAATTAAGTTAGTGGCTGTAGTTAATTTTAGTTTTCATTGTAATCATGATTCATGTTGAAAGAATAATATATATGATAGCGTTTGGTGTGATGATGAAACTCAAACAACTTGGCTTTTTCATATGGATGGCATTTTTTTAATTAAATTTTCATTTTGGAGGTGAGAATTATTGAAATACAATTTGGACTGTTTGAAGTAAAATATTTTTCTCATATTCATGCATGTAGAGAAAATCTGTTATTGGTCTAAATAGTGTGTCCTATCTTGCAATTACCGGTTTTCATATGCAAGTTGGATGTCTCAAGAGAAAAGATGTTGTAATTGTTTATTATTATCTTTCATGAAACATGGGCGACACATAAATTCCACTGGAACCCTTGAGGAAGAAAAAAGGTCGCTTCAAATTTGCGCCATTGGGTAAATCTACGTACTCTGTTTTTCATCGGTTAATCTTTGATTGTCTATAGAGTTGGAAAAAGTTGATCCGATATGATTATCAATCCGAAACCAACACAAAGTTAAGTGAATTTAGGTATAAATTTTCGACCCGTTTAATTAAATGGGTTGACACGTTCAACTCGTTTAATTGAATGAGTTAGGTTCAGGTCGAGATTCTCAATACGAATAAGTACCTATTTAATCCGTTTAATTAAATGAGTTAAATAATTCAACTCATTTTTCCATTTGTCATTTATCCGTTCACTTTTTATTAGATAATTAAGAATTTAAAAATTTTTAATAATTGTGAATTATAACGAATCAGGGAAATTTTGAAGAGTAATTATTTAATGTGATATGTAAACTTAATTTTTAACACTGTGATTACGTATTAGTTGAAGATATTAAATGTGTAAATAGTTAATCAGGCGACTGAACTTGACTTGTTTATCTTAAACGGGTTAAGCAGGTTAACCCGTTTAAAAATTAAATGGGTACAGGTCAAGATTTTTCAACCCGTTTAATAAACGGGTTAGGTTCAAGTGGAGAAATTTTCAACCTGTTTAAGTTCAACACGAACACAAACCCGACCCGACACGACCTATTACCCAGCTCTAATTGTCTATTAATTGAAGTCAATATTGTTGGTTTTTAAAGAATTGATATGTATTTATTTCAACGTAGGTCCTCTCTGATCTACACAGAACTTAAGCATGGAACGTTAAGTAGAATAATGTCAAATAGTTGAACCAATCTGTATCAATTGTAAATATACTGTACGAGTGTGTCAATACACCTAAATACTTACAATACAATTTAAACTAATAAAATTCTAAAAATTTAAAATATTTCCTGTACATAGTTTTCAAAATGGAAAAATCAATTGAGTACCGATAGTCTGTTTGTGAGCTAAGTAATAGAGGTAAAGGGCTTGCCTGCATGCATGATGCATGACCAATCTCGCAGATCCAAACAAAGTGATATGCAGCTGCAAGTTCACAAGAGGATGTGCCATAGTGACCTTATTTTTTGGCCCATCAGTTGGAGCCTACCTCATTCACATCAGTTTTTGAGTCAGTTAATTTTTTAGGCGCCAATGCTGCCCAGAATCTAAGAGCCAGAAGGGTAACGGAAAGAATAAAAAAGAGTCAATAGTCTACCAATATTTAAGAATTTGATGATAGTAAGAAAGAGTAAATAAGATTAAGTAGTCTTCTATATTATTTGAAATGGCATAAGAAAAAATAATTTTGCCCTTAGCAAGTGCAAACAACTAAAGGATCCACTTTTTTCGATTTTTAATTAAGGTTGTTTTTTGAAGGGAAATTAACTTTTTAATTCTCCACAAGGCTTAAAAACTGCCGGCAACTTGACAAGCAAGTTAGCAGGCCAACCTTGTGATTATTGAATAGGAGTAAGTAATTAGCATATGTCGGTAAATAATATTGTTAAGAATAAACAACAACAATAATTCTTAGTATGTGTTCCGCTTTCACAAAGTATCGAATTATAGAATTTATGAATGCAGTAAGCTCAATCTATTGGTTAGATTGGAATCTCCCAATACGACAAGCGATTGATGGGTTTTGTTTTGAGTCCAATGTATTCACTTTTTATTCAATCTTTATTCATTTGTTAAGGTACTATCCATTCAAGATCGCTTTCACAGATTAAATAATCAATCTTTTATCTAAACTTATCGATTATGTTTCTTGAAACTTCTTTAGTTATAATTTTATTAAATAACAGTTCGCAATTTAACTATTCATTATTAGTGGATGAACAAATATAAAATCACATCCGTCAACTAAAAAAAATTATACAAAATTGAAAAAGGCAAAAATCCAATTGCACTAAAATTTCTACATTATGTCCCCAAAAAAAAAAAAAAAGAAAAAAAAGAACCAATCACATGAACCACTCCCATATTAAACATTCCTGTGCCACTTAACCTAATGCCATCCTAATTAGTCTCACAAACCACATTAATTAATCTTTAACTCGAATTACTATTTAATACTATCTGCTTGATTTGCCATCAAAACAGGAATCAACCTTAATCCTCCAAACTTTAATCTCCCCGTCAAGCCCTCCACTAAACACCAAAATTCCATTTTCACCCTCCATTCTTGCCGCCAACGACTTTACCGGTTTGAGATGCCCCCTAAGAACCGCCAAACACGCAAATCGACCGTCCGAGCCCCGGCGCCAGATCCTGACCGTCCGATCAGCCGACCCACTGATCAGAAAATCAGAGACGTTGATCAAGCACAAGATGGCCCCATCATGCCCTCTGAGGGCCCCACTGACCACCATGTATTTCCCCGTATCTTCTCTCTCCCACACCAAGATCGAACGGTCACAAGCCCCCGAGAACATGATCGAACCGTCACTGTTCAACGCCAGCGCATTCACCGCTGACTTGTGCTTATCAAGAGTGGCGACCCGGGAGTGCCGCTTTTCCGAACCCGGCTTGGCCCAGACCCGGATCCGACCGTCGGCTGACCCCGTGTAGACGACTCCATCGACGGAAACCGTCACGGCGTTGACGGCGTCCTCGTGCGCCGTAATGGACTCCAGGCATTTAAAACTTTTCGACGGGGCCCAAAGCTTCAGGCACTTATCCCAGGAAACGGAGTAGACTGTTCCGATGGCGGCGTTGACGGAAAGTCCCGAAACGGCGTCGTGGTGCTCATTCCAGAGGCGCTTCTTATGGCGCCTGACTTGCACGTGATTCTTCGGCAGGGGGAAGCTGAGGAGACGGTCTTTCACGGTCGGAAGAGTGGCGACGAGCTTGTGAGTTTGACGACGCCGTTTAGCCTCCGTTACAAGCTTCCAGACGCGGATCTTGCCGTCTTGGTGCGCCGTGAGGACTTTTGCATTGGAAAACACGACGGACTTGACAGCGCCGGCGGACACTCCGTCGGAATTGAAGGTGTCGATGTGAGCCAGCGTGGCGGCGTCGTAGACATTGATCTGGTGGCCAGCGGCGGCGTAGAGCAGGAGGGAGTCGGCGGAGAGGGAGAGGGCTGCGACGGAGGAGGAGAGAGAGAGGGTGACGGAGAGCGAAGGAGCGAGAGTAACAGCGGTTGTGGCGTCGAGGAGAGAGAGTGATGGGACGGACGGTAGAGTTTGGAGAGAGAGGTTACTTTGTAAGGTGGCGAGCTTTGTCGCTGCCGGAGACGGAGTTCCGGTGACATATTCGTCGGAATCCTCGTCGCCGGCGACGACGGAGGTGCACAGAGAGAAGCGGTTACGAAGTCTCATATCTTTCTTTGGAAAAAAATAATAGAGGAGGAAATTCGAATTGTTGTGGTATGAGAGTGTAAAATGGGGGGTCTGGGTTGACTTATATATGGAGGGGATGCCATTGGAGGACGGTGCCACTTGGAGGAGAAAGAGACGGAGACGGAGACGGAGACGGAAAAATTATAAAGTGTCGCTCACAGTCATGCAAAGGTATTAGCTCCCCCCCTCCAAAAAAAAAATCAAAGGTATTATCGTCGAGTTTTTACTGGTCAAGGTTTTCGTAAAATAAAATAATTTATTTTTTCAGATTTTTTTTAACCTACATTTATCTTTGATCAAATAATTTTATACAACTAAAATAGGTAATTAGTACATACTCATTTTACCAGTAGTATATATATAACCACTCCTTATCGTTTATTGTTAAATTAAACTTTATTTCTCCTTCCGTATTGCTAAGCTAAAAAGTGTTAGGGAGTAGATAAGGAGACGTAAAAAATGGTAAGCGATTAATTAAAAATAGTAGTGAGCTGTAATTAGTTGCATATATATATATATATATATATATATATATATATATATATATATATATATAAAAGCGTGGTGAAGCAGTAAAGAGCACTAAATAGTTAGGTAATGAGTGATTTAGTGTGAAATTGTGAATGATCATCATCGAAAAAAAGTGAAATTTTTGCACAAACAAAGGAAAATTATAGGCAATATTATGGGGTGACAAGGAAAGCTGAAGCCTTTATGTTTGGAGCACTTTCTTTTCTCTGGATAATACATGAGCAAGTTGGGTGGAGGAAACTACCCATGGGGAAGCTTCATTTTTTTATTGCTATTATTATTTTTTTAAAAAAAAATCTAATTTTTGGAAGTAGAGAACGAGCTTCATATATGATTAACTGGTTAGTATAGTTTATGAATTGCTAGCAATAATTAAGCAGGAAGCTTCGAAGGCAATATGATGATGGAGATATACGTACGTTCGTGGACGCGTTAGATGCACAATTTGGAACTTCTCTATGGTGGTTGTCACCAGCGAGGGGAGTATGTATGACAGTATCTATCTTTATTTTATTAAGAATTCTCAGGGGAGATTAGTGGGATGATAACGTAATTAAGTTCCAGATTTATGTAAATGGATATGATTTTACATTTAAAATACGTATTTTTCGTTTATTAAAATTGAATGTGTAGAAATTGTTTGATTCGTTTAGTGTTATAGCTAGAATAGAATGTTCAAAACGTCACGAAAAATCTAAACGTAATTAGTTCTCTCTCTACAAATAGGATATTGATAGCAGTCCTCCTAGCAAAACTACACAGCCACATTAGATATATATCGTCCATGAATGCTGTCAATGTGACATAAGATATGTAAATTGCTTTATTTCTCATTACGGTATTCTTCTTTTTGGCTTAGTTTTTCAAAAAGTATTGTGTTTCAAGCTGTTTGCACTTCCTTGTATGTGTTCTTTGGTAGTATTAGTGTCTATGATAAGAGTTAGTTCATCCAAAGTTATATAAAAAAAAAGTTAGGATTTTAACGGTACATATATGTCTATATTGGATCAGAGCCTCAGAGGAGAGTAGGTCAACCTATCTATAATTAATTTGTTGTTCATTTTTAAAGTGATATATATGTATTATCCATAAGCAGTTATTGAAAAATAAAGCACTAAAAAGAAACCCACAATTCTAAAAAAGAGTTGAGTATGAATTTCATTCCACTATTCTACCCTTATATTTTGACTCCGCCATGCATTGACATCGGACTTAAAACCTATTTTGACATTAAAAACATGTCTATATTATTAAAGAAAAAACATCTACAATTTACAATTTTAGTCTAATTGTACAATATAATTAAAACTTAAAAAGAGACAATGTGGGTCAGGATTGGACCATACAAAGTTTTTCACATAATTAATCTCTTACTAATTTTATGCAGCATAATGATTTAGTTCCAAGGAAACTAGCTAGGTAAGGTCCCTCCAACAAAAACTCATAATTGGTTCCATAGGGACCAATTCATCAACAATGCAGCCCACATTTTGTCCCTTTCTCGTCACTTCCTCCTTTTTGGCTAATTAATTGAAAGTTTGAGTTGTAACGCACAATCCAAATACAACGAAACAAAATGTTCCCTACATGCATAGTCACATCCTAAATGACCCCATTGAAATTTTAAAAAAATTGATCTTAAACGTTACATTTTAATTTATGTTTATGAAAAAGAAAATTCATTACGTACCATCAAATTTAAAAACTATTGATTGTTAAATAAGACCGTATAATACTTGTAACCAGTAAAATTTCCTTAATTAGGATGAGTTATTAGCCATCACACTGCTTCTAAAAGATATAAAACTTAATTAGGTTCAGCGTTTAGTTTATTAATGTGTTTGGTCTATACCACAATTTATTCTTATGGTGTCTGAGCCTCTGACCAATCGCTGAACCCTAGCTAGCGGACTACTAGTGCTATATATGATGCATATTATACTGCTACGATAACATTAATTAATATGATATTACGTGCCCCCATATCTGAATCGAAATAGACTTTTTACCTAACCTTCAATTAACTAATTCTTTAGTTTAGTTGAAAAGCTCTCAGTTCCATTAATAATTTTCCTAACATTTTTTTCCCCTTTGATCGGCATCATTGCATGGCTGTCATAAGATTCGAACTCAAGGCATGAAGGATCTCTATTCTCCAACTTTTGCAAACCCATGTAATGCAATGACGTATAAAAGTTGTTCATATATAGGAAGCAATAATTAGTACACTTCAATTACAAAAAAGCTCTTATAAGACCACCATATCACATATGAGCTTAAAAGGATAACAGTAGCTCTTTATAGCCAAGGTTTACAATAAAATTTAAGTGATTGTATCATGAATATCTTCTAGATAGACATTTAGGATATCCAAAAAAACAATGTCTATGTACGTAGTATCACTATTTCTAATTATCCTATGTATTCTTATAAATATAGTTAGTATATATTTGAAAACATATAAGTCACGTAATCCGGTCTATAGGAATAGACCCTCGATCTCTCCTAGGAGGAATCTTTGTAGGGATACTGTTACCTAATTTTATAAACGCAATTAGCATCTATTGGATATGATCTTCCCAAATCTTATTAAACACGGATCTGCATCGAGTGTTGTTGTTATTAGATAACCTAATGTTAGATGTGTGATGTAAAAACAATGAAAAATATTAATCATATGATTGTGTTTATCTCCATAGAAACTAATTCGTATAATGTGTAAGATTATATATTTAAAATAGAGTCAAATTTGTGAGGTCAATGCCTCCTCAAAAAGGTGCGTGTAGGATGGTCATGCATTTATATGAAAGAAAGGTCGCAAAAGGGAGCAAGGGGGGTGGGTGTCTAGTAATATGCATTCACACGTACACAATATCTTCACTATCTTCCACTGTAGTGTAGCCGATTTGCCACCAAGTCATCAAATCGTAGTCCTCAAAATTCTCTCTCAACTTGCATGCCCAGTTGCTCATATACAATCTCTCTGCTCTCTCTCTCTCTCTCTCTCTTATCTCTTTCATCCTCGACCTTCTTGCCTTTCTGTCTTATCTCTTTCACCCCCAACCTTCTTGCCGGCCGATATGAACTTAAATTTTGTACTTGTTCCCATCATTCAATGTGTTCCCTTTGCTTTAATCATTTCGTTTTGTAAGATTTTCCAACTTAATATCCTGCGTAGATTATGCGTGAAGCTTTAGAGATGTAGACCGCCGGCGACGTGACTAACAATAGCGCATTATAGAAGATCTCGGTTAAGGAAAATGCACACAACTGTTATAGTAATTTAACACGTGGAAATTTATATCACCAAGTTGATTATATTACGCAATAATGACGAAATGGTATTGTTGTATATTTACAGAACTTAGGCTTCCTTCCAATCTAATAAAATGTGGAAAAGGTTAATTATAAATACGCAACTTTCTATCTGAATTGCAAACAAATTGTTTATTACCTACTATTCATTCACATTAAGTTAGTAACATTTGCTTGTTAAAGAGAAGATTAACATCGAACTGATCATAAATTCGGAGCTTAAAAAATTATCTTGGATTTATAAAGTGAAAAAGCAAAATGTGGTTGAATCTAATTTAAGTGTCAAAATGGCAAAGTGCCAAAGTGGAAAAGGTAAGCTCATCACCAACCCTTTTTTTCCTTTTGTTTCTTGGGATTGGTCATCAGTCACTGTTTTTTTTTTTTGGGGGGGGGGGGGGGCAGTCACTGTTCATTGAGAGTTGTTAATTAGGGCAATCTTGAAAAATTCCGTACCTCTCGTATATATCTTTGAACGCGGCAAAACAGAAGGCTATTGGTTCCTTCAATCATGCTTTCGTTTGGCTAATTGCACTTGCTTTCTTTATATGAATATATGAATGTGACACAAGACCCCTTTGTTTTTTTTTTCCCCTCTTTTTTCTTTTTCTTTTTAATTTCTTTTATGTTGTTTTTAGACTTTCGAGTGTGTGGGACAAAACAGGGCAAATCATAGTCATGCCCATGCTTGATTTTTCCCCACCATGGCCACCAAGCCCAAAAAAAGAAGGAAAAATAAAAGAAAAAAGAAGTCAGTTGGACTTGACCATAGATTCTTCCCTAAATTCGTCTACTCAATATCTATTGATAAAATGGTAGTATAATGATGATAAAACATGCTATTGGTATATGGAATATGAAAATCCTAACTCTGTTTTATATACGTATAAATTGAAGTCGATGTGTTAGATTTCGTTGACAACATTGAGATGAATAAGGCTTTCCTTTGTCTCCCTATCCCTCTTTCCACAGCGAACTATGGTCGATTAAATTCATAGGGCAATTCGTCTGTGCCAACCCCCCCCCCCAAAAGGGACATGAAAGGGGAGAAAAAATTTGAAGCATGTAGCTAGTTGTGCTTATCTATCAACGTATTTGAAGATGAAAATTTGAGTTTGGAATCCATATTTATCAAATATATATCTTCAACATTCCTAGCTATACTTGAAAATGAGGTCTTATTTTGAAGTACTTGCCATCTCGGTGACAAAAATGTCAGCTAAAAAAAAGCATGTGAATCTTGATTTTTGATGCATTTCTTTTTATTCAAATGTTGGGGAATTTTTCTTGTTTTTTAAAATTTTGGTCTTTGATCATCCTCCTATGGAAGGTGGGTTAACTATTGTTTCATTTGAGATAACACTCCCAAGTGTAGGTTTTCTTCAAATGTATCATTTAGTTAACAAATTCGGAATCACCTGAAGGTCCTGAACTAATTTATATTCGTTTCAAATGTTCTATGTGAGAATTTAGATATTATTTAGCGTAACAAATTTCAAATGACTTGAACTAGCTTATGTTAGTTTCAAGTATATTACGTGAGATTTGAGGCTAGGGTAGTCTTCAGACTAGTCGTTGTCCATACATGACACCTTTTTCTCCGGTTTGCATACTAGGTCTTACATCATGATCCAGTCGTACTTCAACATACATGCTTAAGACGTAGATGTGAAACCTTTGGAGTGATTACAGCATGTTCTACCAAGGACCTAATTAGAAACAATTTCGCTTATTGAGTTCAAGGGGACTTATCTGAGGACTAGCCTCTGATCCATTCAAGATGAGAATATCTTGTATGAAATGTTGCTACATCAGCATGAAAAGGTGAATTAGCAACTGAACAACAGAATGCAAGATACTTCAGTGGAAATAATGGATTACGACACATCCACCCATCAACTCAGACTTCAGTTACACAGATTTCAGTGATCGCAGAGATGTGACCACAGAGGCAAACCTGTACCAGGCATTACGCTTCTCCTGTGACACCAAATGTTGCCAAAGCATCCCAAACATTAGTAATTCTAGTCATAGCATGATATTCAATTATTGATGCTTGTGCTGTACAAATGGTACTCATTGAACTCTGTAATCCATGTAAATTCATATTGGCTATGTTCGTTTCATTTTGTATGATATTCTGGGAATTTCTGAAAACTCTGGTTGCGAATTCTAGAGTTTTACTGGTGATTTTAGAGTTCTCGGGGGCTTCTCTACAAAAATCACCTTCACTTGCAAAAGTCTCAAACCTTTCGTGAATCATAATCTCTGTGCTGCAATCCCTACTTGATATTGATTCCCCAAGAACAATCAGAAAAAACTCCCCACTCAATTCCACAGGAAGAAAAATGAACTTCAAATGTCTACACAGCAAACAGAGAATCTCCAACTCCATAATCATTTGTTGTTCACATTTCAACAGAATTTTGTTCAGATTAATATATGTATTCATTGGTTTTTTTAAAGGAAACTTGCCACATATCCATCTGACATGGACTTAAGATGTGTATGACACTGCTGTAACTTAAACCTAGGAGCTGTGTTTGAAATGCTGAACATTATAACACTGAATTTGCATGCAGAAGAGTGAAGCACCCCCCCTCCCCGGTGAAAGAAAATACTTGAACTTGGCAAGCATGACTCGTGTTTGGCAACATATGATCAAATAATTCAAAATATTTATTTAGAGGCCTCTTCTGATCAGTCTTCTGCTTTCCTGGCATCGGTGCTTCAACTGGCATTTTCACTTTCAGCTGCTCAGAGTGGCAGGAAGTGTTTCAAAACAATTTTTCGCTCTCTTTTTGTTCATCATAGAGCTTTTTTCACACTTTCTCTCTCTTCCAATTAAACTAATTTCTTTCTATATCTTCTACTCATGTCTGTAATTTCCCCTGGTTGACTAGATGATTAATGCCTTCTCACTAGCTTCTTCCTTAATCAGTTCATTAAATAATCAAGAAGCAGCATGTTAATGTAAAGAGATGCACTGCAAAACAAGTCACGACCAACTATACGGCATGACAAACAAAAGTCAACCATTAACTTTTACAAACCTTGACAAACATGTATTTTAATGCAGTTTTCAAATGAATTAAACTGCAATCAACAAACATACAACAAAGATATGACTTAGGTTCTCAATTGTTCTGTCACGTAAGTAAACTTCATCATGAGAAGCAGCAAATACCCTCCCGTCAATTCTGTCATACATAAATCTACCATAATTCATACATGAATCTACAGCCAGGTTCTGGTTAGGATCCATGAACAATTAGACTATATCTCTTCTTTGGCAGAGCTCTTCTAAGAGTTTCATCCTCCATAACATCATTTTCATGTTCCTTTGTTGCACTTGCTGTACTAGGCTCAGAAGAGGTCCTCAGTTGACAACAAACTTGTTTGTTCGCTGTCAAAATACGTGTCATCAGGCTTGACTGTTTACCAGATGAGAGAAGGCTTCCATTCGCTTGGTATCCAGAATCACCTAAGAGCCAATGATCTGTTTGTTTGAGTATGATGCCCTCTTTCAGATCTCCTTGATCATCATTCAATATTCTGTACCAAAAGGTCCGCCGTTATCTTTTTTTACCGTCACAAATGACAGAAGACATATTGTCAAGGGAAACACATTTGAATTAGAAAATGCTTCCAAGTTCACACAATCTTCACCTACACGAGGGTAACGTCCAATATCTGTAAACGCTAAAGCAAATATTGAGAACACATCCAAATGATTTTTCAGATAACATAAAGAAATTTAGAGAAACATGAGTTACCATCCAGTAGCTGCACTTAGCAGTCACACAGAATTAAAATGAGTAATTTTTTTTCCAGCAGCTGAGTGATCGATCAATATAGTGGCATATGGGTTTCTGCATAGAATTCAGAATCACCCCTATGTCCTACAACAAGAAGCATGAGGAGTAAACTTAAACTAAGCAGAAGTAAATACAGCATGAGGAACCATAAAGAGTTTAGTTTCGCACATGTCAAAATCCTGAATTCAGTAGACATGCAAAATAGGCTCCTTGATAAATGTTTCTTTTTGCCCATTTGTAGGTGTAGCAAAACACCATCCATTTCAGCATTGTGCACAATGGATTCATTCAAATGCCTGCGACACAAAGTCCTTTCAGTCAGGCAGGGGCTACAAGACACATAAAGAAATCAAAATATGAAAACCGTCTTTTTACTCTGGGGTTGTCTAATGTCCAATTTGACAACCTCAGAAAGTCAAAACTTAGTGGAATCAAGCAAGTTGCCCAATTCTGGAGGTTGGGAGTTCAATACTTATTACCTACTAAAACAGATTCTCAACTAGAATAACTCTACTGGATGTTTAATCCGTCTTTCTCAGAGAGTATCCAAATCTCCGCCCTACATTGGCATATGCTTGGAGGCCTTGCTCGTCCAAGTTTTTGTCCGTTGGGAGTGTTGGATATAAAAGTGAGAGTTGCATTGTCAACTAAAAATAGAGCCACTGCGATACCACGTCCAAGGAAACATCTCCAACAAAAGCCTACGTTGATGTTTGAATGCCTATGAAAGGTTTCATAATATAGTCTAACAAGATTAAAAGTAGCCAATTGCAGCTATTTGGACGCAGTAAATGGAACTTGAGCAGTATCTTATGATCTTCTAATGTAGTACCAAGGCATACAATTATTTTGAGGCTCATGCCCCATGGAAGATTATTCACTAAAGATAGGCAGATTGGGAATTAGGAATTTGACTGACTTATAGGGCAGTTTATGCAGGGAGAAATTTCTGCTGAAGATGGGGGAAAAGTATGCTGCCGGTTGAATATCCCAAACACAAACAATTGAGATGAAGTATCTGAATGGCTTATAGCTGACGGAAACTGTAAAAGAGTTCTAAAACAGATTGCCCAAGCTGCTATAGCAGCAGTACAAAACGTGATTTGGCAAGAGAGAAACAGTAGCATATTCCAAGGGAATATGATGCCTCAGGACCTAGTGCAGGAAGCTATGTTAGGGCTGCATCTGAGGGGTCAAGGGAGCAAGAACGAAGCAGTGCGGAGCTATTTTCTAAGTATTTGACTATTTGTAATATACACAGCAAGATCTCTTCCAATTTCAGCAAACAAGCCCATGTCACCATGCTGGATTTTATCACCAGGGGTAGGGCCATACATGTTTGCATACGCCTCATGAGCATGGTCCTCGTGACGCTTGGATATTCTCCAATGACTCCTTCACTACAAAATCAACACATACTAATGTCAGTTTAAATTATCTATACTGGGAATCCAACTAAATGCCATTAATGCAAGTACAGGAGATGACCATTGAGAAATAACTGACCTAACATTAACTTCCTCTCTAGGGATGACAACGGATAGGATTCGGATCGGATGTATAGACATCCAAATCCGATCCAATTAATAATCGGATTTGAAAATTCAATCCAAATCCGACTCCGTCGGATCGGATGTTAAATCGGATTCGGATTGGTTTCGGATCGGATTAAATCCGGATATAATCGGATATAATCCGATTATGTAGTTTTATTCAGTACTTGCACAATTTTTTATTTCCAATCCTATTTTTGCTTACTTGTAAGTGCAATATTAAATACCTCTTTAATGTCAAATAGCTTTCTATATTAAACATTTCAATGTGTTAAAGTAAAAATGCGTTGGAAAAAGAGAATGCAAATTCACTTTAGAGTGAAGGGGATAGACAATAGTATAACAGTTGTAAGGAAAGGAAGAAAGTACAACTTTGATTGACAAAAATGAGAGAGCAAGAAAAAGATCAAGAGAGAAGAAGAAATTAGCTACGAAAGAAGAATATATTGCACATAAAGTGCAGACCTTATGCGGATTTTTTAAGAGTTATCATATTAGGATTTTTCTTATATTCAAAAAAAGTTGAAATTATTAAAAAAAGATATCGGATCGGATGTTAATCGGATCGGATGGACTCTCCTCCAAATCCGCTCGGATCGGAGTCGAATTTGGATTATTTTTATCAGACTCTGAATCAGATTATTTTTTATCGGATTCAAATCGGATAATTTTGCTTCGAATCGGATCGGATTTACATCGAATTCGGACTATACTGCCATCCCTATTCCTCTCCATGCCCATATCCTCTACCATGTATAGTGTCCATTAGAGTTTCAATGCTGGCATTATCAACAAAATCATCAACAATGTTGTCAACTACTTTAATGTATCTCTAGCCTTCAGTACACAAGGGTAACAAATTTTCCATTCCTTGGCTAACAATTAATCTACTCATTCCAAACAGCAGCGAACCATAGAAATTTCAGCACAAACTAATGCTAATGGAATTAAGTAATGCGACAATGCACCCTTAACTAGCCTACATCCCAAGATTTGTAATAGTAAGGCCATAACTGCAAATAAAGAAATGGGTGAACTCAAAAACATTCTTAACTTACAGTTATATAGCTAAGCAGCAATAAAGATCAGTTGGCCACTCTCGAGCAAGTGAAATGCTAGCAACAAAGCTCCAGCCCCTGCAAGTATATTCAATCGCATGCCACATGCTTTTCTTCTAACAGATATTGAACAGGGGCATGTCTCAATGAAATGATGATGACTCTCAACCTGAAACTGAGGACGCTAAAGAAAATAAACAGCATTAAAGAAGAACAAAGGTGGAGCTAATGTTATGTTTGGTTGGATGTAATGTAATGACAATGTAATACAATTAACTTTGCAATGCAATCATAATTACTTAGTTGTGAAAATCATAATTACAAAATAATTCTTTCATTGCAATACTATCATATAACCAAACAAAGTAATAAAAACACAATTACAAACTTGTTTGCATTGCAAGGTTAATTACATCTAACCAAACATTCGCTAAAAGGAACAGCCGAGCAATGGAAACATTATACATGGAGGGATTCACAAATCACCATAACTTTCTCTTGGACTTGAGAGCTGTCGGTTTATCGGAGGACCTGGCTCGGGATAGGAGGTTGTGGCGAAATAGGATTAAGGTGATAGATCCCTGAGAGAGTTTTGGGGGGTTGTGGTGAGCCTGTGGCACAGTGCAGGGGTTTTTTTCCCCCTCCTTGGTATGCGTTGTTTGTATGCAGGTTGCCCTGTGCTCGGAGAAGAGTTCTAGTTTGCTTACCGCTGATTGTTCAGGTATATCATCTCCCTCTAATATATCGTCCTTTATCTATAGTTTCAGCGACTGATTCCTTTTAGTATATCTCAAGCATCCCTTACTATAGTTTCTTTCTGCTATAAATGTTTTCCTTTTATTGTTTTCACAAATTCTTCCTTCTATAAATTATTTTCTCAAAATCCTTTTTGTGGGTCTTTTGGAATCAGTCTCTCTACGAGTAGGAATTCCGGTAGGGGTAAGGCTGCCTACAACCGAATCTCCCCAGACCCTGCGAAAGCGGGACCCACACTGGGAGTTGTTGTTGTTATTGTTGTTATTGTTGTGCCATAACTTTCTCTCTTGCATTTGGCAAATATCACAACCAAATGTGTTTCTACTATGGCAATCCCTTAGCTTCAAAATCTCAATGCACATTGGGGCATCAAGGCACCCAATGTCTATGGATGGCTAGGTGTTAGAGTGGTTACAAGGAAGGCTACAATACACGATTTTAGGAATAATATCTCTAGTTGCTCAAAGGATAACTACATGCTTTTTTGACTTCTCAAAATGTGTTAAAAAGTGCTTTACGTCCATCACTGATGGTCAAGTGAGTAACAAATATGCACCATCACGAATATAGGAATCACACTTTAAAAACAGGGATGGTTCTCATGAAGACATTCCATGTCCCAAAATAAAGACTACAATACATGATTTTCCGAGATCTTTTGAACACAGCTAATTGCACACAAGATTAAAGGAGCAGTTAATATCACTTTCCTGCTAAAGAACAATTTCAAATGGTTAAAATATTTGTTACATAGCCCACATTTCTAAAAGCTGCTTGCCAATTTCCAGTTCTGTCTCTCATATGTCACCAACAAATCTCGAAACCTGTCAAAACAGCACAAATTGAAAGGTATCAATGTTCTGATTATAAGCCGAAATATTAGACAACAAATCTTCAATCATCAATCAAGGGAATTAACCATCACCCAACCCAGAATAGAGCTCCACGGAGTGGCAATGCATGGCAAACACCCATAATAAAAGCTCCTCATATTTTCTTGTCTGATCTCACAAGCAAGACACTTTCTTCAAGTCCTCCTTTCTAGGACTTCACCATTCACCAGAGAAGACCTTTGATTTCTAAAAGAAAAAGAAAACAGACATCCATTTTTTGTTCCACCCACCTCCTTGAGCTAAGGCCCTCGATTTTTAAACAAAAAAGAAAAAAGACATCCAATTTTCTATTTCGGCTGGGTTAAGTTAGCAAGCTGCGATGATTGAACTCAAAGCCTGCCATTGTTCCCCTTATCCTTGTTGGTCCTCTTGTTGCAAACGGACCCATCCCATTTTACTAATGCGAAGGTAAAAAACAGTAGCTGGCGCAGCCCAGACCACAGCATTTCTCGGAATCTTGATCAGCAGCCTTCGCACAGCGCGCACACGTTGCCCGGCCCCTTTGGCGCAGTCGAAGCCTTCAACGTCCCCATCAACACCGCAGTTCCCGCCAGCCCACCCAGAAAATTCTCAGAATATTCACGCCAAAACCCCATTACCAAGCCAAAGGCCGAAAGGAGAGCCATGGAAATTCTAGCACAGATAAGGGACTGAGAGATCAGGGTTTTTCAGGAGGATGTGATTGTGTAGGTACCCAGAAATTAAGGCTTTTTCATTTTTACAAAAAAAGGAGCTTTTTTTAATTATTTATTGATGTGATTCCTGCTTGATATCACCTTCACTTGCAAAAGTTTCAGACCTTTCGTGAATCATAATCTCTGTGCCACAATTCCTATTTGATATTAATTTCCTCAGAACAATCAGGTCCCCACTCAATTCCACATGAAGAAAACTAAGCTTCAAAGGTCTATACAACAAACAGAGAATCTCCAACTCCGTCATCATTTTTTCTTCACATTTCAACAAAATTTCAACTGCCATGGATCAAAAAATAACTTCAGAACCAAGCAGACAGTTACCTTTACATCTTAAGAGTTGAGAAAAAACTAACATAATCATCTCAATGAAGGGTAACAAGCCAGCATCCGACAGTATAAGGATTGAAAGCCAATCACATGAAACCATACACCCCACTTTGAGTCCTAGACAGAGCTCTTTTATGAGTCCTAGACATAGCTATTTTATGAGAACAAGAAAGAACTTGAAAGCAAATGAAATTCTGAAATTCCGCAAGGGGCAATGCAACATATCCATTCAAGATTGCCAAAGTACAATACGTGAGATGAACCCCTGTAGTATGGGTGATGAATATAGGGCTACTCAGAGACGTAGCTACGGCATCTATAGTTGAAGGAGTGAGTGAGAAAGATGAGGCGGGAAGCAACAAAGCCACAGATTTCGATTGTGAAAGCATGCATTGTGTCTCAATGAAATGATGATGACTCTCAACGTGAAATTGAGGACGCTAAAGAAAATAAACAGCATTAAAGAGGGACAAAGGTGGAACTAAAGGGAACAACCGATCGAGCAACGGAAACATTATACATGGAGGAATTCACAAATTATCATAACTTTCTTTCTTGGATTTGGCAAGTATCACCACCAAATGTGTTTCTTCTATGGCTATCCCTTAGCTTCAAAATCGCAATGCGAATTGGGGCATCAAGGCACCCAAATGTCTATGGATGGCTGGGTGTTAGAGTGGTTACAAGGAAGGCTAAAAACACAATTTTAGGAATTATATCTCTAGTTGCCAAACGATAACTACATGTTTTTTTGACTTCTCAAAATATGTTAAAGTGCTTTACAACCATCATTGATGGTCAAGTGAGTTTTGTGGGTCTCGTGGAATCAGCCTCTCTACGGGTCGAAATGCTGGTGGAGGTAAGACTGCCTAGATCTGGATCTCCCCAAACCCAGCGAAAGCGGGACCCACACTGGGAGATGGTGTTGTTGTTGTATTGATGGTCAAGTGAGTAACAAATATACAACATTACGTCTGTACTCCAATGTTATGGAATATAGGAATCACGCTTCAAAAACAAGATGGTTCTCATGAAAACATGCCATGCACCAAAATAGAGACTACCATGCATGATTTTCCGGGTTCTTTTGAAAAAATGTCCAAGAAGTTAACTCCTAAAGAACAATTTCAAAGGAGCAGTTAACACAGCCAATTGCACACAAGATTAAAGGAGCCGTTAATATCACTTTCATCCTAAAGAACAATTTCAAATGGTTAAAATATTTATTATATATACCACACATTACTAGAAGCTGCTTGCCAATTTCCAGTTCTGCCTCTCATATATGTCACCAACAAATCTCAAAACCTGTCAAAACAGCATAAATTGAAACGTATCAATTTTCTGATTATGAGCCAAACAACAAATCTTCAATCATCAATCAAGGGAATTAACCATCACCCAACCCAGAATTAATAGAGCTCCAGAGAGTCGCAAACGCCCATGAAATTATACAACATTCTGATCAATAAAGGGGGAAATAACAATGATTACACGAACAAAACATCATACTCATCATATAATTAATACTCATAAGTAGGACAATATTAATCAGGATAACAAAAGCTTGTCATATTTTCTTGTCTGATCCCACAAGCAAGACTTTTTCTACAAGTTGTCTTTTCTAGGACTTCACCGTGCATTCACAAGCGAAGACCTTTGATTTCTAAAAGAAAAAAGAAAAAAGACATCCAATTTTCTCTTTCTGTTAAGTTAGCAAACTGCGATGATTGAACTCAAAGCCTGCCATTGTTCCCCTTGTCCTTGTTGGTCCTCTTGTTGCGATCGGATTCATGCCATTTCATTACTGCAAAGGTCAAAACAGCAGATGGCGCAGCACAGACCACAGCAACTTTCGGAATCTTGGTTGTCAGCACGCTTCGCATGGCGCTCATACGTTGCCCCTTTGGCTCAATCGAAGCCTTCGCCGCCCCCCACAACGTCGCCCCCGCCAGCCCAGCCAGAAAACTCTCGGCATAATCGCGCCAATACCCCATTATCAAGCCAAACACCGATCCGAAACGAGAGAGATGGGAATTCTAGCAAAGCAAAGATGGAGGACTGAAAGACTAGGGTTTTTCACCTCATGGCCTTAATGTAAGATAGGGACTCGCGATGGCTTGGAGAAGGGGCTTCTTTCTCTCTCAATCCAAAAAAGCTACTTTTTGATTTTTAATTTACAAAACAAAAAAATATGAGTATTTTCTATTTTTTTATTGATGGGATGCTGGATGCCATCATCGTGTGACCAATGCGGCCCTAATTGGAAAGGGCCTCAGCTTACTGCTTACGGCCCCGACTGATAGGGTCACCTGACCCATGATCTGACCCAATTATGACATTATATCCATCACAATTGACGTATTGGTTCATGATAGTTAGTATTCTTTGCATTTAAAATTTGAAATTTATTTTATCTTACACAACAATGTGGTTCATGATAGTAAATACGTGTTATCTTAACAAATTTAGTGACCAATAAAGGTCATATGCATGTAAAATCGTTTTTGTTTTTTACAATGATAAACGGGCGTAGCCCATCAGACCCCTATCTTAGGAGTACGCGATGGGCCTTAACAAATCAAGGGGTAAGGGTACCAAAACTCAAGCAAACCGCTCAGGAACCCAACCCAACCGCAAAGCTTCCGGCGCATGCACAATATTCGCGTCCCCCCAAGTCGAACCAAGTGGGGAGCATGGGGGAAGGCAGCAGTGGCCAACTAGGCCAACTGCTCTTCGGTATATGTATGTAAGATCATAACATTTATGTTTTATGCTTGATTTTAAAATACATATACTACCTTAATTCCAAATTTCAAAACATCAATATTTTCATAATTGGTGCAGCTATTAGTATGAAATCAATTACCAATTATTGTTAACAAGTTCAATATTACATTCATGGTTTATGTTTCATATTTTTTTGGGCAAATAATATCCTTTGAAATTATTTGAAAATTATCTATATCTTTTTATGACAATTTATATTAATCAGCTAATCTAACAGTTAAATTTACCAAACATATTTATTTCATCCGCTCATCTAAATCTAACCATTTATCCGCTAACATGTAAATTAGAAATGCCATCAGTTACCTAAATCACTACCCGATACTAAAACCGCTATTCACTGCCTAAATAGCTAATTTTGTCAAATAGAGTCTTGAATACACTAAAAGCAATGGATAATGCTTAACCAAGGCTTTGTCATGATGGACTTTTTTTAAGTCAACAATCATAATGGAATTGAATCCATACGTTTGATAATGTATAAGATCTTAGTTTTGCGGTTAAAATATAGACCTTAAATATATTAAATCTATCTTTCAATTTTTCATTCTCCGCTTATATTACAATTAGTGATTTTTCAACGGTACTATGTATATTGTACTTTAAGAATATTGGACGATAATAATCTTAACTTTAAACTTGAGTATCCTTGCACTATATTATCGGCTTATTTACTGCTTATATACCATGATTGATTTTGAACGTATTTTAACTTGGTGATACCAGAGCATATTCAACAAATACAATTGTATATGCTTAATTCTTACATTTTAAACACATGCATTTATATACCATGTGAATTGTTGCATTAAGTAAAGTAAAACCATAACATATTCAAACTCGATATATAGAAAGTAAATTGTCTAATAGTACAGTACACAAACGTCCAAATTCAAAATTGAGAGTATTATCATCCACCACCTCTAAAGTATAGTACATTATGATCCAAAACCCTTATAATTTATCATAATGTAGTTGCTCGATCTTGATTGCCACTCTTCCCATTTGATTAAAATTGTGTGCACATATTGGGTCTTGTTAGCAACCCACACGTGATGAAAGTGTTAGAGTATGAAAGTGGGCATTGTCCTACATTAGTAAAAATTCAAATAATATGATAATGGATATTGTCCCACATTCATAAAATTAAAAAGTTTGAGCATGTATATAAACTTGCGAGTTACTTCACTCATTCCTAATTGGTTTTTGATTGAAACCTCATTTGAGCTTATATGCATGATTCGTTTGATTATGACCAAATTGGTATAAAAAATTTAACACTCATTCCCTCTCTCACCCACTCCTACATATAACTACTATTTTTCATATTTTGAAAACTTTTATAATTTATGTAATTATGTGTACGAATTGTCTGATAACAATTATAAAAAGTTTTTTTTTGGATGTTATGGAAATATTTGTTAATTGCGTCAAAAATTCTAGATGACGTAATTTTTTTATATATATTGAAGAAATAATAATTTTTTCTGCTTTGTTAAATAAATGTTAGTTTTTGTGTGGCTGGTAGATATTTTGGGTTTGATTATGTATATGAAAGAGATGCTTAAAAATATTTTTTTTGGCGTTTGTTACGAAATATTTGTTGCAGGTCA
The DNA here is from genome assembly GCA_029747015.1 of Carnegiea gigantea. Classification (NCBI taxonomy): domain Eukaryota; kingdom Viridiplantae; phylum Streptophyta; class Magnoliopsida; order Caryophyllales; family Cactaceae; genus Carnegiea; species Carnegiea gigantea. Next base: position 499,881 of record JAKOGI010000250.1, on the reverse strand, counting down.
CCAAAGTATGGATGGTTGTTTGATGGAGACCATCATGACCGCTCCCGTACCTCCCCTTCTCCGCTCAAGGAAGACCCCAACAATCTCAAAGAGGCTAAAGAGTTTGCTCTCCTCTGTAGAAAGGCCGTGACTATGCCGGAGGAATTCATCCATAGCCCCCTCACGCCATGCCCGGTTTTTGTCACTTGTTTACACCAACATGTAATGGACCCACCTGCTGAAGGTCCTTACATTATTCAAGCCTAGAAACTTAGCTTTCTTTCAAGACCAACCACGTTCAATTTGGATATCATTTGGTTGGTAAAACCTAACCCACAAGTATATGGTATCCGGGCACAGGGCAGTTTGGACAGTCTGTACTATTTGGGCCATAACTTTTGATTGGCTGGTCCAAACTTAGCAAACTTACATTCCCTGGAAAATAGACTTCCTGAGCTTTCCAACAAGCCCAAGAACATCGAATTTGGCCCAGTATTCTGAGAGATATGGCTCCTGGAAGTTGAGGCTGCTGCAAATGTGAAAGCAATTATTGCAATCCATGTGAACTTGGGTGTTTACTCTTTATGTCGGCTGCTACCTCCTCCAATTCCGTGTGATTCTTTTTCTAGCAAGCTTGAATGTGTGAGATAAAGGATTCATGCATCCATTTAAGCTTCTACACCCTTTTCACACCAAGCATCCAAGAGACACACCTTTTCACTCCTTGGTACATCCACATGAAGAGCTAGCTACAATGTACTTAGGATTCTTTGTTTTCTGCACTTTTTTTTTGTTTTCTTCGTACCTTTTCACAATATAAGGCCTTTAGTATAAATAGGCCATAGCTTGAGGTTGTAAGCATTCACTTCCAACTTGAAATACAAATCATACAAAGCAAGCATTTGAGTGTTCTCTCAATTGTGTTCTAAAGCCTAGTTCTATATCTTGAGTGTGGCAACCTCAAGTGGTGTTCTAGGTCCCTTCCCTCAACTAGGTGGTGATTAACTTCTGTATCCTAGATTGAGTTAAGGGATTGCCCAAGTTATTTGGCTTGAGTGGCTCCAATTGGATTATCTCTAGTCAAATACTTGAACTATCCTTCTCTCATTTCTACTTTGTTCTTCCCCATCAAAAAAAAAACCAAAAACACATCTTTTCTTGGTCATTTGTGCTCACTTATACATCATTTGGTATCAGAGCCAAGGTTGTCAAGTGACCAAGAACTATCCAAAATTCATCCCAAAAGTCAAAGCACAAAAAAAAAATACTCAAATCAACAAAACCGAGAAAACGAAGACAGAGCATTGGCACGGTGCCCCCGTGCTCCAGGACACGACCGTGCCACGTCTCTTTCTGCCTTCAGTTTCGTCCAGAATATTGGCACGGTGCCACCGTGCTTACAGGCACGACCGTGCCTCTCCTCATCCCTGCAAAAACAACCTTCCTTCAATCCTAAACACGGTAAAATGTCTTCTAGCCGTACCCCAGAGCAAGTTGACGAGTTGGAAGCGCAAGTAAAATTCCTCCGAACCCAAATTGCCCAACTTATGGAAGAGAAAAGGAGATGGACTCGAAGCCCTTCTCACTCACGCACTCATGCATACTCGGATGAATCCGAGAGAGAAGAGAAGAGCTATATTGTCAACTCAAGTGATGAAGAAACCCCTAGAAGAAGAAGGCAAGGGAATGGCCTTGGCGACTTTAGAGTCGACATTCCCGAATTTGAAGGCCAAATGGATCCCGATCATTTCCTTGATTGGCTTCAAACCGTGGAACGTGTCTTTGAGTATAAAGAGGTGCCGGATGACAAGAAAGTGAAGCTAGTGGCCCTAAAGCTCCGGAAGTACGCTTCCATATGGTGGGCCAACCTTGTGGCCAAGAGAGCGAGAAATGGTAAAGGAAAGATTAGAACTTGGGCCAAGATGAAAGACAAACTTAAGGCCAAGTTCCTTCCCTCCCATTACATCCAAGACAACTACTTCAAGTTGCATCACCTCAAGCAAGGCTCCAAGAGCGTTGAGGAATACACCCGGGAGTTCGAGCAACTCCTTCTCAAGTGCGATTTGAGAGAAGATGATGCACAAACCATGGTAAGATACCTAAGTGGTCTTGATGATTCCATTGCCCATGTCATTGAACTACATCCCTACTCCTCCCTAGATGACTTGAGTTCTCTTGCCTACAAGGTAGAGCAACAAAAGAAATCTAAGGGAAAAGGCACCCTTTCCAAAACCCCTCCCGTCCTTACTCCACTCAAAAACCTCCCTACTTTTCCCCCAAACCACAAAACTCTCCACAAACCAAAAGTGCCCCTCCCACCGCCCCTAACCCTTCCACAAAAGAATCCCCAAAGCCAAAAGACAAGATTCGCTGTTTCCGTTGTCAAGGCCTTGGGCATATTGCCTCCGAGTGCCCTAACAAACGGATTGTCTCTCTAGCCGAATACCAAGCCACCTTCGCGGAGCAACATGAAGAAGAAGGAGGAGAAGATTGTGAGTTGGAAAATGTGGAAGAAGTGGAAGAAGGCCCTGATGAAGGAGAGCTACTTGTCATTCGAAGAGCATTGAGTGGATTTGCCACTCAAGACAATCTGGAACAGAGAGAGGCTATCTTTCATACAAGGTGCACAGTTGGAGGGAAGGTATGCTCCCTCATCATAGATGGAGGTAGTTGTGCAAATGTTGCCTCCAAGACTATGGTTGACAAGCTTAAACTTCAAGCCACTCCTCACCCTAAGCCTTACACCATCCAATGGTTGAATCAAGGCAAAGGTATACAAATCTCTCACCAATGTCTTGTCTCTCTCTCCATTGGAAAACATTACAAGGATGAGGTATGGTGTGATATAGTTCCCATGGATGCTTGTCACATCCTATTGGGAAGGCCTTGGTTGTTTGATAGAAGTGTCATCCATGATGGCCGGATGAACACTTATTCCTTCCAAAAAGACCAAAAGAAAATCACCCTCACCCCTCTCAAACCGACCTCCACTACAAAATCCGAAGACAACCCACACTTGGATGTCTTTCTCACCACCCTTCTCAAATCCCAACATCATGAGTTTGAGTCTTTCAAAGACTTGATTCTCCTACAAGATGAGCTAGAATCCCCATCTCCTTCACACCCTCTACTCACCCCTCTCCTACAAACCTTCCACCATGTGTTCCCACAAGAAATTCCCCATGGTCTTCCTCCACCAAGATCCATACAACACAAGATTGACCTTATTCCAGGATCCGTTCTTCCCAATAAGCCGGCCTATCGAATGACTCCAAAAGAAACCCAAGAAATCCAAAGACAAGTGGATGACCTCTTGTCTAAGGGATTGATTCGAGAAAGCCTAAGCCCATGTGCCGTGCCTGCCCTCCTTGTACCCAAAAAGGATGGTAGCATGCGAATGTGTGTGGATAGCCGGGCCATCAATAAAATCACTATCAAGTACCGGTATCCTATTCCCCGGTTAGAAGACCTTCTTGATGAGCTTCATGGTGCCACCATCTTTTCTAAGATTGATCTTAGAAGTGGCTACTATCAAATCCGGATTTTCGAAGGAGATGAATGGAAAACCGCCTTTAAGACTAAAGGAGGCTTGTATGAATGGCTTGTCATGCCATTTGGGCTAACCAATGCCCCTAGCACTTTTATGAGGCTTATGAACCAAGTTCTAAAGCCCTTGATTGGTATTTGTGTGGTCGTCTATTTTGACGATATCTTGATCTATAGCAAGACCGAAGAAGAGCATGCCCATCATCTTCAACAAGTTTTGGAGATCTTGTCTCAAGAGCAATTATATGGGAATTTAGAGAAGTGCCATTTCTTCACTTCCCAAGTGATATTTTTGGGCTACATTGTGTCCGCCCAAGGAATTCAAGTTGATGAGAGTAAGATCAAGGCTATTCAAGAGTGGCCTACTCCTACTTCCTTCACTCAAGTAAGGAGTTTCCATGGCCTAGCATCTTTTTACCGGAGGTTTGTTCGTGACTTTAGCACTATTGTGGCTCCCATGACCGAAGTGCTAAAAGGGAAAAATTTTACTTGGAATGAGCAAGCACAACGTGCATTTGAAGAAATCAAGAAGAGACTCACTTGTGCACCCGTCCTAGCCTTACCCGACTTTTCAAAGATATTCGAAGTAGAGTGTGACGCATCCGGGGTAGGGATTGGAGCTGTCCTTTCCCAAGAGAAGAAGCCAATAGCCTTCTTTAGTGAAAAACTAAACGAAGCTAAAAAGAAATACTCCACTTACGACAAAGAATTCTATGCCATCATCCGGGCTTTGGAGTATTGGCGTCACTACCTAGTAGGAGGGGAGTTTATCCTCCATTCCGACCATGAGGCACTCAAATACATACAAGGTCAACACAAGCTCAACCCGAGGCATGCCAAGTGGGTAGAATATCTTCAATCATTCCACTTCATCATCCAACACAAGGCGGGAAAACTTAATAAAGGAGCCGATGCACTCTCCCGTAGGTACTTACTTCTTTCTACCTTAAGTACCAAAGTTCTTGGCTTTGAAGTTGTGAAAGAGTTGTATCCAAGTGATGAGGACTTTAAAGAAATCTTTGAGAAGTGTTCTAAACACCCTCACGGAGTGTTCCATATGGAGGATGGTTTCTTGTTCAAGGGTTCACGCTTGTGCATTCCCAAGTGTGGATTTCGAGAGCTCCTTATCCAAGAGCTCCATGGAGGAGCCTTAGCCGGCCACTTTGGAATGGAAAAGACATGTGCTATGCTGAAGGAGCACTATTATTGGCCACATATGTCTAAAGATGTGGAACACTTTGTAAAAAGATGCTCCATTTGTAAAATGGCCAAGAGTCATGTTCTTCCACAAGGCTTGTACTCCCCTCTTCCTATTCCTCAAGCTCCATGGGAGGATATAAGTCTTGACTTCATCACGGGTTTACCAAGAACCCAAAAGAATAAAGACTCTATCATGGTGGTGGTAGACCGCTTCTCAAAAATGGCACATTTTGTTCCTTGCCATACCACCAATGATGCCTCGCTTGTAGCCAAGTTATACTTCAAGGAAATTGTTAGGCTACATGGAGTACCCAAGAGCATGGTGTCCGACCGAGACAGCAAGTTTCTTAGCCATTTTTGGCTAACATTGTGGCGTAAGATGGGCACCCAACTCAAATTCAGCACTTCATGTCACCCACAAACTGACGGCCAAACGGAAGTCACCAATAGGACTTTGGGCACCTTGCTTAGAGTCCTTGTGAAGAAGAATATCAAGAGTTGGGATGATATGTTACCTCATGCCGAGTTTGCCTTCAATAGAGCTCCAAGTAAAGCAACTCATCTCTCTCCCTTCCAAGTCGTGTATGGCCACAATCCAAAGAGCCCTCTTGATCTTATCCCTATTCCAACTCCCACCAAGTTTAGTTGGGAAGCCGAGAAAAGGGCCAAAGAAATCCAAGACCTACATGTCCAAGTTCGTGATAGCATTGCCAAGGCCAATGAGAGGGCCATGCACCATGCCAACAAGCACAAAAGAGAGATTCATTTTCAACCTGGAGATTTGGTGTGGATCCATTTGAGGAAGGAACGATTTCCTTCCAAGCGAAAATCCAAGTTGATGCCTAGGTCGGATGGGCCATTCGAAATCATTGAGAAGGTCGGCCCTAATGCATATAAAGTAGACCTTCCCGGAGATTATGGAGTCTCGGCAACATTTAACGTCTCCGATCTTAGTCCCTACTTTGAAGATGAAACTCTTCCAAGTTTGAGGACAAACTCTCACCTATCCGGGGAGAGTGATGGAGACCATCATGACCGCTCCCGTACCTCCCCTTCTCCGCTCAAGGAAGACCCCAACAATCTCAAAGAGGCTAAAGAGTTTGCTCTCCTCTGTAGAAAGGCCGTGACTATGCCGGAGGAATTCATCCATAGCCCCCTCACGCCATGCCCGGTTTTTGTCACTTGTTTACACCAACATGTAATGGACCCACCTGCTGAAGGTCCTTACATTATTCAAGCCTAGAAACTTAGCTTTCTTTCAAGACCAACCACGTTCAATTTGGATATCATTTGGTTGGTAAAACCTAACCCACAAGTATATGGTATCCGGGCACAGGGCAGTTTGGACAGTCTGTACTATTTGGGCCATAACTTTTGATTGGCTGGTCCAAACTTAGCAAACTTACATTCCCTGGAAAATAGACTTCCTGAGCTTTCCAACAAGCCCAAGAACATCGAATTTGGCCCAGTATTCTGAGAGATATGGCTCCTGGAAGTTGAGGCTGCTGCAAATGTGAAAGCAATTATTGCAATCCATGTGAACTTGGGTGTTTACTCTTTATGTCGGCTGCTACCTCCTCCAATTCCGTGTGATTCTTTTTCTAGCAAGCTTGAATGTGTGAGATAAAGGATTCATGCATCCATTTAAGCTTCTACACCCTTTTCACACCAAGCATCCAAGAGACACACCTTTTCACTCCTTGGTACATCCACATGAAGAGCTAGCTACAATGTACTTAGGATTCTTTGTTTTCTGCACTTTTTTTTGTTTTCTTCGTACCTTTTCACAATATAAGGCCTTTAGTATAAATAGGCCATAGCTTGAGGTTGTAAGCATTCACTTCCAACTTGAAATACAAATCATACAAAGCAAGCATTTGAGTGTTCTCTCAATTGTGTTCTAAAGCCTAGTTCTATATCTTGAGTGTGGCAACCTCAAGTGGTGTTCTAGGTCCCTTCCCTCAACTAGGTGGTGATTAACTTCTGTATCCTAGATTGAGTTAAGGGATTGCCCAAGTTATTTGGCTTGAGTGGCTCCAATTGGATTATCTCTAGTCAAATACTTGAACTATCCTTCTCTCATTTTTAATTTGTTCTTACCCCTCAAAAAAAAAACCAAAAACACATCTTTTCTTGGTCATTTGTGCTCACCTATACATCATTTGGTATCAACAAGTTATACATCCCAAAAGCCAAAACACAAAAACACACAAATCAGCAAAACCGTGAGAAAACAAAGACAGAGCATTGGCACGGTGCCCCCGTGCGCCCAGACACGACCGTGCCACGTCTCTTTCTGCCTTCAGTTTCGTCCAGAATATTGGCATGGTGCCACCGTGCTTATAGGCACGACCGTGCCCCTCCTCATCCCTGCAACTCTTAAACAACCTTCCTTCAATCCTAAACACGGTAAAATGTCTTCTAGCCGTACCCCAGAGCGAGTTGACGAGTTGGAAGCGCAAGTAAAATTCCTCCGAACCCAAATTGCCCAACTTATGGAAGAGAAAAGGAGATGGACTCGAAGCCCTTCTCACTCACGCACTCATGCATACTCGGATGAATCCGAGAGAGAAGAGAAGAGCTATATTGTCAACTCAAGTGATGAAGAAACCCCTAGAAGAAGAAGGCAAGGGAATGGCCTTGGCGACTTTAGAGTCGACATTCCCGAATTTGAAGGCCAAATGGATCCCGATCATTTCCTTGATTGGCTTCAAACCGTGGAACGTGTCTTTGAGTATAAAGAGGTGCCGGATGACAAGAAAGTGAAGCTAGTGGCCCTAAAGCTCCGGAAGTACGCTTCCATATGGTGGGCCAACCTTGTGGCCAAGAGAGCGAGAAATGGTAAAGGAAAGATTAGAACTTGGGCCAAGATGAAAGACAAACTTAAGGCCAAGTTCCTTCCCTCCCATTACATCCAAGACAACTACTTCAAGTTGCATCACCTCAAGCAAGGCTCCAAGAGCGTTGAGGAATACACCCGGGAGTTCGAGCAACTCCTTCTCAAGTGCGATTTGAGAGAAGATGATGCACAAACCATGGTAAGATACCTAAGTGGTCTTGATGATTCCATTGCCCATGTCATTGAACTACATCCCTACTCCTCCCTAGATGACTTGAGTTCTCTTGCCTACAAGGTAGAGCAACAAAAGAAATCTAAGGGAAAAGGCACCCTTTCCAAAACCCCTTCCCGTCCTTACTCCACTCAAAAACCTCCCTACTTTTCCCCCAAACCACAAAACTCTCCACAAACCAAAAGTGCCCCTCCCACCGCCCCTAACCCTTCCACAAAAGAATCCCCAAAGCCAAAAGACAAGATTCGCTGTTTCCGTTGTCAAGGCCTTGGGCATATTGCCTCCGAGTGCCCTAACAAACGGATTGTCTCTCTAGCCGAATACCAAGCCACCTTCGCGGAGCAACATGAAGAAGAAGGAGGAGAAGATTGTGAGTTGGAAAATGTGGAAGAAGTGGAAGAAGGCCCTGATGAAGGAGAGCTACTTGTCATTCGAAGAGCATTGAATGGATTTGCCACTCAAGACAATCTGGAACAGAGAGAGGCTATCTTTCATACAAGGTGCACAGTTGGAGGGAAGGTATGCTCCCTCATCATAGATGGAGGTAGTTGTGCAAATGTTGCCTCCAAGACTATGGTTGACAAGCTTAAACTTCAAGCCACTCCTCACCCTAAGCCTTACACCATCCAATTGTTGAATCAAGGCAAAGGTATACAAATCTCTCACCAATGTCTTGTCTCTCTCTCCATTGGAAAACATTACAAGGATGAGGTATGGTGTGATATAGTTCCCATGGATGCTTGTCACATCCTATTGGGAAGGCCTTGGTTGTTTGATAGAAGTGTCATCCATGATGGCCGGATGAACACTTATTCCTTCCAAAAAGACCAAAAGAAAATCACCCTCACCCCTCTTAAACCGACCTCCACTACAAAATCCGAAGACAACCCACACTTGGATGTCTTTCTCACCACCCTTCTCAAATCCCAACATCATGAGTTTGAGTCTTTCAAAGACTTGATTCTCCTACAAGATGAGCTAGAATCCCCATCTCCTTCACACCCTCTACTCACCCCTCTCCTACAAACCTTCCACCATGTGTTCCCACAAGAAATTCCCCATGGTCTTCCTCCACCAAGATCCATACAACACAAGATTGACCTTATTCCAGGATCCGTTCTTCCCAATAAGCCGGCCTATCGAATGACTCCAAAAGAAACCCAAGAAATCCAAAGACAAGTGGATGACCTCTTGTCTAAGGGATTGATTCGAGAAAGCCTAAGCCCATGTGCCGTGCCTGCCCTCCTTGTACCCAAAAAGGATGGTAGCATGCGAATGTGTGTGGATAGCCGGGCCATCAATAAAATCACTATCAAGTACCGGTATCCTATTCCCCGGTTAGAAGACCTTCTTGATGAGCTTCATGGTGCCACCATCTTTTCTAAGATTGATCTTAGAAGTGGCTACTATCAAATCCGGATTTTCGAAGGAGATGAATGAAAAACCGCCTTTAAGACTAAAGGAGGCTTGTATGAATGGCTTGTCATGCCATTTGGGCTAACCAATGCCCCTAGCACTTTTATGAGGCTTATGAACCAAGTTCTAAAGCCCTTGATTGGTATTTGTGTGGTCGTCTATTTTGACGATATCTTGATCTATAGCAAGACCGAAGAAGAGCATGCCCATCATCTTCAACAAGTTTTGGAGATCTTGTCTCAAGAGCAATTATATGGGAATTTAGAGAAGTGCCATTTCTTCACTTCCCAAGTGATATTTTTGGGCTACATTGTGTCCGCCCAAGGAATTCAAGTTGATGAGAGTAAGATCAAGGCTATTCAAGAGTGGCCTACTCCTACTTCCTTCACTCAAGTAAGGAGTTTCCATGGCCTAGCATCTTTTTACCGGAGGTTTGTTCGTGACTTTAGCACTATTGTGGCTCCCATGACCGAAGTGCTAAAAGGGAAAAATTTTACTTGGAATGAGCAAGCACAACGTGCATTTGAAGAAATCAAGAAGAGACTCACTTGTGCACCCGTCCTAGCCTTACCCGACCTTTCAAAGATATTCGAAGTAGAGTGTGACGCATCCGGGGTAGGGATTGGAGCTGTCCTTTCCCAAGAGAAGAAGCCAATAGCCTTCTTTAGTGAAAAACTAAACGAAGCTAAAAAGAAATACTCCACTTACGACAAAGAATTCTATGCCATCATCCGGGCTTTGGAGTATTGGCGTCACTACCTAGTAGGAGGGGAGTTTATCCTCCATTCCGACCATGAGGCACTCAAATACATACAAGGTCAACACAAGCTCAACCCGAGGCATGCCAAGTGGGTAGAATATCTTCAATCATTCCACTTCATCATCCAACACAAGGCGGGAAAACTTAATAAAGGAGCCGATGCACTCTCCCGTAGGTACTTACTTCTTTCTACCTTAAGTACCAAAGTTCTTGGCTTTGAAGTTGTGAAAGAGTTGTATCCAAGTGATGAGGACTTTAAAGAAATCTTTGAGAAGTGTTCTAAACACCCTCACGGAGTGTTCCATATGGAGGATGGTTTCTTGTTCAAGGGTTCACGCTTGTGCATTCCCAAGTGTGGATTTCGAGAACTCCTTATTCAAGAGTTTCATGAAGGAGCCTTAGCCGGCCACTTTGGAATGGAAAAGACATGTGCTATGCTGAAGGAGCACTATTATTGGCCACATATGTCTAAAGATGTGGAACACTTTGTAAAAAGATACTCCATTTGTAAAATGGCCAAGAGTCATGTTCTTCCACAAGGCTTGTACTCCCCTCTTCCTATTCCTCAAGCTCCATAGGAGGATATAAGTCTTGACTTCATCACGGGTTTACCAAGAACCCAAAAGAATAAAGACTCTATCATGGTGGTGGTAGACCGCTTCTCAAAAATGGCACATTTTGTTCCTTGCCATACCACCAATGATGCCTCGCTTGTAGCCAAGTTATACTTCAAGGAAATTGTTAGGCTACATGGAGTACCCAAGAGCATGGTGTCCGACCGAGACAGCAAGTTTCTTAGCCATTTTTGGCTAACATTGTGGCGTAAGATGGGCACCCAACTCAAATTCAGCACTTCATGTCACCCACAAACTGACGGCCAAACGGAAGTCACCAATAGGACTTTGGGCACCTTGCTTAGAGTCCTTGTGAAGAAGAATATCAAGAGTTGGGATGATATGTTACCTCATGCCGAGTTTGCCTTCAATAGAGCTCCAAGTAAAGCAACTCATCTCTCTCCCTTCCAAGTCGTGTATGGCCACAATCCAAAGAGCCCTCTTGATCTTATCCCTATTCCAACTCCCACCAAGTTTAGTTGGGAAGCCGAGAAAAGGGCCAAAGAAATCCAAGACCTACATGTCCAAGTTCGTGATAGCATTGCCAAGGCCAATGAGAGGGCCATGCACCATGCCAACAGGCACAAAAGAGAGATTCATTTTCAACCTGGAGATTTGGTGTGGATCCATTTGAGGAAGGAACGATTTCCTTCCAAGCGAAAATCCAAGTTGATGCCTAGGTCGGATGGGCCATTCGAAATCATTGAGAAGGTCGGCCCTAATGCATATAAAGTAGACCTTCCTGGAGATTATGGAGTCTCGGCAACATTTAACGTCTCCGATCTTAGTCCCTACTTTGAAGATGAAACTCTTCCAAGTTTGAGGACAAACTCTCACCTATCCGGGGAGAGTGATGGAGACCATCATGACCGCTCCCGTACCTCCCCTTCTCCACTCAAGGAAGACCCCAACAATCTCAAAGAGGCTAAAGAGTTTGCTCTCCTCTGTAGAAAGGCCGTGACTATGCCGGAGGAATTCATCCATAGCCCCCTCACGCCATGCCCGTTTTTGTCACTTGTTTACACCAACATGTAATGGACCCACCTGCTGAAGGTCCTTACATTATTCAAGCCTAGAAACTTAGCTTTCTTTCAAGACCAACCACGTTCAATTTGGATATCATTTGGTTGGTAAAACCTAACCCACAAGTATATGGTATCCGGGCACAGGGCAGTTTGGACAGTCTGTACTATTTGGGCCATAACTTTTGATTGGCTGGTCCAAACTTAGCAAACTTACATTCCCTGGAAAATAGACTTCCTGAGCTTTCCAACAAGCCCAAGAACATCGAATTTGGCCCAGTATTCTGAGAGATATGGCTCCTGGAAGTTGAGGCTGCTGCAAATGTGAAAGCAATTATTGCAATCCATGTGAACTTGGGTGTTTACTCTTTATGTCGGCTGCTACCTCCTCCAATTCCGTGTGATTCTTTTTCTAGCAAGCTTGAATGTGTGAGATAAAGGATTCATGCATCCATTTAAGCTTCTACACCCTTTTCACCCCAAGCATCCAAGAGACACACCTTTTCACTCCTTGGTACATCCACATGAAGAGCTAGCTACAATGTACTTAGGATTCTTTGTTTTCTGCACTTTTTTTTTGTTTTCTTCGTACCTTTTCACAATATAAGGCCTTTAGTATAAATAGGCCATAGCTTGAGGTTGTAAGCATTCACTTCCAACTTGAAATACAAATCATACAAAGCAAGCATTTGAGTGTTCTCTCAATTGTGTTCTAAAGCCTAGTTCTATATCTTGAGTGTGGCAACCTCAAGTGGTGTTCTAGGTCCCTTCCCTCAACTAGGTGGTGATTAACTTCTGTATCCTAGATTGAGTTAAGGGATTGCCCAAGTTATTTGGCTTGAGTGGCTCCAATTGGATTATCTCTAGTCAAATACTTGAACTATCCTTCTCTCATTTCTACTTTGTTCTTCCCCATCAAAAAAAAAACCAAAAACACATCTTTTCTTGGTCATTTGTGCTCACTTATACATCATTGTTTTATGTGCAACAGATTTACTTTTCGTTCATCATAATTTGTGACATAAATTGCATATATTTTTTCCGGTATAATAAAGGAATGTGTAATTTTTTAGGCGTTATTTGTAATTCGTGACAAGAAGTGCAGATGTATTGTATATATATTCTGAGCAGATATTTTTTTCATTGTGCACTAGTAACAAAATATTGAAAATGATTCATATAAATTGCAGATGCTTGTTTTCTATATACAAATGGTCTGTTTTTCTCATTGGGAAATATGGGTTGGTAATTGGGTGAAATTAGTTTAGATTGGTAGAAATAAATTAAAGTAGGTTTTTTTTTTGTTGAAGTAGATTAAAGTGGGTATTTATTTGTTGAAGTGTGTTAAAATTGTTTGAAATGAGTTGAAGTTTTTTAGTTTGTATGATGGGTAAAAGTTGATTAAAATACTACAAAGTGGATTGAAGTTGATTGAAGTAGGTTGGAATCGATTGAAGTTGGTATTTTTTATTGAAGTTTGTGAAGTGGGTTGAAGTTAGTTGATGTGGGTTGAAATTAGTTAAATTTGAATTTACCAATGAAAATAACAGGGCCTGAACATATGTATATTTTTTCATTGTTCGTATTTGGTTAATATATGAAAAAAATGTATCCCTAATTTGTTTTACGAATAATGAAAATTATAATTTTTGGGGGGTAACAACCGCTATGAAATAATATTTCATAACTAAGTCAACATAAAAAAATATTTTTTCAGTCTAAAAAAAATTTATCATTGATAATTACTATCACAAATAAAAAGATTACATTAAAAAAAATACGTAGCTTATATCAACTCTCCTACTTCATTCAACTCATTCCCCCTCATTCCCTCCTCTTCCACACTTACAAAAAAAATACCACTCTAATACACTCTCACCAACTCCTTCCTCCACTTTCTTACTTTCACCCATCCCACACCTGCTATTGCCCAACCGAAAGAATATGACCTTAGTTTTCATAAAAACTGGGCCTAGTCCAAAATATCTATTGGATTTAATAGCTTGGCTTGACTAATGTCCGGTCTGTTTTTTAATGGTAGTTTTTCAATTTCGTTTCAATTACAATTGGGTTGGGCTTAGGTCGGATCTGTACCTGCTCCAGACCCCAAGATCCATTGGATCCTGTCCTTTTGTTTCCATAGCTAACCCTACTATATAAAGTAGGATTTTCTGCTTTTTTTCTTATTTTACCAATTTGTTACTAAGTTTTTTGCTGTTTCTTAGTTAGTAGAACTTTTGCTTCAAAAGCTTGTAAAAGTGGGAAATTTTTGAAAGATAATGGGTCGATTTCTATGCTGATTTTTTGCAGAGGAGGTTTAAGAAGAGTGAAGTGGGAGGCTTTGTAGGGTTCTTACATGATAGTCTGAGAATGGATAGATTCGTAGACAATTACAATGGAGGAATTGCCCAGATTTTAACTCTAGATTCAAAATTTGTCATAGTACACTCCATAAGCCCTTATTTGAATCTACTCTGAGTACTCAATATGATAGTGAATATGTTTAGACCTGTTTTAGCTATTGAGAAAGTTCGGATTTCCAATTATATGAGAAAAATCTAGGTCATATATACAACATCAAAAGGATACACTTACTGATCATCAATTTGCAAAAAAAAAGTTAGTTCTAACAAAAATGTTCTCCTTAATAGATATAACAAAATTCATTCTCTCATTTGCTTTGAAACAAAAAAAAAAAAAAAAGGCAAAGGGGAGACTTTGCCTTCAAATTGTAAATAAAAACAACTCCCATAACTAGCATTAATTCTCATTTAATTACATATTTCAAATGTCAATATTCTCTGTTTTCCTAAATCCTATTTTCTACTTTTGTTTCACCTTTTTCAACTAAATGTTATGCACTATTCACTTATGTGCAAAATCATTCATCAGTACTACCTTCAACCCACCTCACTTGCATCTGCCTCACTTTTCTGCTTCCGCTTCTCCAGTTTTTTCAAATAGTCAAGTATATGGCGGCATCCCAGCATAAAAATGTATAATTTCACCACATAATCTGAAAATTTAAACATATACCAAATCTGAATCATTTACCATATATAATACCAAATCTGCAACAATAACAATTAACATATATCGTGTAAAAGACCTACCAAATAGTTCAGGAATGAACTTTCAAATTTTAACTAGTACTGACCAAAAATACTCAGCACCCCTAAACCGTTTCTCCCATATATTCATCAGATCATTCAAACCCTTTTTCTACTTCAAGTGCTCAGCTTTCTCCTCCTGCTGCTTCGGGTGCTCAGCTTTCTTCTTCTTATTTTCCTCTTTAATTTGGATGGTGGATCCATCTTCACTTCATTATCTTTGTTTTTCCCCATAGTAGATTTCACAAATTCAATGTCAACAAGTGTTTTACAAGTCTTGTTAAACTCTTGAAACTCATCAGGGAAAGAACAAAGATAATGAAGAGAAGGCGGATCCATCATCCGAAGAGCAAAACAAGGACAAGAAAAGCTGAGCCACCTGGAGGAGGAAGCTGAGCACCTGAAGCAACGAAAGGGTTTGGATGATCTGATGAATATATTGGAGAAACGATTTAGAGGTGCTGAGTATTTTTTGTTAGTACTAGTTAAAATTTGCGAGTTCATGTTCGGAGAAAAAAACAACAGTTTTAATATTTATAAACCCCAAGTGCAAGGTGCATCGTTGAGTACTTGGGGTGTCGTCCGCAGAGAATTGGGTTTTCACCTACCAGAGCTAGGTAAAGCGTCTCGAGCTAGGCAGGATCGAAGGTGAAGGAAGGAAACTAAACTACGCTACAAATACAGAAACAAGCGACTTGGAGTTGTAATTTTAACAATGAATGAACCAAATAACCAAGACGAGTCAAAACCTACCCGAACCATACTAGGAACAAGATATGGTCGGTTGCACCATCAAAGACCACCCAAGCCCTCTCTCAAGGGTCATGAGCTAGTCTAATTAACCTAACCACCTATTTTCATGGGATTAGCCCAATTAGACCACAAAACTAGCAACCCCAGACTTAACTCGATTCAGATACTACTTTCGTGTCCTGAATTCGGCTATTCCCTCTCCCACACTAGCAAATCGACTTCACCTCTCAGCATAAGTCAATCGCCCAAAAATTATGGATGAAAGCTCTTTCAAGCATTTCATCGAATACCTGGCGGACGTGAAGGAAAACTCTAAGTTCTAGGCATAGATTGGGTATGGTTAGGCCTAATACAAGATCAATTAGCCATCAAGAGGCTAATCACAACCCAAGCCAACACAATCTACCAACAAAACATCAAAAATACAACAAAACCTAAACTAACAAATAAGAACATGAACATGAAGAACAAAGCAGAGGAAATGAAATAAAACGAATTTAAACAACTAAATAACATAAATCAACAATGAAATTAAACATATAAATCAAACAAAACAAACACAAGAGTTAAAACCAACAAAATATAAATAACAAGAACATAAAAACGAATAGAGAAAAGGGGAAGAAAATTTAGTCTTGAATTGATGAAGGAACTTGAAATCCAAAGGTTGAATCCAAGATTACAATCTTCAATCATAAATTAATCTCCCTTATTGACTAAAATCTAACCTAAACTAACCTAGAAAGTCGTCAGAGCCAAAACCCCGAACAACCTCTTTCGCAAAACTGCAGAAAAGGGGTTTTATCGCGAAAGCATGCCCGACGCACGACCGTGCCGAGACGCACGGCCGGTCGTGCACCACGCACGGTCGTGCTGGCTGTGCGTGGCTTCGGTCACTAGTGCACGGCAGTGCATCCCTGCAGGATGGTCGTGCACTATTCTTCTCTGCTGTTTTTTGCCCATTTTTGTTGATTTTCATCGTTTTGTCCCGTCTTCATCCCTTTACGCGACGTTTGCTTGATTTGGAGTTATTTCCTACAAAACATAAATAAAATAAGATAAAATCCTAAAGATTAAGTTATTATACGAGCTAAAAATGGATGAAAGAGGTACGTAAAATAGGACAATTTATCGCCTGACAAATACCCCCACACCTGTCTTTTGCTCATCCTCGAGCAAAGCAAAATAAAAACTAACTAAACAGCTAACTCACTTTCGTGTGAATCACGGTTGCATTTAGCGTATGCAATAAGCCCTTTAAACCCCTTGGTTCCCCCAAGTGGATGAGTAAGGTCTCGTGAGGGTTTGCAGAAGATATACCCACAAAATCTTTGAAAAAGAAAAAGAAAAGGGAAAACACAAACTGAGGAACAAAAAGGATTTACAAACAAAAACACAAATATATATACAAGGGGGAAGCTTGCATACATTCTAACCAGCCAAAATACCCATACTACAAAGATATCAACATGCATATAAAGAAAATGTACACATCAAGAGTCTCTATTCCCATGACAGCATCAACACACCAACTGTTCACCCTACTGTACATCAAAACTGTGAATCCATTCCTGTGCGTAGTGTGCTAGTGTATCATCATCTTAGGACTCAGGCTCACCAAACTCAATCCCACGCAGCCGACACAAACTACATTATTGGCTTATTAGCATGGAAAGAAGGCTTTCCCAGTAGTAGTACTGCCTCAAAGAGTAGCACCCAATAGCGCATACCTCAAAGGATGTCTGTCAAGTGTTCCCAGTAGCAGTATTGCCTCAAAGGGTAGCACCCCGTAGCGCATGCCTCAAAGGGACACTTGTCATTCCAAACTAAAGGTGGTTTCCGCTTTTTCTCACTTCTTTTTTTTCTTTTTTTTTCTTTTTTTTTGTGTGTGAACCGAAAGTGAAAACCTACCACGAACAAGAGCAGTAGTGTACAAAGACAAGTGAGAGAGCTGATCATGGAAGACTAAGACCCTAAGATAATGATGATGGTATAAGTGAGGACTGGATTGCACAAGTATAATGAACTATTGGGGTTAGAATTGGGGCTTAGAATGATTCACTTGGGAAAAAGATCTATCATGCACAACATAATTATATACAAGCCGATGGCTAAGGTACAAGGAGTCAAAGTCGATCTGAATAATACAAAATTCCCCTAAATGCAAAAAAAAAAGAAAATTTTATACAAAAAGGGGGGAAATGGAAAAATTTACACAAAAATGAAAAATTTTCACAAAAATAAGAAGAAAAGGGGAGACAACCCCACCCCCACACCTAAATCTTACAATGTCCTCATTGGGAGTCGTGAGTCATCACTAACACACAAAAATAAAGAAAACAAAATCAAACACAGAGCAAACAAAATCGATAAATATATACACAGGCGAACACACTCTCCCAAAAACACAATCTCACCCAATCAACAATAAGATCACACATATATACAAACTGACACCACCAAAAATATATATAAACCAACCCAACAACACCACCAATCACAACACAATAAATATCCACAAAAACACAAAAATGGTGATCATAGCCATCAATGGCTCAACAACATCCACATTTCACCACAATATGATCACCAACCAAAAACACAATCCTAATATCCACAACTAAACAAAAACAAAAAGAAAAAAAAGAAAAATAAAAAGAAGGGAGGAAGAGTGAGAACGATTATACTAGGTCGGGTACTGAATGTACCCGAATTATGCCATGACGACTTAAGGAGTATCAGCCACTCCTTGGCGGCATTCAGGACGCGCATCGCCAACTCAGATGCCGTCAACGCTCGCAGAAGTTTATCAAACATCTGAGCCTGCAACTCAGATGAGTGTAAGTAGGAGCACCCAAGCATGAATATAAGAGTGATTATAAGTGCTCTTCTAAATTTATCAAATGCCTTAGAAAAATCAGTAGAATGATTGCATGCAATAGGAAAGATGATTTTTCCAGGCGTGTCCTCTAGGTATAGACTATAAAGGTCAAGGGAGGGGTCATACCCTCTAAAAGTACCTAGGGACTCAGAACAGTCAACCACATTTTTCTTGAGCACCGCAAGAGAATCGATGGGTGAGAGGTCACAATACTGAGGGGAAGGGGAGGGTAATGAACATGAAGAAGCATGAGAAATAGCAAGGGGGTTGAGGGATACATGGTCAGTAAGATCAGGACTAGAAGAAACTACAGCCACAACATCCACATAGGACTCCCCCTCGAGAATCTCATCGAGATCATGCACCTCACTAAAAGTACTGTCTGACTCAAGATATAAATCATCCTCATCGATACTAGCACCAACACAAAATGTCCCACCTACCTTGAACTCTGTCGACTGAGCTAAAGGGAAAGGTGGATCAGGATAGGTCATAGTGTTGTTCATAAAGGTGATAGGTAGGGATGGAGCAACAAGAGGTAGAGTAGGCAGGGGAGGGTTAGATGCTTGCTCTAGTCCGGACTCTAGAGCAAGAGGAGACGCACCATCATCACATAATTTAACATCAAATTCAGAAAAATTAACCCTAAGGTTAGTCTCATGTGATAGGTCATACTCCCGCATACAATTAGCAAGCGAAACTGGTTGCTCATTTATTACCTCTATCATACTAGAAATTCTAACAAAACCATCGGCAAAAATATGATAGGGACAAGAAATACTGTCATGGTCAGAACAATGACAGATCTCTGTTGAACGGTAAATTTACCCATTTTACGTGCCTTTTTCACCCACTTTTTGTTCTTATAATAACTTAATTCTTAAGATTTTTACTTGTTTTATTTATGTTTTGTAGGAAATAACTCCAAATCAAGCAAACGTCGCAAAAAGGGGCGAAGACGGGACAAAACAGCGAAAACCGGCAAAATGGGGCAAAACTGGGGGAGACGGACCACCGTGCCAGCTATGTGGCACGGTGTGGCCGTGCCACCTCCCCAGATCATCGGGCTCTCAGTTTTTTATTTAAGGCTTCGTTCGGGCGTTCGCTCGGGGGGTTCGTTCGTTCGGTCGCTCGGGGTTTTTGCTCTGGCGATTTTGTAGGTTAGTTTAGGTTAGATTTTAGTCAATAAGGGAGTTTAGTTTAGGATTGAAGATTGTAACATTGGATTCGACCTTTGGATTTCAAGTTCCTTCATCAATTCAAGACTAAATTTTCTCCCCCTTCTCTATTTATTTCATTGTTGTTCTTGTTTATGTTTTGTTGTTTTAATTCTTGTATTTGCTTTGTTTAGCTTGTATGTTTGGTTTTTGTTGTTAATTTATGTTATTTACTTATTTAGATTCGTTTTATTTCATTTCCTTCACTTTGTTCTTCATGTTCTTGTTCTTGTTGGTTAGTTTAGGTTTTGATGTGTTTTTGATGTTTTGTTGGTAGATTGTGTTGGCTTGGGTTATGATTAGCCTCTTGATGGCTAATTAATCTTGTATTTGGCCCAACCATACCCAATCTATGCTTAAAACCTAGAGTTTTCCTTCACGCCCGCCAAGTGTTCGATGAAATGCCTGAGAGGGTTTTCATCCATATTTTTGGGCAATTGACTTATGTTGAGAGGTGAGGTCAATTTGCTAGTGTGGGAGAGGGAATGACCGAGTTCGGGACATGAGAATAGTATCCGAATCGAGTTAGGTCCGAGGTTGCTAGTTTTGTGGTCTAGTTGGGCTAACCCCATGAAAATAGGCGGTTAGGCTAATTAGACTAGCTCATGACCCTTGAGAGAGGGCTTGGTGGTCTTTGATGGTGCAACCGATCATCTCTTGTTGTAGCGTAGTTTGGGTAGGTTAGGACTCGTCTTGGTTAGTTGGTTCATCCATTGGTAAAATCACAACTCCAAGTCGCCTTTTTCTGTGTTTGTAACGTAGTTTAGTTTTCTCTCCTTCACCCTTCGATCCTGCCTAGATTGAGACGCTTTAGCTGCCTCTGGTAGTTGGAAACACAATTCCCTGCGGACGACACTCCAAGTACTCAACGATACACCTTGCACTTGGGGTTTATAAATATTAAAACTTTTTCTTGCATCAAGTTTTTGGCACCGTTGCCCGGGAATTGACGTTTTTCAATATTGGGGTTTACTTCAACATTCGAGGATAGGCCTTTAGAAAATCCCAAAAAAAAATTAAAAAAATCAAAACTTTCAAAAAAAAAAAATCTATGGCAATTTTCCATTTTCTCCAATGTGAGCAAGAATTATTTTATCGTTATTGGGATCGTTTACATGCTTATCTTGCTCAATGTGCTTCTTGTGGATGTTTATATGGGAAATGGGAAATATTGCATGTTGCTGATGAGGGTGTGAATTGTGAGACCCGTGCTCTTTTGGAGCATTGGGATTTCTGTGCTCGAAATGTTGATGAAGATTGGGAATTACTTGAGTGGTTGGCTAGGGATACTTATGAATTTGAGGCTAGTCAATTTACTTCATCCACCCCTGATTTTGCCATTGTTATGATCACGCCAGTAATTCTTGTCCCTATTATATTTCTAATGAAGACTTTGCTAGACTTAGCAATATGATAGAGACAATGAATAAGCAACAAATTGAGTTTGCTAATAAAATGCGGGAGTATGACCTATCACCCGAGACTGACCTTAGTTCTAGTGCTCCTAGACTTGATGTCAATCTGTGTGATGATGGTGCGTCTTTTCCTCCTCTAGAGTCCGGACTAGAGGACGTACTCGACCCTCCCTTGACCACTTCACTCACTGTTGCTTCATCCTTTCCTAATACCCTTTGGGACAACACTGCACTTATCATGACCTTTCCTGATACACCTTCCCCTTTAGCTTAGTCGACGGAGTTCGAGGTAGGTGAGACCTTTGGCGTTAGCGCTAGTGTTGAGGAGGATGATACTTGGTCTGAGTCCGACAATGTTTCTATTGAGGTGCATGCTTTTTATGGGACTCCCACAGGGACTTCATGCATGGATGTTGTGGTTGCAGGACCAACTAGTCCTGATTTTATTGATGATATATCCCCCAACTCTCTTGATACGTCCCATGCTTCCTATTCATGTTCACCGCCCTCCCATTCCCCTAAGTGTTGTGATTTGTCACTTATCGATCCTCATGTGATACTTGAGGGGAATGAGGCTGACTGCTGTAAGTCTCTAGGTACTTTTAGAGGGTATGACCACTTCCTTTATCCTTATCGACTGTACCTAGAGGGCATGCCTGGAGAAATCGTATTGATTATTGCATTCAATTATTCTGCTGATTTCTCACAGGTATTTAGTGAGTTTAAGAGGGCACTAACTCTGTTTACTCCATCTTTACTAGTGTTCTCTTACTCACACCATTCTGAGCTGAATGCAGCAATGCATGATAAGCTCCTACGAGCTTTGACTGTATCCGAGCTGACGACTCGCATCTTGAGCGGCAAGGAGTGGCTGATACTCCTTAAGTCGTCATGGAATAGTTCGGGTACATTCAGTACCCGACCTGGTATACTCGTTCTCACTCTCTTCCCCCCCTTCTTTTTATTTTTCTTTCCTTTCTTTTTGTTTTTGTTTAGTTGTGAATATTAGGATTGTCTTTTTGGTTGGTGATCATCTTGTGGTGAAATGCGGATGTTGCTGAGCCGTTGTTGGCTATGATCACCATTTTTGTGTTTTTGTGGATTTTTATTGTGTTGTGATTGGTGGTGTTGTTAGTTTGGTATATATTTGTTATTGGTGATGTTAGTTTGTATATATGTGTGATCTTGCTTTTGATTGGGTGAGATTGTGTTTTTGGGAGAGTGTGTTAGCTTGTGTATATTTTTGTTGTCTTTTGTTTTTCTTGTGTTTGATTTTGTTTTCTTTATTTTTGTGTGTTGGTGATGACTCACGGCTCCCAATGAGGACATTGTGAGATTTAGGTGTGGGGGTGGGGTCATATCCCCCTTTTCTTCTTATTTTCGTGAAATTTTTTCATTTTTGTGTAAATTTTTCAATTTTTCTCCTTTTTGTATAAATTTTTCTTTTCTTTTTGCATTTAGGGGAGTTTTGTATTATTTTGATCAGTTTTGATCTCCGGTACCTTGACTATTAGCTCGTATGTAAGTATAATGTGCATGATAGATATCCATCCTCAGTCTGTCGTTTTAGGCCTCAGTTCTAACCCCAACAGCCCATTGTAATTTTATAATCCAGTCCTGATTTATGTATTGTCATCATCCTTCATTCTTAGTCTTCCACGATTGACTCTCCCACTGTCTACTGCACAGTTCCCTTTATATGTGCTGGCACCCCCTTTTGTTTTCCAAAACAAAAGTAAAAACAAACAAATTCAAGCGCTACTAGGTGTATCCCTTTGAGGCGTGACATGAGTTTGTAATGAAAAAAAAATAATGGAAAGAAAAAAAATGGGGAAGAAAAGAGTTGGAAATGACAAGTACCCCTTTGAGACATGCGCTACTGGGTGTTACCCTTTGAGGCAATACTGCTACTGGGGAAGTCTGCTTTCCATGCTAGCCATTCAAAAAGGTAGCTTGTGTCAATTGCATGGGATTGAGTCTGTTTTTGGTAGGCCAAAGCTTTAGGGTGATGATACACTTGCAAACAGGCATCAGGATGGATTCATTATTTTTATGTGTCGTGGGGTGAAAAGCTGATGTCTGGATGCCATTCTTTAGGATGATGTGTCCTGAAACGCATATAATGCTTGTGTACAGAATGATATTTGAGCTACTAGGTGGTTTTGGTTGATTCGATTGTGTACAGTTTATCCCAATGTATATATTGTGTTTTGCCATTTTTATTTTTCGATTTTTGTTTCTCTTTTCTTTGTTTTTCCTTTTTGAGATTTTGTGGGTATATCTTCTGCAAACCCTTACGAGACCTTACTCGTCCACTTGGGGTAACCAAGGGGTTTAAAGGGCTTGTTGCATATGCTAAATGCAACCGTGATTCCTACGAAAGTGAGTTAGTTGTTTACTTTAGTTTTTCTTTTATTTTGCTCGAGGACGAGCAAAAGATAGGTGTGGGGGTGTGTTGAACGGTAAATTTACCCATTTTACGTACCTCTTTCACCTACTTTTTGTTCGTATAATAACTTAATTCTTAGGATTTTTACTTGTTTTATTTATGTTTTGTAGGAAATAACTCCAAATCAAGCAAACATCGCAAAAAGGGACGAAGACGGGACCAAACAGCGAAAACCGGCAAAATGGGGCAAAACCGGGGGAGACGGACCACCGTGCGAGCTATGTGGCACGGTGTGGCCGTGCCACTGGCAGATCGTCAGGCTCCCCAGTTTCGTCGGTCTCTTGGTTCTATTTAAGTTCGCGGGCGGGGGTTTGTTCGTTCGCTCGGTCGGGGTTTTTACGATTTTTAGGTAGGTTAGTTTAGGTTAGATTTTAGTCAATGAGGGAGTTTAGTTTAGGATTGAAGATTGTAACATTGGATTCAACCTTTGGATTTCAAGTTCCTTCATCAATTCAAGACTAAGTTTTCTCCCCCTTTTCTATTTATTTCATTGTTGTTCTTGTTTATGTTTTGTTGTTTTAATTCTTGTATTTGCTTTGTTTAGTTTGTATGTTTAGTTTTTGTTGTTAATTTATGTTATTTACTTGTTTAGATTCGTTTTATTTCGTTTCCTTCGCTTTGTTCTTCATGTTCTTGTTCTTGTTGGTTAGTTTAGGTTTTGATGTATTTTTGATGTTTTGTTGGTAGATTGTGTTGGCTTGGGTTGTGATTAGCCTCTTGATGGCTAATTAATCTTGTATTTGGCCTAACAATACCCAATCTATGCTTAGAACCTAGAGTTTTCCTTCACGCCCGCCAAGTGTTCGATGAAATGCCTGAGAGGGTTTTCATCCATATTTTTGGGCAATTGACTTATGCTGAGAGGTGAGGTCAATTAGCTAGTATGGGAGAGGGAATAGCCGAGTTCGGGACATGAGAATAGTATCCGAATCGAGCTAGGTCCGAGGTTGCTAGTTTTGTGGTCTAGTTGGGCTAACCCCATGAAAATAGGCGGTTAGGCTAATTAGACTAGCTCATGACCCTTGAGAGAGGGCTTGGGTGGTCTTTGATGGTGCAACCGATCATCTCTTGTTTATAGCTTGGTTTGGGTAGGTTAGAACTCGTCTCGGTTAGTTGGTTCATTCATTGGTAAAATCACAACTCCAAGTCGCCTTTTTCTGTGTTTGTTACGTAGTTTAGTTTTCTCTTCTCACCCTTCGATCCTGCCTAGCTCGAGACGCTTTATCTAGCTCTTGTAGTTGGAAACCCAATTCCCTACGGACGACACCTCAAGTACTTAACGATACACCTTGCACTTGGGGTTTATAAATATTAAAACTTTTTCTTGCATCAATCTCACAAGCAAGAGGTGTATAATTAGGAATGCAGGGGGATGGGGTGGAGGAAGTAAATTGACTAGTATCAAACTCATAAGTATCCCTAGCCAACCACTCAAGTAATTCCCAAGCTTCATCAACATTTCGAGCACAGAAATCTCAATGCTCCAAAAGAGCACGGGTCTCACAATTCACACCCTCATAGACTGTATTCGAAAGTTTTCACTTCTCTAAACAATCACCACGATGAGTAAGAAAAGCATGTAGTCTATCATAGTATCTCCAAAATAATTCATGCTCATATTGAGGGAAGTGGAAAAGAGACATTTTTTTAAAAAAAATTTTGATTTTTTTTTTTGGGTTTTCAAAAGGCCTAGCCTCGAATGCTGAAGTAAACCCCAATATTAAAAAACGCCAACTCCCCGACAACGGCGCCAAAAATTTATTGGGAGAAAAAACAACAGTTTCAATTTTTATAAACCCCAAGTGCAAGGTATATCGTTGAGTACTTGGGGTGTCATCCGCAGGAAATTGGGTTTCCACCTACTAGGGTTAGGTAAAGCGTCTCGAGCTAGGTATGATCGAAGGTGAACGAAGAAAACTAAACTACGCTACAAACACAGAAACAAGCGACTTGGAGTTGTGATTTTACCAATGGATGAACCAACTAACCAAGACGAGTCTTAACCTACCCGAACCACACTATGAACAAAAGATGGTCGGTTGCACCATCAAAGACCACCCAAACGCTCTCTCAAGGGTCATGAGCTAGTCTAATTAACTTAACCACCTATTTTCATGGGATTAACCCAATTAGACCACAAAACTAGCAACCCCAGACCTAACTCGATTCGGATACTACTTTCGTGTCCCGAACTCGGCTATTCCCTCTCCCACACTAGCAAATCGACCTTACCTCTCAGCATAAGTCAATCGCCCAAAAATTATGGATGAAAGCTCTTTCAAGCATTTCATCGAACACCTGGCGGGCGTGAAGGAAAACTCTAAGTTCTAGGTATAGATTGGGTATGGTTAGGCCTAATACAAGATCAATTAGCCATCAAGAGGCTAATCACAACCCAAGCCAACACAATCTACCAACAAAGCATCAAAAACACAACAAAACCTAAACTAACAAACAAGTACAAGAACATGAAGAACAAAGCAAAGAAAATGAAATAAAACGAATTTAAACAACTAAATAACATAAATCAATAATGAAATTAAACATATAAATCAAACAAAACAAATACAAGAATTAAAACCAACAAAACATAAATAACAAGAACATAAAAACGAATAGAGAAAAGGGGAAGAAAATTTAGTCTTGAATTGATGAAGGAACTTGAAATCCAAAGGTTGAATCCAAGATTACAATCTTCAATCCTAAACTAATCTCCCTTATTGACTAAAATCTAACCTAAACTAACCTAGAAAGTCGTCAGAGCCAAAACTCCGAACGACCTCTTTCGCAAAACTGCAGAAAAAGGGGTTGTATCGCGAAAGCAAGCCCGACGCACGGCCGGCCGTGCACCACGCACGGCCACAACGCACGGTCGTGCGCCTGGCCGTGCTGGCCGTGCGTGGCTTCGGTCACCGGTGCACGGTAGTGCATCCCTGCAGGATTGCCGTGCACTGTTCTTCTCTGCTGTTTTTCGCCCATTTTTGCTGATTTTCATTGTTTTGTCTCGTCTTCGTCCCTTTCCGCGGCGTTTGCTTGATTTGGAGTTATTTCTTACAAAACATAAATAAAATAAGGTAAAATCCTAAAGATTAAGTTATTATACGAGCTAAAAATGAGTGAAAGAGACACGTAAAATAGGACAATTTATCGTCTAACAGTTCATTCCTGAACTATTTGGTAGGTCTTTTACATGATATATGTTAATTGTTATTGTTGCAGATTTGGTATTATATATGGTAAATGATTCAGATTTGTTATATGTTTAAATTTTCAAATTATGTGGTGAAATTATACATTTTTATGCTGGGATGTCGCTGTGTATTTGACTATTTGAAAAATCGGGAGAAGCAGAAGCAGAAGAGTAAGGCAGATGCAGGTGAGGTAGGTTCTGAAGGTGGTACTGATGAATGATTTTGCACATACCAGAATAGTGTGTAATTTTTGGTTGAAGAAGGTGGAACAAAATAGAGATTAGGATTTAGGAAAACAGAGAGCATTGGCATTTGAAATATGTAATTGAATCAGAATTAATGCTAATTATGGGAGATGTTTTCATTTGCAATCTAGAGGCAAGGTTTCCCCTTTGCCCTTTTTTTGTTTCAAGGTAGAGGAGCGAAGAGATTTTGTTACATCTATTAAGGAGAACCTTATTGTTAGAACTGACTTTTTTTTGCAAATTGGAGGTCAATAAGTGTATCCTTTTTGTGTTGTATACATTACTACTTGAATACTCTGATTGAAATAGAGGAATTGAAAGAACTGCCTGAGCTAGGTTTTTCTCAGACAATTGGAAGTCCTGACTTTCTCATATGCTAGAACAGGTCTAGACGTATTCACTGTCATATTAAGTACTTACAGTAGATCCAGAGAAGGGGTTCTGGAGTGTCCTAGGGCAGACTTTGAATCTAGAGTTAAAATCTGGACAATTCCTCCATTGCAACTGTCTCAGGATCTATAATTCCTCAAGTATCTTGTAAGAACCCACAAAGCTTCTCACTTCACTCTTCTTAATCCTCCTCTGCAGAAAGGGCATGATTCTGATTTTCTGTTCCTGCATTACATATTTACAAAGTTTTACAATTAATTTGACATGTTACCGAACTTTCAGCTATCTGTCCAAATCCTATAAATTTTAGAACATCATCCATTCTTGCCACAAGTTCTGCCCAAATCGATTTGTCACAAAAGTTATCTGCTTAATATTGACTGCATTTCTTGATAAGCCTGTTAGAAGGGTCTGAAAAGTCCTGTCATGAAGACGATCCTGACTGAGCTTAGCGGACTTGACCAGATATTTCATCGACCCCATCAGACCCAATATAAAATCAACCGACCCAAAAGCAGGTTATAAAGTCAATCAATGATAAATATCTGTTGGAGAAAATTGTAAAGTGGATAAAAAGTCTCGGATTGAAAGAAAAAATATAAAGTGGGCAAGAATCTCACATTGTAGTGAAGTGAGCAAGAGTCCCACATTAAATGTTAAGAGTCTTTGAGCATGCTTATAATCTTGTAAGTTACTTCCCTCACTGCAAGTTGATTTTGGAATCAAACCTCTTATAATTTGCATGCATTGTTCAGTGGATTAAAGTTTGATCAATGAAAAATTTAACGTCATTTGAAACCATCATATAAATCACATGTGCAGTGACTGCTCTGAATTGTACCAGTCACGGTAGCCAGTTGATGCACATTGCATGACAGCAACCTGGCAAGACCATCTTAGTGCCAGGCTCCAAACAAATCCCACATTCGTCCTCTCCTTGTCAACAGTTTTTCTTTAAAGCATACCATGCCCAACATTTTCTGCTTCTTATCACTTTTCTTGGTGAAATAACTGCTATTTTCTGGCTCCTCTAAGTCATTGTGAAGCCTTTTCAGTGATGGTAGCATAATGGCTGCAAACGGAGGATTTCTGTAGTTAGCAGTTAGCACTTAATTAAAACCGGAGCTGCTGTTTACTTAAATATTATCTTACAGATAATCTTATTGCCTAAGTTATGTACACACCATAGAACTCTCTCATTGATGCCTTGCTGCCCTGGCCAGACATGTTTGGTCTCCCATTCCGGGTATACCTGTGAAAGATCAAACCGACTTCAAAAACAGTCTTGCTAGTACATGGAGCAACCAGAAACCAAGACCCATTGCAAATTTTGTAGATCCAGGAGAAAGTCTAGCCATCAAAGCAGGACACGAAATGATGCTACGATACGACCATAAATCTGAACTGATGAACATTCAATCATTCCAAGCGTTTTGATGATAGGCTTCCACAAGGAAGACCTCTGTTCAATCCTCCCTAGACTCTCTCATACAGGCTATCAAATGCCCAAATTCTCCCCAAATTGTTGGTCTTTTGAAAAAGTACACTATGCAGAATTTATGGTGCATGGATCGTCATCAGCTTTCATTGGTGGAATAAGTTGGGCAATAAGGTACAACTGTTGACTGATAGAACTTGCATGTAGAATTGTTCAACCATCTTTCCACAATCTGCACATCATGACACTGGCAGATGGGAATCTGAATAGAGCGGATGGACAAAGTCAGGAAGCAAGACAGCAACGAACCCGCTTGGAACAATAACGCAACTCAGAACAAGACATCCTCTCAATTAATTGACCTATGCAATGTAAATAGCAATGCATCATCAATTCTCAGTTCTGACGATACAACAATTCCCCAAGATTGCAAGGCATAGAGATGGCGCTAGTTTTGATAGCAAGGGCAAGCAGGCAGGCAACTTGAGGCCAGTAAGGGGCCACAATTCCACATACAGATAGGACAATCACGCATGCACGCAGACACACACAAAAAGGGTACCGCCAAGCAACATACGTGGTTACAGCAATCCATTATTCGGTCTACCTCAGAGTCACCCAGGTTAAAGCAATTTTCCAGCTATGAACCATAAAAGGACTAAGTCAAGACCGACCTCTCCACTCTGTCGTATACCGATAAACAAAGCTGCATCTCCCTGGAAGAAAAACTGCATACAGGAAAGAAAATAGGCTTGTTGGTGGCTTGTTGGTGTTATAAAATAGGGTAGGATCAATGGCTGTATACAGGAAAGAAAAACTGCATCGCTGTAATCCACTGCCTTGAAAGCATTTACGGCGCGACTAAGATACAAATCGGAATTGCGGGGCGCTCCCCAAGGTTAGCACAGTACTCCAGAACACGTGCACTCGTGCTTGAAGTACGCCAATAACTCTGCCCAGATCAATCAAGAATGAAGAGGAGAAGGTGAGAATGTTTTTATATATATTATTCTGAGTGCTGATAAGCTTCTTTTATAGGAGCGAAGGAACAGCTGAATAAGGCAGATCACGGGACAAAAAATAAGGAGCAGAATCCGGAATAAAAGAGATAAATAAGAAGACTGATTAATTTCCTTCAACACACATAACGGCTAGTTTGCATAGACTAAACTATCAGGAAGCCCAAAACAAAAATCTCCCGAAACAGATAGAGAGGTCTCCAGCCCCCACAGGCGGGCGGTAGCAGCGTCCCATGTGTAGCTTACCGTAACACCCCACAAAACACACCACCATGCTACTTAGTAAAGCCAACGATGAGAGAGATATATAAACACCAAAAACAAGCTGTAGGACAAGAAAAGAAAAGATAGAGAGAGGAAAAAGGAAGCCTTGTTGCCATTACTCCCAACAGTTGGTACAACTGAATCAAATGTATCTGTGAATCAAATCTATGCCTTTACGACAAAGGAGCTAAAAGAAACAAACCATGGTATAGTTGACCCTCCCAGTATTCTACTGTATGACGCAGTATACCACAAAAATTGTATAGTATAGTACGATGCCACAATGGTTTGGATGTTCTTTTATTTGAATCAACCATGTTTAGGATGTTTATTGTTTAATTCCGCTCAAAGTTTTAGATCCTTACTTTTAATTTGGCAATTTCGAAACAGAACCAACAAACTCAAAAGTATAAATGTTTTTGGTTCTTTTCACAAAGCGGCGAGTAAACCGGAAAGTAAAGACCAAATTCTAAAATATGCATAAACTCCTGACACTAGAAAAGTAACTGGTAGAAGCTAGTTTTGTTTATGTACTTCCACCAACGTAGCTCGTACGATGTCCATAAGATAACAATCCTTGAAATGCCAGCCAATGCATGCTTTGCATTAGAAATAGAGGAAATTAGAATATGAAAGAAGGAATGTATCGTAGTCCGCGACAAGTCAGTCTCATATTTACGACCCTAAAATGTAGAAATTCCCGAAAGTCCCCCAAAACAAAAGATTTTGTTCATTTTAAAGGTATCATGAACTTCAAAGCTGAATGAAAAGTTAAAGAAGCCACAAGATTGTTAAAATTCTTATGTCAAGCTAGATTACACAATAGTTAATTAGATAATGCTACCACAAAGGACATGGTAATCAACAGCACAACACAGAGAGAGACCTCTGTAATTAGGGATAGAGAGCACCTTAGCAAACTATGCTTCGTGACTATGGTCCCGAACGACATTCTCATTTTCACGGATAATCCAGTGCATTTGATGCAGACGACAGGAGTCAAACATGATTCCATAATCATTGCATCCATCTGTCAAGAAGGAATTGCAAATGGTGAAGCAAGCGAGAAGTTTTTGAGGTTTGCACAGAACTCGACTCCGGACAAACAAAGCAGACACTCATCCGGCCTGACAATTCAACCCCTTGTCAACGGATATTAGAAAATGACAAAATAAACGAACGAAATAGTAGCTATGACATGGTTCACGATAAATGTTCTGAAAGGTTGGCTGCCATGGAATGTGCGCCGTTCATGACAAAGAAAACAATCTAATATATATTCACGATACTTAGATATATGCATACGGTTTTTGGCGAATTAAAGAGGCTGCAAAAGGGAGGTGCTGAGATCACGGGCGGAATTCGAACGCAAATATATATTTGGTAACACTCCAGGAGACTTTACTAGTCAAGTCGCACTTACAGGTACATGCATACATAGGCAAAATTTTATTTATTTATTTTGGGATAATGGAAAGAAGCAATCGCATACATCAAGATCAAAAGGTCGGATGCAAGCTAGCACCCTATGAAAGGGCTATGTACAGACCCAAGATGGAAACTACGCACAAGATCGAAGAAGAATAAGAAACACGCACATCATCTCAGAATAGACCGACATAATATATGATATCTGGACATGTAGCCAGCAAGCAAATGCATAATGCATCCAACCACTAATAACCTTTCAAACACATATGATCGGAGAACTCTGAAAGGAAGAAGACTTAGCAAGTTCGTAGTAGTGAGAAAGCTCCGTCTCACTTGAAAAATGGCAAACTGCAAGATGCATGTCTCAACTAGTCAACTGTACAAGTTAGCGACACTTATTTATTGCATTCATCACAATCATGGCTTGTTACTGATGGAGAAAAAAACACAATCTCGAAGAAATACAATGACAGAGGGCAGTGCAAAACAGTCACTACTGGTTGAGCGGGACACAACCGAAAAATACGTTATTAGTCAGGGAAGAGGCCCAATCATTTTCTTCAGCATGCCCATAGTTTTTAAACAAAGAGCACACCTTATATTTTTGCAGTAAGTTTCAACATCTACAGCTCAAAAAGATAGCATAAGTAAATCCTACATGCATTATAAATCCTCATTGCACAATATTAGTATTTTGTATAGCTGTCCAAAAAATTGCCCAAAAAATTGAGAACCAAAACCATTTAAAATTTGTCTTAGCTTTCAAAAATTAGAACAGAACCTCAGGTTCGGTTTCGATTTCAAGATATTCATCATAATTTTTTATTAATTATTATTAATATTTATAATTAATAATAATTGATAATATTAATATTGATTATCATTTATATTAATAAGAATTATTATTATAATTATTTCTATTAATTATTATTTATTAATATTGATAATTATTTATTAATCATTGATAATGATAATTATTATTAATGTTTTTACAAAATCTTTTTGTGGGTGTCTTGGAATGAGTCAGAGAGATAGAATTTATAGATTTGGACCCGTCTAAACCGTTGGATTCTAAGGCCAGAATGTATGTGAGCCGTTGAAAAATACACCTTCAACAAAGAAATAAAAATAAAAATGCAGAGATAAAATGAGATCCGACCATCGATTTTAAAAGCTCAAATCGGATTTCAGCCGTTGGATTAGAGAAGAGCCTAGAAGGGGCTAAATTTGGCTGTATTTGTATCATTGGTATGAGAGGTAGAATTTGGGTCGGAGGGATAGATTTGGACCCGTTTAATCTGTTGGATTCTAAGGCCAGAATGCATCTGACGCGTTGAAGACACACCTTCATAAAAAAAAAAAAAGAAAAGAAAAAACCGTACTTCTGCCTATGGGTAGGTCCTATAGTCTACGTGTAATTGTCGGCCTTTGCCCGCATCAAGGCTGTCAGGCACGATGGCCTCCAAGAATCGCCAGCCACACAAAGCATGTTTTCCCCCTATATTTTTAGTACTCTTTTTTTGGGTTCCTCAAATTTTGTTTTGAGTTTTATTTTATTTTCTCCGTTGGAACTGAATGTTGCAGGCTTTTTGGCTGCTGTGTAATCCGCCCTCTTTTTTCAAGCCCTTTTCGTTCTTCAAAATCTTGCCTATTTAAAACAAACTAGGTTGGTTCCGTACGATATTCGGATTATTTAAATTTAAAAAATATTTTTTTAAAAAATAAATTTAAAATATAAAAAAACAAACAGAGATTATTGTGGCTGTATATATTTATGTAGAAATTAATATTTTGTATTAATCAATTGTGAATATGGATGAAATCAATGCATGCTTATGTTTTTTAAACGATGCGTAAATTTGACAAATACCAAATGCATTTTTATGAAAAAAAAATATTGATGCCGATGTTGTATTAAGTTTTATTGATAGCTGTACTTTATTTATCTATATTTAAAAAATTCTTTATAGGGAGTTTTACATAGGAAGTAACATGCTTATTGTGTTTTAATATAAGTTTTTCAAAATTAAAGTTTTACTTAACATTGAAGAATATATTTCTTTGCATTGAATTCAAATTAAAGTAACATTGAAGAACATATTTAAAAAATATGCTTGCTCATTTCAATACCAAGACATGTAAAATATTGCTGTTAATTTCAACAACAAAACATAAAAAATACTGCTGCTCGTTTCAACACCATGTACAATTAGTAATTATGATTTGGAATAATACAATCTAAATTTCTACAATAAGTAAACTTTCTTTACATAACTACTACAATGTCGGGCAAGGAAATTAATATATATCACATAACCCATGCTAGATTGAGACCAAATAAGAAGGCATTTCTAGCTAATTGAAGGCACCATCTCGCTCTAGTCATCTAAGACTCTTGTTCTCACCACCTAAACATCACAATATTGTATCTAGATTGAATTTAGTTACTGTAATAGTGGTGTATATGATAGAGACTCTTTCTGTTCTTTTAGCCATAAAAGCCTTCTTTCTTCCTTGCATTGCCTAGTAAGCAATAACCATTTGCTTGTCAAATTGCACAATGAATTTTACAGAAATGCGAAGCCACAGAGAATCCAGGAGAACGTATGGTACAGGGAACATTAAGTGATCTCAAGACAAAAATAATATGTAGTGGCACAACTATTGGATTAAGTGATTTGTCTTATTTCCTGCATATTTCGAAAGGCAAAAACAACTGCTTGTCAACACGAAACTAATGTCGTTTGAACCTATAGCCAAACTAATCAAACATTTTCCTTGGTCATCGTATGTACATAATGAAATTGATAAGGAAAAAATATGACAGGTAGAAACCATATGAAAGAAGAGGGTAAAGACCATAGGGCAGAGGTTTATTATTCTTTTAGCCATCAAAGCTTTCCTTCATCTCTCCATAGCCTGCCTAGCGATCAATCGCCAATTGCTAAGCTTAGCAGAAAAGAGTTTGTATGCCTTGCCTTTAAATATGTCATCATTCTTACTGTGCCAACCCGCTAGCACATCGAGATTAGGAGAGTTGCAAGATTTGACATGGGATTCAATTTTTTCACTAGCTTCGAAAACTTGTATATCAAGGAACACCAAAGTCGACTACTATTCTAACTACAAAACTATATTGAATACTATCTGAATTTCTTTTTTAAAAAAGCCTTAGTAAGGGAATTACAATAATCCAATGCAAATTGTTAATAGGCCCCCCAAACAAACCGAAAATTCATTTCCTAATTATTTCACCTACTTTCATTGTCATCTATCTGTGTAGACCATCGCCATATTAATATCCCCTCTCCTGGCCATCCTCTTGCAAGCCGCTCCCTTTTGACCCTCTTCAGTTCCCTTCCCGGATCTCTGCTAACCCCCCAGTGCAGAGTGAAACCATTCAAAGGAAATAATCAAAAGCAAAATACGAAATATACAACAAACGTAGAGAAACTAAAGATTTCAACCTCCATGCTCGTGAAAATAATTAGAAATCATGCTAATATTTTCATAAAACTAAATCAGGTTGAAGCCATCATATCCCAACAATGGCAATCAAGCTAAAATTATTTTGATAAAAAAGAATTCTCATCAATATAGCAGTACATCTGCAAATCTCTATCCCTACATTGACACCAGGGAACCTAAAATGAATATACATCAAACCAAGATTGAAGAATAAGCAAAATTTAACTACTTACTGCATTTCCAAAATAACTGATATCAAGATGAGCTCAAGAGTGGGAGACTTCAAGTTTCAGCATATCAGAGTCGGATGTCTCTTAAGTACATTGCGTTCATCGACGATGGTAAAGAGGAACATCTTTAATCGCCAAATAGCTGCTGCAGTGGCACTTGTTCAAACAAAGTGGGTCAAATAGCAAGGAAAATTAGCCCCAAACAAAGAGCAAATCATTCACCCCATCTGCATCGAATATCAATAAGAACTCTGTGTAGATGAAAAACCCAACCCAAAAAAAAAAGGAATGAGACATAGATCCCCAAAGTAGTAAAAGTTGCGACGTTGATGGTCTAAGTTAATGGCCATAAAACAAAAGCTATATTGTCTAGGCAAAAAAGTAAAGCTATATAGTTAGAATTTGGAAAAGCAAATGAACAAAATGAACAACATTATCAAAGACGCAGAAGTAAAGAACAGGTTGATTTAGCTGTGCTATCTGATTTTAAAAATGCAATTTACAATCAATTTCCTTTAAAAAATGGACTAAACCTACCTTGTTAGAGCATATTAATTGTGATTTTCATGATTTTTTTTGGGTGGGTGGTAAAACTACTTCTGCTACCTTTTCAAATATGTATTGAGTTCTGACGTTGTCTTATATTGTGGTAATTTACTGCTCCTCCCTCTGAGATGTCTTGATGTCATAAAGATTCTTCATAACTGGGTAGATGGAAATCTTATATCAGATTGTATAAATTAGTTACGTAGGTAGAAATCAAAACCAACAAAATAAAATTTATCACAGGAAAGCAGAGGATGTAGAGCACAATTAATGAAATAAATAGGGGAAAATCAACAAAAAATTCACTTGATGGGCTCAAACTCCTCTTTTTTCTTTTCCTTATATCTTTTGCGGCCTAGGTTAGATTATTAAAAAAATTCGTTATCTTTATGAGACTTTGGATCGAACGAAAGCCTGAGGAATTTAGATTGGAGTCCTAGAAACTGTGAGAAAGCAAATTTCGCACCCTAATTGACCTACTTATAATTGCATGGTTATTGATAATTTGAGGGATGAGAATCAACAATGATCAAGGGGAAAGCTACGAAAATTTTAACAAATGAGCCAGATCAACCAAATCAAAAAGAAACCGTAGTAAATTACAAAAAAAGAAGGGGGAAACTCCAAAGTCTCGCATTACGCTAGATGATCACAATATATCATGACATTCCTAGGCCGGTCACTTCCCGACTACATCATCCACAATTCTCCATCATTTATGAGATCATACACTATTGACAAAACCGACAAGGCATAAGAGAGGAAACATACATAATGGATTAAAAAAAAAAAAAAACATCAATAGCAAATAGATAAACTCATTAAATCAAAAACTTTCTACAAATTGATGAAAGGAGCAAGAAATCCCAAAAAAAGCGGTGAAAATTGATTAGAGAGACAGAGACGATATTGAAAGATTCACAATTTAGGGAGGCAATTTGCATTGCAGTTGATGTTATGGCGGGGAGTGGAAGGTTGAGGCTAGTAAGAGAGAAAGGGCATGAATTGAATGATGTGGGGATCTGGCCTGGGGAAGTGGGCCATGAGAGAGAGATGTGGTATGCTTCAAATGGATTTCTCAGCAGTTATGGCACTTAACGGTGTGCAAAATCAGTTAACTGGGATTTTGGTTAATCAAAAATCAGTTAACGGGTTTTTTGGTTCAAAAAAATTCCGAACCATAACCAAACCAAGAATTTCAGTGAACCGTTTTTCGGTTAACCAAAAATTTCGGTTCGTCCAGAACCCAAACCATGTCGGTTAATCGATTTTTTAGTTCGGTTAACCGAATTTTCGGTTCAATTATTGGTTAACCATTCGCAAATAGTAAAAATCATATATTTTCTTACCTAAATTTTTGATTTTTTATGTTAAATTCTTTTTATAAAAATTAAACTTTGGTTACCATTTATAAATAATAAAAAAGTGCACTTTCTTACCTATTGTTTTATTTTTTATGTATATTTTTTTAAAAAAATTATTTCGGTTCAGTTAACTACCGGTAAACTGAATTTTCAAATTATCCGAACTGTAATCGAACCGAAAACAGAAATTTTTTTGGGTTTGGTTAACCGAACAGATTTTTTTGAACAATTTGTTCAGTTAACCAGTTTTTTGATCTGATTTTTTTGTTTTTCGGTTCAGTTTTCAGTTTTAGACTTTTTGCACACTCTAACAGTACTAACAAGGTTTATTTTGGTTTTTTGTTTTTAAAAAATAAAATAGAATAGAATCAATGATCTGGATAGCATAGAAAAACATTTTCAAAAATTGAGCTTAGGCTATATTTTGAAAGTTGCGGACTATGTGGAAAACGACGGTTAAGAAAAGGTTGCTATTATATATAGTAATGGATTATATTATAGATATTATAGATATAGATTAGACTATAGATAGATAGATAATTTTTTTAAATTAATTTGATTTTTTATAATCCAACTACAATTATTAAAATAATCTCAATCTAATGGTCAAACTCTAATTTTGAGGATTTAAATAGATGGTAGGATCCATAAGATTGCTATTATGTATAGAGATAGATTATAGATATTATGGATATATATTGATTATAGATAGATAGATTTTTTAAAATTAATTTGATTTTTTTATAAATCCAACGGTAATTATTAAAAACAATCTCAATCTAATGATTGAAAAACTCTAATTTTTGAGAATTTAGATAAATAATAGGGCCCACAAGATTGCTATTATGTATAGAGATAGATGCATTATAGATAGATAGATTTTTTAAAATTAATTGATTTTTTTATAAATCCAACGGTATTATTAAAAAACAATCTCAATCTAATGATTGAAAAACTCTAATTTTGAGAATTTA
Organism: Carnegiea gigantea; assembly: GCA_029747015.1. Taxonomy (NCBI): domain Eukaryota; kingdom Viridiplantae; phylum Streptophyta; class Magnoliopsida; order Caryophyllales; family Cactaceae; genus Carnegiea; species Carnegiea gigantea. The sequence continues at coordinate 461,888 of JAKOGI010000250.1, read as the reverse complement.
GATAAATAATAGGCCCACAAGATTGCTATTAGTATATTATATATATATATATATATATATATAATATATATATATATATATATATATATATATATATATATATATATATATATATATATATATATATATATATATATATATAGATTTATCATTTTAAAGCACTCGGTACATTAATACATGTTTAATATTTCGACAAGATTGTGCACAATTATTTCCAAATTACTTAGTAACTAATGGGCCATTCATGTGCTCTGATCATGCTTTTGTCCTTCTTAACACTGAACCAGCACATCTGCCTAGGAAGGGGACTAATTTTAAGTACCAACATTCCTGGGTACAGTGCCAAGAAACACAAGCTATAGTCAAGAAAAATTGAAAAATAGGAACGAGGAACTCCCATGTATAGAGTAGCACAGAAAATGAAAAAAATAAAGTTGGATCTCAAATCTTGGAGTAAGAATACTTTTGGGAATTTTAAGAATAAACTTGAAAGAAATGCGGATAAGCTCCTCCAAGTTGAGAATAAACTTGTATAGAATCCGAACAGTGCTAGGTTGAATAATTGGCACCATAGACTTATTAAGCAATGAGAAAAAATGCATTTGTTCAACCAAAAATATTGGGGAAAAATGTCAAGAAAAGAATGGCTGGTTAATGGGAATCGAAATTCTCATTTTTTTCATCATTCCATGAAGGCAAGGAAGACAAGAAGCAAAATTATGAAACTTAGAGATAGCTCAGGAGTGTGGGTTGAGGAGTCTGCCCAAATTGAAAAAATGCTCATTAATGACTTCTCTGCTAGATTCAAATCATCTCAAGGTAATTCTGCTAATATTGATATGGAAATGCTTAATTTAGTGTCGCTAGAGGATAATGATAGACTGCTACAAGCCATTCATGATTCGAAAATCAAAGAAGCTGTTTTTCAGATGGATAAATATAAAGCTCCAGAGCCTGATGACTTCGGTGCTGCTTTCTTCCAAGATTACTGGCACATTGTTAATAAAGATGTGTGCATTGCAGTGAGATCCTTTTTTGAGGAAGGATAACTCCTCAAACAGACTAACCATACACTAATCGCACTAATTCCGAAAGTGAGTAACCCAACAACGACTAATCAATTTCGACCAATTAGCCTTTGCAATACTATTTACAAGATTATCTTTAAAATCATTGCCAATCGCATGTGCCCAATTTTGGAAAAAAATTATAGATCCTGTCCAAAGTGCATTTGTGCCGAAACGATTCATCCACGACAATATTCTACTAACGCATGAAATCATGAACAAATTCAAAAATATGAAGGGAAAGAAAGCATGGGTAGCATTCAAATTAGATATGAAAAAGGCATTTGATAGAGTTGAATGGAACTTTTTATTTAGTATATTACATATGTTTGGCTTCCATCCCAAATGGGTAGAATTGATTAAAACATGTATATCTATTGTTATTTATTCTGTTATTGTAAATGATGATGTATGTGGTTTCTTTTCGCCTATGAGAGGCATTAGACAAGGGGATCCCTTGTCTCCCTATCTGTTTATTATCAGTATGGAGGTCTTAATTAGGGCTCTTCGAAAGGCGCTTTTGCAAAGAAAATGTGGGATTGAAATTAAGCTCTCTCCTAGAACTCCCAAAATTCCATGCTTACTTTTTGCAGATGATAGTCTTCTTTTCTGTCGAACTAATGTTGAATCCTGTCATTTGATCCTGAATAGATTATGTCAAAACTCTGGTCGACTTATTAACTTCTAGAAATCGTCACTAACATTCTCCAGTAATGCTACGGCACACGACAAACAAACTGTATCATCTATATTCAATGTCACGCACCAAAATCATCTTGGTAAGTATCTTGTTTGCCCAGTGTTTAAAGGTAGACCCAAAACAGAAACTTTCTTAGAATTGGTGAACAGAACAGTTGAAAAACTGCAACATTGGAAAACAAAGTATGTTTCCAAAGCAGGGAGAGTGGCGCTAATTCAAGCGAATATTGAGTCTATGCCAGCACATACGATGCATTATTTTCAACTTCCTAAAGAAACTAATCGCCAAATTGATAAGATTGGCAGAGATTTTTTCTGGAAAACTTTCAACAAAAACAAAGGTCTGCCTATGGTGTCTTGGGACAAGGTATGTCGATCCAAGAAAGCTGGGGGGCTTGGATTAAGAAAAATGGAAGCAGTAAATAGTGCTTTCCTTAGTAAGCTCACTCGAAAATTGTTCCATGATCAGAGCCTCTGCGTAGAACAAATGCAAGGAAAATATCCAATTGATGAGGATTTTTTTTACCACAAAACCAAAAAAATCAGATTCTTGGGTTTGGAAGTGTATACTCAAGAATCGACACCAATTTCGGAAAGGAATTCGATGGAAAGTGGGTGATAGAACAAGTATTAATTTTTGGCTCGATAATTGGTGTGCTAATGATAGTTTAGCCAATTTGCTTAATATTACAAATTGCTCACTTATTGATACCTCTCTGAAGGTATCTCATTTTGTAACAGCAAACAAAGAATGGGATGTTGCTCGACTCCAACCACTTGTGGAATCGGATCAACTACAGTTAATTCTCGTAATACCTATCCCTTTTAATCCAATCCCCAACTCAGTATGTTGGGATCTATCAGATAATGGCGAGTTCTCTACAAAATCTGCAACTTGGGCAGCACATGGATTGAATTCTAGAAGTCTATTGGTATGGGAATATAATTGGATTTGGAAACTAGACATCATGCCAAAGTTAAAATTTTTTTTATGGCAACTTTGTTATGCATCGCTTCCTACTAAAGGAACCCTGTTTAAAAGAGGTATGAATATTGATCCTCTTTGGCCCTTTTGTCAATCTGAGATGGAGGATACGGATCACTTGTTTTTGCATTGTCAAAGTTCACAGGAGTTTTGGAGACTGGCAGTCTCCCATAATTGGATAGATTCTAGCTTCGTATCTAGCCAACATAGTAGTATTTTACAAAGACTATCAAGTGCTAGAACTTCTACCCTTGCAGTTAAATTAGATAGAGTGAGTGCGCTACTTTGGAGTATATGGAAAACAAGAAATAACTTGGTGTTTCGCAACGAAATACCTAGTCCAGGAAGTACATTAATAAGAGCAAAAAAAGCAAGCGCTGAATGGCATATTCGTCATAAACTCACACAATCACTTCACCCACCAACCCCAAACCAGTCGGCCGTCAAGCGTAAGAAGACTCATTGGGTAGCATGGAGAAGACCACAAGGCGGGGCCATCAAAAGCAACTTTGATGGATCCAAATCGTTACAAGGAGCAGCAGAAGGCTTCATTCTTCGTAATTGGAAAGGAAAATTTATTCAAGCAGCAGCATTTTACTTGGGAGCAGCATCAGTATTGGTAGCAGAAGCAACAGCTATAAGAAATTGTATCAAAACAGCAGTGCAAGCAGGTTTTACTGATATTCATATTGAGTGAGATAATAAAATTCTCATTCAAGCAATACAAGGTCACATTCAAGCGCCATAGGATATCCAAGTTTTGATCAAAGATATTCACACCTACATTCATCTATGCAACAATGCTCGAGTTACTCACATTTTTAGGGAAGGAAATTGTGCAGCCGACTGGCTTGCAAAGTATGGTCTGTCATTGCATCCCACAGTAGTGTGAAATAAGGCTCCGCATAGGGATCTTCTTCGTATCCTTTATGAGGATAATTTCGGCAGAACCCTTGAGAGAAGGACTACCTAAATTGTATGCTTACATTTCTTACAGAAAAACATGTTTAAAATATATATTAAAGGATAAATTGCTAGCAGAGATCTACATGAGGAACCCTCTTCTAGTTCTAACCTTTGAAACGTTTAGTATTATTGTATCAGCTTGTTGACCAAAAAACCTCCATATGACTCAGTATTCAATTAGCGTGCCATTGTGGCAATGAAAGAGATTGTTTGTAAACTTAAAACGTAGTCTATCGTAGGAATAATATAACATCAACGTCCAATGTTAGAGGTATGATTCCATTTGTACATTAACATTGATCTTAGTAAAATACGATACGGATTTTAAACGAAAAAAATATGGGTTGTACATTATTTGCTAATTTCAATAAAAAATATTGTGTAACATTTGTTTTAAAAAAAATGTTGACTTATATAAAATACAAACTTACATGTATGTGTTTACGCAATTACTTTTCGACATGCTTCTTATGAATAACATTTGTACATTATACTCAGTATTCAATTAGCCTTGGCTTTTTGCTTTATAAGTAAAGAAGAGCCTCATGTTTTTTAGCTAGCAACCTTCATCTCCAGGAAGAGCATGTAGTTGCATATGAATACTCTCCAGATCCTGTTTAGCATGCAATGCCTGCACCCCAATATCTCTGAAGTGAGTATTGTTAAACTCTTTCAACCTGCTCTTATCACTCGAGTCTGGAAACAACTTTAAACATAGGAGTTCCTTGGAACATACCTAACCCATGCCTGGCTAACACTCCTTAAAAACTCAGTTCAAAGCCCACATGTTAAAGTGCCTAAACGGTTTAGGCCCCATTTGAAAATCGAAGTCCAAGTAAAAGGAGATCACTACCGGAGAATGATCTGAAACATTTTGGGGTTAAACGGTAGCTTCACTTTCCGTGAACACGTCAAGTCATTCTGTGTTGACTAGTACCTGATCGATCCTACTATAAACATGCTTCTTATTCCATGTATAAAAGCAACCATTTTGTCTGAGTGCAACAAGAGAACAAACATCCATACGTCCCTTCAATGCATTGATTTCAAGATGGGATGCCTGTTGACCCCCCACTCTTTCATTAGTATAAAGAACATTGTTGAAATCACCACAGACTATCTCAGGAATTGAGATAGTGTTGCTGAGATTTCCCAATTTAGACCATAACATTTCCCTGTCCTTTGCATCATTAGCCCCATATACCATAGTACAAAAGAAATCTTAACCTGAATCATGTCTGATGTCTCACATAAGCATGAGTGAACTGTGCGGACATACTAAGAATAGATACCTGAAAACTAGCCGGCAACCAAATCAACCAGAGCTGACCTTTATAACTATAAGAGATATTTGAAGCACGTGACCAATCAGGTAGCATACCCACTATAAAGTCTATAATCTGACCAATATTCTGTTGTTTGACTTTAGTTTCCATCAAACCAAATAAACCCATTTTATTGGACCATTAGAAGGCGTTTAACTTCAAGCTGCTTCTTGTGGTGGTTCAAGCCCGATAATGAACAATATAATATCCTGACTTGTTCGGCCTTCTGATAGGAAATCTGCGAAGGAGTTCAAGATTAGGGTGTTGCATTTTATGTTGCCTAGGTGTGACGAAAGCAGTAACCTCTGCCTGTTGAGCCTCTGTTGAGTCTCTAACCTGGGCTCTGAAGAACTTGATTCCTTTTGAGGCTGAGAGGGGGCCTCCTTTCTAACCCAGATAGCAGTAGTGCCCTTCGTCTTCCTATACTGATTCCTCATGTCCAAACATCCTACGTGAGGTACATTTAATTAATAGGCTTCCACTCATAGGTAATACAACAGGCTGACTAATATCTATCCCATGTTTATCCTCAAAAAATACCTCATCCACCAAGGCCTGATTTAGAGAAACTTCCACTAACACTCGTGCATACTCCACTCTGTCCCTATGGGCAGTTCGATGATCAGTCCTCTTTGGGTCTTCCTACCTTACTCGCTATTTTACTCAAATTTGGGCTGCCCAATATTTGACATGCAGCCATGGTAAACGGATCCATATATCAGCGCTCTGGACTTGTTCTTTCTGCAACTCCAAATCAGGGCCCCATTTTTTCATTATTACAGGTCTCCTCTCAAACAGAATGGGGTGTCTACTCATAGCTGATTGCCGGTCATTTTCAGAGGTGAATGGAATCACGAAGGCACCCTGATCAATTAAAATAACTTTATGAATCAAACCAAATCACCCCACATCCTTTGAATGAAACCCCTAAAAATCGGGGAAGGGTGGGTTTGCCCCCAAAACGAATCCCGCCATCGCTGATTTCCAATAACCAACCTCTTCTTGAATATCAGCAGCAGGAAAACGTATTTTATCATTCACCTCAACATAATCCAGGGATTCGCTCTCCTGACTGACAGTTTCAACGCAAGTTTGCCTCTGTTGTAACGCGCTCAGAAACCGGCACTCTCCACAATCGATTCATGCAAGATAGTACTATCTTGAAGTGGAGTAGATTCAGTTACCTCAGATATGGGAGCCGAAATAGTTTGATTCTCCGATTCTAAAAGGCGATCGATTTCACCAGAAAAAGGGGATCGGAAACAATTCGAGATGCTACATCTTCGATAAAGGTGTGGCTCAGCCTCTAATTGGTTGATTTCCAACGCTCGATGAACACTCTCAGTGATCGGCTGCTTGCTCCAAACCCCCTTGGCCATGGCGGGTGCACGTTAGCAGGGGTTCCTTATTCGTTGATCATGTTAATTTGTGCAGTAACAGTGTGTTCAATAGACTGACGTTGGGAACTATGCATATGATTGGTGTCTAATGACGAATGATAATAGCTAGCTTGTGCAGAAGGCATGCTTCAACAATTACGCCTTGCAACCTTTGCTGAGAATTCTTTGTATGCAAAATCAAACATATGCACCAGCTAGCTGTTATCATGAGATCGCTTTAAAGAATGTATAATATCATACTCTACGTGGAAAAGATACTTTGCATATGAGCAGTTTAATTGATGTATTCATTGGTCAAACAAATTTAGATTTAAATGAGTAAAAGGCTCTTGAATGTAGAGTAGAAGGGGACAAGGGTTGATGCTTAGGTTCGTTTTGAATGTAAAAGCCTCTTATGCTTTTCATATCTCAAGGTCAAGGGGCTTCGGTTTTTGTAGATGAGGGGGGCCATAGGAGTTACAGATGTCCAATTGATTGTAAGCGGTTGATGCCTTTGTCATATGACCTGTCGGTCAGACGGAGATAACCTTACCGTTGCTCTGAGACTTCCCTTCAAAGAGTCAATGCAACACAATCTAGCAAACCTCTGACATTCCCATATGCCTTGATCAAACCATTGCAAACATTTCTCATTTTCTTCCCACTACTTAAGCAAACTTCCATTTAAATGAGATTGTATATGTATATTAAATTAGTCCTAGTAAGATAAGGGACTCGATTGATGCAAAAAAAATGAATTAAATTCCCATATATAAAATAATGAGATTATATATTTATGTGAGTTGGCGATGAAAATATGAACTTTCTACGCTCAGACATCACACTTTGTCTGTGGATATATCTGGGAATGACATTAAAAATTTTCAGAGTCTAGCCATCAGAGCAGGACACAAAATAATGCTCTACAAAAGTTGGATGGTAAGTCGAGGGAGAAAATAAATGAATTAGCTCCTTTTTTAAGTGCATTTTCAATTCCAACTGTAATATGTGAAAAAACTACACAAATAAAAACAAGGGCATTCAGTACAAAGAAGCTAGGTAGATAGTTATCTCTTGTCACCCCACCAGTCGAGGATTCTATGATCCGCGAGCTTAGCCGCAGGAAGTTTAAGCCGGACTTGCCTTTATGTCATGTTGACAGCATCCTGCTCTTCGGGTGGTGTTGGAACTCGAAATAGTGGAGGATGTACCTGAGCTTCTTCCACATACTGACCTTCCTCTCTTTTGGGATCTTCCAGAGTTCCTTGACCATGTGACCAGGTTTTAGAGCCTCCTTTGTCGAGAAGAAGACTAAGAACTGAGAGTAGTCGAGCTCGTCCTACCCAATTTGGGGAGTTGGATTCAGCAACGACTTGAAATCAGCAGTCTCAATCATCAGGGATTACATCTAGCGGGCAGCAGTCCTTTGATACCAAATTAGCAATACACTTACTGGGGAAATGGACATATACTATCAAGATTGCCACAGTACAATATGTGACATGAACGATGAGGAACTCGGTGAAGTGAGAAGCCAAAGAGACAGAGGTTTACTGAGCAAATCTGGTGATGAGGTACTAAATAAAACCCCTGTAGCAGGGATGATGAATATAAGGCTACTTAGAGGTGTAGCTGCGGCATCTATAGTTCAAGAAGTCAGTGACAAAGATGAGGCAGGAAGCAACAAAGCCATGGATTTCGATTGTGAAAGCATGCATTGTGAGTGTCCATTAACCTCAACACTAGTATCCACAACAAACGCGGAGAGTGGGACAAGTCTGGACTCTGACACATCTTTGGCATCTCAATCAATGGATACTGAGGATTCTTTGGACACTGGTTTATACTTCTCGAGGAAAACTAACAGAATGCAATCACTAGTTGTCCTTACAAGATGGAGAAAAATACATCATTAGGGGGAATAGAGTGTTGCTGAGAAGGACCAACTTGTGGAGTCCAGCATGGCATATCCTCTAAACACCATTGAGGAACATACTATGAAAATTAACACAAAAGACATAGCTGCTCATAAGATAATCATGGAACACCATGAAGATACAAAGATCAATGCATTTTAGTTCTCAGGACAAGACTATAGTACTCAGAAGAGAAGAACACAAAGAAGCAAAAGAAGGACCAATCATGGTGGAAGAAGGGGCATGCGAACATAACAAAAGGAAGCTCCAATAGAAGCAAGCAATGAGATGATGACATTTAATCCTAACCCATTTGCATGGTGTAGGGAAGACAGTGAGAAGAGAATGCGGCTGAAGCGGTGGTTGCATAATGGATGTAGCCAGAGACAACAAAGGATTGACAATCAGACTCAACAGTGTACAAGCTGGTTGGACTGTCTACAATGTGATGTTGTAGAGTTAATTATTAAGAGAAAAAGACTATTTATCCAGAACGGAGGCACCAAAGATTATAACATCTCCAGTTTGACTTTCACTCTACTCAATAAGGTCAGCGTTGAAAGATAATGAGTCTTTTCATAAAATAGAGTAGTTGTATGTATAATGCTGACTCAGAAAAGGGAGGGGGGAAGGTGCTTACAAAGCCATGTCATGCACTAAGACAAAGAACACAATGCATGATTTTGAGGGGTTTCTTGGAAAATTGACCAAGTGACTAAATGCTGCTACAACACCCTGAAGATGCATTGGGGTATTTCAGGACCAATATAAAAAGCTTAAGGCACACTGAATAACAAGACTGTAAATCCCAATTTTGGGCTTTTGGGCATGTTACAATTACACTTACACACCTTCATGACTGTGCAACTAAGCGATTACACCCATGACATTGTTCACATGAATCTAATGTATTGAACACCCTAAGAGGTTATGAAGGTGGAATGATTTAAGCCTATAATAAACATGAAATAGTGGCTCAGTAAAGCATCAATTAACATCAAGTATGTAAGTAATGGCCGATGGAGCAAACTCAGCAAAGCATAAATTGTTCACAGGAATGTAATGTATTGAACATCTTAAGAGGTTGCGACCAATCTATTGGAAGCCATTTGTGCTGAGAAAGAGAGAGAAAGAGGGAGAAGAGTGCTTAAGGATTGGGCATCAGAATCTGGGGTTCCAGCACACTAGTGAACGCCTGAACGGCTCCTTCTGGGGTTGGGAAGTTTGAAGTGTTGGCGGAGCCCACTACGGCAAAGAAGGCGCAACCAAAATAAATAAATTAAAAAAAAAAAAAACAATGACAACATCAAAAAAGGGTTTAGTCTCCATAAAACAGAATTTTGCCCCCACACAGGATCGAACTAGGGACCTTCAGTTTACAAGACTGATGCTCTACTACTGAGCTCTAGGGGCTGGTTTGACGCGGGTTTTCGGGATGTTCCTATACTGGTGCCTTGCAGTCTTGGGACTCACCAAACGCTGGATTGAGAAATTGTATTTCTTTAATTAGGAAATAGTTGGGTTCAGACTATTCTATTTTTTGAAAAAAGCTATTTAAAATGTCCCCCCCCCCCCAAAAGTTAGTATAGATGTGTGAGTACAAATGTTGTTAAAAACATCTCCTATCCTATTCTATCATAATCTTATTTTTCGGTTCAATTATATCATATCTGATGAAATTCAAATGTTTATATTGTGTGTGATGCAATATACATTACATGGATCGCATGTGGAACCTTGTACCGGTGCTCCCTACATACTTTTTTTTTCCTCACTCTTTTCTATCTCTGTTGATCTCTTTAATGTTTTTCTAATTATAAAAATAACATCTCTCAATTTTACATTACGAGTGGGTTTGGAACTAGCAGATATGTATTGAGTTTTATATTCAGCTTGAATAAAATAACATCTCTTAATGTTTGTTGCATTGCTGCTTGGTAATACTCGCAAGTATAAATATAAAGAAATTGGTAAAATACAAGGAGTATTTAAAAAAAAAAAAAAACTAAATGCAAAACAGTTGTTAACACAAAATGAGTAAGTATGCGATAGATCCTAAAAACATTCATCCGTAATCTGTCTATAATCCATGTGTTGCGTGTGAGCTTCCTTCTTGAATTTTCCCCCGCTTAGGTTAGATGAAGTGGAGGTGCGGATGAATGCTACACCTAGATTTACAAATTTCTTTGTCAAAGGTTGCATTAAAAAAAAAAAAAATAGTAAATGAGTGGTAAATACCATAATATCTATGGTAAGTGATGTGAAGATTTATTTGGTTATTTTAGATAAGTGTTCATTTTAAATATAACATCTATGGCAAGTACATGTAATTTGTAATAACTAAATTTATCATTTTTAAAAAAAAAATATTAAGTATGATAAATAATTTTCATTTGACATTGTGTTGACCTTCTAAATTGGAGGTCACAAGATCGAGTTATATGGTCTACAAGCCTCATAGTGTGCATATGAACAAGACTTTCACTTAGGCCTTTAGAGATGGGCATTTTTGTGTACTAGGTCCACACCCTTTTATATACAAGACTTGTTAAACTGCTCTACATAAAGGTCTAATGAATTGACATGTTTGCGTTTCATTAAAAAAGGTCTCATAAGTAATTAAGACGTGTACTTAATGGGAAGTTTGCTAGTAGCTTGGCTACCCGAAGAGAGATTTTAATCCACCCTTAATGGTTTGATTTGGATGGAGCATCTCAAGGAAGCTCAGGGTTTGTTGGGCTTGGGGGCGTTTTTAGATATTCAACTGGAAATTGGAGCCTACACTTCTCTGTTAATATCGGCACTTGTATAAGTATTGCTATGAAGGTGAAGCTTCTTAGGTTCCTGCATGGACTTAGAATTGCTAAATCACAGGAACATCACTATCCATATGGAGTCAAAGGTGGCAGTGAGCAAAATAAACGGGAATGTTGACTCTCAGCAGACCTAACTTTGTTCATCCTGAAGGAATGCTTAACCCTTTTCGATTGCTTCAATTAGAATGCACATCTTACTTATTGCTTTAGAGAATCTGACTAAATAATTATTTCCTGGTCAATCTAAGAGTGAATTAAGATCAAACGATTGTCTTATATTCAGATCTTCCCCGAGACTATCCCTATTATTGTTTGAGGGTGTTTGTAGTATGTCATGACCATGATTTAGTGTTTCGTAATAAAATTTTCTACTTAGGGGCCAGCCTTCTTGGAACACCCCCCCAAAAAAAAAAAAAAAAAAAAAAAAAGCTAAACCCCTCTATGGGCCGTCTCATGTATATTGTCTCTTTCAGTTTGGGATTCCGCCCTCTGAATGTGCGCCGCAAAGACTCTTTCATTTCCATTCTCTCTCTTGCCAACCTTACCAATCCCTCCGCTTTTTAAACCCTCAGCTCAAGCAGATACATCATCCTCATCCCTTCGCATAAACCCTACTCCGGCTTTCCAGAATCTTCCTCTCTTTCTCTCTCTAAGTTTGTTGCGTTTGCTATCGTTTCGCAGATCAGTCATCTCATATGCGATTCGCTTTCTGAGGCGTTGCGTTCATCGGTAATATCTTCATCCGATCAACGCGTCATTGAAAGCGTAAATCAAACCTTCGATTCCAACTTCAATCTCTTGATTGTATTGTAGCTGTGATTTACTTTTCATTCGCAGTCTGCGAATTGAAGTTGGATTTAAATCTGTGTTGTTGATTGATTATTGCATTTTTATATCGAGTGAATGAATCTCGTTTCTTCGACTTTATTGATGTTGCTTCTTATGGTGAACTCTCTCTTTTTGATTTATGAGAGTTGTTCTAGTTTCCGAAGCATAAATCAATTATTTTTTCAGCCAGTTTTAAACAGCGCGGTGGTTTTTCTACATCTCAATTTCATCGTGCTACCTGTCTCCTGGCATATTTCGATTCATTCTCCTCAACTCATCTCTGATTTAATTCGATTTGTTTTTGAAGATTCGAGGTTTCAGATCTGAGTTTAGATGTGATTCATAAGGAACTTTGCTTCTTACTTGTGAACTCCTTCGTCTTTTTCTCTCTATAGGATGGAGAAAACGTGAGGGATGTTCATGTTTCGGAAGCAGAGATTAATCACCAGTCTTCAAAACGGCATTGATGCATTTTCTACATCCTGCATCGTGCTCCCGAAACCTGGTAAATCTTGATTATCTTTTTCCGAAGCTTATCTCCTTCTTGATTTTCAGTAATTTGAGAAGTTTTCGGTGCCCAAATCGACGAGTACAAAATCGGATTTTTATTTGACAATTTCAATTTTCTGGTTAAAAGAATTATGCAATTCATATCTTTTTTAAGCATCTTGTTTTAATTGTGAGGACATTGTACCAAAATAGACTGTTGATTGAAGGCAGAAGGTTGGAAGCCTTTGGTGAAAATCCTGCAAAATTGTTAATTAAACTGAGTAAAGGAGTTGAACATCTAATTAAACAATTGGACAACTGATTTCTATATCGTGCATAATTAAAGATCTACTCAACAATAAGTGATTAATCAGTGTTAATCTCTGGGATTACAACTTCACAGTGAAACATATAATCATCCAGATAGCTAGAAGTATATATATGTGTATAAAATCTAGTTTGAAGAACTAATGAAATGCTAGTCTGAAAATATGAGGTCGTTACTTACAGGTTTATTTGGTCAATTGTAACAAACATTTACTATATGACTTTAAGCAGTACATTAAGATTACTAATGCAGAACAATGTATAATGACCAACTCCGTCACTCGTAAATCTTACATAGTAAATATATACTCCATGATATGCTTAATCGGTGCAGCACCTATACATGATGTATTTCTCCATGGGACGGCCACATTCCGCACAAACAACCTTCTCCGGAATGGTTCCGGTAGTCCCTGGCAATATGAGACGGTTGCAGTGATGTGGTGTCTGGATCTTCTGGAGATAATCCATGAGTGCCTGTATGAAACCCTTTGGCTCGACGTCTGCCCTCCAGTTATCGAACTCGTTCAAGCATGTTAAGAGCACGTCACCCTTGGCTTTCGCCATCTCTGCTGGACCTCTGCTGATCACAGCCCATCCTTGATCACTTGCGTCGTAGCTTAGCATTGTGACTATCTCCTGCATTATGGGGTCGTTCTCTACGGACCTCCTGTTCTGCACCTTGGAATGCCACATGCTCTCCAACCTCACCCAGAAATACCAGACTAGAGTTTCATCAGGTAGTATATGGCTCAGGCCTTGAGCAGCTATAGTGGCATTGTTCTTACGAACTTTCTCCTTGAGGTCACTCTTGCCTACGTATAACATCTCTAGTGGGATTCGAGCTTCTTGTGCTACAGCATGCATTGTGACTGTGAATCTCTGTATCCAGACCATGTTTTCACCTCCATACAAGCAAATGTATTTTCCTTCTTGCATCTGATAAGGTGTAAGACTTATGAGTCATGAGTTGATTAGTTAGTTTTTTTTGGGTGGGGGCGTGGGGAGGGAGGATTATATATTTATAGCACGGCCTTGAACAGTTGTGCTAGATAATCATAAGGAATTTGGGATGAAAATAAAGATGACTGCCATACCCATTGGAAGATCATTGGTTCGACAGCATCAGCTAGCAATTCGATCCTCCAGGTCTCGTCCCTCCAAAGTGCCTCTTCTCTTGCAGTGGTGAAAGGGAATGCCATACTCCCCCAAATCCACATCATGTGAAGAGCATTAGGATTAGCAACTCTACCTTGTGGGTCCAGGACAACAAGGAGGGGCTTCTTGTTGAAGTGCCACACTTCTTTTATGTACCTTATCACTGCTGGATCAAGCAATGAGGGGTGACAGACACTGTACCAGGGCATCATAGACTGAAGTGCCTCAAACTGCTGTTGCTTTTGCTCCATCCAAGGGGTTGATCTGTCGACAACTGGGAGCCACACAACCTCGTATTGACTCTCTGCCCTTGTTGGGTGTTGCCTTGATTCCTGGTACATTTGATCGAGAATCGAAAGCTCTTCATGGGAAAGATCCAGGTCTGAGATTAGCAGCAGGACATTTTTTCTCCTCAATACATCGAGACTGACCCTCTTTTTGGAAGTACCATCATAGAGGGGCAGCTGATCGTCCTTGGAGTAAATCAGTGCTCTGAGAATTTTCATGTTGTCAATGTGGGGTGTTTCAAATAAGCGAATCAGCATCTGGTATGCCTCTATGTGTTTCTTTTCATCTGCATCGTAGGAGGATCACTTGTTAGCCATGCAAAAATTAATGTGATGTTCTAATACATCGAAGTTTATGATGGCCTTCTAATATATGCTTGTAGATAGCAGAATGGGATCAGATATTTGCTGTATATGAACACTACTTGGATGAAATCCTATACTGGAGGTACATGGTGTTCTCTTACTAATGTGTTGGTAGCAGAGTTCCAGCTGTTTCCTAAGATGCTCATATATATTGCTGACTTTGTGAGCCAAACTTGACAATTCCCAAGCCTCTGTTGTTGAAGACAGATACCTAATTTCAGCCAAAAAATCGTTATAGAATCCTTGATAATCAATTATTGTGAAATCTCAACATTAAAGAATAAGATGGTAAAATCTGATGAGTTTTGACTTGGTGCCTTGGCGTTTCAAAATTCGATAGCATTGCGTAGCTTGTTGCCACAAGCTGACTGAAGTCAATGATATGATCGACCTGCTATGGTTCTGCTATGTAGCTCTCTTCGCAGTTGAAAGGGTGCACAGTACTTTCACAATATGACAGGGTCCAGTTAGAATTTGGTCATCCAAAGCAGAATATGAGCATGCATGTGTTCCATTGACTATTGTAAATGACCACTGAAGATTTTTCAGGCATATGATGTTCACAAAGAAAGGGTATCTATAGCTAAAATTGGAGGAAGACATACTCATGGCTCATGGTTATTAGGCCCATAATTTGCGATGTGCAGGCCACAATACTTCGGATGATCCAATAGGCAGCTGTGGGGATCAGGGCAGCTGTGCTTTCATAAGCTGGTGTATCTGGTGTTATGTACTGTTGCGGAAGCTCATTGAATTCCACAATGCATTTTGTAACGTTTATCATGGCTCTGATCAGATTGCTTATGGCTTCATACTTCGGTTTTAAAGCGTCTGAGCGCTCCATTATCTCAGGGAGTTGCTTAAGTATTGCAACTGACTTGGCCAGCGAGTTTGTTGGGAAAAGTTGGGCGACCAGCCAGAACTCACCATAATACACAGCAAATGCTGCTAGAGCGAGCACCACTTTTGCATCCCATGTGTAGTTTGTAACCATGTTGAATATTGCCATAGTCGTGGCATGTGCATCTCCACTACCGGAACACTTGCAAGATATCTATAATGAGGTAATATTAGCCAAAAAAAAACCTTTTTATTTTCTGTGAAATAGTTCTGCTTGAGCTAATGTATTTTTGATAAACCCGTATCATGGGCCGTAACTTCATAATAACTCTACTTACCTCACAGGAGATTCTGTTGATAGTGTACGACAATAGTTCAACTATGTCACCATAGCCAGCCCGAAATGTTTTATCATCTAGGGCATCCGTTTGTGCTTGAACTCCCTATACATTGTTCAACAAGTGAAGGGTTCGTACCATTAGTGCAGCCAAATTCATATATGTTTGGGGAAAAAAAATTCGCCTATAAGGTGTTAATTGTAAGATTCTATACCTGAACAGAGCTGTGGACAGTGGGTGTCGCACAGTCAAAAATGTCCTCGATGATGCGGAGAAGTGGTTTAACATCAATGTCACGACCATCTGGGGCATGTGTTGCTCGAAGCTGGTTCAACATTGCGGTGTCATCAGAGCTTGAGAATAAGTGACGATCACCTCTAAATCTCTGTCTCCTTGCAGGTACATTAACAATGGACATTGTTTAAATTTGAGAGACCAGAAAGAACTGCTTGTTTGATTTATTTCATGTTGTTTCACCTCTCGTACTTATATAGCTTTAGGAATAAATATAGGAATAAAGGTTGGGTGAATCTACTACCTTGCTTCTCCAGGGGTCAAACAAACATTTAAGCCACTGAAAGGGTTCAGAATTTGGGACCATTACCATTTAAGTAATAATCTTTGCTGAGGTTAAGAATTTCAGGTAAGAACTTGAGCATGGTTAAAGTTATCCTTTCCTTTTATAAAAGAATGGTCTTAGGTTTCGTACCCCAGAAGAGATATCAGTTTTTGTAGAGTGCTTATGTTACGTTTGCTGAAGTTGTAGTGTACCTTACGTTGAAGTTGCTTGAGTAAGTTGAACTTTAGTGCGAAGATTTGTAAGCCATCTGAATCTAAATGAGGTTCTTATGTCCTAAAATTTATAATACCAATAGACATCATACTTTCATACTTTGCATAAGTTCTTAGAACTTTACTAAAATTATACAGGACTTCGTAGTTTGCATGACAATTTAAAATTTTTTTTCCCTATCTATACTATTCGTTAAGCATTGTGCTTGAATGTTCTTTTTTTAAGCTTTAGATATGAAAGCAATAATGATATGGACAGTTCCCTTTCTTGTCCAGAAAGTGGACTAACAGAATAGTTTACTCATTGATCATGTTAATTTATGCAGTAACAGTGTGTTCAATAGATTAGAGTTGGGATCTGTACCTATGATTAGTGTCTATTGGCAAATGACATAGCTTGTGCAGAAGATATGCTTCAACAGTTAACAACCCCCCCCCCCCCCCCAAAAAAAAAAAAAAAAAGAAAAGAGTGAACTTAGAATACAATAAAACTTGCATTTGAAGATGGTACTCTTTACGTCTTGATTAAGTGGGCTCCGTTTTGCATCCTTTGCTGAGGATTCTTTTTCTGCAAAATCAGACATGCTCCTCTGAGATTCCAAGTTTTTTTGGTGATGCCTTTTGCTTTTTCAAAGTGATGACTCATGAGATACTTTAAAAAATGTGCTCAATTCTATTTTATTTTAATTTTGGTATTTTAACACATAGGTTATGACTGGGGACTGGCAGTGCAATTATCTTGATACCTGTCGTGTTTGTATTTTATTGTTTGTTTTTTTTGCTTTTCATTATATATTATGATTATGATGCAAAAGCTGAGAACAGGTCAAACAACTAAGAGAAGTCCTTATGACCAGTATCAATCTCTAAAGTTAATGTATAATATAATACACTGCGTGGAAAAGATAACTTTGCATATGAGTAGTTTAATTGATGTATTCATTGGTCAAACAAAATTAGATCTGAATAATTTTCTCCTGTACTAATAATTC
Source organism: Carnegiea gigantea (assembly GCA_029747015.1). Classification (NCBI taxonomy): domain Eukaryota; kingdom Viridiplantae; phylum Streptophyta; class Magnoliopsida; order Caryophyllales; family Cactaceae; genus Carnegiea; species Carnegiea gigantea. The sequence goes on along the minus strand of JAKOGI010000250.1, from coordinate 444,318 downwards.
CTGATGATTCGTTTCAATTTGTGATAACTGATTAATTTACTTTCACACGGTGCTGAAGGCTAGATGAACTCTCACTCCCCCTCCGCTTTCTGGCTGACTGTGATATGGTCTTCTTCCAGCTAAAATGTGCCTGCCATAATTTCTGTCGCCTATTCCCTCTGCATCATAATACATGGTGCATTTGTAACTTGGGGGAAGATTACATGCTTGAAGGTGCTACACGCCTACACTTAAGATAACTTTACAAATCATCCCCCATTGATCTCGATGCTGAAGGGTGTTCTGTATAAAAAGTTTCCACCTAGTGCTAAATGCTAGCCTAGGACAAACTTCATGATGTTCTTTCTGAATGTTACCAGAGATAATACAGCAAACTTGAGCTTAAAAAAGGGGAAATCTAGTGAGCTGATCGTGATAGTTATCCACCAAGTGCCTGTTTTTAATTAATTTGCAAAAAGTATGATTAGTGGGGGCTGGTGAGGAGGTTGGCGACTTGTGTGTAGTGCGGTACAGTCGTGAGTATTGCTCAATTTTGTATTGTTGGTTGTTGCTAGGTGATAAGCTAAGATCTAAGGATGACAAACTTGGTCTGAAACAATTGACAAACAATCAGTTCAGTGAATAATAATCCAGATCCAGGAGATTGAGATTGCCCAATGGTCTGATACAACCCTTGCCTTTTATGAAAAAAGTGATGGATAAACATCACTTACAGGTGTCCCTGCATTTACGAATGGTGTAAACAACATTATAATGTTTTGAGCAAGTTTGTGGAAGAAATAAAGAAGCCACAGGAAGCCCCAAGCATTTGGTTAAGTTGCACTATCGTGATTTGTATAGTACATAACACAGCCCAAACTCACCAGGTGCACAGCATGATCTGGAGCTTTGGTATGATGAATGTCTGACTGTAACCTCCAATCGAGTTTTTGGCAGATGTTTTTCTTCATTGCCCATGCCTACTGTCTTCACTGTCATGCTCACAAGTGGCTAGCAATGTTTCTTTCATATAATTTCGGTCTTGGATAGCTATTCTAGCCTAAGTTTCAATATTCTCTACTCTCAGTGAGAGGCCAAAAGAAATACATGTTGTTCATTTGACGGAGTGGCTTAGGTTCTTTTCTTCTACGACCAATAATACCTTTTGCTTCAAACTATCTTTTACCTTTTAAACAAAGCACTGAACACCCGTAATTGTTAGCTGAAATGTCTTATCTGATTGAGTTTTATTACTTCCACAAATGCAATTGGTTCTTCCTTGTGCCTGACATTATAATCAGTTCATAAGTTTTCCTGTATGTTAAACTAGGCACTATTGATGTTATGCAGATTGTTGGTCTAATGCATCTAATGTTGATGTTTCCTGCGTAGGTTCCGGGCATTCCATGCTCTGGCCGTTTCAGTTGAAAAAGTTTCAAACATTCTCAAGCTCAAGCTCTCATTGGTATTTTCAAACTTTTTCAGTTGGCATATCTGTTTGAGTGAAACTACGCTCCTAATCCAAGTCATACCCAGATTACTAGCTAATTAGGGTGGTGGTTTTTCAGGGATAGAGAAGTGGTTTCTGATGGACCCTAGTTTGAGTTAGGCTATGGCGAATTGGAATATCTTTTTCTTTGCTGAAAAGTGTCTTAAGAAACCTTCCGTGCCCTGAACATTGCTTCAGTGGGGAGTCATTCTTCTAAGCAAATAGAGTAACATCGAAACGCTTCTTGGTTGTCAAGATGTATCTACTAGAAGACATTTGCGAACTTTGTTCACATCTTCTGGTATGTGTAGTAAAACGAATTATTGGATCTACAGTAAATTAGCAACAAAATCTCTGGAGTGAATGTACCCTATATATAATGTGTGTGCATATCTGTTTCTGGGCGACAGGCATCCTCCCATGTTCTTAGCTGCATGTAGATGATGCATCTTTCCTCCTGCTTCTGCTTCACACTGACTTATTTTGCTCTCATGTGGAGATTCAAGAGCTAAGCCTGTGATAATTTCGTCTTTGTAATTGCAAATTGGCAGATTGTTTTAATTTCTTTCCAGACATGATGCACTTACAATGTGCATGGCAGCCATGGAGAGGCTCAAATTTCAATTCATAGTTACCAGAAACGCTTCCCACATAGCTTAGTTCGGAATGCGAATCATTATTTACTGCACATATTTAGATTAACTTAGGCTTTAAATCGCTTGTTTTCGGAACACAGGTCACTGGGGTATGGAGCATTCCTCATATTTATGGTTCAATGTTCAGGCATGAGAGTGATCTTGATGATGTTGGGAAGATTTCACCTGAGGAAGGTGAAGGGGTAGGAATAGGATTCTGAAGAGACTTGTGCCATGCTTTGAATGTCACCTTGGAGTGCCTTTGTATATGAATTGTACAGTATTGCTTTATAGTAACGCGGTTGCAGTGAGGCTAGTGCGTTGTCTCCATTGATAAACACGAAATATATACAATACTGAACATCATATGGATGAATACTACTGATTCAAAACAAGATTTAGCCAAAGGGAAAAACTGGTTATATACAACAAACTCATCACTTGTGTCTTGAGACATATCAAACTAATGTGATACTAAAACCTTGAATCAACTTCATAGCGCACCAAAACTTTCCCTCACCCTTCTTTTTCATATTCTTAGTGAGAAGTCAAAAAGTACTAAAGGAGAAAAGGATAAAAAAAGAAGTTGTTTTAATCATTTGCCTCTTCAAATTTATTAGGAGATCCAACTAATATCATTGCATAATTCTTTACAACTCAAGTCTCCAACCATGCAGGTCAGAAAAAAATGTCATTCTGACTCAAACACATCTCGTTTTGAAGTGCAGACGATCTTATCTAATGCGCCATTCCATAATTTTTCAATGTCATTAACCACCAATATAAAGAAGAGAATTGCTTACCCAAATAATGGAGCAGGAACAAAGTAGAGTCACATCACATAATGCTACAAACAGGGTTTTCATCAGGAGGAACAGTGTACATGTAAAGCTGGTGATTAGGGTGACAGTAATTAGGAGGAGGAGGTGGGTAATTATAATGAGGAGGAGGGTAATTATAATAACAAGGTGGAGGAGGACTTGGTGTTGGTGTTGTTTCTGATTTCTTGGTATCCTTTTGTTCATCTTTTTTCTTCTCTTCTTGTTTATTTTCTTCCTGTTTTTTCTGGTCTTTTTTATCATCAGGCTTTTTTTCCTCTGCTTGTTTCTTGTCTTGATCAGGCTTTTTTTCTTCGGATTTTTTCTCATCAGGTTTTTTCTCTTCTGGTTTCTTCTCTTCAGGCTTTGGATCCTTGACTTCTTCCACACTCGTCAAAACTGCAAAACCAAGTTTCTTCCTTAGGGCTGTGCATAACCCTGCTGAGTCTACCTCATTCCCGACCACCACTATCTCATCCTTGTCTTTCCCCTGTACTGCTACTGATACCACACCTGCATGTTTCAGAACGTTCAGATATGAGCAGTCTTATCCCCAACTATAACCGAGATGTTCGAGTCTCGATAATGAACAACTTCAATAGTGACAACCCTTTCAGGTATTGATCTCGTTGAGAAAGATGGCTAAGAAAGTTATTTATATGCAATCTTAACCCCGCACATAAAAAAGATGCTTAATGACAATCCTTCAAAAGTCAACAATCCGACTTAGCAATTGTTTCTCATACACTTAACTCGAGGCTATATCATAACCCAAATTTGACTAGACTCGAATATTATGGATCCGAAGGGGTATCATGACTTGAAATGATTTGATGTAAATTGATTGATCAGAACCCTAAGTCATATATTAAAAGCCTAAATATTGTATGATAACAGATAATATTTACCATTAGCTGTGGCAGCAATCTTCATGGCCGCTTTCTTGCATTTGCCACATCTCATTTGCACTTTGACCACTATTTTTTGCTGCAAAAATTAATTTTCATAGAAATAATCATAAGTAAATGATTAATGCACATATACAGCAAATTACTAAGGGAAAAACTTTCACTAAAAAAGCATTAGTGCCAGAAAAAAAATATTACCCATTTCCGAAATAAAACTCAAAAAAGAAGGAAAAAATACGAACTTAATTACCTTCATATTTTTTGCAGCAAATAAATTTCGTGTTTTATTCGAAATTTGGAGGAGCTGGAGAAGAACAGAGATGAAAGGCAGAGAGAATTGATGGAACTTCTGTTTATGAACTTCGATCCAAGTTGGTTTGACTACGTAATTTTATTGGCTTGAAATTTAATTATTCATTTATTTATTTTTGTTTGCTTATTTTTTGTCATTTTATCAAGCATGGATCACCACGTTATGTAGAAGACTTGGCAGCTTGGAGATAATTACAAAATTTGCCATTGGGAAGAAATAATTTATATTACATGTTTTTATATGTTAATTAATATTCTCTGAGTAAGCAAATGCTTAATTTATTGAACCAATAATGAAGAATGATCTGTGAATGACATGAGAGAGAAGCTAAGTGAGTTTAATATAGTCCTATCATGCTGAGATGTAATGCTCCTGCTCCACTAGAGCTACATTCGCTTAATCATAAAAGTCAACCAATAAGAACATGACACATCTCCACCTAAAGGTACCCAAAAAAAATAAATTATGATCCATAGTACATGATCGAGTTTAACTAAAATTTGAATGATGGATATCAACTAATTTTACTGTCAGTTTTGCAATAACTGATGCGTAAAATATAAATTTAAATGTCGTCAATTCTAAATTCTGTTATCAGTCGAGACAAATATGTACTTAACTCAAGATAGATCTGAAAGGAGTGGGCAAATTTGTTAGCAAAGGTCAAGTTAATGACATATGGAATTCTATCACAAACAGTGTGATGTCATCGAAGCCAAGGCTTAGGTTTGATGAGGGGTTGATTATCTAACAATGAGAGACATGCATTTAGATGGCGTCATATATTCCTTGCTGATTAAATGAGACCCCACAGATTAGATGTCCTCATGATCATGTCAACCTCCTCTCTCTATATCTCCACATATCATTTTATTATGCTAATAATTGGCATGCATGCATGCATGTGTATGCATAGTTGTTGAAAAGTATTCAAGGGTAAAATTCTCCTTGCAAATATCAATGGGAATAAAGAAAAATAATCACATCATATGAAATTGCTTTATCTGAGTCCAATAAGTGATAAGAATTAAGAAAGTTTCTATGATTAAGATTTTTTTTATTTTTTTTTTGGGGATCAATTTTTGAAACTTCATAGGTCTATATATAGTGCTAGAGTGTCATTAGTCTCTTAAGAAAAATGTCCTTCGTGTAGACATAAGGTATTTTTGTCTCTTGTGATTTCCAAGAGGTATGATCTGAATACGCATTTTATACTTATAATTGCACATTTATTGACGTCATGCTTCATAACTCAAATTTTAAACTTTAATGAGCGCATGCTAGACTATTGTAGATAGCTATGGATCTCTAGCTCACGAATACCCTCGCGACTCTCTTTACGTAACAAAAAATAATTCACTAGCAAGAAACCGACAATATCATTAGCCAAACCAACACTAGTTAGTCAAGCTCTCAAAAATATGTACCCAACTTTGTATAGGGCCTCAAAAGTCTGACATCACAGCAAATATAATATGGGCTGGTTTGAAGGTGAAGTGTGGAGATGGACTCTGTTGCGGGAAAGACAGCTATCCACAGAGGACTTACAGCATGCCAAAGACCTGTGCTATATGCTGCAGCAGTACCCTCCTATAAGAAACAAAAAGGATCATGTCCTGTGGTGTAAGAAGGGGGAGTTTTCAACCGAGAAGCTGCTACACAAGGTGCACAAGGTGATGAGTCAGAAAGCTGAGGTTGACTACCTGGTTTCTTCTGTTTGGGTCAATCTCCCCCTCCCCCCAACGTCGAATATTTCTTATGGCTAGCCCTTCTTGGTAAATTGAACACCAAATACATGCTGCTTAGGAAAGGTACGTATCATCTCAGCTCAAGACTTAAATTGCAGCTTTTGTGCTACTCACAATGAGGATCTGGATCATGTCTTGGTCACCTGTTCGTTCTCATGGAGTAATTGGAGTAGATTTATTCAAGTCCTCGATTGTCAGATGGACAAAAAGGATAGATTCAGACAGTTGTATGAAACATGGTTAGCTCAAAGGATCAACAACAAAACTAGGAAAAAGATATGGATTACAACTTACTTTGCAGTGTCCTAGAGTTTATGGATGAAGAGAAATGGTGTGGTTTTTGAGTAGCAAGATCTTGATGCTGAGACCCTTTACCATGCTATCAAATGGAGGATTGCCTTATGGTCCAAGGCTTGGAAGGAAAATATTCCATATTAATCAGCCGATCTGGCCAGAAATTTTGAGTCTTTACACATCTTTTTCCCTTAGTCTTTTCTCTTAGTTTGTTGGTGTAGTGTGTTTTCATGGCTGTCTTTACTTTGTGTTGTAAACTCTTCGGTTTGTAGCCCTGTTTTGAACTGTTATCCTTCATAGGTGGTAGTTCTAGCCTTTCTGACACTAATAATCGGAAAAAAAAACAAACACTAGTTAGTACTTACCACATAGCCTAGGCGCAAAACCAACGAATAACCCATGCTTCATGTAAAAGCGGTGGTGATTTTAGGACAAACAACCTGATTTTCCACACCTTAACCCTGTACCTCAAAAGGATTGAAGCAGCCACCATCATCTGCAAGTCAGCAAACTTCTTCCCCACACAAAGCCTTGGCCCTCCATTAAGCCAAGCATACTTGAACCCCTTTTCACTCACAAATTTTCCTTCTTTTATTCACTTCTTTGGCTGAAACTCCATGCAATCTTCTCCCCAAATCGAATCCATTCTTCCCATTGCATATGTGCGGTAGAAAACCTCATCTTCCTTAGCCTCCTTGAAATCGACTGGCACCAAGCAAGGACTCTATTATGACTGCTTGAAAATATACCATTTTCTCTAAATCTTGGGTATCAAAAATTACTTCAAAGTTTCGATCTTTCCTTTTTTTAACCCTCTTCCCTGCAGTTTGAACAATCTCTTGTACAATTTTGTTTTCTACACTTGGGTTTTTGCGTATTACCAACTGAACCAAACCAAAGCGATGGAGCTTGCTTTGTGTCCCGACCTACTAGCTGGGATGAAACTTATCTAGAAATCCCTGAGGAACTTGTCAGAAAAAATTGTATTACAATGCTTTTTCATAAGAAGCCTTGAGAGGAGATATGATAGTCTTGGGCTTGACCTTCAATTTTAGGCATCAAATGCTCAGGTTTTCGATTCTTGATTGTTGTCTGCAGCAAACTCATGCACAAGTTTAAGAGATTTCTTCAGTTTCTTCTCTTGCCCTAGATTGAGGTATCGCATGAGTCACGAGCTTCCCCATAAATGGAAGGACCAAGAACCTAAATATAGGATCAACCCCAAAAGCAACAAGGCAAATATTATCAAAACCAAACCTAAGAAGCAAATCCTGAAGATCAACTTGATGAACATGATTCTCTACCACTGTAAACAATCTTTCATGTACCAAATTAAACTTGCATAATCTTCGATGAATAACCTATAAATCTACAAGTATACATTTCAAGCATTGCGATTCTCCTTTGCTCCCTCCATTCATCATCATCCGCATTGAAAATCGTATTTCCCTAGTAGGTCTTGAAACATCTCACTATATAGTACTTCCGCTTGGGGAAACTCCCAAACTTGGTTTTAAGCACGTTCTCAACCTTTGAAGGGTTGGCTGTTACAACCCCTTTGAACCCCCCCTATGATCCATACTCCTTTCTAATAATAACTCGCCCACACTTGTGATCAAAGCCCTCGTGTTCTGATCGTGGATTCCAAGCGATGGCATCATACCAATGAATGGCCATATCATAGGGCCTCTTGTGGCAAGCCTCTGGGCCATACAGATGAAAATGAAGAGAAGGACTAGGGCAAAAATTATATCAGCAAAATGTATGCTGGCAAATGCCCATCTCACAAAGTTTGCTGTAGTTTCTTACAGATTATGTCAATTTGATCAGATGTAATTTTAGAAGGGTTGGTTCGTGTATACTGCATCAGATTGATTGCGCAAGTGATCAATCCCACAGGTTAGCACAGTTAACATTCATGCATGAAATCTACCAGCAAAATATATAAAGTAATTGTATTTCTGACAATTTTGTCATGTAATTTAAAGACAAGTGAAGAACGATACACTAAACTGTCCGGCTCAAAAACAGACCACCTATACTGCACAAAGAAAGCATTTTCTGAAGCAAATTAAACTGCAGTAAAAAAGATGCTGGCTATGGGGTTCGAACCCATGCGCACTTATGTGCAGAAGATCTTAAGTCTTCCCCCTTAACCTCTCGGGCAAACCAGCTTGGATGTTGAATTTTAAAAACGATTTATACTTACTCAAAGCCTTTAATCCCCTTGCTGAAGCCTTTTTTTTTTTTTTTTTGGGGGGAGTCTAAATTGAAATTCTCATTGATATTTCTCAAGGGATCAGTCCCTTCATCACCATCTCTTTGAATGAAAATAATAAGCCATTTTTCTCTGAAAGAAAGGGACTGCATTTCTTTTAAAGAATGGTCTCTTTTTTTTTTGTATTGGCATATTAAATACTTCTAGAAAATTCAAATAGGGCCAATGATGAAGTTAACCCTTGAACGCTTAAAAAAATGTTTAGAGTTAGATTTCATTCACAAGGCAGCCCTTCAATCACTACATGAAGAAAAAAATGAGCGGCCGAAGATACCAATTTGTCATGTGATAAAGTTCTCAATCTGTGTAATCGATCTCCAATAGAAAAGTTAATTTTATCAAAATATAAATTTATGTGGACCTACAACACAACAAAATAAGTTTATATCTTTTTGGCGCAAAAATAAAGTAAATTTATTGACCATATAAACATATTACTTTTTAGATATTGTCTAATTAAATTTTCAACTATGTTGTGATCAAATTTGTTAGAAAAAATTTAAGCTATCAGGAAATTTTTATGATACTAATGTTTGATTTTTAATTGTTCTCAAATTTATTTATTCTTTAATAAATGTCCATTATTTCTTGTAAGTCGTAGGATTCAAATTTTTGGTATTTCAGCTACAATTTGCGCTAAAACAAAACCCAAAAAAAAGAAAAAAGAAAACAGAAAACAGGGGTCATTGCTGTGAATGTGATTTCTTGCTGGGAGGGCATGTTAGAACATGAAGCAGGCCTTAAAATTAGTCTCTGGGAGGGAAAGGGCCTCTGCAATGCCATTAGAGTTTCCTTAAATGTAATTTGTATATTTGATTACTGTTGACCTTCATTTGTTTTGGTGCTGTCTCGTCTCAGGAATTCAATCATTTCCCCCATCAAGGTGAAATGAGATTCTGGGGACATGTGATTCTGACCACTCATCGAGGAGTTACTGCTGATTTGCTTAAATGCCTTATCCCCCAGTTTAAAATGATTTTAAAAATGTGATTTGACCAAGCTTGCATCAACATATGTTATGTGTTTGGTGTTGCCTTATGTACTTATCTTATGCCTTTTCTTTATTAAGGTGCTGTTCTCTTGGATCCTTATAATCTTAGCATTCACATGTGTTGCTTAAGTATTGAATTTGGCTAAGCCTGCTCTAATATATGTGATGTATTCTTCAGTTCTTCACATGAACTAACTGTCCCCCCCCCCCCCCAGCTAAGCCTGCTCTAATATATGTGATGTGTTCTTCAGTTCTTCACATGAACTAATTGTCCTCTGGTTTGAGGAATGCTGTTCCAGAAGGATCATTCAACTGGTTAGGACCATTAATGTGTCTGTATCTCGATGATTTGCTGTTATTAGGCTACATGTTTGGATATTCTGAGCGGTTTATTGTGCCATACTGATATAATGATTTTCCATGTAGATATGGTTAGCTCCCAGCTGAAGCTTCGTAGGTATCACACTGGTAGGGACTCGAGGGTTGTCACAGCTCTTAGTCTTCTGAAATCTCATCTTTTCAGGTGTGATTCTCATTTCTGCAAAATGCCTTGTGGTTAAATCATGTGCTAGTGCGACTAAATTCAGGAACTTACCTGACATGAATATTACTTCGTCTTTGGAGAAAGTTTGTGAAGCGATCTCCTCTGGTATTTTTAACGATTTGGGAAGTGGAAGCAATGTGAATGTATGCGTGATAACAGAGGTCAGTTTGTCTCATCCCATATGTGCCGAACCCGGCTCTCATTTACACCCCCCCCCCATCCCCAAAAAAAAAAAAAATCCCCGGTCACCTACTCTTTCTCCCTGCCCTTTTGTTATCTTATAAGTTTTCCTCTTGTCACATTTGTTATTTGCAGGGGAAAGTTGAATATCTCAGAAACCATATGCTTCCCAACCCTCGCACCTGCACAAGTACAAAGGGTTACTCATTTCCTAAGCCTACAGGTGAAGTACTGAATTTTACTGAGTTCATGACATTTTATTTGCCCTGGTTCATTTTTCTTTGGTCTTTAAGACATAATGCTTGATGATGAACTTAACTTCTTTCAAATGGTTAGTTTATTCTTCATATGCATTATTATATTTGACCATATTGTAAGTCGTGTCTAGAGATGGGGGAGCAAGTAGAAAATGAAACAAAAACAAAACGAACATTCTAGCATTGGGGCAAGTATGAGTAGTTGACTACATATCTGCCATCTGTAATTGTTGTGCACCTCTGATGATTAACACAGGGTGGTTAAGGTGGCAGCAAAAGTAGTGACATACGATTGTTAGTGTTCAAAGTGGTGACATACGATTATTAGTCTTCATGTGTCTATGGATGTTGCAGATTGTGTTATTGATTCATATAAATGTTTGGGGCAAGGACAAGTGGGATTCCTGAGTTGCTTCCCATTATTCTGGTGTGTTTTCAGAGGTCCTATCGAGCAGGGTTATATCGTTGAGGGAGAGGGTTAAGGTGATAGAAGGTGGCGATGCAATGGAAGAATGATCTCCTCTCCTAAGTCTGTTCTTGCATTTGCCCTGTTATCTCTTACATGTTCAAGCGGCAGCTATTTCTTCTGGGGGTAGAATTTTTGGAGAACAGTTCTCCAATATGTATCTCGGGTTTTCCTGCTGCCCTTTTCACCTTTCTCCTGGAATGAATTTGGGTTCTGATTGTCTTGGAGCACTCCAAGTTGGTGATATGATGAGTTGTTGGAAGCCTTATTTCCCAAAAGATTTCGAATGGTATTTCTTTGGGGTTTTTTTTTTTTGGATAACGGTAAAAATACAATATTTAAATAACCGTTCTCTCAGGATCTACCTAAGTTAAAGAGCCCGCTCATTAGGCCCGCCCTACTTAGGGCTAACAAGAAAGTAGCAGTACAAAAGAACGAATCAAACACAAGCACTAGACCAATCCCAACAGAGGCATTATCCTAAAAACAGGAAAATAAAGACGCAAGTACGTAATTAGATTCAACAGAGATATGATCCTGAGAGAATGGCGTTTGGTTGAAATTTGCTTAGTGGCATTGATTGTTTATCCAAGCAGGCTCATTGAATCATAGGATGGCCAACACAAATATGATAAGTTTTTGTTTTTTAATTAAAAAAAATGCATCATAGCATTGTCGAATTCGAAATGAACAGTTTCCAACAACCTGTTCGTCAGGTCCAACAACCATGTATCTCCAAGTATCAAACTATGTACAAATTGAGAGACTGTCTACAAACAGCATTGATTCCCAACGGTGGTTCTGTGTACACTAAGAATTGATGGGTAATCTCACCCATCCCTAAGTCACCCAAAACAATGAAATTTATTACCAGCAACTTCAAACGATGACATCTTCGTCAATCTCTCCATCTTCTCCTAATTCCAATTCCCTAACAAACCTCAAAGCCGATATCCCAGCATCGCGCTTATCTCTGTCAAGGAATCCAAATTACTAATCAAAGTTGCGGGTGTAACACTAGGGCTTGCATTAACAAGCTTAAACCACTGGCTTGCAGGATCACAAGTATTATCCCCACTTAAGCACTTGCAATTAGTGGTAATGATATGGTTATCAGAGTCCACATCCAAGCAAACTGTATTATTGTAGCCCAGAGTGGCTGCTATGTGGAGCTTCGAGTCTGATATCAGGTCCCACGTGGTTCCGAACCCTGGGCAGATGACACTGGTTTGCACTGGTAGGTCTAACCCCTCTGCTTGTAGACAAAAGTAGGTGCCCTTCATGGTTAAGATCTTCTGGGGTGTGTAGTACCAGTGGTCGGATTCTGAGCAGTTGCCTAGCTTCAGTGGATCCAAATGCGATTTTCGGACAATGCAGAGCCCTGTTAAGGGATGGAATATTATCTTGTGTGGCCTAGTTTTTAACCCTGCAACTCAATACGTAGAATAATAAGTTACTTATGATAAGTTGAAAAGAACACACCTTTTCACCCAAAAAAACAAAAAAAAAAAGAGTTTATTATGTTCATCCCATGGAGAAAGAACTAGAATCAAACTGAGGACGATACGAAAATTTCAAATCCAATGAAACCATCTCTCCCCCCAAATTTCAAGAATGCACAAAGATCTTCAACCAGATAAATTTAAGTCAGATGAGATGAACAAAACCAAATGCAAAAGCTACATCGAAAGGGAATGAAGAAATAGCATTACCTTGAAGAGGGGATTGGATGACAGAGATTCTCTGCAAGAAGCTCGCATTTCGGAGCTCGTACCAATTCCAATTGAGCAATCCATAATACTCATTCAATCCAACAACACCTTCTCTCAAATAGTAGCTCCCAACCAAAGTCCACAATGCCCAATCAAGGTCATACTCAGCTGCCCAAGCAAGGAAGCAATTGAAGTACCTATTGTCATTGACATTTGTACCCCTCAAATCTATCCCAAACTCACTCACAAACAAAGGGTACCCTTGATCAAGCAAGAACCCAGACATTCTCATATTGTTGTTCACCACTGTCCCACAAACCTCGTTCGGGTTCCCATCTTTCCATGCATCCCCATCACTGAAACCATACCAATGCATCTCAAAGACTAGTTTCCCTGTGAATGTGAGACTCACAGGCTTGTTGCGAAGAAAGGTGAAGTCTTTGTCGTAGTTAAGACCCGAGAGTATGACTAGCACATTTGGGTTGGCTCTATGCACTGCTTCAGCTCCTCCCTGCATGTACCTTCATATGGGCATTTCATCGAACGCTTAGTAGGCATTCATTCAGTCTAGCCCAAATACATTCATCAAATTCAATCACTACATTTTTCAATCATATTTTTACCTGTACCAATCAGCTGAATTTTGTTTAGGGCCGCGGAGTTCATTCCTTAAGCTCATACCCACAACGTAGGGATTGCCTTTGAAAAGGGTCGCCATTTTTGTCAAGCCTTTAATCCAAAGGTTGGGGTCGAAGTATTGGTCACCAAAGAAGCCATTGCCATCTGAGCTGCTACAACACCATCCTGGTGTACTTAGATGATTGTCCAAAATCACCATCACTTTGTTATTTGCTAGGCTTGCTACCACTACCTACAACCATTGTTTTGTGCACATGATTATGTTCACTAATTCCCCAATCAAGTCAAGATAAAACCTAAGTTCAAACCCATATCGCGGGTATTTCTGCCTACATAGGTATGCGATATGATGTACTAATCTTACCTTGTAATTAAAATGGTTCAAAAATATCGGTTTTGATAGATCTTAAATTTAAAAGTTATTGACGATCTATTACTCCATATAAACAAAGGGTACGACAGTTTAAAAAATAATGCGCCGTTGCCTGCAAGATGCCACTCAATACCAACTATATTGGTGATCATTCCTAATTTTCAATGGGGTATGAGGTAACAAATTTTTTCAGTGTAATGAAAATTACACTATTTCGAATTTTAAGTGACAACATATAGTATATGATTTATCTTTTTTTTTTTTTGTGTGTGGGATGGGTAGACTTACACACAAAAAAATTTTTAAGAAAGAATCGAAAATTAATCTCTCTTACAAAACCAAACACCCTATCATTAGACTGCCATTAGGGACCAATTATATGTTATTAACATCCGGGATTTGGCCAAACTTTCTTTGTGGAAAAATTAATATATTTCAACCGAACAAATAATACGAAATTAAATTTGGATCAAATGAGATTATGATGAGGGGAAGACTTCTTACATCTTTGAATCAATATGAATGGTAGAATTACAAAAATTTCACATCAGAAAAACGTGTGGTAGGTAGGTAAATAAACAGCTAAGCAGGTAACATCATATTAAAAGAATCTACTTAATGACTAATCACATGTAACAAGCATTACTTTATATGTCGGCAAGTTGGACGGATCTAGCAATTATAGTCATTAGTCAAGTTCAAAATTAAAGACAATAATGTTTGTTTCCCAATCAATTCCTAGCTTATTTTTAACGCAGATTTTTCTACTTGAGCATACGTGCAAACAAAATTCATACACTGATTTACAGATAATGGAATCAATATATTTGTACCGACAAAAATACATCAAAAATATATAAATTAAATATGATTGCTTCATTTTAATTTTTGTTCTCAAAACCCTCGATTCTCATGAATTAGCATTCAACGAAATTCATATTAAAAAAAAAACACAAAATGAAAATCCAACTAAATGAACCAAATGCCTAAACAAATCCAGCCTTTGAATAATAAACATAAAATGATTGGTTAAATTTATTGCAACTAGTTTATATTTTTCTTTTTTGGAGGGTGTAACTGAGGTGTGAATGGTAGCACAAGTGAAGTTCGGACTCAAATTTTAATAACAACTTTAAAAACTTTATTAGTTGAACTAATCGATACTGAATAGAGATTTTATTAATTAATAATTTAAGTGACGTAGCGTTTGAGGTATCGGTACTAGCAGATTAATCTGGATTATCAATATACGACAATTAATTGATTGATTGATGAAAGTAGCAATTTTCATAAAGACACTGACTTTCTCTTTACCGCTCAACCATGAATAATATGTTCATTTGATCTTTTTTTTTTTTTCTAACTGCAAAACTACTTGATAAGGACTCACCATCAACCACATATTCCTCTTTATTAACAAATATCTACCTTTCAGGTATCCACCTGCCCCTCTAGAAGACTAGAGCTGTTTTCCTCTTGTTGATAAATATTCCCCTTTATTAATAAATTTGCTCTCATGTTCTTTTTTTTTTTAATTGGCCCCTTCCTTGTTGATAATCCAATTTTATTTATTTTGAGTAAAATATGTACGAATAATTAAGGAAACATTCCAACACCAAAAGTCTTCACCAAAAATGAAAACAAAAAAAGTAAAATAAGTTGTTTTTTCTTCGTACATATATATATATTTATAGATATATATATCGTTTTACACCAAAACTCTCATACTGAAGAAAATCTTATTTAGAAAATAAGCATAATATATGAGAATTTTAATTTCATTCGGGTATACCTTATGCTTGTATATAATATCTTTATATGCATATTTGAACTTGGACATAGACCGAACCAAGCAACTTTAGACCATATCCAATAAATGCACTTTAAAAATATCTCATGTTTCCCTTGGTGAAAGTGCAACCACTATGTTGAACGTGCACCCCTAGTAATCACATTAGTTGTGCTCATGATGTCCAACATTTTTCCATTATTTGAGTAAGTATACATGTTTAATCTAAAGGAAAGAAGGAAAGTGTTGTTTGTCGTAATTAGTAAAGTTTTTGAAAATTATTGTGAGTTCAATCGTATTACATTTTGTGTCTTATCAATTAAAAAGGGAAAAAGGCAACCGGACATCATTTATCGTAGCTGAAAAAGTCTCTAAAGTTATTGTTATACATGAACTTGAATTCTGGCTAGATCGATCTGACATTCTGACCTCCATGTCTCGTTTGCATCCAAGAAAAATTAAAGAGAAAAGGCGAAACAAGAAGATGAGAGAATTTACCTGAAAAGCATTGATGAGAGAGAGATCAACAATGGAGGGATTATTAGTCTGCAACCCAGCAATGGAATCAGACAATCCAAGCCTCAAGAAGGACTCCCTAACAGAGAGAGAAGCCAAGGAGTCATTAGTAGCCAAATAAAGAGGCCAAGTTAGCCTAACACAGTTGAACCCCATTTCCCTTATTCTTCTTGACACCCAATCCACTGGTTGCTTGCTCAGCCCCTCCGCCACCAGCGGCTCGAGGTGGGATGCCCAGTTGACGCACGCGAGCTTTACCCTTGCCCCCTTCTCGTCCACGATCCATCTCGAGTCCGTCGAGAGGGGTAATCCTCTCGATGGCTCGAGCAGCAGCAGGAGGAGGAGGAGAGAGAAAATGAAGATGGAGAAATAGTAACAGTCATGGTTATAAGATTGGCGCAAGAGGTTCCTGTTAGTCCTCCTCCCCATGATGTTGAGGTTTAGTTAACTTGGTGTCGTAAGGAGTTGTGGGGGTTAGTTTATTTATACGTGAACCCTGGGTTAAAATGTGAAAGGCAAGAAAGCTATTTAATTTTTTTTTTTTTTTAAAAAGCATGAGTAATGAATAGTGTTACGCTTATTTGAGGGGTTTTGACTTGCAAGAGACGCTTGGTATTTTTTAAATATATTCTTTTTCTTATCCAAATGCAAGATGTTTGCACTACCTCCTTTTAAAAAAAAAAAAAAAAAATCCTTGTTCAATTAATTCTTTCAATAAGGATTGCACCAGCTTTATTGTCTGTTAAGATCAGTGTCATAAATACCGTATCGTACCATCCGATATAGGCTGAAGCGTACCATCCCGTTCAAGAAACGGTACAAGTTATTGTCTGGTATTATATCGGTCAATACCATTCTGTACTATTAAATACCGAACGGTACCGATATTTTCGATCAATTATCGCCCGATACACTAAAATTTCAAAATTTTTTTACTTTAAATTTTTAAATTTTTCTGAAATTCAAAACGGTACGAGCTCAGTATAACGGTGCATATATCCGGTATGTCTCATTCCAGTGAAAAAGGGTACGATGACCGGTATAATATTTATAATTTTGATTAAGATAGTAGAAAAGTGCATTGAATGATCATATACGTTTAAATTATAGAGATAAACATAAAGATCCTGATTTATCATTCAATTCATTACATAGTTTGCTTACTTGAAGATATGAAATAGTGTGATGTTGTTATGAGATGTATATATGAATTCACAAATGTGAAGTTATGGGATCATTTTTTATTGGTGGAAATTGCGTTTTGGGATTGCTCAGGGGGTTGGCGTGTTGGTGAGACTAGTGCTTTTCTTTCTTTTTTTTTCTTTCTTTCTTTTTCTTTGTTTTTTGGTTGGAGGGGTGTTGGGGAAAAGATTACTTGATTAAGCATATAATACATGTTAGCAAACGGGATATTAATTAAGTACTTAGATTAGATATGGGAATGTTATTAATTAAAGCAATGGAGGGGGATTAACTTCATGATTAAAATGGGCTGCCAAAGTTTTGTCGTTTAGCATAACATGAGATGATAACTATCATATAATCTTATATTATATCGATATACTCTTTATCTTGTATTATATTTGTGTGTCGCATGTATACATCAATGCAAGTGACACAAAATTATTTTCTCCGGAGATCTAGATTGAATAATGTTTAGATTAACTCATAGCTCTAAAATACCTAGTAATGGAGTCCAGTACACACGGATCATGATATATATTGTTGAGCATTATAAGTAATTGGTTAACGTAAGAACAGAAAAGAGGTAAGTATTAAACAAGTAAACATGTGTTGATATGATAATATATAGTTATGATTTTAATGATGGATGGAGTCACGAAGATTATATTGGTATGTATCATATCCTCACTCAAGCAACGTAGAGGTTGGTGACTTGGTATCTGCTTACCCTCCATTGCATTGATTCCTTGGATTAATAGGAAACTCACATAAAGGCTGATCTTCTACGCCTCAATGTACAATCAATATAAGTAGTTGGATAAGGATAAACTTATAAGACATGATAGGAAAGTAACATGTGTTGTCTCATGGGAATTTGTCGTTGGCTTGGTTTTATGTGGACGTTCGTATCATAGCTTCTTGGGGTGGATTCAAGTCGAGACAAGAAGAGCTCAAGTTTGGCGAGGTTTGGGTTAGCTCATTAATAGGCTGCTCGAAGTCCGATTACGAGTCGAGTTTAATCAAATCGGGTCCAACCGAAGTTTTGATGGAGCCAGGTTTAACCAAATCGAGCTTTACCTTAGTCGGACCTTACAAATATTCACGTGATTGATCTGAAAGGTTTTCTGACTTTAAAGAATAATAGCACCGTATATAAAATAATAAGGATCAATAGTATACTTTAAAGTTGGAAACCAAGGAAGGTGAGAAGGAAGTCCTTAAACTGGCTCGGGCTAGAGAAAGGAGTACTAGAGACTTGGGTATCGTGAGATGTATCAAAGATGAAAATGGTAAGGTACTGTCGGGGGATGCGGAAATTAAGGGCAGATGGCAAAGGTACTTTTTCAGACTCCTCAATGGGGAAGCGAACGAAGACCCTCGAAGTACGGGTAGTGAAAGGAGCGAGATGGGTCTTGACCTTTCGCCGGGATGAACCGATCAGCAGGGACGAGATTAAAGAGGCCTTGAAGAGGATGCCTAATGGGAAGGCAGAAAGACCAGACCGGATACCGGTGGAAGTGTGGAAGTACTTGGAGGAGAAGGGTCTGGAGTGACTGACAGAACTTTTTAATGTCATTCTTAGGACTCCTAGGATGCCTAGAGAATGGCGGTTTAGTACAGTCATTCCATTATACAAGAACAAAGGGGATATTCAAGACCCTAACAATTATAGGGGTATAAAATTGCTCAGTCACACAATGAAGTTATGAGAGAGGGTGATTGAGCGAAGGTTGCGAAAGAATATCTCGATCTCAGAGAACCAATTTGGTTTTATGCCTGGCAGGTCGACCACTGAGGTGATCTACCTCCTTAGAAGGCTTATGGGATTGTACAGAGATAGAAAAGTAGATCTTCATTTGGTGTTCATCGACCTGAAAAAAGCCTACGATAGAGTCTCACGCGACCTAGTTTGGAGTTGCTTAGAACAGAAGAGAGTGCTACCTGCGTATATTCGAGTTATTAAGGATATGTACGAGGAAGGTAGGACGAGGGTTAAGATGCCAGGAGGGCCTACCGACGACTTCTACGTTGGTATGGGCCTACATCAAGGGTCCGTTTTAAGTCCTTTCCTATTCACTATAGTGATGGATGAGCTTACCAAAAGGATTCAGGATGAGTTACCATGGTGTATGTTATTTGCAGATGATATTATTCTTATTGATGAGAACAGAGAGGGCGTCAATAGCAAGTTAGAGCGTTTGAAGCACTCACTGGAGTCTAGAGGTTTTAGAGTGAGTAGATCTAAAACTGAATACCTCCATTGCTGCTTTACCGAGAGGGAAGGTGCGGGGGGAGATATCACCATTGACGGGGTGCCGATACCGAAGGTCGAGAAGTTTAGATACCTCGATTCGATCGTTTAGCAGAATGGTGAGATTGACGAAGATATTAACCAGCGCATTAAAGTCGGTTGGCTAAAATGGAAGCATGCTACGGGTGTGCTGTGTGATAAGAGGATACCTGTAGGTTTAAAAGGTAAAGTTTATCGTACGGTAGTGAGACC
This sequence comes from Carnegiea gigantea, assembly GCA_029747015.1. Classification (NCBI taxonomy): domain Eukaryota; kingdom Viridiplantae; phylum Streptophyta; class Magnoliopsida; order Caryophyllales; family Cactaceae; genus Carnegiea; species Carnegiea gigantea. The sequence goes on along the minus strand of JAKOGI010000250.1, from coordinate 424,701 downwards.
CACTATCATGTACGGTTTGGAATGCTGGGCGTTAAAGAAGACTCAGATTCAAAGGCTGTTGGTCGCAGAGATGAGGATGATCAGATGGATATATGGGTATACGAGATTGGATAAAATTAGGAATGAAGTGATAAGGGACTTAGTCAAAGTGGCGCCCATCGAAGACAAGATGAGGGAATCAAGACTATGATGGTTTGACTAGTAAAAAGGAGGAGTGTGGATGCACCAGTAAGGAGATGTGAGACTATTAACATCCCCGTCGGTTACAGAGGGAGAGGTCGACCAAAGAAGAGTTTGGATGAGGTGATTAGAGGGGACCTGAAAGTGGTAGGATTGACGGAGGACTTGGCTCAGGATAGAAGACTCTGGCGGGATAGGATTAAGGTTGTAGATCGAGGAGCGTTGTCGACATAGTGTCTTTCGGTTGTAGTAGGGTAGGTTTTGTTACGGATCTGCGTTTGTTGTGTTGTTTGCAGATAGTGCTTACTGTTGGCGAAGTCATTGTGTGTCTATCGTTGCTAAGGTATGGTAAATCCCCCCTCTGCTTTTCTATACCAGTGGTTCTCTCTCTCTAACCCTTCTTTTACAAATATTTACAAATGTTTTCACAAAATTCTTGTTTGATGGGTCGCATGAAATCAGCCTCTCTACAGGCAGAGATGTCGGTTGAGGTAAGACTGCTTACATCTAGATCTCCCCAAACCCTGCGAAAGCAGGATCCACACTGGGAGTTGTTATTGTTGTTGTTGTAGTATACTTTAAAGTTGAATATTCAATATTCAAAATGTAAATACAGCTATGAAAAAAAATGCAATTTACTTCACAAACAAATAAACGATCTCAACTAAGCGAAATCGAGCTTGAGTTGCCTAAACTTGGGCTATTGGCTTGTCAAACATAGGAGCCAAGTTGAACTTTGGTCAAATCAAAATTAAGCCTAGCTCTAACCAAGTCGAACCCAAGAACTTGCCAAATTGATCTAGCTTGATTCTAACCTTACTTATGATTTTTTCCATGATCAAATTTACTATCATAAAAATATCAAGAAAGACATCTTGTTAAATCCTTTAGGGGTACCTTTTTTTAATGCCTCAAGAGTATGTATGTACTTACTCATTTTCCCAAAAAAAAAAAAAAAAAACATTGAAAAAGGTTATTGGTTGGGCCTAGAACTGTAATAAAAGTCTAGAAGCTTCGGAACCTGGAAGTTGGTCCAAAATAACTCATGGCCCAGTTTTGCTTCAGGCTCTTAAACATGGAACCAGAGACATTATGGTCTCTTTTTCTACAGAATGCCCTCCGATAGAAAATAACTATCGTAGTTGAGCAAAAATATCTAAGGTCAATTACCTGCACTTTGTGGTGGCTTTGAGAATCCGAGGAGACACAAACTTTAACTATGTATTCACTAAGTTCCACTATTATATCAAATCAAACAACTTTAAGGCAAATAAAGGTCTTTTTTTTTTCGTGGGTAAATTTTAGCTCTCACTTCTTCCTAGTTTTTTTTCCATTCATTCCCACTCTTTTTCAATCTTTCCGACACCTCGATGGCTTGATATCAATAATCTCATCTTTTTCTCGCTCTGTTTCCTTTCTTTCCACTCAATTCCATTTCTTTCCTACAAAAAAATCATCTCCTAAATGGTTGTTCCCTTGAGATTCTTCGTGTATTACGAAGTGTGTGTTTCTCTTTTTTAAGGGGGGATTGTCAGACATACATTCCAGCTAAATTGTTGCATCAAATATTGAATATAGTTAAGTAATCTTACCGAATGTTACTTTAACATGCATATACCCTGTTGTTGATTGATTTGAGCATGCTAAATTCTAGTTGCAGGGATTGCGTCGCAAAGGGATAGTTTTTCTAACATAGGGAAGTAGAGGTTGAGCTCCATAGGACTGGCAGAAGCAGAAGTCAAGGCTGGCGATGTTGCAATTGCAAACTCATTGCCACCTTCTAGTCATGCATGGAACAGTTCTTGACCATAACGAATGCAAAGCTCATCATAACCTTCATTAAAGTTTGAAGAATAACAAGTCTCCTTATAGTTCACGACATCTGGGAAATCAAAACGATAAGGTAATTTATTATCTTTACACACTTGGATCAATAGACTAAGCTCCGAAGATATCTTGCGAGCGCTTCAACAGTCAAATAATTGTCATATGATATTCCCTGAATATGATGGACAACGATATGTGAGTTTAGCTCAGTAACATTTATGTCAAATAATAGTTCCATGAAGCTAATTGAGACTATTTTGTTTATTTTTTTAAAAAAAAAAAAAAACCTGATGAAGGCGTGAACCATGGTATGATTTGTAAAAGTGAAGCAAACTTCACTTAGGGAGCCTGCAGTAGAAAGAAAAATGAAGGGTGAAAAAAAAGGGAAAAAAAAAGGGAGGTAGGGAAAAAGACGAAGAAATGTAGGAAGCAACGGTGGTGGACTGGTTGGTGCCGGTCTTTGTCGTTTCCGTCATCCTCTTTCCCTATTCCTGATCCCGTTCTGATAATCTCCTTATTCTCAAGCAATTCCCAATTTCCCCACTTCTAGGGTTTCCACTTTCGCCCTAATTCACCATTTCCGATCTTCCTACGATTCATTTCTCAATTCGTAATTCATAGTCTGAAAAAAAAAAAAAAATGCGATTGATTGATTAGCAAATCATCTCTAATTTTTAATTACCGACGATCATGGCGGGCGCCGGAGAGGAAGAATCCGACGTCGTTTTGAGCGACGTCGAGGCAGAAGACGATCCGCCGCCGCGGCTCCTAACCAATTCATCGGAATCCGACGTGAAGTTGAGGGAGTTGCTCGCCGAGCTTGATCGCGAGAAGCAAGCTCGCATCGCCGCGGAGAAGGCGAAATCGGAACTTCAAGTCTCATTTAATCGGCTGAAATCCCTTGCACATGAGGCGATCAAGAAGCGAGATGAGTGCGCGAGGCAGAGGGATGAAGTGATGAGAGAGAAAGAAGAAGCGTTGAAGGCCAATGAGAAGCTCTCTAGTGAGATAGTAGAAGTGAATAGGGCAAAAGATGAGGTTTTGAAGCAACTTGATGAAGCAGTGAAGGGTAAGGACTTGTCTAGGTCGGAGATTGAGACAGCAGCTCAAATGTTGGTCACTGGGATTGAGAAGATTTCTGGGAAAGTTAATCACATCAAAAATTTCAATGCTGGTGGGTTACCCAGATCGCAAAAGTACACTGGGTTGCCTGCTGTGGCTTATGGGGTCATCAAGAGGACCAATGAGATTGTTGAGGAAACTCTTAAGCAGATTGATGAGGCCAATAAGGCAAGGAATGAGGCCAGGGAGATGGTGGAGCAGAAGAATTATGAGATTGCCATTGAGGTTTCTCAGCTTGAGGCGACGATTAGTCGGTTGAGTGATGAAGTGTCTCAGAAGAGTAGTCAGATTGAGGGGTTGGAGAAATCCATTGTTGAAAAGGATGCCAAGTTGGCTGAAATTGAGAGTGGGATGTCAGAGAGGCTTAATTTGGTTGAGAATGAGAGGTTGGAGTTGAGGAAGTTGGTGGATGAGTATGAGTCTAAGATGAGGGATTTAGAATCTAAGATGGAAGCACAGAGGCCTTTGCTTGTTGAGCAGTTGAGTTTCGTTTCGAAGATTCATGATCAGTTGTATAATGTGATCAAAATTGTGGATGTTAGTAACTCAGAGCAGTCGGAGTTGTCTGAATCATTGTTTGTTCCTCAAGAAACGGGATTGGAGGAGAATATACGCGCATCTTTAGCTGGGTTGGAATCTATATATGAGCTAAGTAGAATTGTTATTGCTAAGGCAAAGGATGTTGTGGAAGAAAAGAGCAGGGAAGTGAAAAGCTTGAATGAAACTGTTGCACGGTTGGTCAGAGAGAAGGAGCATGTTGGAGTATTGCTTAGGGGTGCTCTGTCAAAGAGATTAAAATCAGGTTTATCATCTAAAACAAATGAAGTCTTCCAAGTGGCAGAAAATGGATTAAGAGAAGCCGGGATTGAGTTTGAATTCAGCAATGTTCTGGCAGATGGCAAGCTTTCGATATCCCCCAGTAAAGAAGGTGCACAGGGGACGAAGGATGATGAAATATATGCTCTGGTAAAAATTAATCAACTTTTAAGCTCGTGTTTTTAAGCAGTATGCCCAGCATTTTTGTTTTTCTTTGTTGCCTTATTATTTTAACAATGTGCAGGCTGGTGCCTTAGAAAACATTATCAAGGAGTCACAGCTTCAGATTATTGAGCTTCAACATTCAGTGGAGGAGCTAAGGTACCCTCTAATATATCTATGAACATTGCAAATTGCTCACACTACTAAGATGGTTGCATACAATTATGTCCATGTGGTAATTTGTTATCTGCCTTTACTATATCCATGAAGTCTTGTAAGCCTAATGTATCTTGCTGCTTTAAATAATCTTGTGATGTGGAACTTGTGATTTTTGGGTTTCAAATTTTCGGTGCAACGAGAACCATAGTAGACTGAGACAATGCATAGAAAGTGAATTGGTTTGTGGCTCGATCCCTTTTACATGCTAACATGCTCAAGATTTCCTGTGTTACAGTGGTTTAGTCACAGGAATATCATGTCTCTGTGCGCTATACACATTAAGATACCTAAAGCCCATAGCCATCAAATGCATTTACGAAAAAAGGAAAAAGTAGTAAAAGTGCTCTGGTCCTTGCTGGCTTAACATTTTGAACTTTTCATTTATTGTCTGTACCTTTCTGGTCCTATACTTTTGTGAATATACAATATGATGTCATTTCATATCTGTTTTGCCCTTGATGGTTTATTGTTGATCTGTCTTCATGCTTCACTGTGAATTAAAAAATTCTAACATAAGTAGAATTGAGGACTGAGAGTGCTTGTTTTTGTGGCTAGTTCAAGCTGTTAAGAATCATTGATTGACTGCCCTGATTGCTGTTAATCATCATTAGTAATGGGTAGCTTTAGAATTTCAATGTAATATATATTCCCTGAGCGGATCCTTATTATCTTTTTGGCATGAAATTTTGCTTACCTTTAATGTGGGATGATAGGCATGCAAAATCATAGCACATAATTCTACCATATCTCGAGTTCTTGTCATCACTACCCTTGGTCCTCAGTAGATTGGGGATGGAGTTGTCGTCTAAAATCTCAAGTTGTCTGAGATGTTGTAGGCGTATGTATGGTCCACTTGTCTTGAGATGTTGTAGGCGTATGGTAGATCTCAGTAGATTGGGGATGGAGCTGGTGAGGGTTGTGTTATCCTTAGCATTAAGGGTGTCAATCACCTTGAAAACTTGGTGTCAAAAATCATGGTTAATTGAATGTAGTCACATTTGTTCTTGAAAAATTCACTCAACTATTATAAGTCCAATTGTAGCGAGGCTGTGTCCAAGCTACAATTTTTTGGCCAAGGATTATACTAGTGAGCAGTGAGCCATGTTGGTAGTTAGAGTTCAGTATTAGTCCAATACTGAGCTGCTTGGTAAGTTAGCATGCTATATCTGTAGGTTTAGTGGTGACTAGCTGCTTGACATTTCTCTTAGTCATTTCTGCCATCATTTAGGACATCGGGTTAGGGATCTGCTGAGATAAGCTTTGTTTCTATGCTGATGCTGCCACATTAGTTGGGAGTTTGATCATTAAGAGTACTGTTTTGCGTGTTGCTTTATTGTGTTAAGGGCAGAGTCGAGTTTACTTAAAGAACATTTGGAGGCTCAGGCCAAGGAGCTCAGCCACAGAAAGCTTCATATAGAGGAACTTGAAGAAAAGGAGCGACAAGCTAATGAAAATGTAAAATTCTTTTCCTTTGAAGCCTATTTGCTTCATGCATACCACTGGTGATACATTGTTGAAATTCTATTTTCTGTGTCATTGTCTGCATTCTTGTTCTTAATTGACATACTCATCCATTAGATTGAAGGGCTTATGATGGATATTGCTGCCGCTGAAGAAGAAATTAATAGATGGAAAGTGGCAGCAGAACAAGAAGCTGCAGCTGGAAAAGCTGTCGAGCAGGAGTATCTCACTCAGGTATGGTAGAGTCTCAGATTGTAATGAGGAAGTTGTGATTTAAGTATAAATCTGTGGGCCTTTATAGCATGTATAGTCTTGATTGATGGGGCTGTGTGCTTTAGGCTATAGACTGCGTCAGCGCCTGTACTGAAATAGCACTGGTGCATTTAGCATCCAAGCCCATCACTTAGCTACGTGTAACTGATGATGGTCCAATGTATTTCCCAGGTTGTCTATATGTGTCTATTTGGAAGCCATCACACAGTACCATACTCCCTATACTCAATCAATGTTGTTGCATCTTGTAAAATGTCAGGTGAAAGACTGACTTTTGTTGGGCAGGTTTGAATAGCCAGAATAAAACTCTTTCTCTTACCAACTTAGCCAATCACTGCATGCCTATGCATGGACATTCAGAAACAAACACGTTCGGATTGAATATATAGGACCGTTATTCTTGAACTACAATAGAAGGGACCTTAATTTCATGAGGTATTCTTGCGAGTTGCATTTCATTTCTGAGTGACATCTCCAATAAGCAGGACATCCCTATTTCATCGGTCCGCTTCCTCATGTTGATTTGAGTAGTGTGCTATCACTTGCATGCACTTCCAACTATAATTTTCTATAATAACTGCAGATATCCGCCCTCAAGTTAGAAGTTGAGGAGGCAAAGCGGGCAATGGTAGAGCTGGAGAAAAAGCTCAAATTCAAGGAAGAGACAGCAGCTGCTGCAATGGCTGCAAGAGAAGCTGCTGAAAAATCATTGAGGTTGGCCGACATTAGAGCTTCTAGGTTGAGGGACAGGGTGGAAGAACTTACTCGTCAGCTTGAAAACCTGGAGACCAAGGACGATAACAGGAGGAGGACTCGACCCAGATACGTATGCTGGCCATGGGAGTGGCTCGGGATAGATTTTGTGGGTTTCAGACAGCCTGATCCTCCACAGCAGCAAAGTTCGAACGAAATGGAACTCTCAGAACCTCTTCTTTGATACATAAATTCTTTACTTGCTATCTTTTCCTAGTTTTTTCATTTTTCTTTTTTCTTTTCCTGGTTGTAAAAGGGAAATTGTAGCTTCGTAGTGTTTGTATTCTTACCAGTTCTATCCTCCACATAATATTTGAAAGTTCAAAGTGATTGTTTGAAGGGCCACAAACTGGAGTCTGAGGGCCACAAATATATTTAACCAAATGTATAGAAGAAAATGGAAATTCAACTTCCCACAAATCAAAAAAAATATCTGGGGATGTACTCCATTGATATTTACTTACTTATTGAGATTTCTTTGTTACTCTGGGTTGGGGATTTTTCCCTCCTTCAACCCCCCCTAACCAAAATAAAAGTTCCAAAAGAAATAAAATAAATTAAATAAAATAAATTAAAGAGGCGAATCAGGTGTATGTAAAGTTGTAAACCCAGCAACGTTCAAGTTTAACTGTTTAAGGTAAGCTGGCTGGCCAAAAAAAAAAAAAAAAAAAAAAGAAGTCTACGGTGACCACGTAATGACTGGGCCACATCATCAGGAGACGAAAATGGACGGTCCTGATTAGCGGAGTACAGAAAATCCTGTGAACCACCGCACACAATGTCATCGCCGCGGCCGTGAGATGTATCATGTGGAGAATTAGCTTTATGCAGACACTGTAAGCCGAAAAGTTAGGGTTTTCACTTTGGGAATCGCCATAAAATCATATCTCAGCTGATATGGTCTAAAATTTTGCTTCTTATTTCTGTTGGATGATCGAAATGGAGTATATGAGAGAATTCCCATATAGCCAAATGGATCGCCGGCCCAGAAAAAGGCCCAGGATTAACACCTGGGATACTCCCCAATCCTCCAAGGTAAGTCTTCTCTGTCTGCTTTGATTTGGGTTTTTTTTTGTTGAAATTCTTGTGCGTGATTAATTTTTCGGAAATCAATTTACTGTCTTTTGGGATAAAAACGCGATCTTTGTGAATTAGGGTTTAGATGACTAGCTTTAGGGGTTATTCATATGTGAAAAATTGTTTTGCTGTCTGGGTTTTGGGCCCAAATGGGAAGAATTTGATGCATATAAGGAGGGGAGGTCTTTTGTTGATTGATATATTATTATATTCGATGAAGGGATAATAGTCTAAGCAAAAGATATGCTTAAAGAGGATGAAAAATTGTTAAATCTTGTTAAACTGTTAGGTTATTAAGCTTCATGATCAAAGTGTAGTACTATCGCTGTTGAAGATTCTTTCATACAACCTGTTATTTGTAAATCAGTCTGTTCCCTAAGGTAAGCATTGGGAAGGTCCTGAAATTGGATTGAGAACAGAAAATTCTGAAAATGAAATAGCTAGACTTTGTGCTTCCCATTCCAACTGTCTGTGAATATGATGCATAGAGGCCTAGTGAGTCTGTGCAACAAGTGTTAGTATTTGTTTATTGATTGGATGGAAGAGTTGAGATTGTTTGTTAATCTATTGGATATATATTTTACATTCTGGGTTTGAGGTGTACCCTTTTGTTTCTTTTATGTCCTTCTTGAACGTGTTTTGTTTTCCAACTGTCCTGTCTTTGAATTTTCTTCCTGGGTGTCATTTGAGGAGGATAAACAAGTCAGGAATTGTGAAATCTTAGATTAATCTATGTTAGTGGAAAATGAATCAGTCGCTATGTGTAGGCTCAGTCAGGATTGTATTCTGGCCAAGAGGTTGACAATATGACAAGCTTTGGACCTTCAAGGGTACATTTGGAGGATTCTAGTCATTTTATGAAGGGATTGATTCATAAAGGCTCTCCACCATGGCGTGATGATGACAAAGATGGACATTACATTTTTGAGCTCGGAGAAAATTTAACACCTCGCTGTAATATACTGCATTGCCGTTGACCGTTTCTTTCTTTAGCCTTATCTGCATGTGAAATTCTCTTTCATAATCTTATATTGTCTTTCTTACATGTAAGAAAGAGGAAAATCTTTACAGTGCCTATTCTTTGCCTTAGTTTTCCAACTTTATTTTCTGAACAAATTTTAATGCTGCTTGTTATCTTTTGCTTTTCAAAAATCTTGTTTTTGTTATTTGTATTTACCTTCAACATAATAGCCTTCCCAAATCTATCAATGCTTGGTTTCTTCCCCTAATTTATCTTTAAAATCCTGTATTTTCCTTTTTGTTATGTCATGAATCAATTTAAATGCCGTCTTCAATTAGAAGCTTTTATTATAATGATGATTTTCATCCCTTTTCATGCTTTTTCTTGCTGCTTTTGCTTCATGGGTCGTCTTATTCCTGTTAATTAATATGTTTGTTCTCAACATGCAGATAAGATTCTCAGGAAGATTGGAGAGGGTAAGCCTGGCTGTCAATCTCTTTGGCACTGTTTTCATCATGTTATGTTTGCTTCCTGAACTTTATGTATACTGTATTGTTCAGGTACCTTTGGTCAGGTCCTTGAATGCTGGGACAGAGAAACAAAGGAGGTTGTTGCCATAAAGATTGTCCGAAGCATCAAGAAATATCGTGATGCAGCAATGATAGAAATAGATGTTCTTGAGACGCTTGGAAGACACAATAGGCATGGAAACGGGTATGTAGGCATGAACTTTATTTCGTATTGTTGTCTAGTTGTTTGAGGTGAATTTGATGACAATCGGTTGATAAATTCATCTATGCAGTTGTGTTCAAATACGAAATTGGTTTGACTATCGTAACCATATTTGTATTGTAAGTACATATGAATGTCTATTATATTTTGAATTCCCCATCTTAATGGTTTATGGGGATTAAGACCTCTGGATGGATGTTATTGGTTCAACAGGTATTTGAGATGCTTGGACCAAGCTTATTTGATTTTCTTCGGAAAAACAATTATCGCTCGTTTCCTGTTGATCTGGTTCGCGAGATCGGGAGACAACTCTTGGAATGTGTAGCATGTCCGTGGTTCTTTCTTTTTCTTCTGTTTTTGTCTTCCTCCAACTAAAGCTAGGAATTTTCTGAGTTGTCTCATCCCTTTTTTTTTCCCCACTATGGCTGTCTGGATCATATTTGTCTGAAGAGATGCCTTTCATCCCCCTTCCCCGACGACTTATTGACCTGGTCTACGTTTATGGAGAGCAAGGAATTTTTCTCCACCTCTGTTCAACAATTTATAATTTTGAGTGTAGTTCCAAGGCAATTGTGCTTCTCTGCGTACTCACATCTGTGTGGGTTTTTTTTTTTTTTTTTTTTTTTTTGGTGCAGTCATGCATGAATTGCGCCTTGTCCACACAGATTTAAAGCCGGAAAATATACTTTTTATCTCCTCTGAATATGTAAAAATTCCGGATGGTAAGGTATGCCTACTTCTAGTTTTTTGCTGACGATTTCCAGTGTTATCTAATCAGCGCTGGCATTTCTGTTGCATTTTCTTCATTATCTTTGAACATAGAGTTATTGACTCATGCTTTCTGTTTGTTTTGTTATTGTAGGGTACATACAGAGAGGGAAAGAGGTTGCCAAAGTCATGTGCAATAAAGGTTATCGATTTCGGTAGCACAGCTCATGGAACCCAAGTGCATAACTATATTGTGTCCACGAGGCATTATCGAGCACCTGAGGTCATTCTTGGTATGTAAATTGAGCCCTTTCTTTCTGTGGGAAGGGGGGCTTTAAACATGTAAAGAGTTGCCATCATCATATGTATTGATTCGTTCTGGGAAACTAAACCTCTTTTCTTGTTTGCTTCTTGTTTTCACCTTCAAAGGGCTCGGTTGGAGTTATCCATGTGATCTGTGGAGTGTTGGCTGTATATTGGCAGAACTCTGCTCGGTAGGGATGTTACTGCTGCCACTGAGATGGTTTTGAGTTTAGATGTATGTGCAGCTAGCTCTTAATGAAGCCTGCTTGTTTATTTGCAGGGAGAAGCGCTTTTCCAAACACATGAGAATCTGGAGCATTTGGCTATGATGGAGCAAGTTTTGGGCCCCTTGCCTGACCATATGCTAAGGAGAGCAGAGTATGTACCTAATTTAGATGCATTAATGCTACAGACGTGCAGTGATTTAAGCTGAAGTACCTGCTGTGCTACAAAACTTAGTTTATAATAGCTGGCTAGCTGAACGCATATGATAGTCTTCAGCATTAATCTGCTACGATTGAACATTACAGCTTTCTTAACCATTTTTCTTCTTTCTGATGCCTTTATGTTTGAGCAGTCGACATGCTGAGAAGTACATTAGAAGGGGGAGGTTGAACTGGCCTGAAGGTGCTACCTCTCGGGAAAGCATCAGGGCTGTTCTGAAACTACCCCGTCTTCAGGTACATGACAACCCCCCCCCCCAAAAAAAAAAACCAAAATAGAAAAAGGAATCCAAATTTACTAAAATAGGAAAAGGATGAACGCAAGGAATGTCTAAAATGTCGATTAAATTTCTGTTTCCAGAACCTAGTGATGCAGCATGTGGATCATTCCGCGGGCGATCTCATTGACCTTTTGCAAGGACTCCTTCAGTATGACCCTGCCATGAGAATGACTGCTCGAGAAGCACTCAGGCATCCCTTCTTTGCAAGAAACCGTTGCAGATTCTGAGGGGAAGCAAGGTGGCTTACTGTTGTTCTTTGTACTAGTTGTTATGGCACTGTGTCCTACATATGGGGTAGACCCTGTTTCTTTTTTTCCCACAGTACCTTGAGCTACAATTCGCGTCTCTAATTCAAGTCTTGTAAATAAAGATGTTGGAGATGAAATTCATCCTCTGAGCTTATTGAGCTTGTTTCTTTCCGAAAATTTGTACCAGATGAAATGAGGAAAATAGCAACCCCCTCCCCCCCCCCCCCCCCCCCAAAAAAGAATGGTGAATTATCTTGAGTGAGGTAGTTTGCCTATAACTCAATCCCTTTTAGATGATGGGAAGAAAATGGATCAATAGCTATTGAAATTTAGGTTTTGTTTGGTCCTTAGAAAATTTGGTGGAAAGAAAAGTTGAAGGAAAAAAAAAGTATGGAGAAAATAAGTTTTTTTTCTCTTATTTGGATTGAGGAAAAAAATACAAGAATTTGGATGAGAAATTTGAATGTCAAAGTATTTGAATTATGTTGATGTCATCTAAATAATGTGAGGTTGGAGGAGGTTGGGAATTTTTCTCAAACTTTCCTAATAATTTTATAAGGAAAATTTTATTACTTGTTTCTAATAATTTTTTCACTTAACTTTCCTTCATATTTTTTTCTTTGTGATTTTCTCTAAATAAAGCACACACACCAAAAAAAAAGTAACTTTTTAAAATTTTTTTCTTTCCACCAAATTTTTCAAGGTTCAAACGGAGTCTTAAACCTCTAATCTTATCTTTATACTGCAATTCGCGCGAATTTTCTTTAAAATGTCATTTTAAAGAGCCATATCACTCTGATACATTTATTCATTTTTAACCAATTGTATTTGTTTTTTAGACTGTGGTTGAGATTAGTACTGGCAAAATTCAGGTTCGGGTCGAATTCGGGTCAGATAAATTGAATTATGTTAAAATTTGGACAAGAAATTGATATCCAACACCTGATTTTTTTCGGTCGGACAATTCGAACAAGGCTAAACTTGGGTTAAAATCGGAGTCGGACAATAGAAACATAAAAAAATTGATATCCGAATAACTTTTTATCAGCTCTAGTTCAGATAGCTGTGTGCCGTCAAAGACAAACCAACAAGATGATGGCAAAACATATCATACCTTTAGAAAGCACAGGGGTGCCCAATCAAACATGTTATTGCACGACATATGATATTTTTTTCATCCAAATTTATGAACATGGCCCATATATAGTAGTAGTGCCATATATCGTGTAAGAATTGAAAACTCCCTCTCACGGTGTTAGCTTGAATTACACACATGTGGTCGTCATACACAGTTTTTTTACTTTGCTTGTTTAATTAATTATGTTGCCTAGTTGGTCCAAGTGAAGACTTTGACTAGATCCATCCCTAAATTCTTAACTGTGTTGCACAAGTCACAAAGCTACGTAATTTGAATGCCGCATTAATTAGAAGTCGTACAATAGTATTCTAATTCAATGTGTATCTAATAGTCTGTTTAGATTGAGGATAGAGACCGATGATAAGGGAATAAAAATTGATTAACTTTAATTCTCTTTATTTGGAAAAACTAAATGAAAAGAAGGGAAGGGGGAAGAGGGGTTAGGAATGTTTCACTACTTATTTTTATTCAGTCCCAAAATGAATGTAATTTATTAGATAATCCTCACTTCCTGAGTTAAGACTTAGGTTCCCATACACAGTTTTTTTTTTTTTTTTTTTGGGAAATTGACCCCCTATTTTCATAGTATTTCTTTCCTAAAAAAATTTTTTTATGGTCAAAATCGAGACACATTAGTTGGTTTATAAATTCAGTCTTATGAGTGTTATAAACTGAAGGGGAATGAAGGGAAAGGGAAGATTTTCAATTGTTAGCCCCTCCACTGCAGCCTTCATATCAGCATATCTAAATAAGATGAATGTAAAATAACACTTCTCTCCTTTCCTCTCCCTTCATTACCCTCCCCCCATCCTCATTCAAACAGACTTAAATCTAAATGTCATACTCACTTTTATGGACATCAAAATATTGCTTTATTTACCATGGTGAAAAGTATTTACTTTATTGAGTTTTAATTGAAATTATGATGGAGTACTTGGGTTAGAAAAGTAAAATAATAATCTAATCATATACCTTTAACTGGATTTAAAAAAACTAATTTTAGATTTGCTTGTGCACTAGATTATTATGAATTTTTATATGGGATTGTCGTACATAAGAATGATAAAATAGACTTATTTAGATGTGACTTTTTAAAAAATTTTGATGTAAATAATAAATTAATAATTCATTTTAGATTAGTTTTTTTAATTTGGAGTGGATTAATAGTAATTAATCTAATTTTTATTATTTATCAAAAGTTAAATTTTAATGAATCTTGCTTATAATTATTAATAAAGTTATCATAAGCATGTCCATATCATAATATTCATTATTAAATGAAACACTTTCATATAAGAGTTAATAGCTTATGATAGCAGCTCTCAGTACGAATCTTTTTACATGGTCTAGAGATGCAACTATATGTAGCACTATTCCTGCAAATAACAAAATGAAATTAGATAAAATAAAAAAATTACCTAACACATGCACATGTCACACTTAAATTTGAGGGTGGCGATGGATTGGGAAAGAGCAGGCAAACCATCGTCCACATCCATCACCTGCGTTTATCTACTTCATCTAATTTATACATTATCCGCGAAAAACCAAATTCAATGCATCAGTCCATCACCTTCGGTTGAAAACGGATGGATCGGGTTGTAACAGGTGATGAAGGTTTATTTATAATATGTTAACAAATTTATAAGAAAAATAAGCTTTGCCTTTTGAAAATTTTAAAAAAGATATTTTAGGTATAAGAATGAATAATATCATATTTGTCAGATTAATTTTGATGAAGATTATGAAGTTAAGAATATGATCATGTAAAAAACTGATAAAATTTAAAGGACAAAAATAAAAAATGAACTAATTATAAATAGAAGATAAACAAGTGGATGACTAAATGGGTAATGAATCAGATGACAAGTCAGATGGAACATCACCTGGATCCAACTCAATCCATCAAACTATCATCGAACATCCGTCCATCATCCATATATTTTGAATTGAGATCCGTTTTTTCGAATAAGGTGGAACACATGTACATCTGATACAGGTGAGATCGACACTTCTAATTAAATTATTGCGGGAAAACACATCGTGAAGGAACCGCAACCAGGAAAACGAGATTGGAAACTTAGCCAAATCCAAGCAAGAATTTTTTGATTTAAAATTTCCCAAAGCCAGCGTCAGATCGATGTCCAATTTTGACCAGTCAACCAAAAATTCTATGTTCAATTCAATTCAACCCCCCAAATTTAGGAACCCCCCCCAACAACCCATTTTTTCTCAATTTTTGTTTTTTTTTTCTCCCTCAAATAAATTTCGTCCCACCTTCGTTCCAAGATCGATGCCCCCCTTCTCTCTCTCTTTCTCTCCCTTTCGAGGGAAGAGAGGAGATTGGCGGTCAGCATAATACAGCACCTACCAACGTCACTCTCTCTCTCTGTCTTTTTCTCTCTCTGCCCAGATTCTAATCTTCTCAAAAAGCTTTGAACTTTGAACGGGCTCCATGTCTTCCTAGCTATTATTCC
Organism: Carnegiea gigantea; assembly: GCA_029747015.1. NCBI lineage: Eukaryota > Viridiplantae > Streptophyta > Magnoliopsida > Caryophyllales > Cactaceae > Carnegiea > Carnegiea gigantea. The sequence goes on along the minus strand of JAKOGI010000250.1, from coordinate 409,520 downwards.
CATATTTTCTTTTCGTCATTTGTGGGCAATGCTTATATTGGGTAATTGAAAATTGTCCGGAGCAATTTGATTTACCTAAACGTCTCTTTCTTCTCCCAGATTCCTCAGAGACTTCTTTGCAAGTAAGTAACTTACTTTGAGTCTTCCTTCAAAATTTTCGTCTATTCTTTGCATCATTATTAGTAATAATAAACCCCTTTTTGTATTTGTTCAATTCTTTGTACTGGGTCGTAATCATGTTTGAATTTGATTTTTCTGCTTTGGAAAAAGAGGGTTGTTGGGTCTAAGGTTTTAGGTTAGAAAGAGAGGGGTTGGTTAGAGAAAAGTATTAATTTTATGCTGTTTCTGCTTATTCCTGGAAATTTACATGTTCTCCATGATGTTTCCAGGAAAAATCTCGTGATGGGTTTCTATCAATCGGTCTAAAAATTTATATTTTTGTTGAGGGGTTGGGGAGATGTTAGGGGCTGGGGATCAAGAGAGGCAAGCCATTGCCCCCAAAAAATTTCAGAGGTCTGTTTCATGGAGTGATCGATCACCAAATAAGCCTAACCCTTGTTATCCTAGAGCTCAACCAGGCGTCAAAAACCGCTCTTGCTTGCCACCCCTTCAACCTCTTTCGATTATCCGGCAAAATGTTGAGGATTGGCCTAAGGCAGGTTCTGATGACTTGGGGATTTGGCCTCAACCTACCACCCCTGGTGGTAGACTTGGATGTGGGTTGGGCTCTAGACCCAGTGGGAGCTCGAATTCAGGCGTGCCTCCTAGGGAATTTGAATCCAATAAAGATAGGCTTGCGTTCTACGAAAGGGAATGCTCGAAAGTTGCGGATCATATATACTTGGGGAGTGAACTTGTGGCCAAAGATCGAGAGACTCTGAGGCAAAATGGGATAACCCATGTGCTCAATTGTGTGGGGTTTGTTTGCCCCGAGTATTTCAAGGGTGATCTGGTCTACAAGACCCTGTGGTTGCAGGACAGCCCATCGGAGGACATAATCAGTATCCTTTATGATGTGTTTGATTATTTTGAGGATGTTAGGGAGCAAAATGGGCGGGTGTTTGTCCATTGTTGCCAGGGGGTGTCTCGGTCTGCTTCCCTGGTTATCGCATACCTCATGTGGAGAGAAGGGCAGAGCTTTGAGGATGCTTTTCAGTATGTCAAGGCTGCTCGAGGAGTCACTAATCCTAATATGGGGTTTGCTTGCCAGCTGCTTCAGTGTCAGAAGAGAGTTCATGCCGTGCCGGCTAGTCCTACTTCCGTGCTTAGGATGTATAGGATGGCACCACATTCTCCATATGATCCTCTTCATCTGGTACCCAAAATGCTCAGTAATCCTGGTGCAAAGAGTCTCGACTCTCGTGGGGCATTTATTGTCCACATGCCTTCAGCGCTGTATGTCTGGGTCGGGAAGTATTGTAGCTTGGTGATGTCAAACAATGCAGGGGCGGCCGCTCAGCAGGTTATGAAATATGAGAAGGCACAGGGTCCTATTTTGACAGTAAAGGAGGGTGAAGAGCCTTCTGAATTTTGGCATAATCTTTCTAGGGCAGAACTCTTAATGCAAGGTGCTGGAATGATAGAGCCGTTAGAGGACAGGAGAATGAGTGGTGGAAGGCTTAGGCCTTGTATGAATAAGACTAATGTTGGCAATAGGAAGATCACTGACTATGATCTGGACTTTGAGATCTTCAACAAGGCACTCGCTGGTGGTGTTGTCCCTCCTTTTACATCATCAGGCTCTGCATCGGAAACACGTCTTCCTGCTCGGGAAAGTGGATGGGGCAGATTGAGGAGGAAGTTGGCTAGTGGTATCATGAAGGAATTTTTCTCATTGCCTATGGTGAATTGTCAGAACCGTCATCCCACTAATGAGCCTGAGCAGATCTTGGACTCTCCACGTGCAGCAGAGGAACCTGTTTCCCCTACTGCTCACTTATTGCTATCAACGTCCAAAAGCGGCTCATCGGGGTATGCTGCACTTGATACTGACCCTTCAATCCGATCACCTAGTCCTTGTAGCTCACCGGAGTCTTTCTCTCCTTATGCAGGCAGTGTTCCAACCTTCAATTCAAAGTCCCCATCTCTCTCCCCCTCGACTTCAGATTATTCTAGTCCTTTCACCTTTTCGCCCTCCTCAAACTGGTCAGAGTCCTCTAACCTATCTTCACAGCCTTCGCCTTCACGGCTGGAATTTTCTGATCATCTATGCCCTAAGGATCCAGCTTCGGTTGAAACTGATTGCCTATTTCCTAAAGCACCTTCAGGATCTTTTGTGGATGCATTTCCTTCAATAGATGGTTGGAAATCATCGAAGACCTGTTCTCCTTGTAAAGGAACTTCTCCTTCTATTGCTGAACGTCGGGGTAGTAATCCACCAACTTTGATGCTGTTGCAGACTGCTGAGACAATTTGTGTTCCCAGAACCTTGTGTAGATCATGGTCCTTTTCTCTTGCTGACTTGACTGAAGAGACAGTAGGCGAGGTTGCAAGCAAGGAGTCAAAACATGCGAAGATTGTTGAAGTAAACAGAGACGAGCCTATGTTAGATGCAGGTAAAGATTTTGATTACCATCTGCATTTAATTGCTGTTACTTAAATCTATCACCTGAAGGGAATCCTTCCCTCTCCCCCCCCCAACCCCCAATTTTTGTCTTCATTTTGCATATTGTATGTGGTAATATGAACTTAAAAAGAAACATCGGTTGAAATGGGTTCCTCTACTTGGAAGATCTGATCAAAAGGGAAGAATATTAGCAGAAAATAGTGATGAAATGCTAAACCTGCCCTATGGTGCTACTAGTGTTGTTTGTTGAAGCAATCATTGTCCCTGTGATAATAGTATCTTTTGCCATCTTAGAACATTTTTCGGGATGTTTGCTTTAATTTTTTTTAATAAAGATTAGTAAGATGATTACAATAATAGAGGAGAGTTCCACTCTCACAAGACAACAACATTGAGGAGTTCCGCCCTCTGTCAAAGTGTCAATATTTTGAGTTACAAACATCCAAAAGAGTTCTGTGATCTGCTTTTCATAATAGATTTGGCTAATAAACCGTGTACGTGGGATTTGCAGTGCTTTTGGAAGCGAAAACTGCTTATTGATGCATATTAGAAACTAATCTTGGTTCACGAATGTTGTTTTGAAGAACTTCTTCAACTGCATGATTGAAGTAGTTGGAGACTTTCGATCTTCCCTCAAATGTTAAATGAGGGTAGTTGCGAATAGTACAGTTGATGAATGATTAGAAATTGTTTTTTGAGTCTTTCTGGCGCCTCCCTTTGGACTACAAAAGCATTAGACCAAATTGCTGGATGGATGATTGGCTTTTTAACATATTAATCTAATACTACAAAATTGGTTCTAGTCTGTGTTCTGCTTCTCTGAAATTTCCTGCTTGGCCCTCTGGTCCACTTTCCAACGAAGGATATGGTTCGCATTATGCAACTTTTCCACCATGACATTGACAATTAGGCATAGCAAATAGTTCACGTGGGTTTGGGGTAGATTGGTTTAATTGTGAATCTAGTCAAAATGGGTTGTTGAAATATTAGGTCAGTTCTTTTTGAGTGTGGATCATACTGTCCGTTGTCGGTTTGAACAATAAACTAGTCAAAACATGAAATCAGTATTGGCTAAAATGAATCTCAAATTAGGTCGGCTTGGATGGTGTCCCAAAGTAGGTTGGGTTATTCTTGGTGAAGTTTCAGGTGGATTGGACCTGTGTAAGGTCCTGTAATATTTAGTCTGTTCTTCGATTCTTGATGCTTTATCTTCAGCAAGCGTGTAAATGATCTCACCAGAGTGGATTAGGATGGTTGGAAACTTCTAATGTTGATTCATTTTGTTATTGCAGATAGCTAGGAAAGTCAGAGATTACAGTCACAAGTGAAGGAAGAGGAAATGGTATAGGTTTTGATTTACAATTAAAAGCTTCTGATCCTCTCAGGAGGAGGATTAATGTCAGTCTCCGGCGTCCCGGGCAGTGCAAAGACCTTCCTCTCTGCTTGTGTGATGTTAAAGATAAATGTATGGCTTATGGCTTCCAAAAGGGGATATGTACAGAGAAAACAAACCTTCCTGTTTTACACAACAGGGATATTAATACTGTAGAGCAACAATCACAATAAGTGAACCCCAGTTTTCTCTGTTTTGGTTGCCCTCGATAAGAATATAAGCGTTGCAGCCAATGTGCTGAAAGTAGTCTAATTTTGCGTTGCACTAGTGTTTTGCAATCCCATTTTACAACATCAACCGGTATAAATCCTGCTTTCACCAGTATAAGTCTTGCTTTCAAGGGGCCTTTTGCAGCCTTATTATAGGATTTCTGATTAGTTTAACTCATTCTAGATCAAGATTTCCCAATTTCTCCCCCCTTCAGTCCAATTTTCAAGTGATTAGTCCATACGTACAAATCAAGAGTAATAATCCAGCCATCAGCTATATCCAAATTATACAGATTCTTCACTAAATTAGGCAGACCATCCTGCATCAAAGGTATCTGCGAAGTATAGTTTTTGAATCAATACTTGTTAGTTGTTACATTCTGGCTCCAGCGCAGATTGCTATAGACTACTAGAGACGCGCTCATTTCAGCTGAAATGGTGATATTCAACTACTCGGTTCGATATGAAATTTAATGTTCTCATCAACTATCGCTGCCCTTGTTCTCATCAATCATCACTGCCCTGTCAAGGGGGAAGGGGGAGGAATAAGGAGACACAACCAAGTTTACACAAATATCATGTACAACGGATCAGTTTGCACTAAAATTTACAGTGATAAAGGATTCTGACACCGAAGGATCGAAATACTACCCCGTTCTCTGCTCAAGACATGAACCACCTATACAAGCCAATACAAGTTTACTAGGGATGCAAAACGATGCTCCAACATGCCAAGATTACAGCTCTCGTTTGGAAAATTTTTGGCAAGCAAGGAGCTTAAAAGGCTCCCAAAGCTAACTTGCACAAAGCAGGCATTAGAGACCGACGCAGAGAAACTGTACCTGCTCAAACTCTGAATAATAAGCCAGGTCAATAAACCCCATAACCTTTACCCCCTTTTTTTTTTTTTTTTTTTTTTGGGGGGGGGGGGGGTTGGAGAGGAGGGGAAAGGAACAAAGCATCATGTGCCATTTTTTGCTCTTAGCATAGCCATTGTAGGGCTGAGTGCGCTGCCTCTTAAGGTCCTTTGAGTCCATGATCTGTTTGAGGAACTCACTTTCTTCTTGTTCCAGCTATCCTCCTGTGTAAGCTGTGCTTTCTTTGCTGACAAGGCCTCGCTTATCTCTTCCCACACGTCCTTTTTCACATTACCTGTAAATTGATATGCAGTTGATATATTACCCTTCCAACTCATGAACCTCACAGTCTATCTGTTTTCCAGCAGGAAAACTGTGTCCAATTGTGTAGTATGGGGATGGCCATTTGGGGGGGGGGGGGGGGGGGGGGGGGGGGGGGGGGGGGGGGGGGGGGGGGGGGGGGGAGCAACCAGGCCGCATCCTAATTCATACCCTTACAGGTTCAGTAACTTAGGGCCTAATTAAGAATCAAATAATGTATTTGAAAGCTCAGCATACCAGGAGTTTGTGTATGCAGTTCACCATTGCAGACATCTGCTGGAACATTCTTACTTCCACCTTGTGTTTCATTGACCCTCTTATTTGTTCCTGAAGGGGCTGGAGTAGCATTAGCTGCTGGGGCTCCAGTGCCTTCTGATTGATTCAGATCACCACGCTTCACAATACGTACATCAACAAGAGATGGGAAATCTATCTGAAAAGAGCATAGTATCCAATGTTTTATTAAAAATACTATCTGATTATGAGATAAAGATCTCAACTAGAATGAAATGGATTCCCAGAAGCCGGAGCTCAACGTTAAGACCCCCACAGTTCAGGAACATCAGAAACTGCACCAATGCTGACACTTGGAAAACAAGAGATACCAACACCTTGCCCTTGAGTTTAATTAAAAAAAAAAATAAACAAAACAGATCAGATTCTAGAATGCCTAAAGTGCAAATGGACAAGTAAAAGAGGCTTTGAAATGAGATTTGAGAAATCACTATGGCTACAACAAAATGCTAAAAGGGACAATGAACTTGACCTTCAAATTTATTCACAGATAAGATGACTTGCATTCATATTGAAAGCGATAGTCGACTTCATCTGTATAATGCTCCAGATATACTTATATCCAAAGCTTTGTGCAACTAAGAGACACAGATGTCACTTTCTAAGCAAACCATATCCAGCTTGTTTCTAATTTCTAGTACTCCTGTCCCACTAAGATGGTTTTGTCACACTGTGATTGTCTTAGTTAATTATTAACAGAAAATTGTCTATTACAGGGACAGCACTAACCTCAAAATCAGCTTATATGGCAACAAACAGATCTGAGTTGAATAGGACTTGATATCATCAACATGGGAAAACTTCTTTTTTTTTTTTTTTTTTTTTTTTTTTTTTTTTTTTTTTGGGGAGGGCGGTGTGCTCTCAGAATCAGTTTATTCTGCTTCCAGAGATAAGGCTGCCCCTGTCTAGACATCCCCATACCCTACTATAAGCCAGGATTTTCATTTCTGATTGTTGAGTATGTTGGGTTAATCAGGTTATTCTGTGAATTAATGGCAGGGCTTATCCTTTGACTATGTTAAGGCATTAGCCTTTCTGCTAATTGTCATTCGGCGCCTCAGCAACAACAGCCAGTCTGAAAATTTACAAGCCTGCAACCCTTTGTGGCTCTTAAACATGTAAGGCAGCCAGCCAGATAGGTGCAACAATGAGTACAAGAGGCCCTTTGCTTACAGTTTACTATTTGATGTCTTCGAATTTTAACCCCTTGCACCACAGATACAACCCCATGCACCATTGAGAACAAGAAAATGCAAAGGGAGACCAAAGGATTGGCCCTGTTTGTATGGCTGTCCATCTTTTGCATAACCACCCCTTGTGAATATGGTTATAATATTATTATCTGTACTTACTTCAATAAAGATATGAAAGGCAAATCTTGTCTACTTGCAAATCTTCATACCTACTCTTCTAACAATTGTACCTATGATAATCCAATAAGAGGGCTGCATCTCTTGTCAGCCATAAGACGGATGCAAATGGCAAACCTTGATTCTTCCAATTCAAACACAGACAAATTATAGCGGACGCTGTCTAGTAAGATTGTCAGTCTATTGCCAACTTTGCCCCACAGGCCGGTCACTGCCGACAATTGGGGTTAGGGAGTTTGGCTGTGAATTTGTGACACTTCGGAACATATATATATAACTCAAATATTGAAAGACATCGCTCTAGCACTATGTGATGCAGGACAAGGATAAAGGAGTATTAAGAAGATATAGATATATCTTAATATTGGCATATGTGGAGTATTTTTATAATTTATTATATTTGTGGGTTATCTTTTAGTATTTTTATAATTTATCCTAAAAGATAACCCACAAATATAATAAATTATAAAAATACTCCACATATGCCAATATTAAGATATATCTATATCTTCTTAATACTCCTTTATCCTTGTCCTGCATCAATAGGGCTGCTTGGCATGACCATGCTTCTACATGGTCCAGGCAGGCCTAAGGAAAGTCAGAGCTTGGATATGAATGGCATACCTCTAAGGAGCCATCTTCATTATACACGGAAGATTCAGGAGGTAATCCAGAAGCACCATCATGACCATCCTCCTTCCTTTCAATACCAAGTGGATATTCTGGGTCTGGAACCAACATAATCCTATTGGATTCCGGTTCAAACCATGAAATTTTCCCTATCTACAAAGGGGTGCATTCAACAACGCATATTAACTCAAAACTGGATGTAAAGTGTCATAGATATGTGGGAGGGAATTATTAAAAAAAGCAATGATCATACTCGGAAAGAAGATAGCTGTGGGCACCATGATGATGAGGATAATTCCAATAAACGGTATGCCACAATGTCACCAGCCTGTCATGCACGACCCATAAACCCCATGAAGCAGTATGAAGCAAGTGAATATTGCCTAGTCAGTTATAGTCAACATCAAGCATCAGCCTTCTAAGTTTTTTCACAACTGCTCTGAAACCCACAAAGACATTCATAATTATCCAACATTTCCTGTTCAATTTCGGGATATGTTTATGCACATACATATAGCCTCATGTTAAGGATGCCGAGAAAGAACACAAAAGATGATCTGTCTAACTATTATGAAACTTTGACTCTGGCACCTCAACACTTAAAATGGAACTGAAATAATGAAAGAACCAAGTTCAAAAGTTGCAAAATTAGCATCAAAGCATATATAATGTGTTATATTCTATTGAAAAATAGAAAAAACAATGCAATCAACTAGAACATCCCAGCTCCCAGGGAAAAGCTGCAACAGCGGACTGCTTGGTCGTCAAAGACTAGAGAAAAGGATGTGCATAAAGCAAAGAAACACAATGACTACACATAAGAACCAAACCTTTGGCAAGTCAATTAGAGGCACCAGCTTCTCAAAGTCCACACCAGGCAACTGTCTTCTGGTAGCCCATGAGCCAGAAGAATGCACTTTATAAGCTCTTGATTCCTTCCACGAGAAAGCTGGCTGCTTTTCCGTTCCCCATTTCTGACCTTTCCTTTTAGTTGTGATTCCATTCCATTGAGATGTTTCCTGAAGTATGGCTCCGTGAGATACAAGAGTAATCTTGTTGAGGACATTGTCATGGATGATATGTTACACATCATACCAAAGATATGATGACAAGCATAACTCAGAAGGAAGCACTTTCCCTTCCGTAAAGCTGTTGACAAATCATAGGAAAAATGTGCTTGAGTTTAGGAACCCCTCCCCCCTCCCCCTTCTTTCTCCCTGGCCCCTTTTAGAGTTCTCCTTATACTTCAAAGCGGAACAATCCAACTCATACATTACTTAAAGTTGGAAAAAAGAGATTCAATGGTATACTCTGGAGAAGTTAAATAATCAATATAGAGGCAGTACCCGGCATTTCAACAGTAATGTAACATAGTAAACTGTAGTTATGACAATACTAGAAACATTGGTTCATCCATCAATCATCAAATTGGCTCCAACTCTTCATAACTTAGCATCTATGATTGTTGTCATAACAAGTGGAAACTCTAAAAGAACACAAAACCCTACCCCTAGACACCCTAGTCAGTCACGACTAGCTAGGCTTACTTCCGAAACGCCCACAATTGAAGCAATTGTAAAAAGCAGGTAATAGCAAATGAGAAGTGCCAAAATAGCACTACTTGCACCTCCATCCATCCTTTTCATTCCTAAATGGAGTTTTTTTTTGGGGGGGCATTTTGGGGGGGGGGGGGGTAGGCATTATCGCAAATAATAATAATGACTTAAATTATGACTTAAACAATTTCTAGTTTACCCCTATTTGAATGGATTGAAAACAGTGCAAGTATTTTAGCATTAACTATAGAGGGGCATTGCAAAAAAACATATTCAACAATTAATTGTAGGTTGTAGCAGTAACTATGCTGAGTAGTGTGATTTTTCTCTTCAGGAAGATAATGATTTGACAGTGGGAGTAATGAATTTATTGATTAAACAGAGCTGAGTAGTTGTAATAACATTAGTTGTAGCAGCAAAAGCACTACACCAGTAAGAAGTATGAAAAATGAAATAGAAATGATAGCATTGACAAAAAGGAGAGTAGCAAAAAAATAAAGAAAAACATGAAGTGCACTTATTATGCTTTTTAAGCCGATGTCAGCAGGTTTTTCTTTTCATGGTAAGAGTGTAATGAAGCGAGAGGAGACCCAAGTACAAAATGCTATTCATAATGACCCCTAAACCCATGAAAGAGTGACACAAAGCAAGAACGCATAAGATAAGAAAAGTCAAGCGAGATGAGAAAAGTCAAGCAAGTCTGGGGAACATGAAATTAAATAGTTGCATACCACACCTTTCTTACTTTATTCTTTTGAACACTTGAACCATTTTTGCCTGATGAGTGGCCTTTCCAAACACCTTTTTCGGTTGAATGAACATACCAACCACTTTTGTTCAATTTGTCACCTTCCTCAACACTTTTTTGGGTTGAGGAACCATTCAAAACATTTGCTTCTTGAATGTGCAGAGCACCATTCACTGCAACCAAAGTATACATTTGCAAGCCTTTTTTATTTTCCTTTGAAAGCAAGTAAGCCAAAAATTACGGGTGCTACAGGAGTGGTAAGAATCACCTGAAACCAGACACTTACCAGAGGAAAACATGAGTTGCGGAAGTTATATATATTACAGAATAAGAATAACACCCCCCTCCCCCAAAACAAAAAAAGAAAAAGAAGAAGAAATATGGAGAACAAAAACGTAATGGTATCATTCCCCAGGGTATAGTCCAACTGAGAAGGGTTGCTTAAAATCCAGGCTTCCAGGTAAACCAAAACGAACAACTAATTAGGCAAATCTCATGCATAATAAACACATTTTCACTTGCTATGTGTGTGTCACTGAAACTACCCCTGCACCTCCTCAGAACAACAAATACAAGTGTCCAATCATTAAGATATTGGCTATTACCTTAACATTCTCATCATTTCGAATATAATATCATCCATGACAAGGCTACATGTGTGATTCTACTACAATGCGGAGATAAAGCAGTTTGCTCAAGACTTTCTAGGTCCCAAAAATTAAATACAAAATTTTCAGATATTCATTTAAGTTATCATATCTTCCATGTCTCAAAATTTATCCAAGACTCAAAGCAAATGATGAATGTTAGCAATCAATTATATGACATTAATAGCCAAGCAGCACACGTATCAGGCGTAAGTTCCACACTTTCTTAACTCACTTTTGTAGCAAACATACTAGGTGATCTTGTTTCTGTATAGGAATTAATCGCATTACATAACAACATAATACTTTTTGGGTTCATGCATTCACAAATCCCGCGAAATGGTCTACTGGAAACGGTCTCCTTACATGTAGTCATGTGCGTAGGAATAAGGCTGCCGACATCTGGATCTCCCCAGACCCCGCAAAAGCGGGACCCACACTGGAAGTTGTTGCTGTTGTTGTTATGCATTCACAGATAAAATGACTAGAATGCAAAGATGAAGCAAAAGTACCTTTTCCAGAAGATGTAAAGCGTATGTGTCCAGGTCTAATCACTACAGGGACAAGGTCACCCTCTGCATCACTATCCTCATCAGCTTGTTGGTGCCCCGTAATGCTTATACTCACAGCTTTTTTTGAACTTGGATCTACATTGAGATCTTTCACATGCAGTTGCTTCTCACACTGCCACCGGGATGGAAACATATCCTTAGTAATATATCACAGAAACAAGACTATCCACAAGATGCAAATATTTTTCATAGATGCAAATTCACCTCCTGTCACAGGTGGATCAACCAAAGCAGTTATACCTTGTCTATTTTATCTTTATGTTCCCTTTTCCATTTCCTCTGTAAACTTTTGCGCCTAGTGCTTCTGCTAACCTGGAAATAGAAAAGAGAAAAAACTAGCTAATTACTACCATGAACACTTATGCTCAAAAACTTAAAATTCTTCAATTGGCAAGCTCCATTTAAAAAAAAAAAGGGAGAGAGGCAGAGAGAGAGAGAGAGAGAGAGAGAGAAAGAGAGAGAGACAACGAGACACATAGAAAGAGGGGATACTTATGATATGATAAGGATCAAAACAGAGGGGGTGAAAAAAGAAAAGAAAAAAAGGTCAGCAACATCTGATAGACACCCTGTATGAGCCAAGTCCTTCCAAATTAGATCGAGAAATATACCCCAAAAAAACCGAAGAACCATGACATTATTCCATAATTGGTTTCCGAGATATCCCAGATTTTTTTCCCACTAAATTAAACTATTGAATTTAGAGTAGTCTTGTCATAAACATCAGAATACGGCAAGAGACAATCCAGACAATGCAATAACTAGCAAATAATACCCATGCATGAACAAAGTTACCTGCATATTAATTTCCAGTACGAGAGGAATTTGAAGCCGTAAGAGCCACATCATTTTTTTTAAAAAAAAAAAAAAGAGAAACTTGAAACCCCGGTAGAACCACAAAACTTCATAACACTGGGGTACTACCGTAATAGTCATGAAAGTCAGAGCCTCAAACCCCTTGCTACAGTTAATATTCAAGCAATATAGAATCATAACAAGATAATGTCCTGCATTAGATCATAACAAGATAATGTCCTGCATGACTATCATATTATCCACCTTTTTTGCTCCATCAGGTGCCCAACATGCAGCTCTAGGCCTTTCCCTATTTGCATCAGGTTCAATGCACCTACAACACCATATGAACAGGCATACAAACCAAAATGCTGATTACAAATCAACAAAAACATCGCATCTTACAAGGTAACAAAAGCAATATCAATCAAGGCATTGAATTCCAAATTTTAGAATAGCAAGAGCCAAGGTAAAGTTATCAGGTTGCCACTCTACAAAGGGTACTTCATGAGTTGATTCTGACTATAACTAACCTCCCCCATGACCTCACACCACCCTGGGCCCATAAACCAACCAAAAAAAAAAAAGAAAAAGAAAGAAAACGGGGGCTGAAAAAACCAAAAAAGTTTCAAGGTTTTCAACGGGGTACATACATCTGGAGAAGCATGAAGACAAATAGCCCAACACCCAAAACTCTGTAGACAACAGAAGATGATTCATACAATGCTCAATTGACACCGTCGGACAATACGCCCCGATAACTATAAGCAATACCTAAGACCCTTAAATTAAATGAACACACATGATAATATAATATCCTTTCAAATAGGCAATGCCAGAAGGAAAAATAATGTTAGGGTCCATATCTCGGTTTGTTCAAATACATAATGTTCTCAACCGCTGACACTAATACCAGATTCCACAGAAGAGTCCGCATGGATAACTGCAATGCTATTAATCACAAGCCCTTCACGTACGACTCCAATTTGACATCATTATAAAAAGGCAGGGTAGAAATTTCTTCTTTTTTTTGGGGGGGGGGGGGAGGTCACATGAAGGAGAACAAGTGAAGATTGCACAAAAAGCTAACCACCAAAACAAGTGCAAGCTGATCCCAAAACCTACTCGTTGGAATTAGAAGTTGGCTCTAGATTCTTAGTGCAGTTCACAGGGACTTTGGGTTCACACGCAGGATCTTGTTTACTTCCATTCTCAAGTTTTCTTTTCTCCTTAGGCGTTCTGATAGGTTCACAATGGTCATGCTTCTTATGAACAGTTCCAGGTGTTCTCTGACACTGTCTCTTCGTCCTACGAAGCAAGGCGTTGAGAGTATCACAACTCAAGAAACAATGCAATACATCAATACAGAAAGCGAGTGTATCACAAACCAAGAAACAATGCAATACAGTATATTATATAACATGGTTAAGAAAGCAGATAAACAGCAACAGCATGTGAGCTGGAACTTAGAAACAGGTACCAAGTAGCAGCATGACAGAATGCTGGATGATAAAGTTCATTTCCTATGGACACACTATTAAACGCCATCAATTGACCACCTCAAATATGCAAGCAACACCAATAATACTTTATCACATTCAGAAACAACTTTGCTTGTTTACTAATTCCTGAAAGTCTCTTGGACACAATCTCTTGGTTTCCCTGCAAGGGACCAACAGTTAAGGTCCAACTGCCACGAGCCCACGACCTCCAGTCCAACACAAACAAAGTTGTTAATATTGACGCTACTGATGCTGACCAATCCCTTGAAAGGAAATATATTATCCACAAAAAATAGTTCCATCAAATTCAGCATCAATCTGGAAAAACTTTCTGAACAGTAAAGCAAATTTCACAAATGCAAAGGTCTTTGGCATGATGTTATGCAGGAGAACAAACAAATGTTCACAAGGTACCACCTTGTCTACTACAAATCTCAATAGCATTAGTACAAAGATATCAGAATACTAAGGTGCATACAAGATCATAAATAGACGTACATGTCACAGTTTGAGTATCAGTACTAATATGAAATCAGTAACAAAGTTCTCTCAAATGCAAACCGATTACATGCTTGACAACTCACAACAAACTTGGCATTTTTGGATGTTTTAACTCAACAGTGATATCATTCCAAACCCAAACTCCATTTACAAGTATATTGCCTTTTTTTATTCGATAGGGAACGTTTATCACCATGTTTACCAGCAATTGGATTCTTTTTTTTGGGGTGAGGGGGTTGAGCTGCAGAGGTTTACACACGAAACTAGAATGACTATGCGGAGCCTTTCATGAAGATTTAAACAGAAAGGCATGAAACACAAGAGACATGACTACAGTAAATGAGTAAACCCCAGAAAAAAGGGCATCAGCTAGACAGCATCGATTGCAGATACAAGGGCTAACCCACCTCTATTTCCAATAGTTATCCCAGGGTAAAAAAGATGGTGCAGGCGGCTAAACAACAAATATCATAAAAACACCACAAGAGTTAGCGAAACATACTTTGGGTTGTCATTCCTGTTGGGTGCTTTTCTCTTTCTGGCAGCTAGAGCTCCACTACATGGATTGTGCACGGGCAATATGGTTTGCCCTGCATCACCTTCATCCACATCAGTTTCACTTTCGCAGCATCCATTCTCTTTATCATACTCCTCGTTCACTAGAAGTTCCATTCCACAAGGCAACGGTTCCTTGTCTACAATTACATCATCAATATAAGTTTTTGCTCCTTCAATTGCCTTATGGAGAACACGAGATCCGGTTTCCTTTTTCTTCACACTGATACAAGAGAAAGCATTTTCAGGTGATTAAGCAGCTATGAAAGCCTAGAGAACAAGAAAAGATGCCTTCAATCTTTATTCCTATACTTAACGACATCTAGAAGATTGAAGATGCAAAAGATAAAAATATGCAGCTGACCGTATTAGATCTCCATCCTTCAAAATGGCAGTTGACTCAAAAGGTGGAAGAATAAAACCATCCATCTACACAGAGCCGGCAATAATCAGGCAATGTCGAAAGCACCTCATAACACATATACAGATGCAGGCATGTATAATGGGAAAATAATATCAGAAGTCAATTAATAGTAAGAAAAGGCATCAATCCCACAAAAAATATGTTTCCAAAATCGCCAAAGTGCTACATACAAACAATAACCACAGGTGTGATAGTAAAAGCTTCAAATACTCTAAGACATTCATTCTCTCAATAGAGTCAATGCTTATAATTCATTCAATCTAAACTATAATTCCATATGAATAGGAGAATTACTTGTCATTACTATTGTGATAAGGCACCAAAATATGAAAGTCAAGTATTAGAGAATACACCTTACATAGAGATCCTCCCCCTTCTGTATGTAGCGAAATAGATTAAAATGCGGCACCACTCATTTTGAATCAAGCAGCAGTCTAATTCCATCCATAAACATCAGAGATTCAGAATAAGCCAAAATTTCAGAACATCCTTGGACCGTTTCTATACATGATTATAAGCTTTAATGGCAGGAATTCTCACAGCTTGGACATCTGCATAATTAACAATCGTGTTCTTATCCTTAACTAGCTATGATTTACTGTTTATACATACCTCCTCCCATGATAATCAATAAAACGCATAATTCCATTACTATATGCTACATTCATTGATAATGCACAACTTTCAGTAAAGATCATCAAAGTAAATTTTCAACTCCCCCCCCCCCTTTTCAACTAGGATTTCCACTAATCCAAACCCTCACACCAAACGGGCCAGCACATAAGCATACAAGTTGAAGCCAGCTCATAGCAGGAGCAAGAATAACAACCGCAAGCTTCGATTAGAACACAAAAATTCAGCAATGCAAGAAGAGAAGGGGGAAATTGGGGGCAGGCAAGAGAGTAAACACAGCGAGAGATTACAGAGAAAATGATTCCATTAGGGCAGGCGTCGTAGAGGTCGAAATGGTGAAGGAGATAGGAGACGACATCGGAGATGGTTTGATGGTGGGGTTTAAGGAGAAGCCATGAACGCTTGAGGCCGTCCTTCTTCTGAGACTTGCTCAGAATTCTGCCATCATCGAACATCAGCCGCAGCCTCAGCGTCGCCGCCACCATCGGCACCGCGGAGTGGTGGAGAGAGAGAGAGAGAGAGAGAGAGAGAGAGAGAGAGAGGTGGCAGTGACTAGTGACTAGTGACTACTGAGAGAGCATCAAGGATGTCATGAATGGAGTCTTTTTCTTTTTTCAGAATCAGACCCCCTCGTGTTTCCAACTGTCGCTTCTTTTACCTGTGTGATGAACCCCAGGCATCATAATTTATTTATGACGGATTTTTTTTTTTAACATATTTATGAGGAATTATTCGGTGATCAATAATAAATAAATACAAAGACTGCATTAGGCGTCACAGCACACAGCTGCTAGTCAGGTTTCAATGAAGAACTTTGTAACAACCTTACACCGGCTAATGTTATGGGCAAGGGGCTTTTAAAAAAGAAAATCTCGAAGTCATTTGTGCATCGAAAATAGCAAAGGAGTATAGTCCGAATATCCTAACTTATATTAAAGATATCACATCTAATTTGAAAAATTATTCATCTAAAATATGATTGATGAAACCGACTTATTCACTTCTAAACTAAACGTTATAGGAGTTTTGCGCAAATGAATTGAGCAAATCGATAGAATTACATAACGTTAAGTATCATTTCTCATTCTATATTAATTTTAAGTTCGTAATCCATAATTCGTAGAAATGAAACCGATATAAAGAGAAATAATTGTTATTTACATTAGTTGTAAATTTGTCTTACTTACACTACACTACACTACACTACAGAAGTTGTGAAAATATACTTAATCCATTATTATCTTTGTCCGACCCACAAAGGATGTCGTGTTACTTTGGCCCTGTTCATCAAAATTAGTCGTTCGGCCCTGTTCGTCAAAATTAGTCGTTCGGGTAATATATAGTGAGGTAGCAGTCTAGCAGATAACTATTCCAATCTAACTGTTACCAGATAACTATTTAGAAGAGTGGTCAAAACGAATGTGTACGTTAAATTTAGCAATTGGGTTGACTGATTTTTGTAAATTGACGAGGGGTACATACAATTCTCAAAGGACATTTTTGGCCAAAAAACATAAAACATTTTTTTAAATACCAAAAACTAATATTATCAACTTTTTAAAAATACTGCTTGAAACTCTAGCACAAACACTAAAAATCAACTGATTAATGAGTTAACTTGGTCAAAATACTAAACGCTACTCAAAATACTATTGCAAAACACAACCTTCATAACCAATAATGCCGGTAGCAGTTGCCAAAATCAGCTAATGAGAGTAATAGTCTGTCACATTCCAAAATTGTTGATTGTATTCAACAGTTCGTAGCTTTCACCAAATCTCACATGGGTTGATTTAACAGTGTCTACTTATATGTAAAGATGCTATAATCAGCCCCTATCATATTAAAAATTTCATTGTTGTAAAATAACGTGCTTGTAAGGTCATTTGTGAACCCCCGCCGCCCCCCACCCCCCCAAAAAAGGATCCGTTATTATCAAACTCATGATTTGCATGTTGGAAGAGCCATCAACTATATATGGGCTGTCTTCAGAGCGACTTCAATCAAACCGCCTCTCACAATTGAGCCTTCGCCCAAGTTACAAATTTACAACAGCAAGAACAGTGTATCCAGTATACATAAGCACCATATACTTGCTTTATGCCCATTCTGCCTTCTCATTATCGCAAATAGATACATAGCATCAGAAGTTTTGCGGATAAAAAGATCGTTCTAGAGCAATATTAACATTGAGAGATCTCTAAGGACGACGAAAATTCTGTGTTCTTGGTTCAATTTCACAACTTGTAAGAACCTACAATGTTCGTGTAGCTAGTTTGGTGACAGAAGAAGAGGACACCGAAAAGCAACACACAAAGTCTGAATGCACCCACCGCTACCGCATACAGACGGCTTCTGCTTCTATAGACCCCTGCAGCAATCAGGCGAAATAATGTGAGCTAACATTTTCACTTATCAACCATCATTAAACTTATTAGAGTGAAGATGCATTTCTGCAGCCACCGATGCAAACGTGTGTGCTGTAAAGCTCGGAACCAAGGAGGAGTAGGTTTAGTATGCTAAAAACCAATATAGCAATTGACAGCCAATCTGCTGAAAGCCTTGCCAAATATATGAGAGAAGATTCCAGTATCTTGTTGATCCATAGGAAATGTACTACAAATCTAATTCTTGAATTCTAACGGTTCTCTACCAAATTGAAGTGTTAGCTGACACTCACTCATGATGTCTCTAATAGGGAAGAAGAATATACAGAATAGAGGCAATATCAATGTTTAGAACATCAGAATCTCTGTTGAAGCCAAGGAACTAGTTTTGTCATGGAAGTTTACGAAGGAAAAGGGATCAGAAGATTAGACGGATTGTACAGAGAATTTGAATGAAACTCTTCATTACATCCACTACATAGAATTGTATGCCTGTTCTCCTACAGTAGTACAGTGAGACAGGATCCACGTCCAGAGATAAGCCCCAGTCCATACCTATTTGCTACTCCTGCTGAAATAAAAACCCTCCTACCATGTCTTTTGTGCACTCTCTTTAGAGTTTAGACATAAAAAGCCCTAGTACCTGTACAGAAATCACACCGAAGAGGTCTTCGAAGACGTAAAAGAAAGAGGCAGTTGCTCAGTGGAAACACCTATGTCAGTTACTCGTATCAGACCACCATTTACGTAAGTAAGAAACTAAGAACTAAGAAGCATAACGTATGTATCTTAACACGTGTACCATTGGTACTTGAGTGACCCATGGTCCATTGTTTTCTCTCTGTAAACTTAGCGATGGCCTAGTCCACAAAGAAAGGCTAGGTAGGATAGCATTGATATGCAGTTAATAAACTGTCAGAACTATCATAACATGACCTCCATACAAAATAGATTAATGGTACCCCAAAGAATAACATAATTCTAAAACAGCAATTCAGGCCATGCACCCGGGCTCACACGCGCTCATGGTGATAATGAAAAGAAGATACAGAGAAGAAAGTTGTGAAGACAAAAGGAATAAACATTAACTTATGACTTCAACTGGAGAATAAGGATAAGCTCAAAACACATATGGCCCTGTTTGACAAACAGCTTTTTGAAGAGCTTTTTGGCCAAAAAGAGCTTTTTTGACCAAAATTAGCTTTTTGACCAAGTAAAAAAGCTAATTTGGGTGTTTGGTGAAAGAGTTTTGAAAAGAGCTTTTTGGGTTCAAAAAGCTAATTTGAAAAAGCCAATTCCATGAGCTTTTTGGAAGAGCTTTTTGAAGAATTAGCTTTTTGTCTCACAACTTTATCAGAAACAACTAATTTTACCAAGCAGTTTTTCAACAAACAGTTAACTCAAACAGCTAACAGCTAATACAAACAGCTAAGAGCATTCCCAGTGGGAGTTTTGGATTTTGGAACTCTGCCCTACCACGTCAGTAAAAGTTCCACAATTTTGGAACTTGCATTCCATCACTTCTCCAACCTATGGAACTCAATTTTAATCATTCAATAAAAATATTTGTCATAAACCCACCTTATAACACACAACCTATTTTTTAAATCATTTAAAAATTATATACTTACTTCCAAAAAAAAAGAAAAAGCAAAAAAAAAATTTTAAAAAGCTAAACAGTGACTCGAGGGGAGACACGCACAGGCGTGCTTCCCCGCGTGTCACACGCGTTTCAGCCTGGTTGGGAAGGCAAAATGTGACATGCCACAGACACGCGGGCCCCACACTTGCCCGGCGTGTCTGTGGCTACTAATGCTCTAACAGCTGTTTGTCAAACAAGGCCATATATCTTGTTTGCCATGTGCTAAAGTTGGACCCACAATGGGTTGCAAACACCAGCAATGCTCTAAATTCTACACAATGCACTACAACACCCCCCCCCCCAGGTACTTGTTTGCAATGCACATTATAACTGCAAAAATTGCCATGCCCAGCACTTGAGCACGCATGCATACTGGACGACATTGCGCCTCAATCTAGGCAATCCAGCATGTGTCTTCCCATCAAAAAACCATTTCTCTTTCTTTCATAGTTGTGGGCCGATTTGACGGTAAACAACTCCCTGAATTTACATCTTCTTTTTTTTTGGGCGGGGAGGGGGATGGTTCTGTGATAGCATTTGGGGTCAAACAATTTGAAACTCAAATTTAATCCAATCCACCAAAGATGCTAGCACATATCCAATGGTAAGGACCAATTTAATCCCAAATTTTGCCACAAAGACAAATTCAGTAACCACGACAAAAAGAGAACTAGAACTAACTAAGACTGGATTCAACTATCAACTTTTGAAAAGTATCCTAGATAAAGAGTGGTTCCAAAAAAATCAGTAATGATAATCATGAGGGCAGCACAACCCTCCTAATTGGCCTAAAACAGTTATGGAAAATGAGATGGGGGGAGCTAGATAAGGAGACACACGTCCTCTATTCCAATTAAAAGGCATTCAAAGAGTACTCAGTGTCGCCTTTGCTCCCATCCCTTTCTCATGATCGATTGTTTATTGGGGCATTGAGAATCTACTCATCCTAATTATCCTTTAATCACATGTTGGAAACAATTCTGCACTTGTGTTACAAAAGGCGGGGCCAAACCAAGTCCTCAACTTAGTGATGACTGATGATTGATGATCCCAACTCTAGATTATTTACTGCCCGTTTTCCCATTATGTGCAGATAATGTACAATGCTGCAAATCAAAAAGATTTCTTGTTCACGTTCCTAATCTTCCAACATACGCATGATGCACTCTCACAGCATAATAAGCAACAGTAGGCATTCAAATTAGTAGTTAGCCCCACCAAATGTTTCACGCATTCTAATTGCTATGCAACACCACAAAAAGATGCAATGATAATTGCAATGATTCATGAATGGCGAACAATACCAACTGTGTTTGATAAAATTTTAAGATTGTATACTACCCAATAACGAAATAACATCAAAATCAACTCCATCCCAAGCTACATATAACAATCAACACAGCCAAAATGTCACAATATACACCCAATTCAACACTGAACGAACCAAATTCAAATAAATTAAGCATAACATACCTAACTTTCTTGATAAGGATGGACTTGAGCTTGCGAGCGAGGTCCTGAGACTTTATCTTACGCTGGAGAGCCTTGCGAGCTAAGATGCGTTTCTCGGAGTTCTTGATATGGTGAGTTTGCTCGGTGTTAATCAGGCGTTCGATGCCGCTCGACCGCATCTTCCTCTGCATGAATGTCAGAGCTTGTTCCAGGTTCCCGGTCATTACCTTCACTCGTATCCCCCGCCATTGTTGCAGGGCGGAGCTCCCCGAGTTCACGGCGGAACTCGGCCGCTTCAGTAAACTCGCCACGTGAGTCACTGCCGAGTTCATTTCTCCCTCAGTGTTGCTGTTTTCGTTTTGGGGGGGGGGGGTTCTTCCGCCGCTGGCGATCGCGAGGATAGACTAGAGAGAGCGTCGATCTCGGTTCAAGGGGAAAAGGAGAGCCCGGCCCAAAACTTGATTAGTTGGTCGAAAATTTCAGCTATTTACAGGGGCTTGATCTGACTTTTTAAAGAGCCCATCTTCGAGTAGGCGCCCTCGACCGTTTTCTTAAAAATTGTATTTTTTCAAGCTTAATATAAGAAGCAAGGCACTTGAAATAAAGCATCAATTAAACAAAAGCAAAAGATAAAAACAAGTCAAGGTGGACTCAATAACATTAACTAATTGAGTGTACTGTACTCATCAATATTAACTAATGTATTTTTTAGAAGAAGATACGGTGTTTTCTTAATTAAAAGAGTGGAAGGGGATAAAGAATGGTAATGATGGTAAACAATATTAATTTGTAATGGGTGTTTAATTTTCGGAATATATTGTCTCTCTGTGTATGCGGAGGAATGGGTAACAAGGCAGACTCACTAGCTCCTTATTTTAGGATAGCCCAACGGATTTACAACGTGTTGAATATAAGTTTTGCGGCAAACAATTCAAAAAAATTTGAACCACCTGCCCCACTATTTCTCCATAAAGGAAACATAAGGTTTTCGCCTAAGACTTGAATCTTGGTGGAGAGCATCAAAGACGAGGTGAGAACCAACTAGGATAGTATCACTTTAATATTTGAGAGAGCTCTAACCCTTATAAATCGAGCAATTAAGGGTTAATTTATCAAAATATATTATAAATCAAACCATGTAAAAATTAAACGTGAACATCATCTCTAGTTATATTCATAAAAAAAAAAAAAACATAATTGCACAACTAATGTTAAAAATCTTCAACAACGGGGAGCGTGGGAGATGCAAATGAAATTTGGATCCGAATGATTGCACGTTCAACCCACAGCAACCAGAACGAAGAGACTCAGACAAGGGCACACACAGTGGTAGAGGAAGGGGGTTCTGAGAGAGAGAGAGAGAGTTGAGCTCCCCATTGTAGAAGGTGGCGTCGCAGTGACTTGCCCAGTTCCCACTGGCTTCGAGAGTCCCAACTCCATGGCCGCTGAGCTGAGAGAGCTCCGCCACTCCAGCTCCACCGGAAGCAGAGCCTCTTCCTCCCCTCGCAAGCAGCGAGACGACGACGTTTCCCCCCTCCTTTCCGACTCCGACATCAATGGCTGCCGCCACCAGCGCGACCGACCCTTCTGGGCCCACATCTTCTTCGATGATTCTAGGGCTTCCCCTCACCCTTCCAAGCTCTCCCTTTTCTTGATCATCGCTCTTGTTGTTGCTGGATTTGTCTCCGTTTCTTCCCTCATTAGTCGACTGGTCAGTCTTTCTTCATGATTTATTCCTTTAATTTCTATGATTTGATTGTTTGAAATCCGTTTGGTTTTTGTTTTTGCTTGAGGCTGCTCCTTAAATTCATCGAAAATTTCGTAATCTGGGATGGGGTTGGAATTCAGTGGGAATGTTTGATGTGATAATGCAAGATTTAGCTTTTAATTTGGTGGATTAGAGGACTTTACGTGGGCCTGTTAATTCTTATTATTATTAAGATTTTGAGAGCTTAATCTCATCCTCGATCTTGTTTTCTGGGCTTGTAACCAGTCTGTTATCGTCATTCTGTTCTGAATTTGGGCATTTTGATGATTGGAAAAAGTTCATTTGTTTTTTTTCCGCATAAGTAGGATATAGGTGTTAGGATTTGTTCTTTATTGATGTTTGAGGATTTGATCTGAGCTGGGATGTGAACTTTTGATCTTGATTGTCAGAATGCCCCTTACTTGTGCAAAAAGGATGGTATTACTCTTCATTGTCCTCGGGTTAGTTCGTCTGAGCTCTTAAACCTTACATAGTTTCTCTTCCTGTTGATTTGGTATGTTTTTCATGATCATTGGCTGTGACATGTCTTCGGTATGCAGGTCAAGGAGGAACCTTCACTCTGGGAGAATCCATATTCAGCCACTACATCTTGGAAGCCTTGTGCTGAGCGTCGTAATCATGGATTGTCAGGTTAAAGTTGAAAATATGTATAGAAGTGCTTCCCAACTTGTTGCACTTTGTAAACAATCTGTTGTTTAAAGTTCTATATGCTGCCTCACAATGTTTTGATGCATGAAATGCATACAATACACTTTAGTTCCCAGTAGCGTTGTTGTTGTTGGTGGTGGTCGGATGATGGTCTTGTGCTAATGGTCATCCATCTCTCAAATGGATTTGGGCTATGTCGTTTGTTTCTCCGCACTATGTGCCAGACTTGTGTTCTCCTTACTGTGATTCAGTTCGTCCTCCACTCATAGATCCTTAAATGCCGAAATTGATGTGTGATTTGTGAATGTTGCCTTCTTTTACTAGGGGCGATTAAATTTTTCTCCTATTGGAACCCCCCCCAATCTAATGTTACTCTTGATGCTTGCAGAACTTCCCGGAGAGAATGAAACAAATGGATATATATTTATTCATGCTGAGGGAGGTCTGAATCAGCAAAGAATTGCTGTATGATCCTTGTTCTCCTCTCTGTAATTTCAAAAGGATTGCCTGAAAGCGATGGATCCTGTAAAACTTGACCTCTTGCAGGTTATGTGTTTTAGCTATTGAATGAGTATTAGTTCATCAAAAATAATAAAGCTGATAGTGGATCTTGAATCGTTATGGAAGTACCTGTGTTTGTGCAGCTGCAATGTGAATCCTTCATGCTTTTGGTTTCTTGTATTTTCAAAGTATCTGAATTTGTATTACCTGCGTGCCATGCAACAATTTATGTATTGCGTATTGGTTTTCTAACAGATATGCAATGCTGTGGCGGTGGCCAAATTAATGAATGCCACACTTATTTTGCCAGTGTTGAAGCAGGATCAAATCTGGAAAGACCAAACGTGAGGCCTCTTTTCACTGCTTATTGCCACTGTATTTATTTATTAACTGTTATCTGCTGTGTACACAAGCAAATGCTTTTAGCATGCTATCGCATAGCAAATTTCCCTAGTGATGAAAGTGAACTGCTGATGTACTTACTGCTATCATAGCTACTATATACTCTACTTTTGGCATTCATGTGGCTTAGGCTTTGCGAGAAAATGCGACAATTAACAGCCAAATTAGCTTGGCTGGTTTTATTTTGTAAGGGCAGGCTTATAGAGTGTTGTGTTTTACTGTTTTATTTTGTTCTATTTTATTGTACTTGTCTCACAGAGGAGTCATGCGATTTGCTAAAAGTTCCATATATGAATTGACTATTTTTATTCTGCAGGAAATTTGAAGACATATTTGATGTGGATCATTTCATTGACTATTTGAAGGATGACGTTCGAATTGTTCGTGACATTCCGGAGTGGTTTTCTGATAAATCTGAGTTATTCACAAGCATAAGGTTTGATCTCTTTACTTCAGGTTTCATCCATGTCGTGTTAATAGAATAGTTGAGTACCATGTATTGGAGATTTTCTACTCTTGATGGGCACACTAGATGTCTGCATGAGCCAGAGCAGAACTCTGCTCCTGGCTTGGAGTAGGGCCTTGATTATAGTTGCTTTCCTCTTTTGAATGTTTTTTTTGTTTTTTTCCCCGATCATATGTTTCATTGGCGAATGCCTTTTCCTCTCCTTTTTCTATTTACTGACTCTATAATGTATGATAGACGGACTGTAAAGAATATTCCAAAATATGCTTCCGCCGAGTTCTACATCGACAATGTTCTGCCTCGTATCAAGGAGAAGAAGATAATGGCTTTGAAACCCTTTGTTGACAGACTTGGGTAAGCTGTGGCTTATTTAGATATATTGTCACTCAGAAACACATAGATCTCCCCATATGAGTACTTTGCTTTCTCTTTCTCCAGGTATGATAATGTTCCTCCAGAAATCAACAGGTTAAGGTGTAGGGTGAATTACCATGCTTTGAAATTCCTTCCTGAGATTGAACAGATGGCTGGTCTGTTGGCTTCGAGAATGAGAAACCGCACTGCAAGTTCAAATCCCTACATGTAAGTGAATATGACATCTGAGCTCCTTGAGCTTTGAGTAAATGAATTTCTATCTTCCTGATTGCTCTGTCAATAATATTTGGAGTTCCATTTGAACAGGGCTCTTCATCTTCGATTTGAAAAGGGTATGGTGGGTCTATCGTTCTGTGATTTTGTTGGGACCAGAGAAGAGAAAGCTAAAATGGCAGAGTACAGAAAGAAGGAATGGCCAAGACGTTACAAGGTTCTTTTTAAGTGAAACTGATCCTTCTGTTGATATTGCATGCTCACAAAGCTTGAACTCATGCTATACTTGATCTGTCCTAGATAAGGAAAGGGATGCTCAAGAAACTCATTTTTGTCTCTTTTGTGGTTCTCACTGCAGAATGGTTCCCATTTATGGCAACTGGCTCTACAGAAGCGGAAAGAAGGTCGATGTCCCCTTGAACCTGGGGAAGTGGCTGTAATTCTGCGTGCTATGGGCTATCCTAAAGAGACCCAGATATATGTTGCCTCTGGGCAGGTCTATGGGGGGCAGAATCGGATGGCACCTCTTAGGAACATGTTTCCTAACCTGGTGAGTACCCCCCTGCCCTGGGAATTTTACTTTAGTTGCCCTTCCGCAATAGCAACAACCACCTAGTACGGAGCATATCATTAGTAGGGTCTGCTGAAATCCAGATGTACCTAGTCTTATCTTTGTCAAGGTGCCCATGAAAAAGCTTTTGAAAATAATTTTCCATTATATCGTGGCTTATCCATGGATGTTGTGTATATAGCTCAAATGTTTAACTGCATCTCGTATGAGGCTATCAAAACAGGTAACAAAGGAGGAGTTGGCAACCAAGGAGGAGCTGGATAGCTTCAAAAAGCACGTCACAAGCCTGGCAGCACTTGACTTCTTGGTCTGCCTGAAATCTGATGTATTTGTAATGACTCATGGTGGCAACTTTGCGAAGCTCATCATCGGATACCGTAGATACATGGGCCATAGACTGAAGTCTATAAAGCCCGACAAGGGCCTTATGTCCAAATCTTTCGGAGACCCTTACATGGGTTGGGCCACTTTTGTTGAGGATGTTGTGATGACCCACCAAACAAGGACCGGGTTGCCGGAGGAAACCTTTCCTAACTATGATCTCTGGGAAAACCCTTTAACTCCTTGCATGTGTAGGGCGTGAGTACTGATAATGTATGGAAACTTCAAATTCAGATACTAGCAGTTGAAGTTTTGTGTAGGAGAGTTGTGATAAGATCGTGCTTGTGTTAAATTTAGGCGATGTCACTTGTAAATTAACTGAAATACGAAGCCAATATGCCCTACATTTTTTCTATTTGCGCATTTTTGCGCATCAGATTGTGTTGGTGTTTTGAATTTATTACAGCTAGTTATTTACCTTCTAGTTCATCTGTTTATTTGCCTTCTAGGGTGACTTACCGTCGATACAACATTTTCCGGAAAATGTTTGCTCTACATCAATATATACAAAATAAGGTGATTTACATTAAGACAGACATTTTGAAAGTAATATAAGGTTGTGTATGATTTAACGAGAGTCAAGCTCTAGCCTATCCAAAGTAATGAAAGTCTTTTTTCACCACTCTTGTCTATTCATGCAAGGTCGCATACAATATTAGAGTACATTGTCTAAAACAATTGTAAATTTGTGATTCTTTGGTTTTTTTTTTTTTTTTTTTTGGTATCACGAATAGTCGTGATTTTAGAAAATGAGAAAATAAAATAATAATTAAGACAACTTTGGGTGAATGCCAACCAATCAATTTTACCCGAATATGTAATCATTTGACAATACACGTGGTCTTTTACTGATGCTAATCATATGTATAACGAAATAGTGTCAATATATTGTAAGAGTAAACATATAATTTGCATTATGCATTAAATGATATCCAACAAATTTCAAATAACTTGATGAATATATAATATATGATATAGTAAATATCAGAACATCGAAATCACACTAGAAGTCAAATTCAAAATACTACTTTTTCTTTTGTTATTTAATAAACTATAATACTTTATTATTATTTTTTTGTGGTCAACCCGGTAACCCGCATATTTTCCTCAGAATATCCAGTACTCCTCTGTAAGCTTCCAGTCGGAGCTCCGGATCCAGATTCGGAGCCCTAAATTTTAAAAATCACCAGACGAAAAAGAAGACCAAACCAATCACTGAATAACGTCAACGAAACCCAGATCACAAAATTCCTCTTTGCGTTGTCCTCACCCACAACCCCACCACGATCTCCCATTTCGCCATTAACCCATCTCCTTCCTCTGCATACACACACAGATCTCTGTGAGTTTTCCCCCACAAAATTCCCTCCATGAAACCTTGGGGCAGTAGTAACATCGGGTCATGGGCCGCCGAGGCGGAGCGCGCGGAGGAAGAGGAGAGAGAAAGCGCCACCGCCGCCGCACCCGTCGCGGCCTTCCCCAGCCTCAAGGAGGCCGTCAGCGCCAAACCCAAGAAGAAGAAGATGACCCTTTCCGAGTTCAACACTCTCGCCTCCGGGCCGTCGGGCTCCATCGGATCCACCCGTTTGACCCCCGATGAGATGCTTCAGCTTCCCACCGGACCCAAGCAGCGCTCCCCTGATGAATTCGCCGGCGGGTCCCGCCTCGGAGGCGGGTTTCCCAATTACGGCGATGACCGCCGGGGCCCACGTCGCGGCGGATTCGACGACGACCGGAGGGGCCCTCGTCGGGGCTCCGATTTCGACGCTCCCCCACCTCCCCCTTCTCGGGCTGACGAAGTTGACAATTGGGCTGCTGGGAAACGGGCCGCCCCTCCTCCTGATATGGGTCGGAGCTCCTCTCGGTATGGATCACTGGGTGGTGGGTCGAGGGCTGATGATGTCGACAATTGGAACTTCGGGAAGAAACCAACGGCTGCTCCGCCGCCGACGAGATCCAGCACATTGGGGTCAAGCTTTCGTGATTCGGGGTCTGATTGGAGGAGGGGTGATTCCAGAGAGAGAGAAGAAACGGGTCGACCCAGGTTGGTTTTGGATCCGCCAAGTCGAGGCGGGGCGAATGAGGGTGAGGGTCCGGCGGTTATGAAGACGGAGAAGCCGAACCCATTTGGGGCAGCCAGGCCTAGAGAGGAGGTGTTGGCTGAGAAGGGTTTGGATTGGAAGAAATTGGATTTGGAGATTGAGGTTAAGAAGGCTAGTAGCAGGCCTACCAGCTCTCAAGGGAGTAGACCTACTAGTTCTCAGTCAAATCGGTCCGAAAGTTTGGGGTTAGGATCAGGGTCGGAGCCAACGGTCAAGCCGAGGCCAAAGGTGAACCCTTTTGGAGATGCAAAGCCCAGAGAGGTTTTGCTGGAAGAGAAAGGTTTGGATTGGAGGAAGATTGATCTTGAATTGGAGCATCGACGTGTTAATAGGTTCGTGATTTGGTTGCTTGCCTTATGTTGAATTCTGATTTTATGTGTTTACGTGAATTGGTTGTATTGTGCTTAAGTATTGATGCACTGAACATGGTGCTGTCCAAGGAAGTACTTGGGCTAATGGATCATTGATGATCTCCATTTCGTGCGTTCCATGCTTAAAATGCAAAATGTGGCTTAAATTTTGAGCATTTAAGTGACTAATTGGGAAGTGGAAAATTGGACCCAAGGGAAGTCACTTTTGGTACTTAACAGAATAGCCCTTGTAATGAAGAATTTGAAAGCTTTGCCCTTTTATTTATGTGGGCATATCCTAGTATTAGTGCATTCATAGTGCTAGCGGCGTGTTGATGTAAGTTGGTAAAGAAGCGGCGTGTTGATGTAAGTTGGTAAAGAATCATTAGTTGGACCAATGTTTAGTTCCACTTCATATATTCAACCTGCTTGTTTTGTGCTTATGGTGCTGGTTAGTTTTTGATCAATATGGCTGAATAAGTGAATAACCTAGGAATATGGTTGATTCACATGAGAACAGAGGATTTTGGGGTGCTGGTTTTACTAGTTCTGGTGACCCAAAGAGAAGGCTTTGCTTAGAATTTTGCCTCTAAGACCGAGTGCCTTGGGTTTTAATTGGTGTTATTTGATACAACCTACCAACTCAATTGTCTGGAGTTTTTTGTTTTCGCCAGATTCATTATTCTGCAGCTATCATGGCTTATGGGGCCAGGGAAGTTGAAATTTAATTTAAGTTTTGGCTGCCAAATCATGAGGGGACTGTTGTATTGTATACAAATATAGGTGGGTTGACAAAATGTGCCTACTTGAGCATTGATCAACATGGTTGATGGTGCACCTGTTCTAGTATTCACTAGGAATATGTACCTTTTACTATCTCACACATACATGGCCATCTAAATGGCTGCTACTGAAGATTATGAGAGCTTGGGGTTGGTCAGCAATTGTGCTCACTTGTGTGTGTGGTTTTTCTATGATCTATTTGGAGCATTGTCTTTCACTCTTGACCCTACTAAGATTATTCCTGATGGAGGACTCTTTCTAGAACCAGAAAAAGAGTACTAGGTGACTAGGTTGCTAGGATGGACTAAATTCTTCTCTGTCGTACCTCCTAGTCAGCTGGATGTTTATGTGATTTCTTTTCAACTACAAGCCTAGGTTCTGGCACTATTACTCTCTCCATAGTCTATCTGATGAAACTTCAAGACAATTTGTCATCAACTTCATCAAGTCCTTCACCACTTGACCACCCAAGATTTGGAAATGGAATAGTAAGCTGGATTAAAGCTTAAAATTTTTGTTCACTCTTCATGACTAGACAAGTCATATCAGATAATGACATTGTAAACAGACTCTATAGATCCAGCTGCGGCATTCTCCCGGAGATGTTAATGATCATCTCATACCTTTTAAAAGAATGTTCATTCCTTCTCTTGCCATACCACCCAATTTGTTCATGAAGGGTAGCTCCTTTGGGGGTAGCGGGTAGCTGATAGCCTAGGATAGCCGTGCGTGCATGCGTGTGTCTGTGTGTGTGTGTGTGTCTGTGTGCGCGCGTGTGTGCGCGTGTGTGTTGGGGGGGGGCGCGGGCGTGGGCGTGGGCGTGGGCGTGGGCGTGGGTGGGGGTGGGTGCGTGTGCGTGCGCGCGTGTGTGTAATTTATCTATCAAACAACTTGTTTGTCCATGAAGGGTAATTCATACTGTTTGAAAATCTCCTTTTTGTTTTCTTCACAATTTGTTTATCTCATTTTATCAGACGATATGGCTCCTTGCAAACCAATGAAAATGTGTGAGGAACTGTACATCGCGCATGGTCAATTCAGTCGAGAAACTGAAAAGGATTGAATATTGTTCATCTTTATGGTCTTATATACGCTGCTGATTGAGAAAACAAACAATTTATTTTTCACTTTTTTCACTAACGCTTGTTTGTTCTATTTGTTTACAAGGTGTTTTTGTTTTTGCATTTGCAATGTCACTATTCTGCCATCGAGGGATAATATCTTGCTCAATATGCGTTTCTTAAGCTCACCACTAGGTAGGCTAGGGTAATGATAGGTTGGTCTGTTATATGAAAGATCATTTGCTTGAAATGACTGAACATTGGGTATCACAATGAGCAGATATATTGTTCTTCAGAGAAGGCATGGTATCTCACATGGGTTTTTGGGACTCAGTTTGATGATCCAAAAGAGCCTTCTGTGAAATCTGTGGGTATCTCAAAGGATTTATCATAGTAAACCTATAACTATGGGCTGCGTGGGACAAAAACTTGACAATATCATGGCTTTCTTGTAGATGTGTCAGATGTTGGATTTTGGTGACTCTTTTAGCCTTACTGCACAAGTTATAAGCATATTTTATTGGAACTAAGATTTTTCTTATGTTCTTCCCGCTTACTGTGTCTGTTTTAATCCTGGTGCAGGCCTGAAACTGAGCACGAAAAGGCGCTGAAGGAAGAAATTGAAAATCTAAAGAAGGAACTGGAGAAAGAATCTGGTGGTGATGTTTCACAGGGCTCTAGTGGTGAACAAGCACGCTTACATGATCTAATACAGAATAAGGAGAAAGAGTTGGAGGCTTTGATAAGGGAACTGGACGGCAAAGTCCGGTTTGGTCAGAAAGCTGTTGAAAGACCTGGCTCTGGAGCTGGGAGGTTTACGGGTTTCCCTGAGCGACCTCCTTCCCAGTCTGCTGGTGAAAGGCCTGGCTCTAGGCCCGGCTCTGGAGCTGGCAGGTTTATGAGTTTCTCTGAGAGACCTTCTCAATCTGGCTCTTTTGATGATGTCCGAGGTCCAGAAACAATGGACAGGCCCCGTTCACGTGGCACTGCAGACGTATGGACAAGACCCGGTGAAGACAGAAGAGGGAGTTTCCAAGGTGGCAGAGATAGAGGATTCCTGGGCAATAGAGACTTTGATAGGTAATATTTCTCCTGAATTTAGCTGCAAACATATGAGATGTCTGTTTATACACACTACTTCTGTATTCAACAATTTATGCCTTGCTACTTGCTAGACAGGTTTATGGCTTGTTCTAGCTTTCTAGGTAGGTTGTGTGCTTCCTAGTTTAGTTGTGTGCGCCATTTAGGAGTTCTATATGCATATTTGTGTTTAAATATGCTTGAAGCACGTGGTTTGACCATTCACTGATATTTAGTTGTGTCAATGTCCTGCATCTTGTCATAGACCAAAATTTTTTGAGTATCATCTGTGTTTTTTCCAGATTATTATTGGGATTGGTGGAAGTGTGATGAATACTATATTTTGTAATGTTTGGTTGGAAGTCTGCTTTTGGCGCTCGAAATTCTGTTAACCACATGTATTTCGACTTGTTTGCATGCAGTAACCCCCCCCCCAAAAAAAACACAAAAAATAAAAGTGTGCCTGATGGTGACCTTCAATAGTATTCTAGACCTGATCGCACTGAAAATAGAATCAGGGCATTTTGCATGACCTCCGTGGTTGTCCGATTGCGTGATTGGCTTGGTTTTTGTTCTGGACAACTGGACTATCTGTTGTACTTCATGTATATTCCAATCCCTTAATAGTTGCCTTTGTCGTTGCTTCTATCCATGTTGTCTCCTTTTTAATGACCTGTGTTGGCAATATTATACATCAAGAGGGCAGTTTAGTGGCATTTGACCCACATCCTGCCGAGGAAATGGAGGGTTCCAACTGTACTAAGGGCATATGGGAGGACTGGAGGAGGGGGATGTTTCTTCCCTTTCTTCCTCAAATGCCCTTTCCCACCAGGGTGTCCCCTTTCACGGTTAGAGCACCCCAGGTGGACCAGATTACTACATTAGCAGCCCCCCCCCCCCCCCCCCCCCAAAAAAAAGGGGAACAGAAAGGAAAATTGGCAATAGAAAGGAAACAAAAGCAGACTCTCAACCAAACGTTGCAAAATATAGTATTCATCACACTTCCACCACTACTGCTTCCTCAAACCCAAATATCAGCAGAAATCCAGATGCAGTATCCTCTCACATTACGTCAAGGTGCAGGGTAGAAGGTTAGGGGCAGAAGATAACAAACTGAAGAGAGGCCAATCCTAATAAAAATGTTTTCACAAAATCCTTTGTTGTGGGACTCTTGGAATCAGTCTCTCTACGGGCAGGGATGCCTGTAGAGGTAAGGTTGCCTACATCTGGATCTCCCTAGACCCACGAAAGCGGGACCTACATGGGAGGTGGTGTTGTAGTCTTAAGTAATCGTAGATTTCAAATGGTTGAATGCAACTGTAGATAGTTTTTTGTTTTTAGGCAAAGGACCTGATTAAGTTAGCTGTCTTTTCTTTTTGGTTTGGGAGAAGGGAAGAACAGGGGAAACTTGCTAATGGTGTGTGCACTCGCCTTTGAATGGCAAGTCTTGACCACTTTGGCCAAATTGTCAACATAACCTGTGGTTGTGGGAATGATTGTGCCAACAGAGTCAAGTCAGCATTACAGTCGTATTCATATTCTTGAGCGTTTTAGACAAACTTTGATGTAATTAATGATGGTTAAGTAGGATGATTAGATCACCCTGTCATTATCAGTGCAGAATGACTTGCTGGTTCCCACCCCTTTTACTTTTGCCTGAATCAGCACAGCATGCAGCACTTCATGCAAGAGTTTTGCTTGTGTACGTCACTGCTATGTAATAAGCTTTATCTTCATGAGTTGCTGATCACCCCCCTTCTTTTGTGTTGATTTTGCAGGTCTAGAGCAAAAGAGAGATGGTGATGGATTTTCTTTTATTTTGTTGTTTTTGTTTTTGGTAAAAAAACAAACCTCGGTGTGGATTCTTCAGGAAATCTCTTTTTTGACAATCGGCAAGAAGTAGAAAATAATATTTTGTTTAACTATTATTCCTGGAAAAAAATACTCTACAGTCTAGTTCAACTTCTGCAGCTGATGAGGTCGTGATCATGAACTGTTTGTGAATTTTGATAGTAGCTTGTAAAATCTCCATTCTTTTGGGGCCGTGACTGTGTTGAGCCAAGGATCTTGTATTGTTGTTACACTGGAAAATGTTGAGATCAATGGAATGTTATCTTAATCTTCTCCAAGTGTATTTTTGAAGGATCTTTTTACTCATTTTCATTCTGCTTCACATTATTTCATCATGCTATGACGGTTTTCCAGTTTCGAATGTGTTCTTCAGGGCTTGTGATTAATGGAGGGTTGCAAAACTTCCACGTATTTTGGGTTTGCATATGCTCTCGAATTCTCTTAAAGTTTAGCGGAAGATTTGAGTTGTTTGTAGAAACTCTCTTATTATGATTTTACTTATGTATTTCAAGCTGTCGGACTAACGTTGGTTTTAAAAAAAAAAAAAAAGGCTAATATTTCCGATTTTGTTAAGAGAATTCAATTTTGTACAATGTTACAATGCACGACGCAATTACTGAAATTAGGCATCGAGCTAGGGTTGAACGGTTGATGCTTAACAAAGCAGAAGGAATAAGGTGGATGAAACGACTCCACTGGGGATCGAACCCAGAAGCTCTGGTTCCGTAGACCAGCGCCTTATCCATTGGGCCATGGAGTCGTTTGACTGGATGCGAGTTCTGCTGTCAGTAAAAGAAAGGCGAACTTATGGCTCAGGATTGGATTAAGGCTTGAAGAATGTAAACGAAGTGATGGATAATTGAATGGTTCATGGAATCTCTAGAAATTGGTAAGTGTTGAATTTGCCATGCTTTTCCTTTCTCACTAGTATAAGAATGTATATTTTAAAAAAATCACGTATTTAATATATTTTGAAAATTAATAAGAAAGCTCATGAGTGACTCTAAAGTCACATCCAACTCATAAAAATTAAGAAATTTGAAACTTAAAACAGTAAACTGATAACCAATTAAAGATAAATATTTTGTTTTTTATTTTTAACTTTTATTTTATCAGAGTTAAACTATTGTTGATCCATAATTGTGTAGAATTTTCTCATTACAGTTTTTTTTTTTTTTTTTTTTGTTCACGAGACTCGAATTAAAGACTTGAAGGGTGAAGGGAATAAGAGTCAAACTATCATGAGTTAGACCATGCAAAACTTAGTTTTAAATAATCCATTGATATATTCATGTCCAGCAATGACCCTACCCGTCCCTTTGAAAGGGGCCTATCATAAGTTGGACCATCCATAGCTAGGAATTAGAAATGATTCTCTCCCACAAACCATCCTTGTTTTTTTCTTTCTTTCCCTCTTTTGTGGGTTCCTGGTTTCCATTTTGAAGCCCCTTAGAAAGTTTTGCTTGAAAAGCTTTTTGGTAATTTTTGTATTGAAAAAATGGGAGTGGTCTCTCTGTACTAAAATGTTGACCAAGATTTGACCCATGCTTTTGGTCCCATTTGTCTCCCTTGTGGATCATGATGTTGATTTCCCATCTCCCTTCACATGTTTGTGTAGGTAGTGGAGCCCTTCCATTTCCATCACCACTTCCCTGGTTTTATTCCCTAAACAAAATCATCAATATTATTGTATGGTCTGTCTTAAATGAGATTGTCTGATCATAAGGCTCGAAAAAAACATATTAGAATATGTAAAAAATCTAACTAAATTGTTCATCTTATGTAAGATAATCTTATGTGAAATATAACAATCTGTATCTATATTTACTCATACAAACAATCTTCCTTGCGATAAAACTAGCATAAAACATTTGAAAAGATTGATACTATAAAGAAAATTCAATCCTCAATTTAAAGTACTTTCTCTCCATAAACTTTATCCTCTCTAACCTGCCAAAATTCTAATTCCATGTGATGATGAATCATCGTTGAGCATTGTTCCTCTGCATCCAGACCTACCTTCTAGAATTTCTCAATTCAAATCATTTATCTCCATTTGATGCTTCAAGATCTTCATTTCTTATGACAATGATGATCAAAATGAGCATAAATTATGCCCATTTATTATACTTTCCAGGCAGAAAGAAAGAAGCAGAACTCTGATGCTCCATTACCCACACCATCCTCCCCTACTCCTCCACACACCGGATAATCTGCATGGATTGATGATGATGATGGCTTGAACAAAAACATACCATGCCTAGGACCAGACCCGAAAAGCCAGTCATGAACATCCCAATACACATCAATCTTAGCCCCTTTAACAATGATCTTCTCATTTCCCCTGAATTTCCATTGAAGATGCTTCACTTCAACGACTAACTCCCCATCTATACTTATCTCCATACTACAATGGTTCGTAGTACAATTACACTCAACTGAAACCTCGTGAAACTTGCCCTTTTCGTGGAACTTGCCCTTTGTCAAGAACCTCCTCTTCCCAAAGACATGCTCTTTTCGCGATACCAAGATTGGATCATCCAAAGCTGGCCTGCATCTTGTCCTTCTAAACGCCTCCTTCTTCATGTCCCCAACTACCACCACAACCTCGTCTTCATATACTATGGCTACACAGTAGTCAGATTGCGGCTCAACTTCACCATTGAACTTGACCGTCCTAAGGTCCCAACATATTCCTATGATATGTCCATTGATTTGAAACTTCTTGGAGCCCTCCTTCCTCCAAAAGCACCAGGGTTTGAGCTCAAGCTTACAGTCATAGTGGTCATGGCCACTAGGGCCATCCACAGAGACTGATAGGCCATGGAGTAGGAGATTCTTGCACCAGGTAATGGTGACTAGAAGTGGTTGCTTGGCTATCAGGATCCTGTATGTGGACATGATCAGGGTCTGGGGCGATCTAGATGATGACTGCATGAGCCTAGTGGGAGAGATAGGCTCGTGCATTGTTTTTTTGCACTCGAAAGTGAAGCTAAGGAGTGATCATTTGAGTACACGCAACAAACACAAAGATGCTAGTATTTGTGTTTTATATAACATTGTTGAGAGATAACGTGAGGGTGAAGGAGGGAAAGGGTAAGGCTAATCAATCCTACCAGAAAGATACTGTCCTGAATGTTGCCAAGGGATATCCTGGCCTTAGTCTGGCATGGAGTAGAAACCCACTTAATTCCCCAACTGGCATATAATACCAAAAAAAAAAAAAAAGCTATGTTACTCAAACTTAGCTATAAGTGTTTTAATACATGTTTAGGTGTTAATATGTCACTTTCTTAAGATTCTGCATACTTTTCAGTAGAATAAATAAAGTATTGATCATTGTTAACATGTCACAATGTTTAAGAGTTCAATATGAGTATTGGAAGTAAAATCAACAGTTAGAATTACAGATTGAGCTGTTCAAGGAACATTTGTTTTCTTTAATAAGTTTCCATTTTTCTCATTGGTCAGTATGGGGTTTTTTTTTTTTTTTTTTGGGGGGGCTTTTCAAATAAAAAGGAAGCAAACCCCTGTTCACCGGGATGTGTAAGGTTTGGAGTTCCTATGTACAAATCCAGGAAAAAAAGGCACTTTAAAAGGACAGATAGGTACATAGATATTAACTAAGGGCATATGATGGTGGGACAGCAGACCAAGATATAATAATTCAATATGGGGATGTTTGTACTAATGGAAATAATTCATTTTCTTTATTCACCTAAAATGTTTCAATTGTTCATGGAAGTTAGAGATTTTGATCTTACAGTTTCCCAAAAAAGTGTTGTTTGATCAAGGCAACATCCAAATCATGTAGGACCTAACAATAGGATGGAGATTTTATTGGGATCTTCTAAAGATCATGGTGTGATTCACCTTAATATCCAAGCCAATTAGTTATAGCTTCTAGGAAATTGTGGAGGATAGGTTTATGTCAACTGTTAACAATGGTGGGTGAATAAGGAGGTTAGTAGAGGGTAATCTTGGCTCAAACCCACTTCATATTGGTAAGCCATGTAAATTTTGTTTCACTCTTGGTGAAAAACTAATCCAATAGTAAACCCTATTGATGTCGGCTCAAATTGGCTAATGTCGTTACATCTAGGACCTTAGGAAAAGGGTTCATGCATAACCCTTATAAGTTACACTTACACCAAGGGAAATGGATAATACTTAATATATAACAACGATTTTCAGTCTGAGTCCCACTTTCGCAGATCTAGATAGATCCAAATCCAATTGCCGTTACCTCTACAAACATCCGGTTGATATGGACTATAAAAAAGTCAAATGCTGAACTTCCATCGAGTAGAGAGGGTCCTAGTGGCATGATATGTGTAGAAGAATGAACGTCCTGTGTAAAAACTACATTTCAACTATGAACATGAAAGAAGACAATCATTACGCGTTTAGTTCTACAAGCAAAAAGGGCTAGTCATTCTTCCTAGGTTTTGTTGCCCTTAAAATAATTTAAATCAAGTATCATTACAGTAATGTCATCCAGACCACCCCTAGTTATAGCAAGATTTACAAGCTCTTTGCAAGCAGCCACAAGACTGCCGGAAACAGGTTGCTTATTTTCCTGTTTTGGAGACTGAATTTTCACATTCTTGTGTTGGAATAGTGAGATTCTTCTCATCTTTGCGGGAGGGCTCTCATTGTCAGTATCAAGGTCGCACACACTGTCAGTGAAGACATCGGTACCTTTGGTCTTCCTATAGCTTGGCGAGAGTGTGGTTATTTTTTTCTGCTTGATGATAGAAATCCTTTTCATTTTTGGTGAAGAACTTGTGTTTACACAGGGATACTCATCATCATTCTCCTTTAGGCTTCTCTGTCTTTGATTTTCCAATAATGAATCATCCATTGGAAGCTCCGGTTTCCTCTCAGGTGCGTGCAACTTCAGTACAGTATCTACAACTTCTTGATTTGCAACCTGTAAGATTGCACAAGCTCCAATCAGCTATTTTGCAACGACATATTTCTTGCATTATCCTCAAGGTATGATAAGGAGAAAATAAACATTATCAGTAGTTAAATTACGGAGAAATAATGTGAAGTTAATGTTACCTGCTCCCACAGTCCATCAGAAGCCAACACTAGAAAATCCATATCAGGACTTAAATCTAAGATTTTTGTATCTGGCTCTGGTATCACCCAATCTTTGAGATGAGCATCTCCGATACTTCTGGAAACAGAGAGTATCCCATGAACTCTCCAAGCACCTTTGTGTATTTCCACATATCCTCCCTACATCAAAGAACACATACAAAAATCAATGCTACTTCTCTTTTTCGCATGCTCCAGGATGCTAAGGTTTAGATTGTTCGACATAAAGCTGGTTAGCAGAAAATTTTCATTACAGTACAATATGAAGCTAAAATATTAGTAATTTGAGTTTTTGTGTGTGAATCTTAGATTAGTATGACTATGAATGTTGTGGTGCAAATGGGGTTGAATTGCGTGTGATCTATGTGTGTCCTTGTTTCTACCAAGCCCGAACCAGGGGCGCTGATTGAGGAGGAATATGTGAGGTGATCATATGAATTAAATTATGGGATGATCGGGGTTGATGCTTTGTCTTGTTATCCGCCAAACTCACATCTACGAGTTCAGAACAGGTTTTCAGTGTCAAATTAATTGTTCATACTTCCATTTGCTTCATTGGTAGGAACTTCATCCCATACATTAGATATTGACTCTAAAGGATTGAACAGATACCTTATCTTCAATTCTTTTACGCTCATCCTCTCTCTCGGCTCTGTGATCCTTTGTAAGTGCCTCAGCAACCCCACCTCTAGAAAGAACAGCTCTGCAGTCTCCCAAGTTCGATACAATCATTTCCTTTTCTTCAATCAAAACCGTGACGCAACAGGTGCCACTGCCTACACCCTGCATAGAAGACACGGGAGAAACAGGTGCCGTCAATTATTAACAATGTTTGGCACGCAATGAACCAGGACTTCACAAGCCAACAGCGAGGCTCATGCATCCTCCGCAAATAACATTGACGCAGTGAGAAGCCCTGATACCACCTTTATTGTGTTTGCTGTCAGTAGGAAGTTTACATAAATCTGGCCCCTCCTCCCCTGAGCACCCCACCTTAATCGGATTTCAAACGAAACCAAACCAAACACAAGCCGAACACATTTTAAGGGTAGACTGATACAAGGAGTCCAAAAGCATAATGGTTTAATATATTGCACTTAAGTCTTGACATAAGAAAATGCAGGATTAAGCCTCCAAAATAACCTCGATACAGACATCCAAAGTTTCATACCAACAAATTAAAAAAAGAATTGGTCCATAAACATTATTTTGGATCCACAACAATAAAAACAAGGCATTCAAGCGCCAAGAACAATAGTCCAATAACTAACTAATGGTAATACCACCTGAGCAACAGTCAAATGTGAACTGGAGTAATGCATCCACAACAACAATTTAAGAATTCATGTTTGAAATAGTGGTTGATAATTAACTCCAGGAAGAGCTCGTAACTCAACAGAATCATTTCTATCCATTAATTAAAAGATTACAGGAGTTCGTTCATCAAAGTACCAGCTCGAGGAACTCCTTATCTGTTCTGAGATATGCAGCCTTTACTGCTTCCTCCTTGGCCATGCTTTCTTCACGATTGGCAAGCATGTCAATGACATTCTTATGTAAACTCTCTGCCACAAACTCTGCAGCCTTTCTTCCACCATGTCCATCATAAACCCCAAAGAAACCCTGCAAATTTACACAAAATCTACTCATACAGGTACCCAATATAACAAGCTGCACTAAAAAAGTGAAAATCGCTCCCTTTTGCTGCATTGCATTTTGTTCAAAAAGAGCATAACCGCAAACAGTTGGTGTGCATTCATTCTACCTTCTTGGGGTCTCCATTTATGGACGAAACAATCTTGTGAGTATCTTCCATGAACTTCTTCTTGCCCTTGATGGAGGAGAACCCAACCCCAAGATCTCCAAAACAAGAAACAACATCATCTTTAGCCGGAGAACCTCCAAAATTAAACTGGGCATCAATCTTAATCTCCTTGAGCACATCTGGGATCTGAATTTTGGGGGGTCTTTTCCGCTTAAGAGAACCCATTTCGAAGAAGCAGTCAGAAAGACATGAATTTGAAGAGAGGTTTTCTTTGTTGCAGGTCATTGTTGAAAAGCTCGAGAAGCTCGAGAGTGAGAGAGAGAGAGAGAGACTCCTAACGGCTAGAATGCAGGGCTATAAATAACTCAGAAAAGGGGGGTTGATGTTGGGTTGGGAGAGGACTGAGGAGAGGGTTAAACTAAAATGCAAAGGAGACAGCCGTTGCATCGAGCCGTTGGTTTAGTGGGTACTAGTCAACGATTTGAACATGCTCTGGTGGGAAACTTTCAAACTTCTAACACCCCTTCGCCCCAAAAAAAAGAAAGTCTGTCTTTGTTAACTTGATCCATTCATAATCCATTCGCAATCGTTACTAGACTTGACAAAAGTGTTCTAACCATACAATTCGAGTCGAATAACCCAAATTATAGTTGAATTGACATTCGAAATAGACTAGAAACCAAAAATGATTTAAGTCAAACCGAACTGAATTTGACCTAATTAACATTTTTCACCAAAGTTAGTTTTCTTTTGAAGACAAACTTATTGAACCAAATATCAACCGACTGAAAATTAACTTAAACTGAAAATGACCTACCCAGAAACCAATACCAAATCTGATCTTGTTGACCCAAAACGTGACATGACTCGAAGGTAATCCAA
The DNA here is from genome assembly GCA_029747015.1 of Carnegiea gigantea. Classification (NCBI taxonomy): domain Eukaryota; kingdom Viridiplantae; phylum Streptophyta; class Magnoliopsida; order Caryophyllales; family Cactaceae; genus Carnegiea; species Carnegiea gigantea. The sequence goes on along the minus strand of JAKOGI010000250.1, from coordinate 368,161 downwards.
ATTGAAATAGTGAACCATAGGTTGGTTTCATTTTTGTGTTCATTCAACTAACAAAGGATTGAACACCATTCCTCAGCATACAGGACATCTCAGAGAATACAGCCGAAGAATAAAAACAGTGTCAGAATATAAGGGATGAGTGCTTCAAACAATCAATACGCCGACCAATTTACCCAGAAGTAAGGCAACTCTCAATTTCAAGTATCAAATTAAATCAAGTCATTCTCATGCTGTTAATGTTCTATGGCCAACCTAATAAGATTGTCTGATATATTTTTAATGGAGTTAGGAATAACTTCGAAATTCCGACCTTGGTCAGATTCAGGCCAATTCTCCAAAGTATTCAACAGCCAACCACTTGAAGGCCATATAAATACATAGCTTTAATTTTGACCTCTATTCAACTATCCTACTCTTTCCACAAATTTTAGTCTGTCTTGTATGAAATTATCTCACATACAGAAAATATTATTGAGGGTAAAGAAAAGGAGTTGGACTGTGAAACAATATGACAAACAAAATGTTGGACTTGTAAAAACAATTTGTGAGACTGTGTCAAATCTTATATAAGGATTGGCGCTAAATCTTTTTTTAACATTTGTCGTGAAACACAATAAAGAGGATATGTTTTTTTGCTTCTTTTTTTTGTTTTTTTTTTGGGTGGGGGGGGTTGAGGCAGTTGGAAACCATATAGAACACTGTAAAATTCTTATGAAAATGACATATCTACTTCGACGAGTAATTTATTTTACATTACAATGAGACTTGAGCTTAATTAGGGGGAAAAAAACAATCTCAATTCAGGTGAAATTGACTAATAAAGTAATAATTCGTAAACACAAAACAATTAATACAAATTAACAGATTAGATATGAAAGGTCTACATAAATTGACCATTATGAGAAAGGTAATCAGTTAGTCCAAATCAAAAAGGGTCAAATATTCTTTAATAAACTATGTACATGCATTATGTCACTTAGATAAGTTTCAAACAATCTTACAAGTTACAATTCAATGAATTTAGGCCCAAAAAATGTAAAACCTTAAACTTCATCTAATTTATTAATGCCTAATAATATAACATACCATAGGCTTCGACCATATATAAAAGTTTGAAGATTTTGGTTGAGCTAAATTTTTTGTTATGGTGTTGGAATGAAAGAGTTTGAGTTAAAATTTCAATACTTCTATATCAAATAATTATGCTATGTGTATGAAGAATTTATGATATATTTATATTTCAATTTTTAAATTATAATTGTTGTGAAAACACGTTAGAATGTATATTTACAGAGCATATTCTTAAAAAACTTAAAAAGTTCGCAACTTTAAGTTATTAGATGAAAATTAACTACATAGCCATGAAATTGAAAGTTCTTTAAAAAAAGAAGAGAAATGAAGTTTTTATATGTTTTCATCGAAGGGCTCTATCATGTCTTTTACTATTTATATCCAAAATCAATGAAAAGATACCTGTTGTTCAATGCGCGAGGACACAAGTGCCCTTTTCTTTAAGGACATCAATGAAGTGCATTTAAAAAAAAAAAAATTCAATGAAGTGTCATATTATAATTTCTCACGCATTTTAATCATTGGATAATATTAGATGAGATTTGGATTTGAGATTGTAATTTTTAATATGCAAATCACAATCCTCTTGTGCCTTAAAAGATTGACCCTAGTTAAGAGAAAAAAAGACAATAGCAATATCTACCTTTTTTGGTCAAATCATTCAAGAAGGCATTTACAATACCAGATGTACCATAAGTGTAGTTCGCTCAACTGATAAAATTTCTTTAACTGGTTACCAAAGACCAAGATCAGAACCCGCCTCATTCGCACAAAAAAAAAAAAGAAAGAAAAAGTGTAAGGCCTACTAAAATGCTAAATAGTTTATAAACTGTAGGTCTCGTTGCTTGTCCACCTAATCTTTTCAATCTTTGTTATCATGCATGCATAAAATTCGTGAGAATTTAGGCGCCTTCACATACAAAATGCTGCCTCCAAGGAATTGACGAAGTACAAGAAAAAGAATTGACAAAAGCACACAGGAAGACGAAGATAAGGGAAGGTAAGAAACAACTTTAGAATTGCTCTCTTTTTCTGCGCCCTGTATTCCTACGCCAAAATTGCACAAAAGAAGACATATTTAATCGCAATGTGATGTGGGGCAAGAACAAGTGGAGAAATTTAAGCCCTTTTCTCATCTGGGGTTTTTGATGCTTGCTGGTTATCGTGTTTTTTGCTGGGAAATCGACGCATAATTAAGTGTGAGTTGTTTTCTGGCAATTTCTTCGTTGCCCACATAGTCATTTCTCTCGTTCTTTCCCCTGTATTGCTGCCAAGGTGCGTTTTCCATCATGTTATTTGTTCAGAAAACATGGTTCAGTTGGAAAATTACAACAAAGGCGCGTTGTTTGTGCCAGTATTATTTGCCTCTACTTAAAAAAAATAAAATGAAATATCCCCCTCTTGATCATATTAAGCTTTAGTTACATCATTAGTTGTATTAATGGTTATTGTTTCTCTCTCTTAATAATTCCTCTAGATTCTTTGTATAGAATGCTGAACTGGTGCATTGAAGGGAGAAAATACACATTATTAATAGGTAACTGCTTTTTGAAGTTTTCCTTATTGTTCTGGGGAAACTTGGTGTTTTTTAAATTGATGATTTGAGGGTTTTGGGGATTTGGGATTTTTACCGTTTTAATAAGTACCATTGGGGTTTTGGTCAAAAGGGTACTTGCTTACTTAATATACGGATCACTTGTCTGAATCTTGGAATTGGGCGGGTTTGAACTTCAATTTGGTGAGCAATGCTAAGATTGGATTGCTTAGGGATGATCACATGATTGCTTGTTAATGGAGTTGCCTAGGATTATATATTGAAGCAAAGACTATTGGTTGTTTTGTCTTCATTGGATTGGTTGATTTGAACATTCATAATTTTGTTATAGGTTTGCTACTCCATGACCTTTTGCCATCTTTCTTGGTGCTCAACTTGATATATTATTTTGCAAGCTGTGTGGGTCATGTATGCATTTCTCAAGGATTTTTGTGTGATGCATTGTGTTTATGATATGAATTACATGTTCATGTTGAAGTAGAACGCATAAGATCGAAGATAGATTTTAAATCCGGGTGTTTTTGGGATCCTTGGTGAATTTACCACCCAATTGCTGATTTTCACATAACTAATGAACATTTCAGCTGTTTGGGTATAACTTCGTATTGTTGATTTATTATACATTGGCCTTTTTCTCCATGCTTCTTCATCCTTCTGTGCATGTGTGGTTTTTTTTTGGGGGGGTGGGGGATTGTTCCGTGCATGGTCCGTTAATACTTAATACATCGTGATATATCAGCTCTTAATTTGCAAGATTTCATGATGTTACTTGGATCTTATGAATGCCCCTTTCCTCCGTTTTCAGCTGATCAATTTTAATTGAGGTGGGCAGAGAGGCTTCTGGTTCCTATTGCTTGGATTATAGTTCATAATCTACAATCCAAGCATAGGATTATAAACAGGATTAGATACATGGGAAAAAGTGGGCACAAGCCCGGAGCTACCAAAGGGTTTTGTTGTTTAAATTTAAGCCTTGCTGGATATGGCACAATGAGCAAAAAAGCAAATGACATCTTGCGACTTCTTGTGGCAAGTTTCATAGGTGTTGTTTTTGGTTTCCTAGTTGGAGTTTCTGTTTCACTCTTCTCACCGTCAAAGGTATGCAGTCCATTTCATTCCCTCCATTGTTATTTGATGGTTGTGTATTTCTTGTCATTATATCTGTTACAATTTCTCTGGATTTTACAGCTAAATCCAGTTAACTATATTGTGCCCACTATTGCCCGGTTGCCTGGAGATGGTCCAAGCCGAAATCAAACTCTGAACAATGTGCCAAGAGTATGACTGCTATTCTTTTATCATTTTCATACGTCTACAAGTAAGCATATGTTTTAGCTTGGCTTCATTGTTGCTGGAATGAAATTCATCCCTTCCTAGGAGTTAGTCCTGACTCCTGAACAATATTGGCCTCAGGGTTTGAACTTTTAATAATCGAATTCCTACACCTTTATATGATAGACAATAATGTGTCTGTTTCAGCTTTTGTTTCACGACATCCACTTCCGTATGTGTACACTGAACTTCTTACTCCCCTCTATTTTTGGATACTTGCCTCTGAAATGATCTTCAACCCATGCAAACAACCCTTTATGGATACTTAAAAAATTTCAGGAACTACTGTGCTTATGGCCTGGGCAAGTGACCATACTTTTGCATCCGTTAATTTATTAGGGGTAGTTTGAACTCTGTCAGCTACTAGTGAAGTAATTCACACTGAGGGTTGTTGCCATCCATGCTCTGCTTTGGACAATCCAATTGAAATTGTCAATGAATGTGATCATTTTTTGGCATAGGATTTAGAAGTTAATAAAAGTGTTTTTCCTTAATTGATTTTCTGACCTCTTCGTTAACTTTGTCTTTGTTTTGACAGATTTGGGTCCAATCAAATCCCACAGGTGCAGAAAAACTACCACCAGGCATTGTACAATCTGCATCAGACTTCTATCTCCACAGACTATGGGGTGATCCAGAAGAGGTACATGAAACTTGCCTAATACTTTGACATCAGATCACATTTGGTTCAAGTATCATCAATGGCAACTAGTTCTAGAAGAGGTATACTGTAGTAAGTCTGATTGATGAAGACAAATGCAATCTTGTCAAAAAGAAGCTCATCTTGAGCCTTTACCTTCATACCTCTTTTTGCCACTCTTCTATCAGTTTGATCTGGGGATCAATAATGTATTTGGGCGACCTTAAAAGTCTTTGGCTCTGTGAGTTTAAATTCCGAACCTTTGGCTTTTGCAGGATCTTCCCCACAAACCAAAGTATCTGGTAACCTTTACGGTTGGTTATGATCTAAGGGATAATGTTGATGCAGCTGTTAAAAAGGTTTGCCTTCTGAAATTTCTTGTCATATTTCTTCTATGGGCCAATATGTAAGTTGTTTCGTCATTGAACATAGTTCTCAGAAGACTTCGCTATTCTCCTTTTTCACTATGATGGGAGGACAACTGAATGGGATCAGTTTGAGTGGTCAAAGCGTGCTATTCATGTTAGTGCTCGAAAACAGACAAAATGGTGAGTTGGCTAATCTTTTATGATTTTCCACCAGGCTTGCTCTGATTATTCACTGCACTAATTTCTCTTTCCTTATGTCAAAGGTGGTTTGCAAAGCGATTTCTTCATCCTGACATTGTGGCACCCTATGACTACATTTTTGTCTGGGATGAAGATTTAGGAGTGGATAACTTCAATGCTGAAAAGTCGGTTTTGCCCATTTCTAGTTATGATTTTTGAGCTATTTATGGCAACTTCATCATTCTGATATTGCTCTTGAACTCCAGATATATAGATTTGGTGAAGAAGTACAGATTGGAGATTTCACAACCCGGTTTGGAGCCTAACAGCGCATTGACATGGAGGATGACCGAGAGGAGAAATGACAGTGAAGTTCACAAGTAAGAACAGAATAGAGTCTCCATGTTCACAGCCTCTCCATTTGCCCAAAGAAAACACCCAAAAAAAAAAAAATAAATAAAGAAATCTGAGAACTAAGTTTCATTGAGGCTATGATATTGTGCAGGGCAACAGAAGAGAAACCAGGGTGGTGTACGGAGCCTCATTTACCTCCATGTGCTGGGTATAATCAAACTTTTTTTGTATCCAAATTTTTTGGTTTGCGACTTTTCCTTTTGAAGCTAGGTAATAATATGGTGCTAATGTTTGGGCAGATTTGTTGAGATTATGGCTCCAGTGTTTTCTCGAGATGCATGGCGTTGTGTGTGGCACATTATTCAGGTCAATTTTCTAGCAGGCATAATTTTTCTTGAATGCATGGTCTAAATCTTCTGCCTAAGCCCTCATTTTAAACACAGAATGACCTGGTTCATGGATGGGGCCTTGACTTTGCTCTCCAAAAATGCGTACAGGTTTGTCTTTGATTATCTTGTATAGTGCTCCCTTTTAGCTACTCTAATCTTTAAAAAGCAGTCTATAAGGCGCATTCCATTGTTTCTTGGGTGTTGAAAACAGCCTGCACATGAGAAAATAGGAGTTGTGGATGCTCAATGGATAGTTCATAAGCGTGTTCCTTCTCTTGGTAACCAGGTATACTTGATTTATCTTCCCCTTTGTTTCTAGTGTGTTGTCAACAACTTTCAGATCTAGACTCCCATGAGAGCTGCTTCGCAATTTGAAGTGCAAGGACAAAGTCTTGCATGTCTCCTAGGCGGTGCAAACTTGACTTATATCTAATCAACCAACGAAAAGGGCTTGGACCAAAGTATGACAACTGAAGTTCACCTGAGACTCAAATGGTCATGACTCATGACTCATTCTAGACCTGAATTCTCATCAACTTGGACATCACAGGACTTGAATCTGAAATGAACAACCCATTTACATGTCTACAGGAAGTTGTATGATTGTCGGGTTTGGTAAAAGGTGATCTATCTTATTACCGGAGAAGTAAACATACCTCAAACCCAGAAAGGCCAGCATAGGACAGCTCAATCCTGGCCTGAACTCAATTAGGACCGAAAATAGGACAATGCAATCTACCCTAGAGCCAACCGACCTGACTTAAACCCAGATACCTGAACAGACTGTTTGCGATGTCCATCTATGACATTAGTTAGGTTTTATTCAGTTCTTTCCTTGTATTATTATATAAGATAATCACATCTTAAAGACAGTTACTTGAACTTTGAGCGCACATGGCATATTTCAGGGCAAAAATTCTGCAGGCCAGGATGCTCCATGGCGAGGGGTATGTTATAACCACCACGTTTGATTTCATGGTACATATACACCTAAACAACACTTTCGAATTGTCTAACGCTGCTGTCGCGACATGCAGGTGCGATTGAGGTGTGAAAGAGAGTGGAAGATATTTAAGAATCGACTAAAGAAGGCCGAGCAGGAACAAGCCACGTATATGCAAGGTTGAAGGTTCCTCACAAGTTGTGGCTATACTGATGAACAAAGCCCTTTGCAAAATGTTTACGACAGAGTAGTAGCAAAATTCTAGGCCAAAGTTCATAGTTATAAGTATACAAACTTGAAGGGCCTGGCCTTTCCAGCTTAGAGCCTTTGTGCACAAACAGCACTCTGGACATTGACTTGAAAATTTATGCAGGTCCTTGAAGAAATAAATGGTAGGGCAGCCTGATATTTGTCTCTTAATGCACATGTATTTTTCTTGTTATATTATTTACACAGTTCAAACATGTCAATTAGTTCTAATTCTTAAACTGTTTGAAATTTTTACTGGTATTTGACTTTAGATATGCCTTCACGTATATCTATAATTTTTGACCCGAAAAGAATCATGATAAAATACGTTGATAATGGTACTAAGTTGATACATGTTACTCTTCTTTCACATGAAAATTAGGAAAATATTATCCTTAGTGAGCTGTTACTTGTTTAACAAGAGAGTCAAAATGTTAGAGTGAGTTAGTTGTTTGTTTATATAGTCTAGCATAAAGAATGAGCTTAAATGGTTTGACAAACGGTAGACAATTTGAGTGTATCATAACATTCTTTATTTATTTGAGATCTTACGGTGCACTCTTGTGTATATTACTTTAAACGGTAAACATAATCTAAGAGTTGCCAATATTGCCCAATATTAATAGCAACACCATAACTTTCACTATACCATGGACATCACCCTAGTACACTTTGTAAATTGTTCCGAAAAATCTGAATTCGAATCCCTTACATCAACCACCACACCTCATTAGCAACCCCAAAAAACTACTATGCTACAACCACAAAATAATGTGAACCACTTCTTTCCAATCTTTTGACAGGGAACATGGAAAAATTTTATCAAAAAATTTTGATATCTTTTATTTTTTTTTTAAAGGGGGATTCATATTTTTTTTTTTGTTGAAACAAACAACGTCTGCAAATTTATTTTTTTTGGAGCAAAGAACATCTGCATAGTCTACTGCAAATAAAAGACGAAAAGAAAAAGATTAGAAAGAAAATTGGTTAAATTCAATCATGTGGCTTTCATCGTGTAACGTGTGCTGGGCCCCATATGTATGTGTGTATATATATATATATATTCAGTTATCTATTGGGCGAATTTAAATAATCTTATCTGGACATAATTTTTATTGCCTGATAAATACTCAGGGGAGAAGATCTGCTAAAAGCCTAAACCCAAACTAATCCACTGCGCGCTACTGCTACTACAAGTTTCTTTCCCCTGTTTTCTTTCACAATTAAGCAGATTTGCAGGTATGAATTGATAAATAGCAATCTAGTTCAATACCATTATATCATTGAATCTTTAAATTGGGCAAAAATCACAGCATTATATAACCCAAATTCACCCAAATTAATCTCATGGGTAATTGTACTTAACGCGATTTTGAACCCAGAAAAAGGAATGAGAAGCAGAGATAAGACGAACAAAGAGCAAGAGAAATAAAAAAAAAAAAGAAAGAAAAAAGGGAAGAACAATTTGGACAGCTCACAACTGTACATGGGGTGGCAATTTAATAGAAATCAGCATCAGGTGTTCATCATTTTGTTAGTCCTCCTTCGTCCACGATGAGGCAGGCTTAGAACTAGGTCAACGAATGACTTTTCAATGACAGAGAAAGAAAAATGCACGACGTGGGTGGGCTAGTCAATAGAAGTGAAAACCCAAGAAATTTATGCCCTTATTTTCTCATATTTTGGTTCCACACATAATCATCTTCCTCCTTCTTCCTGGGAAAAATTCTTCAGTCTGAAATTCCCACCCAGGTGCGTTTTCCATGTTATTTTTGCTATTTTTGGGAAAAGGAGGGGGGTTTTAGCTCGAAATTTCAGCAATGGTGTATTCTAAGCAAAAACTGAAACAAAAAGTTCCTCTTTTTCATCATTATACTAACATTTTGTTACAGTATTGGGGTTTATTTGTGTTTAGCTTTTATCTCTTAAGAATTCCTTTTGATTCTTTGTATTGGATGCTTCTGCTTGACCAGACAACCTGAACCAGTACGTTAAGTACAGATAATACAGATAATTAATGGGCAGATATGGTGATCTTATAAAAATGTTTATTGGGTTTCGGGATGTGGGATTTGTGATGATTGCATTTAGGGTTTTGGTCAAAAGTGTACTTGCTAGCTTAATCTATGGATCTGTTGGCTGAATCTTCGAAGTGGGTGGGTTTGAATTTGAATTTCGGTCTCAGTAATGTTAAGATCGGTGGAGCTGCTTAGGATTATAGGTTCAAGCAAAAGAGATGGTTGTTTTGTCTTCATTGGAATGTTTGATATATTGTGACTTTAAAGGTTTGCTATTCCATACTAATCTTCCCGGTGCTTACTTATCCTCGTATAATGCTGTCAACTTTTGGTGTGTGATGCATTGGATGTCTGATATGTGTTGATGTTGAAATTGCATGCATAAGGCTCAGGATACGATCTCAAGTGGGATGTTCTGGGATTGATCGCCATAAGTTTAGCACCTAATTACTCATTGTCACATAGCTAATTGTTCAATGTTTCGCCTGTTGTGGGAAAACTAACAGTTCTTGGTTCATTGGGTACTCCTGTTTTTGCTCACATTTCAGCTCTTGAGTATAGACATCCTACTCTAGGTTGACACTGTTCCATTTATGGTCTGTTAATATGACATGAGATTGCAATGTGCCCTTTGCAAAATGGCATGATGTGCTTATTAGGATCTTACTAGTGTCCCTTTTCTCGGTTTTCAGCTGATCAACATTGAGGTGGGCATAGGGGGTCCTGCATAGGACTGTAAACAGGATTAGAAAGATGGTATACAGTGGGCATAAGCCGGGAGCATCCAAAAGAATTCGTTGTTTGAATTTAAGCCTTGCTGGATGTGGCTTAATGAGAAAAGGCATGAATAGGACATTGAGGCTTCTCGTGGGAGGTTTAATTGGTGTTATTTTTGGTTTTCTAGTTGGAGATTGTGTGTCTCTTCTCAAACCATCTAAGGTATGCAGTCCATTTGATCGCCGCTTTTCTTAATTGGTTTGGTTGTATATTTGTACTCATTGTATCAGTCACATTCTTCATTAGTCTTTGGCATAGGATCTTAAAGAAACAATGAAAACAAATTCTGCCTTTCCGATTATTGAATTTTTGGCCCCTTCATTAACCTATTGTCGGTTCTTACAGATTTGGATCGAATCAAATCCTAAAGGTGCAGAAAGACTACCACCAGGCATTGTAGCATCCGAATCGGACTTGTATTTCTACAGACTAACAGGCGACCCAAGTGAGGTATACATGTTGGGTTGGTCTAATACTTTGACTCAGATAGCATCTGTTCGTGCATCATCAATGGCAACTAGTATTCAAAATGTCTTCTGCAATAGGTCTGATTGATGCACTCTCGTCAAAAAGAAGTAAAATCTTGGAACTTCTTACTTCTTTTCGCACTCTCCCTCCATCCGGAGAACGAGGGTTCAAGAATGAATGAGGGAAATCTTAAAGGTCTGTTTATGTACAAGTTCATCAAATTTTGATCCTTTGGCTTGTACAGGATCCGATCTCCAAACCAAAGTATCTAGTGACCTTTACAGTTGGTTATGAGCAGAGGGACAATATTGATGCAGCAGTTAAAAAGGTTTGCCTTTTGGAACTTCATGACTTTCTTATTTCTTCTTGTATGCCCAATATTTAAGGGTTTTTTTTTTTTTTAATTTATCATTCTACACTACAGTTCTCAGGAAACTTCACTATTGTCCTCTTCCACTATGATGGAAGGACAAGTGAATGGAATCAATTCGAGTGGTCAAAGAGAGCGATCCATATCAGTGCACGAAAACAGGCAAAATGGTAACTTACATAATCTCTAATGATCTTTACACCTTGCTTGGATTACTTGATGGACTAATTTATTTCCCCTTTGTTCCAAAGGTGGTATGCAAAGCGATTCCTTCATCCTGATATTGTGGCTCCATATGAGTACATTTTTATCTGGGATGAAGACTTGGGGTTGGAGAACTTCAATGCCGAGAAGTCAGTCTTATCCCCCTCCAAATATGGCACTTCTTGAGCTATCAGCAGCAACTTCATGATTCTGATATTTTGCCCTTGAAAATTCCAGATATATAGAGTTGGTGAAGAAGCACGGGTTGGAGATTTCACAGCCTGGCTTGGAGACTAACAGCAAGATGGCATGGAGGATGACGGAGAGAAGAGTTGACAGTGAAGTTCACAAGTAACATTTCATGAAATACAATCTCTTTCACTAACTGTCCATCTGCCCTTAAGAACCCCCCCCCCAAAAAAAAAAACTGAGTTTTTGATGATGTGACATTGTTTAGGGAGACAGAAGAGAGGCCAGGATGGTGCACTGATCCTCATTTACCTCCGTGCGCAGGGTATAATCTAACTTCTAGTTTTCTCATCATAAATGTTTGATTATGATCAAGATTAGTTTTCCTTTGAAGTTATGGGATAATATACTCCTAATGAATGAGCAGATTTGTTGAGATTATGGCTCCAGTTTTTTCTCGAGATGCATGGCGTTGTGTGTGGCATTTGATACAGGTCAGTGTTCTAGCAGACGTCACTTTGTTTTCAAATTACAGTCTTAAGTCTTAAGCCTAATCCCTCCATCCAAAAATGCACTGCAGAATGACTTAGTTCACGGATGGGGTCTTGATTTGGCCTTCCAACAATGCGTTCAGGTTCGTTCTTGATCATTTTACATTGTACCCCTATTTTATTTGTAAAAGGTGGTATAACACCCATTAAGTTGTTTTTGGGTGTTAAAAACAGCCTGCACACAAGAAAATAGGAGTTGTCGATGCTCAATGGATTGTTCATAAGCAAGTTCCTTCCCTTGGTAACCAGGTGTAGTTGATTTTTCTATAGTTTTCTTTAGTCTTTCCGCAATAGACAGTCTCGGCTAAGAATTTTTGTATTTGTAAAAATCGATAGATAGGCTGTTTACTTTTAGACAGTCTCGCCTAACAAACAACATGACAATTTCAGGGTGAAATTACAGCAGGAATTGATGCTCCATGGCGAGGGGTAATGTGAACAATCTGTTATTTCACATCATATACACGTATTAATTCGTCGATTATCTTTGTTAAGTCACTGTTAATTACCATTCGCAGGTGCGATTAAGATGTGAAGAGGAATGGAAGATATTTAAGGATCGGGTAAAGAGGGCCGAGCAAGAGCTGCCCAAGTATACACGAGGTTGAGGGTTCTCTTTTAGCTATGGCTATTCACTGATAAACAAAGCTAATTGCAAAATGTACAGAATGCACGTTGGTCTTAGAAAAAATAAATAGTAGTGCACACCTCATTTTTGTAACTTTCTATATCTCTACTTTTCTTGTTATGTTCACCGTGTTACACGCTTTTAATTTCAATTCATCTAACACGCAAACTATTTGAAAGTACTATTGGAGTCTGAATTCAAATTTTACATTTGTGTACATATGTAACTTATTTCAAGCTGCGATGAACTCATCACATACGTCAATATGATGTTAGAAAGTAGGTACACGAGGTAATTTTCCTAACATATATTGGAAAACTATCACTCTTATTTGATTCCTCTGTCTTCTATTCAATTAAAAACTTCAAATTTTAGCGTCAAAATTGTGGATATTTAGTGCTAAAAGGAATGAATGGAAGCTGATTGATGGATAAAATGCATTGAGTGGATCACAACGTAGTCTTATGCGATTTAAAACTTTAGAAGTGTGATAATAGAGCCATTTTTTAAGTGGTGATCATTAATGACATTATGAGGTAGACTTGTATTAAGATGACTCGGACAATGCCAATTGTCCCCTTTAGAAAAAATAGTTCAAACCACTAGGCGGTGGTAACCCTAAATGCCTATGAAAACTACATAGTTGCTTAATACTAACAGCAACACTACGGCCACAAAATAATGATAAACCCTTTTATTTTCAACTTTCTTTTAATAGCAATCACTATAAAATCTTTTTTTTTTTTTTTTGAAGTGGACCTTTTGATATCTTTTATCTAGGGGGGAAGCTTCCTCTGAAAAGTTTATTGCTAATATAATATATATAATAATAAAATGTGAAAAATGGGGAAAATGGTCAAATTCAATTCCGTGGCTTTCAGTACAAATCTACACAATACATCAAAGAAAACAACTCAACAAATTTTATTAAAGTGGACCCTACAGTGACACAACCGTCTTTGGGCCGCGGTGTCAACAACGGCCCACATGAAATCAGACGCGTTGAATTTGGGCCTTTTCACACGATTATGATGATCAACCATTAAAAAAAAAAAGAACAATTTGATTAAAATACAACCATTCAAAATACACTAACAAAATCAACACTCCAATTACATCAGTATAATACAATGCAATTAGAAAAATATATATATATAAACATAGATGAATTAAACGCTAATTTAAAACAAATTAATAACATCTAATTGATGCTTATAATAAATTTTTATCGGTTAAAATGTTATAGTATTTTTATATCAACACTTTCACCAGAATCAAGAAAGTTCTGTCTCTCTCTCCTCTGGAAGTGGGTCCCCTCCATCAATGTTGCCAGGAGTCGTTCTGTCATTGGCTATCCCGAAGCCAACGTAGACACGTGGCCGAGTGAAAATTTCCCCCAAAAAAAATTTCCCCAAAACCATCGAAGAACGCCAAAGACGCCCCTGGGGGTTCCCCCTCATTTAATTAAGCTTATTTTTTAATCACAATTTCATCTTGCAAAAACCTCACACGTTTCACCACGTGTCAGCAGGGGCCCACCACCAATCAATATTTCACGGCCCCACACTTAACCAGGGTTAACCCCTCAACCCCATTATCTAGTTACAACTATCAAAACCCCTAACCCTTGATCTCCCTATTTATTATGGACTTCCCCGTCTTTTAGCCCTCCAAATCTCACTCGTTCTCTCTGTCTGGCAAAAAGCTTTCGTCATTCTCAGAGCTCTATTTCTCTCTCTAGAATCTAATCTCCACCAAAAGGGAAAGTGAAGGAGGCAAAAAAAAAAAAAAGGAAATTCAAAGAGGAAATTGAAGAGAGAAATTAATTTGAAATTTGCAAGATCATGGGGTTGTCGAATTTTCCAAGTGCAGCAGAAGGGGTGCTCCCAATTTTAGTGATGAACACAGTAATGTCAATGGCAATTCTGAAGAACTTGATAAAATCAGTGCTTCAATTGATGGGAGCCTCAGCATGGATTTCAAGCAATTTTGAGGAGAACCCATCTCAACAATCATCAAATCAAGGGTGCCCACCAAGTAATTGTGGGAGGAGGAGGAGGAGTACAAGGGGGGTTTCAATCACCCAGTTCAAGTACTTGTGTAGTGTTGGAGAAAGAGGAAATGGGGATTCCAACTTTGCCCTTGGGAATGGAAATGGAGGAGGAATTAGAGCAGTGGAGTGTTGTGTGTGTTTGTGTAAATTTGGGGAAGAAGAGGAAGTAAGTGAGTTATCTTGCAAGCATTTCTTCCATAGAAATTGCTTGGACAAATGGTTTGACAATCATCACAGTACTTGCCCTCTTTGCAGATCCATCCAGTGAAGAAATTGATCATCATCATCATCATGATCATCTTGTTCCTTTGATTTGGTGATTGATTGTCTATCTATCAAGGGCTTTTTGGACCATTTGGGAGAAGTGGGGGTGGTTGAACTTAGATGAGCAGACTCTTTTCCCTTTTTCTAGAGACTTTTTTTGAGGACCCTTTTCTTTTTCTCCCTCCTCTTTTTTTCCTCCTCTTTTTTTGTTCTTTGGAAGAGGGTTCCTTTGGCTTTGGTTGTTGGAACCCTTAATTTTCTCTTTATTTTCCAGGAAAGGGTGGGTAGCTAGAATCTATCTAGTGTAAGGAGAGAGGGTAGTCTTTGTATGTGTGTATTGCTATCCAAAGCTCAAAGGAATAAAAGAATGAAGGGTTTAGGAATTTTTGTTCATATTCTAAGTAATTACTTTTCCAAAGTTTTTCTCCAATTTGCATGATTCTGTATTTATACTCCACTTCCCTTATTATTGTATATAAAGAAAAATGTCTCACTAACTTACTGTTTGGGTCTTTTTCTATAAATTATTGTTTGGGTTCATGAACTTCGATCATTAGTTCAATCATAACAACAAATATGTATTAATCCGAGTGCAAAATCCCACATTAGAGCTTCAATATTGATCTTTGTGAGCTTCTAATTATCATTAAACATTATAGTAAGGGGTACCCACAAGGGAAATTTCCTGGTGAAAACAGGGGTTTTGTCTTATTATACAAAATACAAGGGAGGGCCCTGCCCTGCCCTAATTTAGTACAAATGGTCCCCCACCAAAATTAGAAACAAAGGGGGAAAAAAATTTGTCTTTCTCTTGTTTTTTCCTCACCCATAAATAAGAATAGCAGCCTCAATCATTAGGGTTATCTCAATTGAATTGAATGCCCTTTTGTATTCTTTTTTTGGGGGATTTGTGACTGCACATCACAGTTCCCCTTAAAAATTGTTGTCAACTTTCTATATGCCAGCCTACCTTCTAATTTTTGGTGAATGTGCATTATAGTATGAAATTATTTGGGTCTTAAAAGGAGTCTTACAATGGCACCTTGTTGGTCTCCATAATTTCATGAAACTATAGCCACTACTCACTACTATATAATATCCATAGAACAATTGTGGCTCTATTTGATAAATATTTGTTAACTGTTTGAATTAACTGTTTGTATTAGTTATTTGAATTAGCTGTTTATTGAAAAACTGTTTAGTAAAATTAGGTGTTTCTGATAAAGTTGTGAGATAAAAAGTTAATTCTTTAAAAAAATTCTGCCAAAAAACTCATGAAATTAGCTTTTTCAAATTAATTTTTTTGACCTAAAAAGTTTTTCTAAAAAACTCTTTCATCAAATACCCATATTAATTTTTTTATTTGATCAAACAACTAATTTTGATCAAAAAAACTCTTTTTGGCCCAAAAATTGTTCAAAAAGTTATTTGTCAGACACCCTCTTGATCCTTGAATACATGTAGTACATTCTACAAGTTACAACTATTGAAGACTTTGGTATTTGGGAAGTAGCAATTGGACTTCTTAACCATTTTGGAACAATATCTTTATATGTTTGATTTTATAGTGACCATGTAAGCGAATGGAATCAACATCTTTTTCCTAAATATTAATACCAGGCTTCTTAAGTTGGCAATGCGTATGTACACATATATATATAGTTCAAACATTGTAGTCGTGATATATATTCTGTTAAGTATTTATTAAGATTTTATTTAAAAACAAAAGTTTAAATAATATATGATTCAAAGTCACCATAATATATAGTATTTTTTAAACTATTTCAATAAGAAAAAAATAAAATAAATTACAGATATATTAATATTATTATTTCTAAAATTTTAAATAGCACTTCTCAAAATGTTATAACTAAAATTTTAAAATAAACTATACATAACACGAATTTAAAAGCTAATATGGAAAAAAAAAAAAAAAAAAGAGCAGTCAATATATGAATTTATGACAAAAAAACTTTAAAGGATTTACCAACCACTTTTAACGTATTTGTCATGTATATTAATATATCAGACGGGAAGCCTCCATGATTTGCGTTTACATCATGGAGCGCTTGTACGTTTGGACACTAGTGCAAGAGTTAAAGCAAAATTAACATGATTGAACAATGAATGTGTTCAGTGTTCTCATACCACGTTTAATGAATGTCTGCTAAATTCAATGGATCATTAAACCTTTCTAGAAACTTCCAAATCTGAATTGATAATTTAATTTGATCAAGATCACGACTTAGATTGTGCTTTTTATCTTGACAAAAAGAGTTAGGAATAAAGGCAACTAACCAACCTTCCTCCATAGTTGTCATTAGAATATTAATACCAAGCCTAGAGAAATAGCCGGCCTTTGTCATAAGAAAATGCTAATCTTTTTACTTAGGCGGGAATGCTGGGATGAATCTAGAAAAAGTACAGCATTGAAATCTAAATCTAATACTCCAAAACTTATGTCGTCAGACAGGGTATGAGAGGGTCTGATATAGTAATCTTATCCTTAAATTGTAAAATTACAGAAAAATTGGCTCCGCTTAATCTTAAACTGTCTAGTTCTCAACAAAAACAGAGTAAAAGAAGTTTACACGAATACTATTCAAAGGGAAAAAAATAATTCAAAGTTATTTTTTCAACTATACAAATTTTAGGCAAAGAAAAAGTACATCATGACAAGGGGGTTGGATGAGTTTATTAGCCATTATTGGATTCTGCACTTGACACACGGACCTAACACATCCAATTTTTTAGTTAACTTCATTGGATGCGTAGTTCACACAGGAGAGTACTAGAAACACAACTTGTGTTTACATCTGTAAAAAAAATTATTTTTTTGGGGTCGTTTTCAGTGACTTGTTACAGCAAAGCAAGCAATCTAGGAAAACGTAAAATCATTAAAAAAAGGGTGCCATGGACCCCCCAAATAAGACAGCATCAGATATAAAATTGTGATACGATTAGTTAAATATAATGTAATATTTTAATTATAATTGTATAGTTTGTAAACAAATAAAATAATAAAAATATAATTATAAACCTATTTACATTATAAATTAATTGTTTATATTTGACCAAAAATTATTTGAATAGAAATTGCAATTTGCTCATTTAAATTTTAAGTGAGTCCTTTGTTTTTAATCCAATTCGTGGGTATTTGAAGAGTTGTGCCTGAGGTTAGATACAATTTTATGTGCATTGGTTGGCTTGAATTTTGATTAGGCTGCTAGATTGTCCCTCTCAGTCTAACCTTAACACATTTTTGATCTGAAAATTGATCATGTCAAATGGGAGCTTAGAAGCATTAAGTTGCAACAAATAAGCTAAGGTAGAACATACTCTCAAATTATATCCACTACCAATGTGAAATTGTTACGATGGGATGACCTCAAAGTAAGCAATTCTTACTAGATGTTGTGTATGTACGATTACGCACATTTTGATCTTCTCAAATTTCGCAAAAGTAGGACTCACACTGATAAAAGGAGGGGGGAGTAATTGACTCTTGATCTTATCAATTTTGCCTCAAATGCAGAACACTCAGTTGCCAAGAAGGAGTTGAATATTTCTACATTACTTGTTCTGTCCTTGCCCCTCTAGCCAAAAGAGATGGACGATAACTCATCCTTAGCTCTCCATCAACTATATGGTAGATGCCTTTGACAAGAATAAACAATAAATAGAACAACATACATCCGTAAGCTCAATCTAAACAGTAAACTGTTGCGAAATTAGATTAAGATCATCAATCTTCCAAAAGTTATATATATATATATATATATATATATATATATATATATATATATATATATATATATATAGACAAACACAATTAAACTAGATATAAAGCAAAATACATGCAAAGGAAAAAGATACATGTAATTTATGAGAACATTTATTCGGAAGAGCACATAATTATTTGTAGAATTTCATGGCTATGCAAACTTCTCAATCAACCAAAAATTGAAAAATAAATAAATAAAAAAGAATCATGCTGAAAATATATCTAGAATTGCAAATAATTGTTCCCAATAGATTCTCTTCTCTGAAAGTAGCAAGTATTTGGCATTCCGAAACAACAGCACAAGTAATCAAAATCCAACAAAGAAAACATTTTAATTAAATTTGCAAAATGTCGAAAGCCGGCAGAAAAATTGCCTTATTCCTCTTGTTCAGCCACTTGAAAATAGTTTTTTTTTTTTTGGGGGGGGGGGGGGGGAAGAATCCCATAAAGGACCGATAAAAATGACTCCATTGCAGAGCATCAAAGTGTGCAAATGATTGGTAGGGTATGCACAAAAATGTTGAGTTATCAAATGGGACTTGAAAGAAACCCTAGCATTTTTTTTTTCTTTTTTAGTATTGGATCCTCCATTTCACTAGTGCCGAGTTACTGTTGGTCTAATAAGGGGTAGAGCTCTTCTATCATAAATTTTTTCCATTCACAGGACTCAAACTCCAGACTTTACTTGAGGGATAAAAACCCTAGCATCTAAGCATCCTTTTTCTTCCCCCCTCCAGGAAAAGTATTACCTTAACCAGCTAAACTAAAATTCTAAGCACATCATTAATGAAATTTCTTTAAGAAAAAAGAGGGGGTGGCCTAGTGGCCATAACACACTATAGCTAGTGAAAACTTGCCTACACATTTTATAAATGGGATAAATATTAATTTTACAAATTTTAGGTGAGACAATCAACATGATGCATTGGGAGATAATTGAAATAACATTTGGCAATTTAGAAGTTTGTCATCGACTTTGAGACTTGGGCCCCTTGGATAGTGCCAAGCTAAGGGCATCACTTATTCAGGGGAATCAAACCTATAAATAAGTTAAGTTTGAAAAACTAAATTGAGGTAGAAGGATGTGTGAAATTAATTAAATTAAAGTAAAATTGTAGAATCAAAATGTTGCTTGATTAATTCACATACTATATTTCTGAGGGTACATACTCTTAATAATTTAAAAGTATGCGTTTACTTATTAGTCTAATTGACAACAAGGCATCGAAATTGACTCATAATTGATCATGCATCAAATTGTTTTGGTAGATGTTGGCCTGGTATACTTCATCCATTGGTAACTTAGTTGTCCAGTTTGGATAATTCTCTGAAGTAGGATTTATTACTACTATAAATTTGCTTCATTTTTTTAATCCTAAGGTCACAAATCTCAGTGAATATCATCTTCTAATTGTGAGATAAACTACATAGAATAGTTTGCATTTGAGCGAAAATAAAAAGTGTGGGTTAAATATGGATGAAATACTCACATGAGTGTTCGCACTTTACCTACTTATTGCCACACATTGTTTGTATTGAGATAGAGAAGGGGAAGGGATGGGAAGACAGGGGAAGGTAATGGAGGGGAAGGTAATGAATGGGACGATGGATGGTGATTTATATTTATCTTGTTTGAATATATTGTAAGAGGGGAGGGGAGGGGAAGGGGAAGAACTATTAAAAATATTTCCTTCATCTCCTTTCCCTCTCATTTTGAGGGTGAATAAAAATGAGGGGAATGAGGGAAAAAATGAGGGTAAAATATTACCCTCGATTCTTCTTCGTTCTCCCTCAGTTAATATACTCAAACTAAAAAAACAAGTGTTTATTAAGCTTTATTTTCCTCTTCTCCTCTTCTCTCCCCCTTAATCTAAACAGAATAAATAAAATTTTAAGTTTTTGGGAGGGGGGGGGGTGATCATGGATAACTGGTCACTTGACGTTGACTATCTTGACTTTTCACACCTTACTATCCTATCCAAACTCGCTCTTCCCCTCGCATAGCGCGTGCTCGGTGCTCCGTTTCAGTTTTTCTTATTCCAGTCTCACCTAATCGGGTGGAGTGTGACAATCAGAGAGGATCATCACTCCAATGATCTATTTTCAGACTCTAAGTTACCTCTGTGGCAAAATTGGGGTAAACTAAAACCCTATTTGGCAGTCTGAAAATGGCTTCAATCCATCTTCTTCACAGCCCTATCATCCACAATGCATTCAATCCAACAAAAAGGAGTAATTTTTGTGGATTTGGAAGAGATGGGTCGTCTTCTTTTGCTCAAAGAACTCATACTGGAAAGTGCCCATATCTCAAGGCTATGTCTTCCCCTGATACACAACCTGGCGGTAGGAGACAAGTGGAGGTAACCTAATTGAACCATTTTTCATACAGAAGTTGTAATTACTCAGTAATGTTGTTTTGAATTTGTTGATTATGTGTTTTACTTGTGGTTTGGTGGGGTGTGATTAGATAGTGTATGACGTAGAGGAAAGATTGCACAAGTTAGCAGATGAAGTAGATAAGGATGCTGGGCTTGTTAGGCTCACTCTTTTCTCACCTTGTAAGGTGTGGCTCTCTTCTTTCATTATGGCTGGAACTTTTATGCAATTTTTCCGAATTTTGTTGTGATGGGTTTGTTTATGTGATGGGTTAGTTGGAATTCTTTTGTGATTTGATGCTCTATGAATTTCAGGTGAATATTTTTTTGAGGATAACTAGAAAGAGGGAGGATGGATATCATGAGTTGGCTTCTCTATTCCATGTAAGTTCATTTCTTCGTGCGTTCTGGGGAAAATGCAGTTCCATTCAACACTGTATGTAGCATTGATGTGGGCTCATGTGAGGCCAGATTTGTTGTATAAATTTGGGATTGTGGATTTGGTCACCATCACTTCAGTTGTTTGCTTATGGTAGTAATTCTGTCATTCTCTTAAGGACAACTTATGTACTTTCTGTGTGTTTATTATTCTAGGTGATAAGTTTAGGAGATAAAATTAAATTTTCATTGTCCCCTTTGAAGACCAAAGACAGTTTATCAACAAATGTGGCTGGGGTTCCTCTTGATGACAGGAATCTGGTATGTCACGGATAGTCTATATAACCTCTGACATGCTATTTGTTGTGCTATAATTGATTGATGTTTGAGATTTCCATGTTCAGATTATCAAAGCCCTTAAGCTGTTTAGGCAAAAGACTGGCTTTGACAAATACTTTTGGGTATGTACTTGTAAATGATCCTTTGAGTAGTGCATTTAGGCATTTGTTGTGACTATGCATCGACCATTGGTCAATTTTGACGTTCTTGCTTGGCAGATTAATCTTGATAAGAAGGTTCCTACGGGAGCTGGATTGGGAGGAGGGAGCAGCAATGCTGCTACTGCTTTGTGGGCTGCTAATCTATTCAGCGGTGGTATTGCAACTGAGAAAGAGCTTCAAGAATGGTCAAGTGAGATTGGTTCAGATATTCCGTTTTTCTTCTCTCATGGAGCAGCATATTGCACGGGCAGGGGCGAGGTATATTTTTGAAATGAAGCAGTGATGCTAACCAATTCGTGGCTTAACACTGCTTAAAATATTTTTTTCTCTGTGAATTACAGTCATGGTAGTGTGCACATGCAAAGTACTAGGCAACATTACAGGTCCATCTATTATTCTGAGTTATTCACTCTAAACATTTGTGTGGGAATTACCTAGACGTTGCTCTGGCGGGATTCAAACTGGGTGATAGTGATGGTATTTGACTTCTAACATGAATCAAAGCATAGCTGCCTTTACAAAGTGGGCAAAGAAGAGAAAGAAACAATTGGCGGTCTCCACTATTACCAGAGGCAGAGTAATTGCGAGGGTGCTGTGCCTTCTTTAGTCTTGGAAACTGTCTTTTCTTACTTGAATTACTGCAAAGCTTGAAATATAAGCATTTACAGGCCCGAACTAGGAGTGTTTTTTATTAATTTATTTGCCCTATTGTGGATTATCTTTTAAAACGATCAGGAGTTGGGCTAACTGGTTCTTGCATAATAGCACTGTTCCCTGCAGCTGAATTTTTTATTTCCTTTCGTTAGCCAGGTTGTTAAAGATATTCCGCCGCCTGTACCTTTGAGCACTCCAATGGTTCTCATCAAGCCTCCTGAAGCATGCTCCACCGCTGAAGTGTACAAAGTATGCATGTAGAGTCGGGGAAATTCTTTCAAATTAGAAATTATGATATATCTTTAGCTTCCGAACAGCTTATTTTTGTAACAAGGCTCCTATTCTTTCAGCGCCTTCGTTTGGATCAAACTAGCAAGGTTGATCCGTTAACTTTGCTGGATAGAATCTCACGGGAAGGGATCTCTCAAGAAGTCTGCATCAATGATTTGGGTAAGCATAAAGGCTGAACTTTCAGCATCTCAATATCTGCTTTTTATCACAGTTTAGTGTTGATAGAAGCATAGACTGAATTCTCTAAGGAATCTTTGTTAATACATGAAACATCTTTTATTAGGATCGTGTGTGATGCTCATAGTGGTTCATTCTTATGGTGCAAACTTATATTGGGTGTAGTTGGGATGTTATTTATCAGACTTACCTTAGTCAATCTCTGACAATTTGTGGCCAATGCTCTCAGAATATCCTGCCTTTGAAGTCCTTCCATCTCTACGAAGATTGAGACAGCGTGTGATTGCAGCCAGCTGTGGACAATATGATGCTGTTTTCATGTCTGGGAGGTCTGTACTGACCATTTTCTTCTTTTATATTTTGAAGGACTTTGTTAGTTCCTCTTCATGCTGTGTAAACTTGTTGAGATCAGGTAAAAAATTAGGAAGGTTGCCTTTGTTTTTCCTTTTTGAGCCCTAGTGAGGACAAGATAAAGGTTGCCAAAAACCATCTTTTTAAAAAGCTTGGAATGGATTCTGTATAGCACGCACATCTGCATCCCTATTTCACCCTGTTCCATCCTTGACTGTTCTTTTGTTTGCATGTTTAATGCAGTGGAAGTACTATTGTCTGCATTGGTTCTCCAGATCCTCCGCAGTTTATCTATGACGAAGAAGAGTACAAGGATGTCTTCTTATCTGGTATGTTTTTCAACATTCTTTCAACCATCCTCCTTACTCTTTCAGTGGTGAATGGTACAATCAAGCAAGTAGCTTCAGGCTTCGCTTTCAGGCTATCCCAAATTGAGCTTATCGTTATGTTGCAAGCTGACAAGCATTTTCTTTGTTTATGCAGAAGCAAACTTCATCACTCGAGAAGAGGGCAGTTGGTATTCGGAGCCTGTTTCAAGTAGTTCTCAAGGTCCCCATTCAGAGTTTTCTCGGCCACTTAATGATGGGATTACACAAGGTAAACATTGAATCATTTTACTCTCTAATGATATCATCAAAATCTTAGCATTGAGTTCTCACTTAAGGTGCAAGAATCAAGCAAGTTCCTGTATATGTTCAAGTTTGACTTCTTTTCCTTCTTTACAATTGATTACTTATTTAGTTGCTAAATTATATCATAAGTGGCTTTTCTGCCCCTTCCCAGTGTAGGTATGAACTTCTGAGGTGGTGTTAGAGAACATTCCAGAGTATACACCATTGCCATCTCACTAGTTCCTGCTGCTTTTAAGGTTAGTAGGAAATTTTAGTTTTTGATTTCTCAACCATATTTTGCTGTTCTTAAGATGAAAGATCCATTATCAGGTACACCAAAACTGAGGGAAAAAAACATTAAAAAAGACTGAAAGAGAAATAGCCATATATAAAATATAAAATAATTGAAACAATAATGCTGATATATATTACTAAGGATCTGATGACAAACAAACTGGAATACTATGATTATGTATGCATTATAGATGACTGCTGGTGATAGACATCAGCACTGTAAATTGTTATTCAAGACTCATAGGTGTCTGTTGGCCTTAATCGAAACTTTAGATGCTCCTGTTGAATGAAATCCTCAGCTTCAGCATCAACATCTTCATCTTGTTGATTGATCCATTGAGCAGCACCATGCTTGTGTTTTCGCAGAATGAACTGTTCCGCTTCAGTATCGATGGCCTCTCTACTCTTACAATGGTTCTTGTGCTTCTCAGGTACTGACCATAGGTGAGAGAAGTAAATCTGGTCTTCATCAAGGATGCTCATTTTTGGCTCTGGGTACGCTTTCTTTGATTCGATCAGTGAGATGATCTTGTTGTGTATTACTTGAGCAACCCAACATTTCTTTATATAGAGTTCATAAAGGCGACATACAGCCACTAGGATTGAAGGAATCCATCTGTGGCTTTTGTGTGAACACTGAAGAGAAGAATATTGACACATTCAAATTGAATTCGTGGTTGAATTGGCATAAAAAGCAACAGTAAACTTATGTAAACCAATATCATTGAATTGCTTAAGGAATCTTGTAAGCGAATGATATTTGCGACTTTGGTGATGAACCCTTTGAATGTTCTGGAAACTCGGCGGATAATCCTTCTGGATGATCACCAATTGCAATTCCTTGATCAGTTGTTATATGCATTTCTTAGTTACATAGTCAATAAAGGTTGCTTCTGCAATTTTATTAGTTATATACAAAGATTCTCTTTTACCTCTTTTTTCTCTTGGCACGTACACTGCAGATGGTGCCTTTCCGCCTTCAACTATAGGGTCTTATCAGTTGCAGTGGATTCATGTTTAGCATTGTCATATATATGCTTTCGTATATGTAATTTTTTTTTATAATGGTAAATTTGGACCATGTACTAGGCCCCTATCTCAGGGGATAGCCTAGTGGGTCAACTAGCCTATGGGGACAGGGAACCATGCAGGCCCCCAGGCCCAAGCCTCAGCCAGCCCCCTTCACTTCCAAATAAATGGCTATAAAGAGTTCCTCCACCCAAATGCGAACCTAGGTGGTGGAGGTGAGACAAATATGGTGGTACTAACAGACACTGCCTCATTGGTATATGCTTCTGTATATGGGAAGGTGTAAAGGTTGGTGTAATTTAGGAGACAATTCATGTTGCGGTAGGATTTTATTTTATTTTTTTAATATAAATTAAGCAACTATTGTATCAGATAGAGTTGTGAACTGTAACTCTACAAGGAACTGTAAGTAATTCTGATGAACTATAAGCAACTATTGTATAAGCTTATAGTCCTATTGCACAACTAATACACGAAGGGATTAACCGGTTAAGTGATTCCTCTGTGGCAGACAATTTTCTTTAACGTACTCCAATTGATAGAATTGAACGCATGCTCCCAGTATATGCCAAATTCTTGGGCTGCATGGCTCACCAACGCCGCAAAGGTCATTATGCATTCATTTCCCGGCATCGTCCAAGCAGATAAAAGGGGAGCCAGCACATTTGAGTATGGCAGACAATATTGTTGGCATTTTTAGTTGGGTTTTTGGGTGTTAATAATTTGATCTGGAGAAATAGTTTTGAGCAATTTGGAATTTTGCTGTATTTATTTTCAATAGTATAGAGATGATTTCAGATTGTAATTTTCAGGAAATTTGAACTTCCAAATAAACATATCCAACTTCAATTCTGTATGTTTGTGTTATTTCAAGAGTGGCATCATTTGAAATTATCTAAAAAATACAATCCAACCATTTGGCATGCATTTGATTTAAGCAAAGATTCAAACCAAAACAAGTTGATGACATTCAAGATAAGTATCATGACACAGACCAAGGTTGGAGCTGCACTAATTAGCATTTATTGGCTAATTAATTAATTATAAGTTCTGAAAACAGATAAAACTACCAATTAAGGGGTAATTAAATCTACCCCTTACGGCCTTATGACATAATACTACTATATATAACTAGTGATCCTGGAACTTGTAATGTCTTCTCTTGATGAATTCCTCAGCTTTGGCATCAACATCTAAATAATAATAATAATAATAATAATAATAATAATAACTATTATTATTATTATTATTATTATGATGATGATGATGATGATGATGATGATGCTGCCATTGTTGTATATTCATCGAGCTCGCCTTATGCTCAACGATCTTCTTCTTCTTCTTCTGCAATTGCTGTTTTTTCCATGGCGAGAATACATGATTGAAATAAATGTTATATTCATCTATTATACTCTCTCTTCCCATCGCTACCCTGCTTTTTTCAACTCTAGACATTTTTTTCCTTAAAAAAAAAAAGGAAGAAAAAGAATGATGTATTTGCTCTTTGGGATCAGTTTCTGTGATCTTGTGGTTGACGTTGAGGAGACAATTGATCAGCTCCAATGACCTATTTATAAATGCATACGTACTGCTTGTGTCTGTGCTATGTAATTTGTTATTTTCTATATATCATATTATTATTAGGTGGGGACGTTTTAAATGATTTTCAGATGATGCGAAAATAACTTTAATTTCAAAGCCTTTCCCCTTTTCAATATGTATGTACACAATACAATGTATACTTAATTTATGCTAATGACAATAGATAGATCACGTATCCACCTTAGTGATAGTGGGTTCATAGACTCCAGTGAAAAAAAAAAAAAATCTCTAATATTTATAAGTCAAGTTAATTAGGAGGGTAGAGAATAGTAGTATGGCTGGATCCCATAAAACTAACGTGTGAATCTTATATAGAATTCTTATTATTGTTCTTTTTTTTTGGTCTCATTTAACTTATTTGTGAATATGTGTGAGGGTCTATTGTTGATGGACCCCACAAAGAAAATTTTCTAAATGCGCCACTGAATTAGTAGTTTCATACCATTCAACAACATTTCCACTCTTAATGAATCCCTCCCTTGTATCCTGATTCTCTAGTTTATAAGGATACTAATTAATCCCTTTAAATAAGAACACTCGTGAAATTAAATTACTGAATAAAAATGAACAGAAACTTATAGTTAATTAGAAACAATTGCATGAATGCAAGTTAAGATTCAACAAACCAATATCTATAATTTATTTCCACTAGCAAGCTAGCTAGATGTTGTCATATATATGAAAAGCAATCACACATAGAGAAAGCATAAGTAATCATTTTCACCATAAATTGGACATCATCTTGCCAAGCTTGAGCTTCCTGTGCTTCTCTTGAATGAAAACTTCGGCCCTACAATCGACATCTCCTTCGGGACATTCCCTGTGAAGGTCATTTCCATTGTTGTTGTTGTTGTTGTTGTTGTTGTTGTTCATCTTCTTGTTCTTCTTCTTCCAGGGTGATAATACGTAGGAGAAATAGTTCTCTCGTTCATTCAAAGGACGAACTGGCGGTGGTTGTTTGGGGCGATTGTTCTTCTTGCTCTTCTTCTTGTTTTTGAGCTTCCAAGGTGATAATATGTAGGAAAAATAACTCTCGCGTTCATCTAAAGTACGAACTTCTGGTTTAAACTCGGGTTGTTCTTGCTGCATTTTTCACTCTATATTCTTTAATTTGCCTCCTCTTCTTTTTCCTTGAAGTTTTCATTATGAGGACTACTAAAATGAAGGGTTATATACCTATGCAAGTGAAGAGTGCTTGTACATTTTGGCTTGTACTTCTTTCGTGCAATTGATTAGTGATAGGCAAGAATCTAAAGCAGTCCTGATTGTTAGTTAATTTTCCAGGCGAGGTGAGGAAAACTACTTGCTTTGAAATTTTCAAATTTTAGGCTCAACTTATATTCCTTCTTCCTATTGACTTTTTGCTCTTTTCTTGCCAACTTGAATAGATAATATTTATATGCCTTTTTTCCCCTTGTCTTTTTTCCCCCCTTCTGCCAAAAACAGGCTGGGTTCAGTTCAAATTTCAACATAGTATGTGGCCTTGTACTAGAGCTTGCTAGCTCCACTCCCACCGTTCAACTTCAACCCATTGCCTAGTTAACATTGGGCTGTGTGTGTGAGAGAAATTTGGAAAAATTAAAGAAAAACTACTTATTTACAGAAAGGGCACTTATTTATTACGTAAGTATGCAAGTGCAAAACATGCATAGCTCTGTAGGCTCTCATTTTAGATAAGACTCGTACCTAAACGTATAGTGCTAGACAGTACGAATGACGAAGCATTTACCTTCTCTATGCTAATATTATCTCGGGAGACAGGTGACGCTCCAACATCCACTTATTACATGTACATAGACCTTGACAGGTAACATCCCAAACAAAGCACACAACCAAACCAAACTAAACTAAACTGAACTAAACTAAACTTTGACAGTCGACACATACACTGAACTGGGCTTACGCAGTAAGGCCCTGTTGATAGGTTGAAGGTCGCACAGAGCCAAGAGGGGGGCGACGCAGGGTGTTACTCGCCGCCACCGCCGCCTTGGCATGGTGCTCAGTATTCTTCTTGTTCGATGGGATACCAGGCACTCTACACCATCCACCGTTGTGACGGATCCATTGGCTCCCATTGAACACCCACCTATCACCACCATTGTGGTGATAATTCCCACCCTTCTCTTGTTCATGCACCATTTTAATTTCTCTCTCTCTCTCTCTGTTTTTTTTTTTTTTTTTGGGGTGAAAGGAGTTGGGATCAGATTTTTTAGGGAAGCTTAATTTTAATTTAGAGTGGTTTTGATGTGTGAGAAAAGATACACATCCAATGGCTATTTATACTAATTAACCAATGCACTATTAGGTCATGATATTATAAGGATGCATCAAGGGACACGTAGGTTGGTAGAGATTTTTTAAGCTAGTAAAATTATCTAACCGTCCTTTAATATGATTCTAAAAGGATTAAAGCAAACTAAAGCAAGATAAAAAAAGTTAGTATTACTTTTAATTTTTAAACTCACATAAACTGAATCAGGATAGATTAGAACAATCTTTATGTATAAATATATAGTTGGCTTAGTATGGGTGGAACCAGGTGGAAAGTGTGCAAAAATATCCGTTAAAGTTGCAATTATGCCATAATTAATCAACATCATGATCGCAATATGCATCTTAATTAAGGGTTTCATCTAGGATAAGATATTAACATGTATGAGATATTTGTATTGTAGTTGTTTGATAAACCTCTATTTTGACTTCACTTAGCTCCTTATTTGACCCCATTTTTCTTTGTTTCTATGTCGCATTTTGATAAGAAAGGGTCCAATGTGCTTCCTTTGATGCATATTGTACTTATAAATGTGTTTTTTTAAATTTTAAAGAGGTCTAATGAAGTTTAGAGCGCCAAAAGAGCAAGATTAAAGAGCTCAAGAAAGTGCATGGTCAGTCATGCACTAAGGCATGACCGTCTACAGGAAATCCTGCTTCCGAAACTGCGCATAAGCACTGTACAGCCGCGCATCTGCCAGTGCACCATGTGCACGGCCATGCGCCTGCTTGCGTGCCCTGTGCATGGATGCCCGTGTGTTGAAGCATGGTCGTGTGTCTTTCTAGTTTCGCGATATTTAAGCAGTTTTCGAAGTTAATTGGGGGTATATTTTTCTATGTTTTTGGGGAGCCGTTTCGAGGACTTTATCAAACACCTCCAAACCCTATTAGGCGGAGAATAATTTAGACTAGATTAGTGTGCAAGATTGTGGATTTGGCGATTCAAAACTAAGTTTCTCTTCCCTCGTTCTCTTTAATTTCATGTTTATTGTTTTGTTTACTTATTTGTTAATTCTTACTTTGATTTTCTTTTGGATGCTTATTTGCGATCAAAGTTGTAATATTAGATATAGATTAGCCTCTTGATGGCTAATTAATCTTGTTTAGGGCTGCACTCATCTTATTTATGCTAGAATTTAGAGTTTTCTCTTACGCCCACCATGTGTTCGATGAAATGCTTGAAATAGTTTTCATCTGTATTTTGGGACAATTGACTTGGGCTGAAAGGTGAGGTTATTGTCTAGTGTAGGTAGAGAGGATAGCTAACATTTGTACATGAAAATAGTTTAAATCTTAGCTAGGCTGTTAATCTTGTAGTTTAATTAAACTAATCCCATAAAAATAGGTGATTAGAACGATTGGACTAGCCTATTGACTCTTGAGAAAGGGCTTGGATAGTCTTTAATGATGCAACTGATTTTTGAATACTAGCATAACTTGGGAAGGTGAGGGTTTGATTTGATTAGTTGATTTATCTTAGGTTTAATTATAATCAAAGTCCTTTTTGTTTGCTCGCTTCAGTAGCTTACCTCTTCTTCCCTTCACCCTCTTTTTTGCCTAGATTGATATGCTTGAGTTGGCTCTGTTGCTTGGAAACACAAGTCCCTATGGACAAGACCCGTACTGGCCGATTACTAGCAACATCTACGCCGCGCACTTACGGTTTTAAGACAACATTGTTATGGGGAAATATAGTGACAGATAGATCATATCCTCAGTTATATCTGATGCAATTTATTTAAGATTATCCAAAGTATAAATTTAGCTTAATGATGACCTTTTTGATTCGGAAATAAAGGAACTAAATCAAATATATCGAAGTTAAGCCTAAACTTAGGACGTGATTTAATTTCTTCGACCTACAGCGCATCAAACACACACATTGGGCCTTCCTTAGGCCACAGCCTCTCCAGCCTCCGCTCATGACATAACAGATGTCTGTTTTTTTTTTTTTTTTTTTTTTAAAGATCTTTTAGAGATATTATCATAGTTTTAGTTTCTTTTCTGGGTGTCTATAGTTTCTTTCTTTTGACAAAAAGTGAATCCTTTTATGAATTTGGGTATAAAACTACGTACATTTGATTCACATACTATTTTTAAGCAGAACTTTAAAATTTGGATCGATTTTACTTGATGAAATTATATTTGCATTACATATCTCACTCTTTTTTTTGGGTGCAAATTACATAACTCACTTTAATGAGCTCATTGTCATTTTTATCCTTAAAATTTTCTTTTTGTAGAGGGACTTTATTCTTCTATTGTCACGTCGTGTCAAGTTATCAAGTTAGTGCAATTTTATCTGTGCTTTTAAAATGATTGATTAGGGAATCAAATCCATGCCATAGAAGAACCTAAGATTTTGTTTCTTTTAGTTTCTTTGCATCCCAAAGTAAAGGCATCTAAGGCTTGTTCTCCTCGACTTATTTTGCCTTAATTTATTTTGAACTGAACTTTTTTATTGAACTTATTCTAAATTTATCTATTAAACTTATTCTTAAGATATTAAGAACAAATTTATGAACTTATTTACTGAACTTATTCTGAACTTATTTACTCAACTTATTCTGAACTGACCTTATCTAAACTTATTCTTCAAAAAATAAGTCAAAGAGAACAGGGTTAAATATCTATTGCCACTTAAGACTGTATGTATATAGCTAATTTGATAGCTCGTCATGGAATTTAATAATATCTGTTAATGTCATAAAGTGTCGATGAATTCACTCAAATATTATTTTTTTAATCAATTAGAATTAAGCTTTATTTGTTGAGTTTGTTGTGTATTATACCTTGATTGTTGAACTTAGAATTGTCCAAAAAGATATAACGTTTCTTCATCAACTTAATTCTACTGTGTTTGGATAAAGATGAGCCCTAGATTCAAATACCAATCCGAAGACAAGCTCATAAGATTTTGACCAATTCCACTATAGTATGTTTGAATAAGGTCAAACGTGGGCTTGGGCTTAGCTTCCCACTTTTCCCCTATTCCCTGAGTGGGCCAATGTCTTATCAATCCCAAGCCCAATGAGAGTCCCGCTTGGTCCCTCGAAAGAAAAGTATCTATGGAGATTATTGTACACGTAGTATCAACATAATAACATAATTCATAGAAACATAGCACACTGACATTAACTAAGAACACATTTTTTTAGGTAACCTAGGCTCTCTATTCACTGGGTCTCAGTGTAGAGCTTGGCATAATGAACTAACACTTGCGAGATAGAGAGACACGGACTTTGAACAAAACTCAACAAAGATCTGGTCTCGAAAGTAACTAGACGTAAAAAAAGGTCTATTTGCCACCACAAATTCTCCATAAGCAAAGAGAATTTGTCCATTATCCCAAAATTTAAAACGAAGTTGGTATGCGGAGGTCATACATAATCCCCCGAGCGGCTTCACTAACTAGTCTGGCGGAACTTACACTGAAGGCTATGTTATTGTTGTACGTATATATGCATATAATTTAGCAGAGTCCATAGGATTCCATTTGGGCAGCTAGGAAAAACTTTTCGTGGTTTCTCCTGATGTATTCAGCAGCTTTGGAATCAACATCTTCATACTCCTGATGATCATTATGATGCTGACTCCATTGTACCGTGCGAGGTGGGGGCTGAAGCACGGTACAATTACGCGTTCCTTTTTTCAAGGCTTTGGAATCAACATCTTCATACTCCTGATGATCATCATAATACTGCTTCCATTGTACCGTGCGAGGTGGGGGCTGAAGCACGGTATAATTACTCTTTCCTTTTTTCAAGGCCTGATGGTGGTAATAATCACGACCAATATCATTCTTCTTCTTGTCATTCTCCGCGACGCAACTACGATCACCAGCTGGTACCCTACACCATCCCTTATAATATCGAATCCAACGGCTCCCATCAAACACACACCCATCATCATGAGCACCACCGCCACCGCCACCACTTCCACCACGACGACCACCGTGTTGATTGTTCCAACCCTTCTGCTCATACACAATCTTATCTCTCTCTTCTTCCCACCAGCCGTATCTTACTCCTCCCATGGTCGCCATCTCTCTCTTTTTCTTTGTTCTTTTTTTTTTTGTGGTTTGTGTGGATGACTTTGAAGTCTTTTGAGTAGTTAGCTAGGTAGGGTACTACATATGAAAAACTTACTGGCTATTTATAAGGAATTTTTAGACCTAATTTGCTTCTAAGTGTATGTAGTCATTAGTCAATCAATATAGTATTGCAAAATGATAAAAATGTCTTGGCACAAACACTTTTAGCAATATCATGTCTTAATTTAAAAATTATATTATTTTGTATTAAACTAAAAAAAATATAATTAAACCTACCACTCATGAATTGTACAAAATCTACTTTCATCTATAATTTTTAGCAATTTTATGGCATGTCATTGTAAATAAGGTTAAATTCATATTGTTCTCACAGTTGACAAATACTAAATTTTACGCCTTGTCTTAGACATGGGGTGACATACATTAACATGTTATCTTAGGTTAAAACAACACATCTAAAAGTTACATAACGAACGAGTAGTTTTTTAGACCTTTTTTTTCTTCTATGCATTTAGTCATTAGTCAATAAATATATTAATTGGTTTATATCACCAAAAAAAAAATAAAATCAGCATACTAATTAGTAGATAGCGGGAACGCGCACGCGCATGGATCTAGATACTCGAGAGACAGGCCGGCTGGCAAAAGACCCTTTCGGCGAGCCGGTAAAATTCTCACCCCTTCACTATATTCTCCCTTTTTACAGCAAACTACATTATCTTAGGGGCAAAGCAAATCAAAGTGGCCTGACCAAATATTATCTCCAACACATGCAGAGAGAATTAGCA
The DNA here is from genome assembly GCA_029747015.1 of Carnegiea gigantea. Lineage (NCBI taxonomy): Eukaryota > Viridiplantae > Streptophyta > Magnoliopsida > Caryophyllales > Cactaceae > Carnegiea > Carnegiea gigantea. The sequence continues at coordinate 334,399 of JAKOGI010000250.1, read as the reverse complement.
TCTCTCTTTGTGGCTATCCCTAAATCACCCCTGATTCCATTCTATCCTCGATGGCATTCATACGGTAGCTTTATGCTTTTATTTTCTAATTTATTCCGCTTATAGGGGTAACCAGACACGGGTTTCTTCACCAAAAGTCGGGGACCGAAATCAAAACAGTTAGGATCGCACTCCTAACTATTTAGAATCAAACCCGAAATTGATTCTGCACGTTTCTAATAATGTGGTGTCAAAATGAGTCCTCTTGCCCATATGTTTTGAAAAATCATTTTATTTACTTTCTTTTCTTTTCCCACGTGTAGTAAAGCATTTTGTATAGTATCTGGCAATGAAAAATATAACTCGTCACAAATTTTCAAAGTACAAATATATATATATATGTGTGTGTGTGTAAAAACATGATACCATTGGATACAGATTTTGCGATATCTAATTAGTTTAAAACTAATGTTTAAATATACAGTCATATATCGAGATATGGGGTGCAAACCTTAGGAAGAAATCATTCTATTTCTGGGCACTTGTCATTGGACTTGGAATTAGAATCATCTTTAGCACTAGTTGGTTTGGTATAGACTCAACAGGCAACATAAATATTTATTACTAAATGACAATTTCCTAATTGCTAAATTTTTAGACTTTTATTTGGTCCCTTACGATTTTAACATACGTTAAATTTTTCCTTATAATATACCTGATGATATTTGTCAGTGACTTACCCACTAAATCATCGAAAAAGGTGACACTAGCGAGACGAAAATGCAAAAATCAAAAAAAGAAAAAAGAAAAAGGAGCATAAGAAATGCTTGCCACGTAGGCAGGGTCAGAGGGATTCTCCAGAGGCACATTTAAGCATTTCCTGATCAAGGAACTCTGAGAAAACAGTGATCTGATTTGATTCATTTTGGGTTTCCATAAATGGAGTATTAAAGGAATCTAATTAAATTTAGTGCCACTCAATAATCTCTGTATGGTGCTAATTTTAACAGCTAATCTCGGAATTAATCCAGAGAATATTTTAGAGATCGATGCTTTTAGTCAATATTCAAACTCTTCTTCTAAATGTATGCGAAAAAGGGTCCTAATTGTGTTGGAAATACCGACGAAAATTCGGTGGACATCTACCGGTATTTCGTGTTTTCGATGCACAACCTAATGGAAATGGTTTGTTGGTATGAAGATTGACAGAACTAGAATTTCGATGGGCATTTCACAAAGAAAAAGTATAACTTATAGAGTATTTCGATTCATTTTCATTACAATTATTCATTCACCATTCTCGTAATACAAATATAACATTTTTAAGCTTCAAGTAGATACTAGTTACTGCCGTGAGCTTGAGTCATTGCCTTTATACAATTTATTATAGATTTGAAATTTTAGAGCATCAGTTTCTTACAATAGTAGAATTTAAAAGTTGTTGTATTAAATCTACATTTTGGACCGAGGAATGAGTCACTAATGAAACTTTATATAGTTTTACTATAAAGATCTTTCTTTCAGTACAATATATCATGTCAATTTGACATTTACTTCACAAAGTTGTACTATAGCTCGGCAACATTCGAGAAAAACATGTTAATGTTGAAAAATGGGGGCGATTGTAAGAATATTTGTTACAAGTTAAGAGTCAGTCGACAGTATATTTATCATTAACTTTCTGTAAAAAATGATTCAATCTAATATTTTAGATTTACTTTTGTTATGAAAAATTCACAGTATATGCAGTGCAGTTTTTCATTAATGTACTATTCCTATTTCTTATCACCACAAAAAAAAAGGAGCTCCTACTTTTAAAAACATGTTCTAATATGTTACTTGAAGAGGGTGTTTGATAAATAGCTTTTTCAAGAGTTTTTTGATGAAAAGAGCTTTTTTTGACCAAAATTACTTATTTGACATAGTCAAAAAGTTAATTTAGGTGTGTGATAGAATAGCTTTTTGAAAGAGTTTTTTGGGCCTAAAAAGCTAATTTAAAAAAGATAATTTGAAGCTTTTTGAAAAAACTTTTTGGAGAATTAGTTTTTTGTCTCACAACTTTATCAAAAACAGCTAATTTCATCAAACAGTTTTTCTACAAATAGCTAATTCAAATAACTAATTCAAACAGTTAATAGTTAATACAAATAGCTAACAGCTGTTTGTCAAACAGGGCCTTAATGCTAACTTATTCTCTTCATTTTTATTTTTATTTTGGGGGTTGGGGGTAGGATTTGATGAAAGCGTTTGTGGGCTTAGCCATACATAACATAGAAAATACGGCAGCTAAGAAATTGGGCTCAAGCTGCCCTCTGGATCAAAGTCAATTACGTGCTGGACCCTAACACATCACTTGTTGGGCCTGAAAGAGAGGGAGGACGAAAGAGTCCAAGCCCAACAAACTTACTGCTGGGATGTTAAGTGGTTGACCATGAACTTTACCACTAATAATTTTCCCAAAAAAAAGGCACAACACGAAGATTCCACCACATGCGGTGGGTGGCTAATGGACAAACAAGATAACCAAATAATTGAACACCACCGACTGTTGTAAAGGAGTGAATGTCAAATTAGGCGTAATTTAAACCTAAATCTTTATCAAAAGGGTTTTTTGTATTATGAAAATTTGGGATGCGAGCTGATATAGGTATTTCAAAATTGAGGTTTTCTGGTCATAAATGTTGGTTAAATTGTATTCGGGCCTATTTTCTAACATTGACTCATAAAAACTTTATTGGTTACGATAAGAAATATATTCGAAATAATTCAAAGTATTTTCACCTAATGCATCAAACAACACATGTTTTATGTTACTTCCCGGGGGGGGTGTGGTCCAATTCTTCAAATTACAACTCCAGATTATAATTCAAGCTAAAAATGAATGGCTGTTAAAATAAATAATTGATACAAAATTACAAATAAATAATTTTGAGTGAAGGTTAAGACGGGACATTCACCTGACTTGTCATCTGCCAAATTAAAAGAAGACAAAAAGAAAAGGACAAAAGACAAAATGAGATGGGCATTCAACAATAATTCACGTTCAAAACCAAAATAGTTTGACGTTGTTGATCAATAAAAACGTTGTTTAGAGAAATGGCAATTCCATGTGAATTTCCAGCTTTACAGTAAATTTTAGGTCTATAAAAACAATTTGAGATCCCTAAAAAGAAACACCGTTTTCAACTGTAAATTTCGTACATGATTAGTGCATTATGCCACGCAAAATTCTTCACCGTAGCACTTCAGTCCTTCCCACTGGCAACCCTCAATCTAGGCTCGCAAATTTTGTCCAATCCAAAAAGGCTCACGTGCAGACGGTGCAGTTATAAATATTATACATGTCCGAATTTAAAATTCGGATACAAATCTTTTAATGTTTCTATCGTCCGAATCCCATTTTAAATCACATTTGTACTGGTTCGATTTATACAGCATGTAAAAAATCGGGTACAGTTATAAGGTTCTCATCGACTTTGAGACATTGTCTGATTTGTCCAACTTAAAATTAATCCGAACCCAAAATTTTATATTTACAAAGATGTTTACAAGTAAGATTGTACATATTTGAATCTCTCAAACCTGTTAAATGCCTCTGTGATAATGATTTAGTTTGGCTTATAGGGACGGCCGAGGTTCATTTGTTTTCTTTTTAAAGAAACCAAGAAGGAGCGATGTTGAAAGCTGGCGATGATAAAAATATAACACAACTAGGGAGGAGTGAGAAGATGGGGAGCAGACATGCCAACCATGAAGCACATGACAGTGATAATGAGACAGACAGAGAGAGCTTCAACCCCAATATGAGAGGTGACCATACTTGACCTCAATTTGGCCCACTGGAAGTTCCTAACAAAACATTTTTATACACACCAATATGAACATGAAAAACTATCGAACATAAACAGTGGCCCCCAAAATTTCAACAAGCAGCTGTCAACCCCACTCACTAAGTAAAGAACCAAGCAAAATGATCCTGCATATCTCGAGAAACCTCACAGAAGTTTCCCCATTCAAGGTCATGGTCCCATTCTCAGAAAGCGACGAGGAAAACTAAGTGGAGGCCTATGAACCATGGTTCCAGTTCCAGTTATCGTATTTAGCAACCGGGCATTCAGTCCTGCACACCCCTAGAAGAAAGCATATGACCCCAGAAAGACCTCAAAGAATTGAGCTTGTAATACTATAACACCCCCCCCCCCCCAACAAAAAAAAGTGTGGGTCACGGTGCAACAGTATTTGAGAAGATCCCGATGTAGACAATTTTACCCTTGCGAGCATTTTTGCTGACAAAGAGATTGATTTCTATAGACCCACAAAAAAAATAGGGGAATTTTTGGAGAACTATAGTGATATTGACAAGAATAAAAATAATACAACAATAGTAGAAGATTTGAAGTATCCAAACAAATCAAGAGCACCATATTCCTGCCCAACCTTCAGATGTTTCATTTGCTATAATACAGCTGTATCATAATAATCAGGTTTTCTTTTCCATCTATAAGAGCATCACCAGCTGGAATTAACAGCTCCTTCCAAATTCTTATTCTACAGTTCCAAGCAAGCTATTGGACTGTATAGTCTTCCTTTTTTTGAAGGGGGAGGGGATAGAGGAGATCATTTGGTGGTAAACATAAATGTAAAAACGTTGACAGGGCAAGAGATTTCAATGAATTCACTTTCATGGAGGAAAAGCAAGCCAAAACGAATCCACAGAATGAACACAGCAGTTGAGAAAGATGGAGGTTAAAGAATATACGAATATATGCCTAAAAGAAAAACAAAAAAAAAGCTGTCTACCGCTGAAAAAATGCCCCGGGTTTTCCCAATCTAAACTGTAATATCAGATTAATCATGCCATACCAAGCTCCACAAAGGCAATATGATCCATTGGCAAGCTTTCCAAATGATTGGATATTTTACCATCTTAGATGAAATCAAGCTCCAGGGACTTTGATATGTACAGAACTCCCTCAAACACCCAACTTGACCAATGCGATCTTCCAAGCATCACGAAATCAACAGGCCTTGGTCACATTTACAGTCATAGCGATCTCAAAATGGGATTGTAAGGTCAAACACAAAGAAAAGTTATTCACTTTCTCTCATGCAGTTCCCGGGCAGGAGAAATTTGAACTTCTCAGCATTCTCCAAAAGGTATGAAGGCAGATGTACTGCAGAGAAAGAATGAGGTATGGGTCCCATCTTCCCAATTATATCCTTAAACGTGTATTCCTCGGGTAGCATATCAAATAAGTCATCCCCGTTACAGATTACCCTCTGAATCCTCTTGGAGTTCAAGTAGTGAGAGAATCTCACCCTGTCATTGTGGCTGTATGCCTTCATTTTGAATATGAACTCACTAATGTGACGAAAGCAGAAGCTGCAGTGCCATCCAGCATCAGCTAAGAGGTCATCAGTCTGCCTATAATGGGCATACCTCGTCTTTCCTGTTCTATATTTGTGGATAGAAGCCCTCCAGCTGTTATTGTCCACAAGAAACTCGAACGAGTAAAGATAATTCTTCAGCTGAAGATGAAGGACATCAGGGATATTGTCACACCACCTCAAAAGATTAATGGTGTGCCTACTTGGTATCTCATCAACATCGGACATTATCAACAAGTCATCATCGGATATACCTGCTATCCTTAGCAGCTGATCAAGGGCGACCCTCTGATATGCCTCCTCAACAAAAGGATTCTCCCCCTTCTTGAATCGGCCCCCAATAGTTCCATAAGTCAACCGAGGCTCAACAAACTTGAACTGGTCTCTGTTGGCAGCAAAGACAAGAGGCTTTGGCAACCCAGTGAATGTGGAGTTGGACTCAAGAAGGACAAACTGCGAGATGTAAGGGTACAACTCCTGCCACCTTATGGTGAGTATGTCCACCTCATTACTAAAGAGGACAGCATCAAAAACACGTCTTGGGTACTCGCGAACTCCCCAACCGTGAAGATTGCAGAGGTTCTCCATGGTCACATTCTCGTTGTAGTAATGGGGAGTTACACGGAATGGCTTGGGAGGCTTTTCCCACAATGGCCGGAGAAAGTATGAAATCTTCTGGCCATGTAAGTAGAGACCAAGGGTACAAACCGGTACTATCAAGAACACAAATAGGCAGGTCTTCAAATCAAGCCCCCGCAAGACGCAGCAGACTCTAGTCATGCTCGATCTGCTCGACTGCTAGATGAATCAAAACGATATTTGTAAGGACACTGGGTGCAGAACAACAGAAGAACAAAGCTCAATTTCTCCACAAATTCAGATTTTGACCATAAGCATACACTATCTTCTTGTTCAGACATACTTCAAACCTTTTCTACTCTAATTAGGGCAAGCATAAATAATCCTGCTTGTTCCATTGACTAAAGAGTCATATGAGCTTTTTCACTTTCTCTACAAAGGACTCATATCGTCAGAAAAGTCCTCATGAAGAACAAGATGAAAAAGCTCATTTCTGGTTTTATGCTCCAGAAGAACAATTCTATTCTATCACAGGAATCCATATGAGGATAAATATGGAATATCCAGCAAAACCCACCTCAAATTCACCCCAGAAGAATCAGATCCAGATTAAAGTCTGCATACTATAGAATTATAGTGGGCAATTGATTGCAATGCCAACACTAAACCAAAAGTTGAAAATTCAAAAGATTTCCCTAGAAAATTCAGAGTGCCATCAATAACATCCAAAACAAGCATATAACAATACAGCATCTACTAATCAAAACAATCAGAAATCAGACCTTTTCCGGAATGAAAATTCAAGGGTTTCAAATTCAATGCCCGTGAATTGGTAATGTGATGTGAGGAAGACCCAGATCAAAGAAAAACCCTAAATCTCATAAGAGATTCGAGAGAGAAAAAAAGTGTACCTGGCAACAACAATCCTTGCACAAATTATCTGTCTTCTTAGAGCAATAATGGCCTCCTTGGTCTGGCATCAACGACATTTTCTCCGCTAAATCTTTTCCAGCGGCCAATTTTGTCGACATTCAAAATTATCTTCCCAACTGTCCAATCAATCTCACAGCAAGGATGATAATGAAGTCACAAACCCAGAAAAAAAAAATCAGAGTCTCTGGATTGTAAAGCTGAGACCTTTATACCCTGTTCTTGAAATCGAGAGTCAGAATTTCCAAACCCAGATGAGGAAAATTCTGAAACTCGAAACCGATTTGCAGTCAATTGAGCTTGTGTAGGCTAGAATATAAAGAGATAAATCCCACAGCTTGAAAAGAGAATGAGAAAATACTGGCTAAATTTAAGGGGGTATTTATAATGATTATTATAAATGAACAAATAAATGAGAAATTAAATTTTCGGGGGAGGAGAGTGGGAAAAAATGCAGAGCGTCCTTCTATTTGACTTTGATAATGGGTGGGCAGGTGTAATGACTTTTCTCAGGCCCTAGGGAGATAGCCGTTTCTCTGCCTTTGTCTTCTCTTCATATGTGTCCAGCATATATTTATGAATTTTCTTTTTTTTTTGTGAGTTCAATTTGAACAAGGCCTTTCTCAATTCTCCCACTCGAATGTAAAACATAGTATATGATTTTATCTAGCCTTCTCGTATCTCATTTGGGTACGATTTTGGCAATTTAAAGCATTTTCAGTTTAAATTTCAGTTTTTAGAATTTCAGCATGTCACTTTACTACATGTGTCAGACTTTCGGCTTTTTGGAACTTGTAATCATTCATTTTTTCAATTCATGGAATCCCAATTTGAATCACCCAATAAAATATTTATCATGAAGACACCACATAATATACAGCATTTTTTTAACCACCTAAATAATATTTTTAGATAAAACAAAGAAAAAACCAAAAAGTCACAAAATGGCCAAAAAAAAAAAAACTGGAGAAACTCGACAATGAACAGTCTGTAGTTTCGAAACACGTGCCACTCCTTCTTTCCCTCCCGCTAGAGCTGTAAAATTGAAACTTCGGGGCTTCCATGTGGAACGCGTTCCTATGGCTGCAAATGCTCTTATATTGTATTTCTAAAAGTTCAGACTCTCATTAGTAGCGTTGCATTGTTTGTCTACGTTTATTTGTCATATGATGATTTACATATCATACTTTTAGTTGTATGTACTCTCAATAGCTAGGCAAACAGATGTGAAAGCAAAACATTCTCATTAATAGTATCATATGAAAAAATTTCAATTACTACTCTTAGGACTATGGTGTAAGAATTGTTATGAGATGATCAACAATTCAATGGCCATTGATAGATGATTTTTAGAATACGTTTAGATTTCCTGCTACTTTCATTCATAATTTGTTTTAGTGAAGGTAAAATTATTCTTCCGTTGTTTGAGAGAAAAGGCAAATGATTCCAAATATTCGTTCATTGGATTCCATGTCCATCTTGTGCTATAATTATGTAGTCCTATCCTTTTGTAATTAACTTGTCTAAATTTAAAAATAAATATATTTGAGCGTTCTTTTGTGAGTTACTTGAATTTAAAAATAAACTAATATAGCCCACAAGTAAATCCAAATGTCCTATAATAATTTTAAAAAATTTTGCCGACTAAAACTACACATGTTGACTCATTCCCCCCTCCCCCCTTTTTTTGGTTGAGTCAAGCATATGAAGTATGAGTATTGTTACTATGAAATTAATCATATCTTAGGGCACTTTCAAAATTATCTATACCATATGGATTAGCATTTAGGGTTTACTTGTGGGTTATATTTGTATGATAGTGCCCTAAGAAAGCATATGGAGCACGAGCATTGTTATTATGGAAATTAGTCATACCTTAGGGCATTACCGTAATCATATTTATCTTGCCCTTCTCTATCCCAAAAAGGAAAAAGAAAAAGAAAAAGAAAATTGAGGATATTTTGGTCATAAAAGGAGACTTAGTTTCTAAGTAGACGAGTTGATGATATGACGCGTTTGGTTTTTGATTGAATGGCTCAAACAACGGAAACATATCACGAAGACTTTTCCCCATAACTAACTGAGGCTCCTCGTTAAATAAGTGCCTGCCGTATATTTGGAATTTTGGATTAGGGCTGGTTCTTCGTAATTTAATTGTCAAATTAACCAATTCCAAGTAATTTGCTTTGTCAAATGTCTTTGGAGTTCAGCCTATTCTTTGAATGTAATCTTCCTTTTACAAAAATTGAGAATTGGACCCCTGTTTGTTATATCAAAATCATTTAAAGTATAATTTCTGTAGACTTCTACTCTTGAATTATAATCGAACCATATTTAGTGTCATTGTAAATTAGTTTATCCAATCATTCTTAATTTGGACTTTTAACTAATGCGTGAAAATCTTGAAAAAGGGAAAATGGTAATTCAAAAAAGGAAAATGTTAAAATTATCATAAAAGTGTCTTCCTTTCACAATCGAAAATGCTCTTTTTAGCTTATCGTAAGTACTTATCATAAATATTCAGTACATTTCAGCACAGTTCGATATCATGCAACATAATTCAGTACTGTTAAGTATTTATTGAAAATATTTATTTATATTTTCTTCAAACGTTTAGCATATTTTAGTATATTTCGACATGATTAAGCATGTTTTAGTACGATTCAGCATATTTCAATAATAAGCATCAATAAGTACTTATCACAAGTCGAAAAGAACATGCCCTTAGACTATATATATATTGATTATCTCCCATGATGCATGACACATGTTTTGCATAATAACTAACATAAGTTGATACATGTTCCTTTTATGTCTTATACATATCCGAGTCTTGTAATAACAAAAAATAGAAAATTTATTATAGAAGGCCTAGCTATAGCCCTCATGGTTAATGACAACTTGATATAACCAAATCAATAATTAAACACCCTAAAAAAACATAATGTACTATTTTAGATAATAAATCTTTTAAAATAAATTAAGTTTACGATCAATTTTCTTTTGATCAAATCCAAATTATTGAATTGAAACTTCATTATAATACAACTAGTGACAAGTTTTTATTTTTTTATTTTTTTTACAAATGGCATGTGAAAATCAATGTAAATGAAATTTAAACTTAGATTTTTAATAATAATTTTCAAAGGTTTTAATCGATGACAAGCATTATAATTGTACGTATTACAATTGCCACCGATGAAATTGCAAAGCTCGTGACAAGTCGTTCTGCGTAAGGCGGCTCCCTCACACGTTTTGAGGCAGTCCTTCCTGCATGAGACATGTTGGCCTAATGTGCATTGTTCAAACATTGAGGGTGAAAGGTACTTTGTAGCCTACTGCTTACTTATGCATTAAGAAAAATGACGTAGGACTGGAGCTCTGCCCTTTTGCCAAAAGCACATCCCTCTATCAGTCGAGTTCTAACCTAAGATCATATGGTATCAACTCTTAGTTTATGATGTTGGTACGAGAAAGCAACAAGCTAGGTCCTGTTATGTATAAGTTGTCAAGGTATATATTCTCCTTTTTTAAGGGAACGACCTAATTTTTAGGCAGTAACAAGCTAAGATCATATGGTATCAACTCTTAGTTTATGATGTTGGTACGAGGAAGTAACAAACTAGGCCCTATTATGTATAAGTTGTCAAGGTATATATGTTGGAAAAATAATGCGAGCAATGGCTAGGAACCGACAGAATAAACTAAGTCGTGGATAAATCACTGCCTTGAAAGTGATTACGGCTCGACAACGGTGCAGATCGTTATAGCCGGTTGCTCCCTAAGGTTAAGTCAGTATTCTTGGACGCGTGCACTTCGCGGCCAAGAACTTGGAGTATGCAGTGAGAACAATGCCCAGAAAAACTCAGAGGGAAGGAGAGAAGTGTGTGAATGGGTGGTGAAGATGTGTTGCTAAGCCCTCTATTTATAGGAAAAAAACATAGCTGTTGAACAGTCATTAAGATGGCATAGAAAAGGGCTGGATACCAGGCAAGGATCAAGCAGCATTCAAAGCAGATGGCATAGAAAGGTGCTGGATACCAGGCAAGGATCAAGCAGCATTCACAGCAAGGGAGAAAAATCAGGAAGATTGCATTAAGGAGAGAGTGATTTTTGGAAGACCAGCATAATTTGTTACGAAAAAACATATTAAACAGATTTCTTCCAAATAGTTAAGACAGACCCACAACCGGCCTGGACGGGTTGGCGGCTGCGCGAGCGTGCTTGTGGTCATCCAAGACACCCTCAACCCCATAAGTCATAGTTTTAAATTACCCGACAAAGGCCACGAAGATGAGATATATAAACCTTTCAAAAACACCCCCAATAGTTCCATGTGGGACAAATATAAGAGCTAGAGAAAAAGGTGGAAAGGCTTGAAAGCCTTGTTGCCATTACTATTACTCTAATAATATATTCTCCTATTACTGGTTAAACTATTCTTAGGCAGAAGTTAACATAATAGTTAATTACATTTACTGGCAAAAACAAAATGCATGCATTGTGAACAATCAGATGCTTATTTTCATATTCAAGTGAGCGTTGCTTTAATGATGTGACTCATATGAGAATTGAGTTTCAAGCTCTCTATCGGGATTTGAATCTCGGTGGATACAATTTCCTTGGTGAAATTTTTGGTACTTCTACATGTCCATTGTTCGCTAGGTGGTAGGGTTAGGCTTCTGTTGAATCTAATTTGAGAGGAAAATTTTCATACTCAGGATTTTATTAAAAAATAAAATCACTGTTTTCCATACTTGTTTGCAAGTAGTCTACTTTAATAAGTAGGAGTCCCATACTATTTGCCAATTAGTTACATTGACAGTTTTCAATCTCTTCTTTAATTTAGGCATTCTCATCTTCGTTGTAAGTTTTTTAGGGACCTATAATACCAGGGATTTCTACTACCAAAATGTAAGCAGTTTGATTTGCAAACTTTCTAAGCACATATTAGAAAAGAAGGTCTGAATTTAAGCCAAAATATGCCACAAAAATGCATCGTGACTTGATCCTGTTCCTGAATTTTCTATTTTTGGCTGAAAAAGTCCCATTATTGAAAGAATATGCTTTAATTTTCTTGTATGGTATACATATATTTTCTGAAAGAACAGGTAAAATAGATGGGAAACTTTAGCATGTCGTTTGTGAAAGGACAATAAAATTAAATGATGTCATCGTGTCATATTGTGTTGAACTAACTGTTGATATTTACTCAAAATGTGATGCTCAACGGAGTGGAATGATTCAAAGTGCGTGTGTTTTTCACCATGCAAATGGATATAATATTCTTTTCATTGGAAAATAGAGGTTAAGAAATAAGTGAAGTTTGTTAAAGTGGATTAAAGTGGATATTTTTTTTGGGAGTGGATTGAAGTAAATTGAACCGATTGAAGTGGGTTAAAGTGAGTTGAAATTAATATATTTTTTATATAATGAGTAGAAGTTGATTAAAATAGTAGATTGAAGTGGGTTGAAGTTAGTTGAAATTGGTTGAAGTTGGTTTTTTTTTTTTTTAATTGAAGTTCATAAAGTGGGTTCAAGTTGTCCTATAAAAGTTTATTACCACAATTTTCACACTTTATTTTTGAATAGATTACGAACCTGAAAATAAATAAAACACAAAATGAAGAATATATATTAGTGACAACTTATAATTAATACCCCTTTTTTTTGGCTAGTTTTTGCAAGAAAAGGATGAAGAAGGGCATGCAAATTGAAGTGGTACAAGGTATGCTTGATTGCTTGTACTATGGGCATGACTTGAATGGCTGCGTCGATGAGCACTGATGATGTATCCTCAAGGGGCAACCAAGAGGATAGGAAAGGGGATGGAGTGAATGCAATGGAAGGTAATAACAAGGCAACTTTGAATCCACAAACTCACCTTGATTTGGAGATGATAGAACGGAACTAACACCGACCTTGGATACAGAAACACCACCAAGGTTTGATGTTAGGGCCCTTAACAACTCCTTGGATACAGAAACACCACCAAAGAGAGGTTAAGACTCTTGCTAGATCACCACCCTACCCGGCCAAAGATAGAGATAAGCTAGAAGAGAGTTTTGAGAGTTCAAAGGAGCTAAGGCTCAACTTCATTCAAATGCATCAACTTGTTAAACATACAAGGCAGCAAGGGAGGTTTTATAATCCTCCTAAACACAAGCATTCAGCTTACAAAGTCAAATTAGAAGCTAAACTAGGCTAAAACCCAAAAACCAAAACAACACCAAAAACGGTTAGATTAAACCGTAGCTCGACAACACTTAATTGTTGATCTTGAGGCTGAGTTGTCGACTTGGGAGGCTTGGGAGGACATAATCAGCTTCAAGGCATTTAATCATGACCTTTGCAAGTGGATTAAACCTTGATAAGAGCAAAAGCACCTCAAAAAGAACAACATGCAGCTGGCTGTCTTTACCCGGGTAAAAGGGAGTTTCTTCCTTTAATTTGCTGGTTAATAGCTCCTTAGGTGTGTAATTTGGCTGAGGTTTTTTATGGTCACTTGATAATATTATTAATGCACTTTCAAGCCATAAAAGTTTCAGTCCAAATGGAGGAGCTTTGGTCGTCCAAACAGACCCATTTTCAGAACCGGGCAAAACTGAAACAGTTTTGAGCACTTGACTTCAACAGCTGATTTGAGGTAGCAAATGACCTCCAAATGACTTGCAATCGGTCTTATTGGAAAGAACACATCTTAAACTTAAAGTTAGGCCTCCTGCATCCCAGTCATATCCATCGGAAGGTCACGTAATAATGTGTGCAAAACCGGGCTTGTGCACGGACTGAAAACAGGATGAAGGCTGAAAATGACTAAGGCAAACTAGGCATGTCTTTGGCACTTTAGCCATTGAATCTGATTGTTTTGGACCACCTTGAGGGCGGGTATTCATGGTCACGGGTGGATCTCCATCAACTGAATTAGTCAACTCAGATTTTTTTTTTTTAATATATTTTTAGATTTCAGAGTTCGGGCTACTATACATTATATGTGTCAATTAATACAAATATCAAACTGATGTTATGCTCACTCGTTTATATTCTTTTCATTAATCAAAATAATCAAAGAAAGTTACAATTAAGAAAACCAAGCAAATTAAAACAAGGAAGAAACCTAATCAAACACTACTTTGGAATTAGCACGCTAAGGGGAAGGACGAAGGTAAGATGAATGTGCGGGTGACTATACTGACCACCCTCTAATCGCGTCAAGTAATTATTGATCGCTATGCCATGATTGTCCTTACAATTTTTTTTAGTGCAGAAAAAAAAGCGACAATTTCATTAAAAATTATAGAGTCATCTGACATCTGCAGTATAAATTTGAGCAAAGTGAATGCAGTATTCACTACAAAAATAAAAGTCTAACTTCACGTGAATCACTGTTTTTTCAAAAGTACTGCATGAGTAAAAGATCCACAAATTCATCATTTTCTTCTTTAGATTGTAGACCTGTTAATCTAGTGTAGATTTTGTGAAGAAAGTATTGATCTCGTATTAGAGATTGTACTTGAAGTGTCGAATGCCACTGAAGAGTCTTGGTACAACCTTCACATTGTTCATCCTAAATATGACGGAGAAAATAACCATAAACAACACACAATTAAGATAATACGAAACATTGTCATGCAATTATAGAGCAAAATTTTACAATTGGGAAAATAAATCATAACAAAGATACAGAAAACAACATATGAGTAGATTAAAAGGGAAGAAGAAAAAGCCGGGAATGATCATAAAATATCATTCTTGACCTCTTATTGCTTGTTTAGAAGAGGAAGAGGATTGAAAGATGAGGGAGAATGGGTAGTTTTTAGAGAGAAGGGAGTTGGTGATTTGGCTATCTGGGACAATTTGCATGGCTGTTCTCTCTAATTCATAGCCCTTTCAATTATTATCCTCGATCGGTTATTATTGGCCTGTGTTCATTAATTAACGTTGTTATTAGTCCGTTAGATACGAGCCATCGTTGTCATATTGATGGCAGAGGATAATTGGAAGCAGTCAGACATTCAATATTATTTGTCATCAATATTAAAAAGATCTACTTTTTTTTTTTAACACATAATACGGAAAAATCAATATAAGCTAGATTTGAATATCTATTTCGCAATCATTTTTAAAAATTTTACCAATTATTGTGTTTATAAGAATCCACTATTCAGATATTCATATTGTATGCTCTAATAGTGACAAAATTGACCCTAATTTCATTTTACCTACAGGATTTTATTTTTTTTTTTTTAACGTAGAAGAAGGGCTAAATCTTATTAAAAAAAAAAAAAACCACTTTTACTTTATAAACCACTCTAGGTTGGTGGAGCCACTAAGAGACAATGGGGTCAATTGACCCCTCAATTTTTTGAGAAAAAATTAAATGTGGGATATTCTGGTGTAAATAAAAAATAAATATATATTAATTAATTCTTAGATACTTTACAAATGATTAAATAGTAGATTGGTTGGTTGCCTGTTGCTCCATATGGGAGGTTGCAGGTTTGACTCCTTGTATTGCATTTTGTGTAATTTTTTTAAAATCTTTTTAAAAGCCTATCAAACGATAATATCATACTTTGCTTTCAAAATATGAAATCTCATCGAGGACAACTTTCTTGAATGTATTAGCTGCGCACTTCATTTTTAGAACTATTAAAGTTTATGCTATGTGTATTATTAATCTCGCTCCCCTTACTTTGAATCCTGACTCTGCCTTGACTCTAGCTCAAGCTATTCTTGGCAATTACGTTTAAAAATTAAAATTGTATGCATAATATGACACATGAATAAGACAGAATGTGTCAGAATTAAGCATATTCTTCATCATATGCACTTAAAAATATGTCCAATGCAAAATTATAGGGCTTCCATGGTGCGACATTCCACGCCTTTTAACAGCCATATCCCTCCGAAGAATCAAGGGAGTTTAAGGTTGTCATGATTAGCCACCTTCAAATAATAATAATAATAATAATAATAATAATAATTTTTATAAATAAAGTCCCACCTCAAGCTCTCTACAGGTAGGGATGTCAATAGAAGAAAGACTGCCTACATTTGGATCTCCTCAAACCCCGCAAAAGTGGGACCCACACTATGAGGTGGGGTGTGTGTGGTGTTGTAAAATCCCCCTCTTGACAAAACTTGTCTTACATTCAAGGATGGTATCTTTTTAGTAAAATGTTTTTATTAGTATAATTTCTCTTTTGTTAGCCGTAATAGCAACCAGGCTACCCACTTATTACCCTAGAAGATTTTAGGACTACATAATTTCATAAATATATGTAGAATACAAATTAAAAATGTTTATATACAAAATAAACAAATTATTAGATGAGACCATCTCACGTAAGATTTGTTGTGAGACAGGTAAATCCTACAACATGACTAATAATATGATTTAGAATAATTTTGTAATTTTGGGTGACTATAGTTTATTTGTGGATGACTTTTATTACAGTCACTATAAGGCCATGTTTGGCAAATAACTTTTTAGGTGCAAAAAGAGCTTTTTGGGGGTATTACCTGTTTGACTCTAGTCAAAAAACTCTTTGAGGTATTTGATTGATTAATCGTTTAGATTAGCTTTTTATACCCAAAAAGCTCTTTGAGATAGCTTTTTCAAATAGCTTTTTGATATTTACTATTATAATGACCATAATAACCTTATAATTTAGACAAATTTACATTACATGTCATTCACAAATGATATTCCCGAATGTTGGATGCTTATGCTTTAAATTTTTCAATTTATTTTTTTTATTTTTTGGGACAAGAGTTGTGGATGGTCATGATGTTGAAGATAATGCTTTTAATTTTAATGCTTTCTTAATTTAACAAATAATTTATATTAGTTAGTCTTACATGGTATATAAATATTTCTCATATCACATAATTTCAATTGCTATTAAAAAAGAAAACATTTAACATTAAAAATATATTTTGATAATAAGTACTAAAATTAGGAAAAAGTATAAATGTGATTTTATACATCACATAAATCTTAATTCATAATTCAAATCAAAAAGAAAAATAAATATCTAATGAAAAATTATTTTGTTAGAAAAATAATGAAATTGAGTGATGGGCATAAGTGAAATTTTATCAAATAACTTTGTTAGAAGCAGCTAACTTCACCAAATACTTTTTTCACAAACAGTTACTGCAATCAGCTAAGTCAAACAGTTAACACAATCAGTTAATAGCTAATGCAATCAGCTAACAGCTAACAGCTGATTGCCAAATAGGGCATAAATGTACTATTAGTCATCCTAGTCACTATTCAAAGTTACTATAACGTTATCTATCTCATGATATATTTTATGCGACTCACACAAGATGTACTAAAGAAAAATTTAAATCCTCAATGTTCTTTCTATTCTGTTTTGTTTTTTTTCTTTTGATAAGCATTCCATTCGAAATTAAGGAATTCATTCTCATAAAGAAAAAAAAAAAGGAATTTGTCTATATCAAAAAACATGACGAAATTGGAGAAAATATTAAATTAAACAATTTGAAAATCAAATGAAATGAACAAACCCACTATCATAGCCCTGGCTAATATAAGGATCACATAGGTTGTTCTTGTAGCCCACTATTAATGTGACTAATGCAGTATAAGACATGGGATGTGGGTCAAGGCCGACTAAGATTGGGCCTGGATTAATGTGAAGACAAGTTGGCCCAACTCAATTACTCACAAAGCTTGACAAAAATAATATCGCAGATTTAATTTTTTTTTTTTCAATTATTATTAAACCAGATGGCTGTATGACAATAGAAATAGCTATAGCCTAATTAACTATAAAATTCTTCAAATCAAATAAGAAATAGACAATCAAAGGACAACTAACACCACCAACTACACATGTCAGTTAAGGATAATGGGCTTTAAATGAAACCTCATGCAGGCCCATTCATGAAGCAACAATGGGCTTTAAGCCCAAACATATGAGAGAGGAAGACAGATCCATAATTCAGTGTACAGGCCAACATTAATGAAGACAGTGGGTCCATTAAAAGACCACAAGAAGTCGCAGTCACAAAGGGAAGCTATCCACGTGGAGGTCACGTGTCCTTAAGGAACAGGTGGGGCCTGTACACGTGCACATTCGACCACTCTAATCCCAGCTGGCAAACCAGTTAGTGTTTTGGTGGTCACGTATGTTTCCTTACCAACAAGACATTTGGCTTTTCTCTTTGTCTAATTTCTTCATTGGTTACAACGATATTGGCCAAAGGGTCGCCATTTCAATTAAATGCCCAAAATTGAGACATTTCTTTTAAGTTTGTTAGTTAAATTAGTTAAATTGATTAGACGTAACTAATTAGTTATGAATGTCTGAAATGAATAATATTGGTTGTAATACGTACATTTAACTATGTTAAAATTTGAACTTATGTTACGTATTTATCATTACTATTTTGATCAATAAATAAATTTTCAAATATGAATGAATTTAGTTAGAAATCACCGTACGTTTTCAAAGAAGGAGATAATAGCGAATAGTGTTAGATCAATATTTGGATGAAATTTATCAATTAATTTCATCTAAATATAGGTGCAAACCAAGCATATTGCAAGTAAATTTAATCAATGAATTTATGCTATATCAAAATTTTTAAAAGAGACGGACTTAATTGAATTTATTTGAATAAGTTTAGATACACACTTTGTATTGTTGGTAGTCAGTCCTAATTACTCCCAATATTTTTAACCGCTAACCATCAATTTAAACTGCTGAAAGGAACGAATCCAAAGTTACCCAAATCTATTTGATTAGCAATAATGGAGACAAAAACCCAGATGATGAGATGGGGATGTGAATGTTCATAGGTCACTAGCTAGCCCCAACCATGATGCACTGACTCATAACGCACGATCGAACCCTAACCATCTTCCTGTCTCCTGGTCCTGGCCCTCGCCCTCGCTAGTCCTTTGGGTCCTCCTATTAATACTGACTTTTGCGTCTAATTTTGTCTCTTTGCATCTCAAACCTAATGAAAAACCGCATATTTTGGAGAGAGAAGAGAAACAATATACGCGCCTGTGCAACACTGAACTGACAACCATGTCCTGTTTCACTGCCAAAATTTCCCCTTAAATGTCATATTCATCATGAGTCGATCGTCCAATCAATTTTTTGTATCATTCATCCATATCATGCATGCAAAGTTGACCACGTAAAATTAATTAAAATTCTTCTTCTATATTGTCACGTAGTATCATGTATAGTAGCCCCAAACAAGATCTCATATTAATTGAGTTCTGACAAAATTCATTTGATTTGTGTTGCCACACCAGCCTAGCACACTACAGTTTACAATCTAGTGGCATGTTTGGTCCCCCAGAGAAAGGATCTATCTCACCAGGTGCAAGTGGTTCAGTCTGATCATGATGCATGTCTTTACTAACTTTGGCCTATGCTTTCAAAGAGATACATCATTACATATGTGGATTTCTTCACCAACATGTACTGTATATGTTCTTAATTGTCATCAAATCTCACTGTGAGAGAATCACACCTTGTTTAGTTATTGTTCAACATTTGGGAGTATTACGTCAACAAGTCTAGGAGGTTTTATCTTTTAATTTAGTTTACTTATCATGAAAGTGGCCGACAATCAATATTGATATAATTTAAAATATCTTATTTTTCTGTAATTCATGTGCAAAAGAAACGTACATATATGCATGCATCTTACCTGCTCCTATGTCTAGCCTGCATAGGTGGAATTTTGAGCGAGTGATTTGATATGTCATGGTAACTTTAGATCAACATGTCTTGGATCAAAGTGGTTTTTCTTATTGACAATTATATCCGAATTTGTATGCGCGTGTGCTGATGAACAATAAATCTTTCTGAAAAATTGTCCATGATAGTATGATTAGTTTGAAAGCATACTCATATCACTCTTTGAAACTAATTTTTTTATGATTTCCTTGCATTCACACCAATTGTGTGCCATTCATAACCCAATGTGACAAATATTTCGGGACGTTGATTTGGGGACCTTTATTTACAGGATAATTTCAAGATTTTCAAATGTGACAGAAAATATGATATTTTTGGACCATTCTACGGCTAGATTAACTTAATAATTTTTGAGAGTATGAAAACAAGTCCTCTTAAAAGAGTGATATATGAACGGCCGGCAAAGTCGTCTTCAATTTCCCTGAGCCAAAGTAAAGAAATTTCAAGCCTTTTCTTTTCATTGTTTATACCCTCTCTTGAGGGGGAAAACTCGTTGCAGTGATCACGGCATGGCAAGCAACGCCGAAATGTGGTCCACATTGGATAGTAACATGCATATATATATATATATATATATATATATATATATATATATATATATCTATATATATATATATATGTACGTATATGTGTATATAATATAGATGTATATGTGTGTGCACATATATATATACATATATGAATATATATATATGTGTGTATATATATATATATATATATATATATATATATATATATATATATATATATATATATATATATATATATATATATATATATATATATATATATATATATATATATATATATATATATATAGATAGATAGATAGATAGATAGATAGATAGATGAAACTTAACTTTTTTTTTTTTAATCTACATGTAGCAAGAAGGTCCCCGTTACAAGACTAGCATCCAAAATTGGGCTAATTAGTGAGTTGATGACTTATTTTAATTGGGTTAGGGCATGTTTGACAACAACATTTTAGGTAGCATTTGACGTTTTGACTAAATCAATACACTCATCAAGTAATTTTTACCATTCAGTAACATAGTATTTTGACAAGCATTTCTAGTAGTGTCTAACATTTTAAGTAATGTTTCTGAAAAGCTAATAGCATTAACATTTGGCATTCAAAAATAGCGTTTCATATTTTTTGACCAAAAATTATCCTTTGCCAATTTTATATTTGAAAATTATCTATTTTCTTTTATGTCAATTTACATTAATCAACTAATTCAACAGCTAAATTTGTCTAACACATTCATTTCAACTGCTCATCTATACAGCTATCCGCTAACAGCTAAATAATAAACGCTATCCGCTACCTAAACCGCTGTGTGCTACTTGAACTGCAAATATTACCGAACAGGGTCTTAGTCTAAAAGATGTTTCAATTACTAGCACTGATAAGTGTTTGAATTGCTTGGGTAGGTCTTTGGTCTTCCTAATATTTAACCATCTTAGTTGAATGAGTTATCCAAAAAGAAGCATAATCAATCTAATTACTTTCAGTCAGATTGGTTGAATAAGTAGATATGATGTTATTATAGTAACATGATTTTCAACCTTTGTACATACATTAAACACAAGAAAGGAAAATAAGAAATTCATATTTAAACATATTACTTTAAACATAAATACAAAAAGATGGTGCAAGTATGCATAATTTTTACTTGATAAACATATGATAAAAAGTTTCTGCATCATACCTTAGAAGCATATATTCTCAAAAATTATACTACAGTCCCAAAAAAAAAAAAAAAAAGCGATTTTACTTGAAAAAGAAGAATCTACATGTATAGCCATGACTTTCGGTTAGCTTTATATGTTACAGCTCCTTTTTCAATATTGAGCACTTCAGTATCGTGGCCATGCATGTTTTTAGGATGATGATAACCCTCACCATATATGGTTGCGTTTTTCGATATGATCTTATGTCATTTTCCTTGGATGGAAGCCATGGGAATGGAATCTTCTAAGCAAATGTCTAGTTTCATTCCATTTAGAAAGGTTTTGGATATTCCTGTGATTCTTTACCCATGTTCTTTAATTAACAAGCCAAGTGTTGCACAAAAAGGAAGAGAACAACAATTATGACTCCATTGAACTTATAGTTCTCCACTTGCATTGTTTCCATCTCAACCTATTTAAAGTTGTGATATATATATATATATATATATATATATATATATATATATATATATATATATATTATTCTTCGGTTAATGTCAGTTAACTCAACTGGTGAAGTATCTTGAGTTGTTATCAAGTACTTGAACCTAAATTCTACTTATATTGACATTTATACCTCATTTGCACCAGCTCCCCCCCCCCAAAAAAAAAAAATCCTTGGACAACTAAAAAAATTGATTACAAATTATAGAAGTATATAATTTAATTAATAAAGTTTCCGCAATATATTATTGTGACACATGTATTATCATTCAATATTCTCAAAAAATATTATCACTAGATCCAATGCAAAAACATTGAGAAGCAATCAAGGCCCATTTGTATTAGATATAATCATGAGTGACAACTTACAAAACATTACATAGGGGAATATTTTCTAAAAATATAGGGAGTAAAATGTTACATTTTTAACTCAATTTGGGAAGGAAAGAAAAAGAAGACGACTGTTGGGGCCAAAGTTCTCTCAGCCTTAATCATTCACTCATCTCCTATTGGCTTGACTAAAAGATAGCATGATTCCACTGCCCCCACCAATTGCACTGAATAGTTCTGTCACATACATGAAAAATGTGAAATTTATTTATCATCTATATGAACTAAGATTAAGTAGACAAATATTATAAGCATTATCTTTTTTTTTTCCCCCTGTGCATAAATTTATAGGTTCATGATTGAACGTCGAATCCGGCTACTAATTAAAAGATTCATGAACAAAATTAGCAGTTTCATACTATATTTGACTTTTTTTTGGCATTAAAAAACCTAAATGATTTGATATATTCATAATTTGGAGTTAACAGCTTAATTTGATTGGCTTAAGTTATGTACAAATTTGGTCAATTTTCTGTTTTGTATTTGCCTTTCATGATTCAACGTAAAGCAAAGACAATAAAAAAAAATTATACTGAAACCAAAAAAAAAAGGTAAATGGTGAAGTAGTGCAGGATGTCCAAATAGGTAATTCTGGTGTCTATAATTGGCGTTTAGACCTCTAGTACTGCCCTAATATCATGCACATATATAACGTTAGCAACAAGTGTTCATATGCTAGGGTATGTTGGTCCAAATTTTTTGTTTTTGAATACACGGTTTCTCATATTTGCAACTTTTCGATCAAAATTAATTTATTTCAGATAGAAATTTAAAAGCCTTAAAATTTCTAATACTGAAACTGTCGAACTAAAATTCCAAAGTTAAAATTTATCAATAGTTTAGATAGTCAACTCTATTAACTATTTTTCTTAAAACTCGAATCATGCATTCGAAAATTTGAATTAGCTAATTGGGATTTTCAAGTTGGAAGGGTCCTAGCTATTTCAATCACTTAGCCTTAAAGAAGAATATATGATTTATCCCAAGACTTTTCTTGGTGAAAGCCATAATTGGCATATATAGATTGCATGTCAACATATATAGCACTAAGGCATGAAAACGCCATCACAACCAACACACAAAACGAAAAATAAAGCAGCACTAGTGCTATATATTCCTAAGTGAATGTCACTAGGTCTGCTTGTGATGCCAAATCGATCAATTTTCAATTAAAGTCAAAGCCAAAGAAACACTCTCTTGGCTTAATCTATCCAGGTTATAATCAGTAGAATTGAAAGCATGTTGATGATGATTAGGTTACCAGTGCTAATCCCCCAATCATTAACAGACAACAAGACTACAATATTATTCCTGTTTATAGACAAGCATTTATATAAAATAGGACCCTATGAAAATGAGACATCCATACTACAAGATCCATCTAGCCACAATGGTTATAATGCCAAATTCGGGGCATCATCCCCGACTGAATTCGGGGGCTCAAAGTTCGCACTTAATTATTTGGATCAATTTGTGGGTTGTCAACATATCTTTTATAGGTCCACTTATATGTAAACAAATTATTGTTTTGACCTTATGTTTCCGAAACCCTTCACCAATTTCCAGGAAAATTGATTATGGATTCACTAATTTCTATTAGTTCACTAAAGTTGGTCCATTACCAATGAAGTCTTAGCCTAATGGTGAAGATTGAGATATTGTATACATTAAGTCCCAGGTTCGATTCCTCCCCTCCCAATTGCATTGAAATTTAATTATATTATCCTTTGTGACTCCTACAGAAAAAAAAAAAAAAAAAAACTAAAGTTGGTCCAGTAACTGCTGAAAAAATAAAGGCTGAAAGGGCAGGAGCAGAATTCGTAGAGTCACATTCATACCTAACCATGCATGCATGCATTGTAAATGGTGGAAAATGCCCCACTAAAATGAATCTTCGACAATCACATTCATATTATTGTGATTATAATGATCAATCATGAACATAAATATTGAACTTCATCATCTTTATGGTCGAATTTTTTTTTGTTTTGTTTTTAATAAAAAACCTGTGATATTCAAGCTTTCTCTTCATCACTTGCCTGTTTGATTTTGACTTTCCGTACCATATCGCTTCATAATCCTTACTCTTTTGCCTCTGTGGCTTTCTTGTCCTTTTTATTTTTTCGATTGTTAAAGCCAATGTATACAAAGTATACACAAGAACAAATTACCAGCAAAATTCACAAAGACGAAACAGAAACCTACAAGTCAAAACAGTACATCAAAAAAGTAAAACAAAACTGAGGCAGTAACTAATGCTTTCTTGTCCTCTTATAGTCTTGTCTATTTTACTTTCATATGATCAAATTAGTCAAGTCTTAATCCATAGATAAAATGTACACATGTTACACGAGTTGTGACAATCCTAAAATTTATGCATTATAATTTATGTCATGTTGATGAGATAAGAAAAAAAGAAAATGACTATTTAAAATTAAAATTAAGTGTTCAATTTGTGGCCTTTATATATATATATATATATATATATATATATATATATATATATATATATATATATATATATATATATATATATATATATATATATATATAGAGCTGGTAAGATTTTTTTTTCTAAAATTTTAAAAAAAATGTTGTAGAATGGAGGTTCACAAAAAAAGTGTACGTAATTCAGTATTTTTCTTTTTTTCGTCCTTTAAACTTTCATTTTATTATATCAAAGTCAAACTACTATTGATTATAAAAATTTAAAAAAACTATAGACTTAAATCTCGCCTAAATATAAACACTCGCTCTCTTTGATCTCCCCATAAAAACCTTAAATTAATTATATGGCCTACTTAATTAGTTGATGAATGAGATGAAAAGTTCCTAGCTTCATAGGCTCATAGCCACCAAGCTAGCAAGTTAAGTACAAAAGTATACAATAGAAATTAAAATAAATAAAATATATCACATCCTACATGTAGGCATGAAAAAAAAAAAAAGGGGTAGCTAGTAGTAAAAGATGAGATCGATTTTTACGGGCTTTTGTCTTGGATGTATAATCATAGTAATTAATAATTAATAGTGGAACATATAATGGAGTCGGACCAAATCATTCCTAGCTTCATTCGTACTAGCCACGCGTCGATGCATGTATGCATTGTATCTTTGAATTAAATCGGGTCATGCAATTAAGATTTAATTTTCTTACTTTTAAAATTAATCATTAAGCAAAACTTTACAGGTCCTCTAAGAATTTTCGACCATTGACTACATGATATACCAACAATTAATATTTTCTCGGTAGTATGAAGAAAGCATATAAATAAATATAGATGTAATTTAAAATTAAATATCTTATATAACAGTAATAGCAACTCCTATTAATACAGATATTTCTTTTAAGTAATTTTTAAAAAAATTCAGATATATATGACTTTGATGTGACCCTGCAAGATGATAAACTACGCAACCTCTCCCCTCAGACCAAAAAAAAAAAGATCAATTATAATAAGCCAATTTTTTTATTTTTTTTGGGTCAAGAAATTTTAGGCATGGGGTCGGGCTCACCCCAAACCAAGAATTGTAATAAGCCAATTAACTGTAATTTTAACCGCAGGATAATTAATGATAGATGTCTCTTCTAGACTTTCTAATCTTAACCTAAGTAATTATAAGTAACATGTTGGGCCCAGGGAGAACAAGATATTTGACTATTGCCAATCTACATCCGACACATATTTTAGAATAAAATCTCCCTTTAATTTGTAATTCAGACACATATATCTTCATCGATTTACACATACATACCTTTAATTTATTCCTAATCTAATCTCGTGACAAAGTAAATCTTCCTGAATTACGGCTCTTTTTTTTTTTTTTTTTCCTTTTTTTGATGATGTTGGGCAGAAGTATGATGCAGTCAATCGTATTAGTACTAAAAAATCCTATTAATGCTAATTAATTGGTACGCATTCATGGCATTTTTGGGGTGGCCAAAGATCTGTTTGATTTTAGATATTTCTTATTTAAGCTTATTAATCACAATTCTAATTTTTTATTAGATTGGTAATACTTATGTTATGTAGTTTATCCCGTCTAATTATGACTTGGCAAAGCCAGCTAATTATGTTCAATTAGGGTTGGTTAGTTTATAATACATGTGGTTTATTTAAATAAATTCAGGTTCTGTATCATACAACAATATCAATTTATAAAATAAAGATAGGAGATCTATATGAGTGTATGAAGCAACCGCACCGCGATTAATAATGAATGGATTCTCCATATCATTCGTTATATAAGTTGTTTTCTCTCGAATTAACTTTATCTATGTGTTGTGTTGGATGTCCTCATAATCTCACACAGTATTAAAAATTCTCCCAATCATATAAATAAAAATAAATAAATAGAGCAAGTTCCATTTAAACAACATAATAAATCAACCCAGCCAAAAAAATATATATATATATATATATATATATATAGAAGAAATAGTTTTTTAAAAACCAAAATCTAAAAGGCCTAGTTATTCCCTTAATGTAAAAGCTAATTATACCTATGTGGAGTTTAAAACATAAAAAGATACATATAATTTTACATATTCATGTTTAAGATATAGTAAAATTTTCTCTTTTTTTATCATTAGCATTTCGTAATATATGAAAATTAATTTAGATACCCACCGACTTATAAGTTATAATGGTTATTATTGCTTGTTTTAAAATATAATGATTATTACTATGCTTGCAGATGAGGATGATTTTGCACTAATACGCAGTATACATGTGATAGAATTTACACACAAAGAAAAGGGCCAAGAGGAAAGGCCGTGGGCCCAGGCGTTGTCGGGCGGCCCGTGGAGTGGGCGGCAAAGACCAGGACCCGCCTTTGCAACTGGCCCACTGCCCTCTCTCTCATATTCTATCTCTGTTTTCTCTGTATCTGGTCTTATGAAGTAATTACATCTTCTCTCCTTTAATTTGATGTTAGTATTAATGGTGGTAGTGGTACCACCCCCCACTCTATTAGTCTATGTCAGGTTGCCAACACAAAAGACCACCTCCGGGTTTACAGATATCAAAAATTCTATGGTACATACCCATATACGTAGCTATGTGAACACCTATATAAGAAGGTGTGTACTGTGTTTCAAAAATTTTTAGATACAAACGTATGTATCCTAGCATGATACACACCTTCTTATATAGGTGTGTACATAGGTAGGTACTTGAATATGTACCATAGAATTACTGGCAGGGGATCTCTGAATCTCTCTCCCTCTTCTTGAGTCACAAATCCGCCCATTGGACAAAGTCAAAGGCCCACTAAGGTGTTTTTTTTTTTTTTTTTTTTTTTTTGGGGAGGTCTACTTCAAGTGCTGTTAAATTTGAAACTTACAATACTTTACAGTTGTCTCACAACTACATATTGTATAATTATCGTACAGTTTTTTACAACTTTTCATAGCACCTCGCAATTTTTACAACTATGGTTATAGTGAAAAAGACGAGGGCCTAATGTTAGTTGTGCCTATGAGCCTGAGTCCTAGACTCCTAGGTGGTTACACTAACTTACTGTAAGGCTGTGAGTTTTGTATAAAAGTGTCCAACTTTCACACTTTTTGAAATTTAATTTATGTTCAGTCATTGTTATCATTGATTAAGGTTATGACTGTGAGGATTTATAGAGATTCAACCATAACGTTGATAGTAAAAATAACCTAACGTTTGTACTTAAATCACATACTTCTTTAATCATACCCATAATTTAAATAATGAACATAGCATTATGCAAATTATCAATTAAACCTTAATAAGATTAACATAAGATTCTCATAATATTACATATATAAAACTTTAAGTTATCCTTAGTTTTAACTTAACATAATTTATTCTAATTTACGTTGACTTGCATTAACTTTCTGCAGAGAA
Source organism: Carnegiea gigantea (assembly GCA_029747015.1). Classification (NCBI taxonomy): domain Eukaryota; kingdom Viridiplantae; phylum Streptophyta; class Magnoliopsida; order Caryophyllales; family Cactaceae; genus Carnegiea; species Carnegiea gigantea. Next base: position 306,321 of record JAKOGI010000250.1, on the reverse strand, counting down.
GGTATGGTTTTGAAGTATAAAATTTGTCACGTATTGGTGTATGTAGAATTTTTTTGATGAGCATGTGTACATATTATTAATTACTTTATTAGATTATGCATTAATTTTACCAAAATTTAATAGTATGTAATACAATTATCCAATGAGAATCCTACTTCAATGATATAGCTTAACACCCCTCTATGGAATGGTTAATTTTCATACGCCATGAGATCCAGCGCAATATAATAAAGCCTTTGCAAAAGTCCTATAGCTAGGATACTTACTTAGGGATGCTTAGCTAATAAAGCTATGATAATAAATAAAATAATTTCCCAATCCCATGAATGAAAGTGATGCATATCTTATTCCTCCTTTTAGCCAACCACGAACCCCATGATCCCCCCCCCCCCTCATCATCAACCAACACAGCAAAATTAAAAGAAAAAAAGATAAATAAGAATAAAAATGTTCAACAATTCGCAAAATAATCCGCGCTTTCTATCATCAATTTTTTGTGGGCGTCCCTTTTCAATTTTATTATTTTTTAAAGGGAAGAACCGAATTAGAGAAGACCAAAGTCATGATGTCGCCTAATGACTTTTCTTAAACGTGAATATTTTTTAAATAATATTTGTGCAATTTAAGTGATTTTGTCTAAATCACATTACATATTTGAGTATATCATATTTCAGAAAAACAAAATTATGAAACATAAAATTACGATTAAATATATGCATCGATGTAAAGACATAACTTTCATTTCGTATATATAAATCAGTTCAATTTTCAATATGATTTTGACAGAATTTGAACCTAAATATTTGATAGCTATTCTCAAATATTTTACTAATTGGACTTATAATTAGACCTAGTAAATGTGTTATTCGATTCGGATATGGACCAAGTTAAGTTTGGATCGGATCATATTTCGGATTAAGTGATATTTCATATGGGTTCGGTTCGGGTTAGATCGCCTTTGGATCAATCAATTTTTAGGTCAATGCGCTTGTCTTGCAGAAATAATTAACTTTGTAGAAAATTTTAGGTCGGGTATGATACAATTTGGATCAATTTAAATTTCGAAGCTACTTTTAGATGAACATATTTTAAATATCGAATTGAATATGATTTGAGTTATTCGGTAAAAATTTCAAATCCTAAGTAAGTTTTATCAGGTCTACGACAATAGCCATTATCAATTTACGAGCGCCATAAGAAGAAGGAAGAGATAGGAGTCGTAATCATGAGGAGAGAGGTCCGCGAGTGGGCGCAGGCTAGGCACGTGGGCCTGGCCTCTCTCGCTGCAGCCTGGCGTGAAGCCATTCCATCCAATTTTACTTGCACTGCTGTCTTTCACTTTCTCTCTCTAATTAGCATTAGAGTATGTGTTTTTTATTAGTGAATAAAATTTGATAAATAGATAAAGTCAATAAAGAGGGATAAAAAGTATGTAAAAATTAATAAAAATTGATATTTTTAAAATAATGAGTAGAAGTGGATTAAAGTTAGGAAAAGATTGGAAAGAAGTTGGTAGAAACTAATAGAAGTTGGAAAATATTAGTAAGAAATGTAAATAAGTAGGAATTTCTTTGCAAAAAAATTAAAAAGAGATTTGTAAGAGTTAGTAAAAGTTGATAGAAGTTGAAAAGAATTGAAATTTTTTTGTTAAAGTAGGGTAAAAAAAAAAAAGTGGGCTGAAATTGATAAAAGACATTTACCAACGAAAAGAATATGCCTTTTCTAATTTTACTGAACAGGATCTTAAAAGTAGCGTTTATCTTTGAAAATTATCTACATTTTTTTTGTCAAGTTACATTAATCAGCGAGCATAACAGCTAAATTTACCGAACATATTAGTTTCAATTGCTAATCTAAATAGCTATCCGTTAATAGCTTAATTAGAAATGCTATCCGCTATCTGCACTGCTATCCGCTACCTAAACTGCTAATTTTACCGAACAGAGCTTTAATATTCTATTTATTTAGGCCTTTTGAAATGAGTAGTCTTCCTAATTATTACCTTTAATGTTTAAAAAATTTGTTACATTTTCAACATCGATAATTGATTTTTTTATGCAATAAAGCACAAGGATCAGTATTTACTGAATTTGAATATAATTTTTAATAATAATTTGTAAAAACTTTAACAATTATACTATTTCATACTCACGTCATTAAAACTGATTTTCGACGTGACGGGAATCATGGGATGTTTTGCTGATCTTCTGGGTTTTTGCCATTTTGACCTGTTTCCCTCGCCTTTAATTCCCCCCAACGTAAAGTATTCATAATATTGTGCTATGTATACCATCTAATTATAATAACAAACCGACAACCCAATACCTCCTCTTTTTTCTTGGATTCTCTATCATCATCCCCCAAAAAAGGACTTCTTCTCCAACCCCAAAAACAATTTAGTTTGGTTTGGGCAACTGCGCATTACTGGTATTGTCATATTGTGATTGGTTTTCTTTATGGGGTGGAGCTTTATTTGAGAAAATTAAACCCCTTTTTCCTTTTTAAAAAAATTTTTGGTGGCGGGGACAAGAACGAATGAAATCCCCTGTATATAAGATTTAAGCATAATATTGTGTTTTGTATTTTTCTGGGCTTTGCTGCTGATTCTATACCAAAAGCAGCAGTGCCCTCTTTTTCTGTCTTCTGCTTCTTATGGTGGTGTTGGTGGTGACGCTATAGTTAGTTGGAAAAGCCTGAAACTTTCATTGGAGATGGAGTTCTGCTACTCTTCTTCATTCTGCCTCTCAACTGTTTGATGAACTGTCTCACTGAAGAAGGAACTTAATTAAAACCTCTCCAAAAAAGAATCAAGGAAAAAGCATTTTCAAGCCATGAAGTTCATGAAACTTGGATCTAAGCCCGATACTTTCAACACTGCTCAAGCTGTAAGGTAATTCTAGTTGTCCTTCAACTCAAAACCCAATTTTTCCATCATGAATTTGTGTTCTTTTTATAGTGAAGGTGTTATGATACATTTGTTGTGATACATGAAGCAGGTCAGTTACCTCAGATGTCTCCTATGATATTATAATTCAACTTAAAGGATATAAATATTTGCTTCATAAGGTAATCGAGAGAGAACCTGGATGTTATGCTCTTTAATGAAGGTTTGTAAATTTTGTTTCCTGAAAGTGTGTTTCATTTCAATTTGAATACAGTTTCCTTTGCTGTCAAAATGCCTGAGATTACAGAAGCCATGCACAGAGTCCCCAGACTCATCAACCCACCAAATAATCCAACTCCCAGCAGATTTCCCAGGTGGGATTGAGGCATTTGAGCTCTGTGCCAAGTTCTGCTATGGCATCACCATCACTATCAGTGCGTACAACATCGTAGCCACCCGCTGTGCAGCTGAGTATCTTCAGATGACAGAAGAAGCAGAAAAGGGTAATTTGATCTACAAGCTTGAGGTTTTCCTCAACTCTTGTATCCTACAAGGGTGGAAGGACTCAATTGTGACCCTGCAAACCACCAAGGCCTTCCCTGGTTGGTCTGAGGACTTGGCCATCACTAGCAGGTGCATTGAAGCCATAGCTTCAAAGGTCTTAACCCACCCATCAAAAACCGGCCTCTCCCATAGCTGCTCTAGGCGAGGAGGGAGAGACGATGTGTCCTTTAATGGCAGTAATGGAGTTCCTGATAGCGCGAAACATAAGAATTCAAGCAAGGGGTGGTGGGCTGAGGATGTCGCTGAACTGGGTATTGACCTTTATTGGAGAATTATGATAGCCATCAAGGCTGGTGGGAGGGTGCCCTCTAGCCTAATTGGGGAGGCATTGCAAATTTATGCTTCAAGGTGGCTACCCTCAAAGCTAGTAATTCCTGAGGTTGATTCAGATATTAGTGGGGAGAAGACTTCTAAGTATAGGTTGTTGCTTGAATCAATAGTGAGCTTGCTTCCTGCTGCAAGAGGTTCTGTTTCCTGTAGTTTTCTGTTGAAGTTGCTGAGAGCTGCAAATTTGCTGAATGCTTCTTCATCTTCCAAGATGGAATTGGCAAGAAGGGTAGGGATGCAACTAGAAGAAGCAACTGTCAAGGATCTGTTGATACCTTCTTCGATGGGCGAGACCCGGTTTGATGTAGATCTTTTCATGGCCATTTTGGAGCAGTTTTTGTCACAGGGGCAGAGCCCCCCAACAAGCCCTCCAAGGACTAAAGGAAGGTTTGAGAGGAGGAGGAGGTCTAGGTCAGCTGAGAATATCAATGTCGAGTTTCAGGAAAGTAGGAGGTCTTCTTCAGCTTCTCATAGCTCCAAGTTGAAGGTGGCTAAGCTTGTGGATAGGTATCTTCAAGAGATTGCTCGTGACTCAAGTTTGCCTCTTTCTAAGATGATGGCTATTGCTGAAGCCATACCTGAGTTTGCTAGGGTTGATCATGATGATCTCTACAAAGCAATTGATACCTATCTTAAGGTTTGTTCTGTTGCATGACTTCCAAAACTCCAATGTGCATGAAATTCTGTCCGCTAGTTCTCACAGTTGATGGCCCATTCTCTTGATATCCCCACATCTGTTGAGACTAATATGTACCGAATTACAAAACCAAAAAATTGATGCCAGACTCAACTCAAAAAAGTGACTTGATCCCAGTCCAAACAAAAATTGGCTTTGCTCATGCTTTGCGTGACTAATGGCTGATTGCATTTTCTTGAAAAGCTTATTGGACAACTATACCGGACTAGAATATTTAACTAAATGCAACCCAGCCCAAATTTCATACAACCCATTATTTCCTCACCCTAAACTAACTCACCACGAACCTAATTTGAACAACAGGTTTTGCCAGGTCTACATTTCCAGCCCTGGGGTTTGTTCTGTCAGAATTTGCATTGAATTAGTCTAGTCGGCTGGGACGTCGATAATGTTCTGAACTTTTTTCTCTCTTTACACGAGGACGCCTGCTTTCTGTCATTTAAGTGTAAGATACAAAGATTTGGGTTCTCTTTTCAAGTTTGTCCCAGATTTAGACCGATTCTTCAAGTGTTCTTAGTTTTGAATTCACTGGTTTAGCAAAATTCCCAGCTCCCTTGGCAGCTAACATTTAATCTGAATGTTCAGGCACACCAGGATCTCTCAAAGAGTGAAAGGAAACGCCTTTGTCGAGTCCTAGACTGCAAGAAACTCTCCATGGAAGCATGCATGCATGCTGCTCAGAATGAGCTTCTCCCCTTAAGAGTGGTTGTCCAAGTCCTGTTTTTCGAGCATGCTCGAGCTGCCATGGCTGCGGGTAAAGTTGCGGATCTGCCCGCTAACATCAAGGCATTGCTCACAACACAAGAAGATGACACATCAAGAGCGGCAGGGTCATTTAGCACCACAACGATTGCCCCAACAGCTGACGATCAATGGAGTGTCTCTGGCCTCAAGTCACCCAAATCTAAGCTGTCGAATTCTCTTAAGATCAAGTTAACCGAAGATGAGTTGGAGGAAAATGGCATCATGAAAGCATCAAAGCTCAAGAATCTTTGCACGATTCCTTCTAGGCCTAAGAGGATGTTCTGTAAGTTGTTATCAATGAACAAAGCTGGCAATGATCAAAAGAACTGAGGAAGAGGGAAGTGGGAATGTCCAAGTCAGTGAAGAGAACTAGGGAAGTTTTACTGATATAAATATTTTGGTTGTAATGTATAATTTTTAGGTAAAAATTTTAATATGAATTGATGATTATGTATCCTACTGTAATAAGGTTATAATCAAAGAGAAATGTTGAGGATTTAACAGGGAAAATCTTTTGAAGCGATACTCTCAATTTATGGTCACCACAGTAGGATTTTGGTAATTGTAAATGGCAAAAGCTTATCTGGGACCAAATGTGCTTGTGTATGTATCATGTCATCGAATTTCTAGGTGTATCATAAACATTTTATTCCCGTTTTTAAGGATGAACTCTAGTTATTGATAATTTATGTATATACTAGATAGAGTTTGAAGTTTGCTTGAGAAATTAACACAATCCTATCATGCTTTTGAGAATTTATACTGATCTCGGAAGTAATTACAAATTGTTCGATAGTCTCAGATCTATAACCTTAAGACTGTGAATCACACTTTTTCCTCTATAAAGGTTGAAGGTATTTTTTGCTTTTTCTCGTTTTTCAAAAATATTTTTTTAAAAAGAAAGTGTTTGCATTAATTAATTTAAGCCTCTGTTTTTTGGGCATCATGATTAATTAAGCTAATTTGATGAATTGAGGTACAAATGGAAACCGTACTACCTGGAAATGAGTGGGACATATAGATTGAATTGCAAATAATTAATGTAGGGAGAGATGGAGATTTCCTGAATAGAAAAGGAGGAGCAACGTGATCAAGCATGGGAGACACGGTTATTTAATTTTTGCCCTTAAACAAAATACGAGTTTGCAATATTTGAGTCTCAAATTTCATGCTTACTCATTTATTATCAAAATCAAATACATGTACGTTCAGACTGCATCATATACAGGCCACCTTCTCCCAAATCATCTACATTTAATTAAGAATGTCAATATGAAAGCATATTATCGTTAATTATCATCTTGTTTTACATCATGATCAGCATGTCTATTGATAATATTGTTATTAATAATAACAAGGCTATCTCAAAAATCCTGAGTACGAATTACGCAGCATTCCCTGAGAATGAGATCATGGGATCATATATGGCTAACAGTTCTTCAACAAATAAATGATACTTCAATCTTGGGAAATTTAGAATTATAAAAGATCTATTTAGAGTGAGAGACGAGAACCGTTAATTTAAACTATTATTCGATTTAATTATAGTAATTCTTATTTTGTTCGAACTATAAAAAGTACCTTAAAACATACACACACAAAAAAAATAAAAAAGAACACCTTTTCTGTCGTTCACATTCACGTTACCTTTTTGTTCCTATGATCAAAGAAAATTATTTTTTTCCTAAAAAAGAGAAGGAAAAAAAAACCTTCTTTTCTCCTTCATCATCAAGTTGTATTGGCAACCATGTGTTTAATCCTTTCTAATTTTTTGACAAAAATTAGAAAGTATTAAAAAACGACTTCTAAAAACTATTTAAACTTTATCCGGTTTTTACTTTTGAGAGGGAAAGATTAAAATCTTAAACTAATTAGATGCACAAAAAGTAAGATCAAGAAATTAGGTTAAAGTTTGAGCTTGATTTAACATGACTCAACTAATTCGACGCATCTATCCAAAATTTATCTCTTTTAAACAAAGAAGAGAGGAAAAAGATACAAAAGAATTACAAATGCCCTATCTTAAGCACTAGGTGGAAAAAGAAAGCAAAAGCACTTATTTGGAACTCATCTTTTCTTTCTCTACATGGATCAATTTCTTCTTTATGGGGTGGGAATTTGAAGAATGAACAATGAGACAAGAGAGATGTACAATGGAACTTGATTTTAGAAAAAGTTGCATCATTAAAAAAAAAAAGATCCACCAATGCCAACTTCTTATAATGGCAGACATTCTTGTTGAGGGTTGTATATATCTATCTTTACCTCTTTCATAATCATCATAATCCATATTATCATTATAGTGCTAACCTCCCAAGAATTATCTATGTTGACCATATCAATATGTATGCATATTATTATTAAAAAAAAAAAATTCTTATAGTCTTGTCATTAGTGGGTCATATGTAATTGATTATGAGCTATATCGGTGGGATTTGATGTCCTTAACATCATGAAATATGCCCTACTAATAGGCCTTTTTAGACAACCTTGCAACAATGTATAGTGATAAATAACAGTACACAAGTTTGCATTGGAAAATTCTCGAAAAATCAAGTAGGAAAACTTTGAAAGATTTGACTCGTTTGAGTATCACAAAATTGAACTATTCGTGACGGAATTATAATGCTATTTGTGTGCTGTTTTGTATGCGATAGGTTGATATTTAACTCATTTTGATGCATGTTCTTTCACATGATGAAAATGTTTAGGACTTTTTTTTTTTTTGGCAATTTCAATCTTTGATAATCACGGGCCTATTTGCTTCAACTTTTAAGAATACCAGCTAATTGTTTACCGTTCTTGAATGCTTCCTACCATTCGCCGCTCATTACTATCTTTTACCAAAGCATCATTACAACTCTTTTAGACGCATGTTTACCACTGTTTGCCGCTCGTAAGGATACATCGATAAATCAGTTTTAAATTTTAGGGAAAATCTAAGCGAGTGAGAGTATAACGCATTGTACTCTTAAGAAGTATAATCTAATTTTCATTTTCTGTAACAAAGGAAGTGTTTATCGATGAAGGTGCATCAAATAAACATATTTTTTAAAAGAACAAAAATGCTAGCATGTTCCTCAGGTGATTTTGCTTCCATTTGAATCTGTCATTCGACATCTGCCAAATTTTGTACGTAAGATTATTTATATTTAGCACAAAATGGGCTCAAACATTCACCCTCAAGTCACAAGAGACTGGGCTTTTTCCATTAATTGGACCATGCTAAAGCCTGCTATGCCAAACAATGATCCAGGCCCATAATTGGAACAGAGCTGGTCTCTTCGGCTCACTATGGGCCCAAATATCATCCTTTATTTCTTGGCTCCATTTATTTATCTGAAAAGTCAAGACCATGCTTTAAATAAAAAGAATGATGGAAATACTTGTAAAAAAAGAATTTGTTATTTTCTTATAAGTGAACGGTCACTCATATATGCAAAATTTAAAAAAAAAATTCATTAGATTTGTCTTTGGTGAATGGAGTAAGAAAAAACAGGATGTAAAGTATGAATAATGAAATACAAACGGTAGGGGCCCGGGGTGGGAAAACAGATTTGATGGCTTCAGTCAAATGCCCTCAAGCTTCACCTCTGTCGTGCCCATCATCTTCTGCTTGTTTCTGAAATGTGCTTTGAAATAGCCAAAAACACACAAAAGTACATCACTAAAAAAAAATTGATATAAGCACCATGTGCTCCAAGTAATTGTATTATAGATTCGAATTTATATATCTACTGAAGTGGTATAATTTAGGGCATATTTTTTCCGACTAAGATGTGAGGGGATTAATCTTCATGAATGTCGGAGAAGTAGATAATGGTCTAAGAAGAGTTGAAAGGAGATTATTCGACATGATTTGAAATCTCTACAGCTGTCGGATGACATGACTTAAAATAGGAGTTTGTGGAAGTTAAAGATTAAGGTTGAAGAATATAGATAACTGACTTATGAGCTTTCCTCTGGTTGTTGTATGGTAGGAGTGTTTTTTTTGGGGGGGGGGTCTAACTTGCGTTCGCAGTTCCTTGTGTTTATTAGTATTATCATCTGCTCATCATGTTTATCTACATTCCAACGACAATTGTTTAAAGTATGGTGCCTTGGCTTTATCTCAGCTCCTAAGGTGCTTGCTGCATGTATTTTATTTTGTTACCTTGTCACCTCTTTTTTGTTGAAGTCATACTATAGTTTCGACTATACGTGGGTCTCTTAGAATCGACCTCTCTGAAAACAAATATACACAAAGAAGTAAGGTTACCTATACATGGATCTTCCTAGACGCCGTGTAAATGGGATATACACTGTGAGTTGTTGTTCTATTCAACTTATCATAAGCACTTATCGTTATCATTCAACAACTTTCAGCACAATTTAGCAATTTTCAGCACATTCAGCATTGTCAGTACTCATTAAAAACACCTAGTTACATTTGCTTCAATAATTCAGCATGTTTCCGCATGTTTACATATATTTCAGTATGTTCAGGTATGTTTTTAACATATTTCAACATGTTTCATGAACTTTCAACATGTTTTAATAGTTTGGAGTAATAAGTACTTCTCATAAGTCGAAAAGAACATGTACTTAAGCTGCAAAAGCCTTTTTCTTTTTTGGGGAAAGGGGGATGATAAAATTAGAAATACATTTTAGAAAAATAAAAAAATATATCATATATGATGGCTGAATTTATAGACCCAATACTACCAAATACATTGCTCCCTCAAATAGAGCCTTATTTAAACTTTTATGTATTGCATGATTTATTACAATCAGTTTCAGAAATTTTGTTAATAACAAAATATACATACATACATACATATATATATATATATATATATATATATATATGAACTAAAAAACAGTGCAAATTTTGCAAGGTTTGAATATTAGTATCGATGTACACATACATTGATAAAGTTGACAAAGGATGAAGGGGAAGGAAAAGTGATGGTGGATTGGGAAAGAGAGGAAATGCGAAAATCGACGAGAATTTAATTCTGATAGGCGAATGTTGAAGGTTGCATAAATTGAGAACCGTACGAGTATGCAATGCAGAGATCGAAGGGAAAGACATAATCCAACAATATCCCCAGATCCACAGCGCAACCACTGTACTCTCTCTGTAGTTGTGTGCATAATTTGTAATTTATAATTTATTTTATAATTAAAAGAGAGAAACAATAAGATCAGAAGAGTCGTAATCAACCAGAAGCAAACGCCCCAGCCCCTTGGGAACCGCTGCTTCTTTTCGTCCCTACGTTGGAATGTGCACCTTCCTCCCCCAAATTAAAACCCACGTACACCACAGGGAAAGCAAATCATATTTGCTCCGATCCTCACTTTGCCAAAGTCAAAATCTCCCATCAGTTTTATAAATTAAGGAAGTCGGTCAAACTAAGTATAATAGTTCTATTTCCGGCCATTGCTTGGCTATTTGGTCGTCCCCATCGAGTCGCAGTTGGGGCTCCCTAGGACCCACTTATCAATTCTAAAATTCAAACTTTTCTGATAGAAAAAGCATTTCTAAATTTCTAATGTATCGAGTTTAGATCTTATTCTATTTTACGTTTTTTAGAATTTAGTTAAAAACTTACATCTCCTTACAGCTTCTTACATCTCCTTACATATTCATACATCTTCTTACATCTTATCGATTTTCTATAACATTCATTTATTTTAGTTACAGAAATATGTGTATTTTTTTAATGATACTACTAATATACAAAATTTATAAATTTCTTATGAACACAACATTTACATAAACATAAAATTTTAATACAACGACGTAAATTATATTTGAGTTTCAACATGAAATATATATTATTATAGATGACCATACATTTATTTATATTTAAAATTATTTGCTTAAAATAGGAATTTATTTGAAGAGTTGTATTCAATTTTGTCAAGAAATTTTTTTTTTTTTTTATAGGGCCTATTCTTTTCGTGGGTAAATGGGAGGGGGGTACAAGGTTGAGGTGGGTTGAAGTTGGTATTTTTTTTGAGGTGGGTTGAAGTTGGTTGAAGTGAGTTGAAGTTGGTATATTTTTTTTGTGGCGGGTTAAAGTGGGTTAAAATAATGAGAATGTAATTATATGTGATAATTTATGAAGTTATTGCAATTTTTAGTATATTTTTCACTGAATGGTAATTTCATAATTTTGTAACTATTTTTCTGGAAGTTGGAGGTCGATACAACTTATCAATTATTTTTAACGATTTGGGTTACAAAATTTATTGATGACAACTTTTTATATACGTACCTTTTTTTATGGGTAAATTTAAAAATACCAACTTAAACCCACTTCAACCTCTTTCCATTAGTTTAACCAAGTTTAATTTATCACATCAATAAAATTCAATCCACTTCAATGTACTTCAACCCATTTCAACTTACTTCAACCTAACTTAATCTACTTCACTCTTTTATCCACCCCAAGTTACTTAAGAAGTTTTACCATTTTCAAATCATACTACTTTATAAAAATAATTAAATCTCATATGATACTTTACAAATTATTAAATTTATGAAGGGGTGAGTTGAAATTGGTTGAAGTGGGTTGAGGTTGATTTTTTTTCCAGGTTGATTAATGTTGGTTGAAGTGGATTGAAGTTGGTAAATGTAAAATGACCTACGAAAAGAACAGGGTCATACCTTACTTATTCGATCAAACTAATGTTTATATAAAAAAATTTGGATGAAATTTTATTCACCAAATTTATGGGGATGAATATATCTTATTATTATGTAATTAACTTAATTATTTATTTATTTTTAATAAGTATATTATTTTAATATTATTATTTTTCATCCAAAACGTTCATTGTAAAACAAATTATACTATACAACTCTTCAACAATTCAACAACTCCTTACATCTTCTTACAACTGCTTACATCTCCTTACAGCTCCTTACATCTTCTTGCAACTCCTTACAGCTCCTTACAGTTTCTTACATCTCCTTACGTCTATCTATCTATCTAAGACGCGAAATACAACAGGTCCTTAGTTCTAAACCTTTAATCATGAGATTAAGCAAGTAGTTGAAGGTTCTTTAGGCTTTATGTTCTTACAATCTTAAACTATCGGGCTCCATATTGTCAGGAAGTAAGTTTAATTTTATTATAAGCTCAACTTAGGTGAAATACCGCCTTCCTTATAATCCAAATTAAATTATGGGCATATATAAGCGCTTGAACGTACAAATTACATATAGCTTGTCTCTCTAGCTAGATCAACATCCTAGATTCCCAATCCAAAAGCTAAGCTTTATATATAGACGTGTGCTACTATTTTGCCACAATAGGAACCATCTATTTTGATTTGTATCCATTTTGGCCCCATGCGTGGACATACTAATGATCAAACGGGGTTCACCAACAATTCTCCATCTTAATTTTCCTACTCAATTTGTACATAATAACAATTAGAGAATTTAGACATAAACTAAGAAATGATCAAGGTCAAAGCCCAAATGTGTAGGATACATTTCGAAATATTTAAATTTCCAGAATGTGCATGGAATTAGGTTATTTTTATTCCTAAAAAAGGCAAAACTCTAGAAAAGTATTTGAATGACAAGGGTTCAATGACATTCTGACACTACTAGGGAAACACAAATTCCAGAATGGATAGAAATACGTACCTTCTCTTGCAGAGTTGGTGTGGACAAGTTTAACCACTAAATTTGAAACACAGTTTGTGGCCAATTTCTTATATACTTTCAAGGATATATATTTTTATCATTTATGTGTATATATTTTTCATATGTATATTTATTATATATCTATTTTTTCATGCATATTTGTTGATATAATTCTAGATAGCATTAAGTCTGATATACATATTGGAGTCGGTCAATCCAGCTCAAATTTTTCGGGGAAAAAAAAACCCCCAAATTTTTAGGTGTCTAGTAAGGGTAAAATCAGCATACCATATTACAATTTTTTTAATCAATATTTAATCTATAAATACATCAAGAAAACTACATTCCTAAATCCTAAATCCTAAATCCTACTCGTTGAAGGGATCAGACCACTTTTTAACAATTTCCTTGAACATGTATTTAACTTCTGGTGACTACCATTACACTCTGATCTAAGTAGGCATAATCAAATGTCTACTTAAGGGCTCAAAATAAGCAAAAATCAACCCACCACCCACACACAAAACCCAAAAAATCCAGAAAAAAGCGAGCGTTATGCCTACTTAAGGGCTCAAAATAAGCAAAAATCAACCCACCACCCACACACAAAACCCAAAAAATCCAGAAAAAAGCGAGCGTGCTTAGTAATTGAAGTTGATAAAGAGAGATCAAACCACATTAACTTCAACTAGAAAAACATGTTCAACGTAGACAAAATGGGGTCATTAGGGCCTACAGCGGAGAAGCCATAGCCACACTTCAGCTCGTTAGCTGTAACCATCAGAAAACCAATATTCTACGCAGAAATCTAATTAATTAAGGCTAAACATTAACTACGTACCTAATTAACCTTTAAGTACAATATAATTCCCCAGAATAATTAGTCGAACTTCCACAATTTTTCACCAAAATGAGGGGAAAAAAAATCAAATCCCATCGTCATTATAATTAATGATTAGGATCTGATTAAAACCCCAGACACTTTGCACCGTTAGGTTTAGGAGGAGCAGCGAAGACATTGTGGAGCTCACTGCAGTGGAACACTCCATCCAGATCGCAATCATAATCACGACGAGGATAATGATCCAAGATCATAGGATCCTGATGTGGGAGCTGCACCATCTGATAATTTCCCCCCACCTCACCACAAAACGGCGTCGTCTCAGATCCTCCAAAGCTGCTCATCATCAAGTTGCGGTGGTGAGAGCAACTGGGGTCAAAGTAGAAACCAAAAGAGTCATTTTCCACACCCTTAGCCATCACCTCCTCCTCATCATCTTGTACCACCTTAGACTTTCCCTGATGATCTCTTGCAACGAAATCAGATGAAGGTCCAGGCTTGGCATGGGTGGACTTGCACTTAGGGAAGAACTTCTCCACGATCTCCTCCAACAGCCCCGAAGTCTCCGACTGTTCAAATGAGAACAACTCCTCCATGGCAACCACGTCCTGCTTCTGATTCTGACCATGAAGATCACACGGACGAGAATCAGACGGACAGGGGTGATTCTGAGGCGGGGGTGCTGGGACGCTACGTTGGGATGCGGAGGAGGGGAACAGATCACTAAACATAAGCACATTCATCACATTACCACTACTCCCTTTTCCACCGTTGATCTGGGAGTCAAACAAGGAGGGCTTAACGGACGGCTGAGATGGCTTGGGAGGTGGGGCCGGTGTGAAGAAGGCATGATGATGATGATGGTGGTGGTGAGATGGTGGTAGTAGTGGCGGTGGTGGTGGGACAACCTCAGAATTAAAAGGGTGCATATGAGGAGGGTAAGAGAAGTTGGTTCGGGCCTTGGAGCCGCGCATGGCTCGGGCGGCGCAGTCGTAGGCGCAGGCGGCTTCCTCGGCGGTGTCGTAGGTGCCAAGCCACCGCCGCTCCTTTGACTGAGGGTCGCGTATCTCAGCCGCATACCTCCCCCACGGCCTCCTCCGCACTCCCCTGTACCTGGTGGTCGAAGAGGCGGCGGAGGATCTCCCCTTGGTGGGAGCGGCAGCGGATGATGCGGCCGTAGTAGCGGTGGTGGGCTTGGGTTGGCGGTGGTATTGCTGCTGAGTAGTATTCTCTCTCATGATCTGATGGTCAGTAGAGCTGGGGAAGTAGTGAGGGAGGATTGTATTCAAGTGGTATTTCATGGCTTCTTCCATTATCTCACTTTCTGATCTCACTTTCTCTCTCTTGGGAGTTCTCTCTATTTAGGAGTGGTGGTGTGATATGATGGTTAAGGACGCACCCATACCGAGCGGTGTAGCGATCGACGTGTATGTATTTATAGAGAGCAAAATGGGAGGGGAAACATTGCTTGGCAGTGGCAACCAACGTACTGTTCAACTACTTGATAGTTGATGAAAGCACTAGGGTTTTATATTATATTACGTATTATGCTCGCATGTGGAGTAACATAATGTAATGAATACAACAACGCACGCATTATCAATTTATTAGGTAGGCAACTCCTCAAAACAGTTGCTAATAGTAAAATTTGAACGAGTGTGCAAGATTTTTTCTTTATAGTCTTTATTCACTATATATATATATATATATATATATATATATATATATGGCTTTCATTTCATTTCACTACTATGTGAAATTCGATTCCGCATCGGAACCTTGGGCGTATCCTTATTGAAAATAATATATGACCAACCCTTGAGAGAAAGACGTCCTAAATTATATGTCTTATCTTATATATATATATATATATATATATATATATATATATATATATATATATATATATATATATATATATATATATATATATATACACACACTTTATAACGTACTCTTAAATAATTAACTAAGTAATTATGTTAATTGTACATTTTATGAGGCTAATCTACCGTAAATTAAGTGAAATGTTTTTTTATTTGTATGGTAGTATTTAAGTCCGTTTTTACTTAAGCTTAATTTATGAATTACTTCACATATGTGATTAGAGAAGAAATCATTTACAATGTATCAGACTGATATTCACTAAATAGTAAATATAAGTAAATTCTTACAATCATCAGATTATTTGATGAATTATTTTACTTTTTAAGTGAGGATTTTCACAATAGATATGTGATATTTATCAAAAACATGCATACTTTTCTTTTCACCAGTTATTTATCAGAAAAATCAATATAAAAAATACAAACTTAGTAACTTCAATCCATTTCTATCAATCTCAACCAACTTTATCCATTTTCAACCCATATTTCCTAACAAAAAAAAGGTCCAAAATATTTGATAAATTTTAGAAAATATTAAAATAAAAAGTGTTAACTTAAACATCAGATCACTCACAATATATCACTTTAGAGAGTATTTATCAAATATTTGTTGTCGGTGGCATTTGAAATAATTTCGTGAAAATTGTTATGGTCATTATAGTTAATTTAAAAGTAAAAATCAAAAAGTTCTTTGAAAAAACTATTCCAAAATTTTTTTTTATAAAATAGCTTCTTGGGTCCAAAAAACTCATATAAAAATCTCTTCGATCAAACAATCTAAAAAACTTTTTAGCTATAGTCAAATAACTAGTAGCTTCAAAAAATTCTATTTATATTACCAAAAACTCTTTACTAAATAGGACTGTAATATTAAAAACAACCTTGTAAGCTGACCTAAACAATGTTCTTTTTACGTGATTTTATTTTATTTTCGCAAGGAATCGTATGGGTTTTATTAGAAGTTAGTAAACAACATAATTGTCATTGGAAATAGTAGTAATTTTATTTATTTAATGATTTAATCAAAATGTTAAAAGATCGAGAAGTGTCGATAAATTAGCCAATAAAAGGCTCGCCACACGCGGTATAGTGGCAACTAATTTCAACAAAGAACAATCATTGCGGTGAGTTAATACTCCCATCAATCTTTTTTGATGACAGCTGCATTTTCATACGAGCAGATAATTGGCTATTGTTATTTCCCAAAGGATATTAATCGAGCAATTAATTAAATCAATTAGGGAGAGATATAGAGGCTAATCCTATGATTAATCACAAAGATGGAAAAAGCTGACCTGATACGATTACCGATCCGAAATCAACACGAAGTTAAGTGGATTTGGATATAAATTTTCGACCCTTTTAATTAAATAGGTTGACACGTTCAACTCATTTAATTAAATGAGTTAGGTTCAGATTGAGATTCTCAACAGGAAAAAGTACCTATTTTAACCTGTTTAATTAAATGAGTTAAATAAGTCAACTAATTTTTTCATTTTTATTTATCAATTTACTTTTTATTAGATAATTAAGAATATAAAAATTTTTAGAAATTGTGAATTATGTCGAATCTAGGGAACTTCAAAAAGTAATTATTTAATATGATATACAAACCTAATTTTTAACACTGTAATTGCATATTAGTTAAAAATATTAAATGCGTAAATAGTCAATTAAGTGACTATACTTGACCTGTTTATCTTCAACGGGTTAAGCGGCTCAACCTGTTTAAAAATTAAATGGGTACAGGTTAAGAGTTTTCAACCTGTTTAATAAACGGGTTAGGTTTAGGTTGAGAAATTCTCAACCCGTTTAAGTTCAATACGAACACGAATTCAACCCGACACGACATATTACCCAACTCTAATTAATCATATCTAATTTCAATGGAGTGTTTGCATGATTCATTGTTTATGATTAATAGGCGTTTGAGTATGGAGTGACTTACTTTGATATTGCCAAACACGATCAATGTTCTTCTATTCATGTAAATTTTCCATCGACTTTTCAATGACAAAGGAAATTTTTGGCTGAGTAATGTATGCTAATACCATAGTACGTACTTATTTTGTCAAAACAAATTATCTTACATATTTCCTTATGTTCAATTCGATTTGATTTGTTCTGATTTGTTTGAAAATGTTAGAGGAACCTAACCGTTAAGAGATTTAAAATTTTGCAATATAACCACATACTTTGTCACGTGCTACAAATTTTAAATTACTATACTTATATATATTACTAAATTTATTATTCCTTCGTCTTGCGAGCATTGACAAATTTTTGTTCTTAAATATTTTATAGCGTTTAATTTGTCAAATTACTGTATTAATTGTACCCTCATTTGTCGCTGGCTAAAAATTATATATTTTAGATATTCAATATTATTATAACTATTTGATAATTAGCTGACTTAAGTTGGAACAAAATTAGGATGGAACCATAAACTAAGATCACGGTCACTAGGTAATAATAGATCTGTAATTAGACATTTAAATCAAGTGACAAAAGTTGGCCTTAAGCTTACACAACATTGAAAGTTACACATATTTATCCATCCGTGATTAACCTTAAGAGACGCTTCAATGATATTAACACTTTTTCACCGCCAACAACTCTAAGTCCAATCAATTTGTCAAATTTTCAAAATTTCTCCGACTAATTTATAATTAAATTTTGAAAGTACACAACAGTCTTGTAATTTTCAACCAACTCTTTTAAGATCTTCAAAGAAGTTGCTTCTTGAAGAGTTTACCTTTCACCCACCACCCTCAAATATTAGCTTCAAAAAAGCCATTTGCTAGGGACAACGAAAACCCTAAAGCTTAAATTAACCAGACTCATGCCACACGGGTAATTAACAATGTGCGCTTCAAAACTTAATTCTAAAGTGACAACAACACGGGCGAGCCAGCATTCCCATCTCTAGGGTGGACAAGTAGGCCCGATTCAGGACCCGACCCGACCCGTATATCCATTTTCCGAGTCTGCATCAAGCAGTCTACATCGTGACATAAAAGCTGGAGAGAGAGAGAGAGAGAGAGCGTAATTAATGAAAGCAAATTTGCATGGGGAGTTGAAGATCATCGATCAGATCAGAGATACATAATCTGCATGCAGGTGCATGTCTATCTGTGTAAATATTAAACACACAAATATCATTAATTAATTAAGGGAGAGCATATATAGCATATTCATTAATCACATATATCATATACTTTGTAATTTAATTTTTCCCACTGAATGATTACACTACTGGCGGCGCTCAGAATTTGTTCCTCCTTGTTTGGACCTTCTTTTCTTCCTTTCTCTCTCCTCTTCATTCAGACTCGTTCTTTTTTGTCTCTTAATCCAATTTCGGCCATCTAATTTGTGGTCTCTCTCATCTCAGTTTCTGCCCCCCTCTACCTCTCTTTCTCTCTCTTTCTTTTTCTCTTTTTTGTTTCCCCTGTTTTATGGTTAAAGCCTATTTTAAGTGAGACCCCCCCCCCTCTCTCTCTATTTAAACCCTACCTAGGGTTTTGACTTCTGGGTTTTACACTGGCATAATTTTAATTAATCTTCACATGGACATGTCTGAGAGTGTCATGTATCATCTAGGTCTTTTATTTCAAGGTTTTTTTTTCTTTTTTTTGGTTTTGTTTTTGTTTTGGGTGGGGGTTCACCCTAGCGGTGTGGGTGTGTGTCGATAATCAATTGGTTTAGATTTGTACGTGCAGCAAAGTAAAGTAGAGAGAGAAATTTAAAAAAAGGTGGCTTGGGTTTTAACCAGTTAATGGCAGTGGTTGTTTCCTATTTAATAACATCCAATGTGTGATCAGTGATCAGTGATGTGATCGAACACTCACCACAGATCATCAGTACAGAGTATTTGAGTCTGAGGATCTGATCGAACTATGGACTATGAAGATGATATATTTCTGGGCACGTAACGTAACTATGTCTACTGTAATATCATCAACGTGTAGAAAACGTACATATATACTGCTTTTGTGTCCTGTTTTTCTGAATCTTCATGAAGATTGAAGATGTAGTTTTCGTTGGGAAAGAAGATGAGTAAACGACCTTCGATTGAAAATTCACTGACCTAGCTTAGACCCACGCACAAGAAATTGAAGTTATGGGAGAAAAGGGCTAAAAGAAATTGAAGTTATTCACGTAGAACCAGTTATATTGAAATCACAAGTTTAGGGATGACAATGGATACTGGATCCGACCTAAAAAGTTAGATCTGGTCCAAATTAAAGAATTTGGGTCTAATTAAATGAGATTCGACGAATCTTAAGTGGGTTTGGATTTATGTTAGGTATTATGCTTTCTAAATTCAACTCTTTGTCTTAGAAAGTGATAATTCATTATGGGATGTGGAAAAAATAAATTCTAACATAAAAAAATAGTCAAGACCTGTTTAGAACTTGCGAACCTGCCAGACCCAATGGGTGTAGGTCTGGGTTCCATCTTTCTAAACCCGATGGGTTTGGGGGTGCCTAAGCCTAGGTCCTAACAAAATAAATAGGTCTAGATCTAGGTGGATCTGACTTAGACCCGACTTATTGTCATCTATAGTCACGACAATGCAAATAATAAGAGCATTCTTAGTGATGAGACAGTTTTTTATCTTATCAGTGGAGGCCTACATATGTCATATTAGTTTGTGAGTTAATTTTTTGGCTCACAATTCTCTATCCCTCCAATTTAATGTTCACCACTTTAACTCACAAAATAAAATAATACCATTGACTCACATTACAACACACAACCTTCAACTAAAATTAAAAAAACAAAAAAGCAAGAAAAGAGGCAGTGAGCTGGCTCACAGCCATGAGCCGGCCCGCAATCCGCTGGTAAGCTCACACTGCTGCAGTGGTAATGAGCGACTCCACTCAAGTCCCGCAACGGGCGACCCATATAAAAAAGCAACCGCTGAATGTGCTCTAACAATTGCTCTTAACGTTTGTTATATATTTTTTGCGTGCTTTATAGGAGACCCAAATAATCAGATACAAACATTTTTATCCCTTCAAACACTCTACATCAAAAGATGTCGCTCGAATAAAGAAGGGTAACAACAATGGTGACATTTGCCAAGGAATAAGAAACTTCGAGGGGTGTGAACAATTCAGTAAATGCTGAGGAACTTGTGGGTATCTGCCAAACTGGCCGGACCAAATTAACAAGTTGGGGATATGGCCATTCTATTGAAACATAATTGACAAGATTATTGGGCTGTTGTTTTCAAGTTATTATGACTTATCGCTGATTAGGATTTATGTAAAATAATTTAGAACTCCTTCAGATGCTATACACTATGACAATGTCATCTGGATATACCTAAATATTGGCCTTTACGAAGTACTAGCTAAAAAGGTTTTAAAAAATTTTGCTAATTAAAGCCGTGTTGTCTTCAACTTATTTCGGATGAGCTGAACTGATTCTGAAATCAATTAATTAGAACTTATTATGAACTTACCTTATGTAGAACTTATTTATTGGACTTGTTATAAACTGAACTCTATATGAACTTGTGCAACATTTATGATGAAATTATTTGTTAGAATTATTATGAACATACAGAATTTTATATACAACAACAACAACATACAAAACTTTATACATGAATAAAATAAGTTGCAAGACAATAGGGCCCTATAATTATACAAGTGTAAACAACTTACCTCATGTGATTTACTAGAGTACTTCTATAATTTAATAGACAACTATAATATAAGAAGTGGTTTAATAATTCGTAAATAGTAAACGTCTTGCTATGATAGCCTAAAAACTAAGTATATTCTGTATTAAATTATCAAAAAAAAAGGTAAGATTGAATAGCTGAAGGATCATATTAATCATACATTACGTAAAATCACATTTTAGTGAAGTTTAGTGAAGTTAAATCATATAATTCATGAACTTACACTAACGCAAGAAATTTCCTTGTCATGTTTATCATCACCCGTTATAATTTTCTGCAAACCGAAAATAAGAAAACGAGATGTACAGGGAGGAGCTGATCCATACAATATTATATATACACTCGCCGTACGTATTTTCTGTTTGATTAAAAATATAGTGGTGTAGCTGGTAAATAGGAAAGAAGAACAGGGATGTATATTATATTTTATTACATGGTGAGGGGCAACAAGATAATATGGAGGAAAAGGGTATTAGGTAGATTTTTAGGGACAAGGATCAGATCCTGTCAGAGGATATGGAGTTTAATGAATTTCCCAGCTTTTCCCACATTCACATTTCTTTTCTCACTCCTCGTTTCGTTTCTTCGTCCTTCCCCTTTTCTTTTTGCTTTTCTTTTTTAATGGAATATAAAAAGGGAAAATTTACAAGTAATCACCCTTCAAATTGGGGGTAACAAAACTATCGTTTTTGCAACAAGTTGGTGTT
Organism: Carnegiea gigantea; assembly: GCA_029747015.1. Lineage (NCBI taxonomy): Eukaryota > Viridiplantae > Streptophyta > Magnoliopsida > Caryophyllales > Cactaceae > Carnegiea > Carnegiea gigantea. The sequence continues at coordinate 284,331 of JAKOGI010000250.1, read as the reverse complement.
GAATTTGAAGGAAAAATAAATTAAAAAAATATAAAATGAAGTAAAATGATCAAAGTACCCTTGGTTAAGCAAGGGATTTAGTTGACACTGTAGCGGGAGAGGAAATGTGTTGTAAACTGGGAATTATAGCCTTCCTAATCCCTCTTCAAAAAATGAAAATCTAGATAGAGAGTAGGGCACGGTAGAGAGAGAGTGGGAAGAAGAATAGCAGCAGAAGGAGTGAGGAAGACGAAGAGCATGTGGGAAAGGAAGGAAGAAGAAGTAAATTGAGGCAACTGGAAGGCTGATTGTGCAATGGTTGTACAACGGTTGAAGAGGAACAGGGTTGAAGAGGACGAGAAGCAGTAGGGCGAGCAACCCCTGGGAAGAACTCGTCGTGGAGCCCATGAAGGGATTAAGGAAGATGGAATTCTAGGTAAGTGATTGTGATTAAGTTAAATTTAGGGGGGAAAAAAGAATCGCAGATCTTGTTGGAGTAGATAATGCTAGTGAGGGTGTGGATGATGTTTTGGTATATAGATGGGGAAATATTTATCTTAATTTTTAGGGCTGGCTTCCTTTCGAAGTGTGCTTCAATTTATGTGCATGCATATTGGAATACCCACAAAAGTGCATGTAATACCGTGCAAGGTAGTAGAGGATGTCGTGGTAGACCTATGTATGTGGTGAATTACCATTTACAACGACAACAATACTGATAAGAAGGTTACTTTCATGCCTGGGAATAGCACTATGTCGTACGACATACATGGTGTACACCGAGATGGTTAGATAGAGACTAGCAGTTGGGCATAGAAGACGCATATCGTCGTAGTTGGTGGTAAATGGTATTAAGGTGTTATTGGTGTGTTCTTGGTATTGAAGTTATCATTGTGAACCGTATTTGTATAGGTCTATATGTATGTCACAAGTATATGTCATGTATACCACGGTGGTTGGTGGGTCGTTGTTGGATAATTGTAGTTGTATGGTAGGGAGAGTAAGACAATAGTTGTTTGCATCACGATGAATACCATTAAATATTAGGATTTTTTGATTTTTTGGGAGGGGGGAAGAGGGATGGATGACTAGATGATTTGTACAGTAGTGATGATGTTGAGAAAAGGTGATAAAGTTCATCTGCAGGTGAATAGTTGAGTGCTTGAGAACATAAGTAACCTTGTTTGTATACCGTGGTAGACAAAGTGTAGTAGTAAGGTACATCCATATGTACAGTAGTAAGGAAGTGACGTCCACTTTTGTGAACTGAATGCTGGGTACGAATGTTTGATTTGATAAAATGTATTATCATGTCACATGCAGGGCACACTTGTACGCACCAGGGAGGTTGAAGGGAGAGGATTGACCGGGAACAGGTAGAAGGTGCTTGTTGTGGGGACGGTCACGAGCAATAGATGTAGATGCGGCCGTGTAAGGAGATGGTAGTGCTGGAAGGGAGATAGTTATGTACGTGTTATGGGGGGAATGTTGGAGCAAAGTTGAGATGGAAAAATAACATATGAGGGGGGATCAAGGAAATGTATGGTGGCAAGAAATGGGGTGGAGGAGGTGAAAAAATGCTGAAGGAGATAACATAAAGTGATTTGCTAGAGCAGAAGATGTGGTACAGTCTGAAGTATGACAGATAAATGCTAATGGCGCTTGAGGGGGACATGGATATGAGTATGATTTTCAAGGGAAATGAAGAGCATGGCTATCTGTATGTGGGGGGGAAGGAGGGTTCGATGAGGCGAGCACAGAATGGGATTACCGTACGCGAAGGACGAGTTGAAAGTTCTAATGATGTGATGGTATGTGGAACAAGTGGGGGCAATATTGTTCATGATGTGGTACTAGGTCGCAAAGGAGATGACAAACAAGTCGGACAGAAAAAGTAGGTCACTGGAAAAGACGTATGTAATGAAAAAGATGTTCAATGAAGAGAAAAAATATTGATGACTAATATGTTATTGTGCTTGGAATTGTAGGTGCATCGGCGGTTGAGGAGCCAAAGCTGGAGTTCAGCAGCCGCAAACCAAGCTGTGACTAGGCGGGGAAATCATTAACGTATCAGATGAGGATGAGATTTCTGTTACGTCTAATGATGCAAGAGAGGAGGACACGACGGACAAAGGGGGTGATGAAGGGAGATCAGGAGAAGAGTTTGCTGAAGGGAATGAAGGCAATGACATTGTTTGGCCACGTTTAGGTTTGCAAGCCCGAAATTACTCTCAAAAGCTGAGCATATGGAAGAAATTAATAAGCAGAGAGGGACAGATATTTCAATCTACAGAAGCACTTCATCAAGTGATCTGCAAATGTGCAATAACAAAATCACTTCAACTTTCAGCTGGAGAGGAATTGCAGGCAAAGAATTGTGGTGAGTTACAGTGAGGAGCCTCACCTACGTACCCGACATGACGTCCATGTTTACCTGTGCAAGAACTGTGAAAACTGTGGTATACAAACTGCATCACACAGCTTGGGACTGAAGAGAATTTGGGGGGGTGTTGGACTAAATGACACGGTGTGTTGATCGTGTTTTGCAGTGTTTTGTGTGGTTTGTTGAGTGAGGGCACATTCTACCGTGACTCACCCACTGTCCGTGTAATGTATACCATGGTACACAGTGAAGCATAAGCCTGCGTTAACTTGTGTGTGTAAGTTATGAAGTATTGTGTTTAGGTTTTGATAACGGTGTACGTGATGGAGTATGCGTCGTAAATGAAGTAGGTCTAATAGGGGTATATATGTTGACATGGTAATTCCAAGCGCATCACATGAAATTCCTAACGGAATAACTTCAAAAAATACCAATAACTGTGAAATTGTTGCGTCCCTTGGGAAGTTGGTTATAGATTTGATTCAATTTAATTGAATCCACCACATCCTTATTGTTTACATACGAGATACGATCTGTCTACCCAGGTACACTGTGAATTCTCCGTGCTGTATGTCATGATTTTGTAGGCATTTGTGGAACACATGAGGGCATTCGAAATATGAGGGTCCGCGTGTTGTGTTTTTTTTTAAAAAAAAGAACAGACGATGACTACAATGGTTAATCACGTAATCTGTAATTGTCTACCATTGTCAGCATTAAAAAAAAAAAAAAATCGAATATTCAGGTTTGGCTGATAGGGGTGTGGGAAATTAACCCTGTCAACATTGCAAGGTTTTGGACTATGCAGGTTAGGACAATGAAGTTGTTAGTACAATATGGTCATGTATGTTGTGGTTATATAGGTATAAATCAAGCGATACGTGAAGTAGATGAAGCTTTTTGCTCATTTTCGGATGTAATGACTTTCGGTTGCAATATTTTGAAGTTGTTTCATGTTATAAAGCTTTTACCCACTGGATAGTCATGAAACGTAACTAATATTGGTGGTTTGTTGTTCAGTTGTAATGTTTGAACAGCTAACCTCAAAATTAGACTGTTGCATAGCATTCGAAAACGATATTGTTTTCATAGAAGACAAGATCCAAGTGACGGATATACACCTATTAACTTGGTGGTTAGCCACATCGACATTGTACGCACCAACAATGTACACAAACTTAATAGTGACTACATTGTGTCACTTGGATTAAATTAATAAGCAAATTACACAACAGTAATTGCCTCTTTCAATTGCAGACAAAACAGCAAGCTGAAGGAGCTTTTCATCCCTACCATTGGAGTCATCACCATCCTCATTCCAAAGCTTCGCTGCCTGAATTACCTCTTTCGGTACTGTTAGGCGATAATTTGTCGCATTTCACATGCCCTTTTCACCTAATCTTAGCTCGTATAATAACATAATCTTTAGAGTTTTTTCTTGTTGTATTAAATATTCTTTGAGATTTTTACTTGTTTTGTTTATTCTTGCAGGCAATAAGTTGAACCAAGCAAATGTCGCGAAAAAGGGCAGAAAAGGATCAAAATAGGCGAAAAGGCGGAAAAACGGGAGCCAGCCGGGGCAGCCGGCCAGCAAGGTGGCACGGCCACCCCGTGCCACGTGGCACGGTGCAGCCGTGCCACCTAGGCACGGTCGTGCCTCCCCTGGTTTCCTTCGGTTATTCGCGGCCCGCCTTGTCTTCTATTTAATCCTCTTTTCTCGACGTTGTTCGGGGGCTCTCTCTTCTACTTTTCTAGGTTAGTTTAGGTTAGATTTATCCAATAAAAACCCCAATAGGAGGATTAGATTAGGATTGTAGTTGGTATTTTGGGATTCAAGCTTATGGATTTCAAGTTCTACAATCAATTCAAGCATAAGTTTCTCTCTTCTTTCTCTTTTTATTTCATCGTTGTTCTTATTTATATTTTGTTGTTTTAATTCTTGTAATTGCTTTGTTTGGTTTATATGTTTAGTTTTTGTCGTTAATTCATGTTATTTAGCTGTTTAGATTCGTTTTATTTCATTGCCTTTGTTTCGTTCTTCATGTTCATGTTCTTATTTGTTAGTTTAGGTTTTCATTCGTTTTTGATGTTTAGTTGGTAGATTGTGTTGGCTTGGATTGTGATTAGCCTCTGGATGGCTAATTAATCTTGTAATTGGCCTAACCATACCCAATCTATGCCTAGAACCTAGAGTTTTCCTTCACGCCCGCCAAGTGTTCGATGAAATGCCTGAGAGGGTTTTCATCCATATTTTTGGGCGATTGACTTATGCTGAGAGGTGAGGTCAATTGGCTAGTGTGGGAGAGGGAATGGCCGAATTCGGGACACGAAAGTAGTATCCGAATCGAGCTAGGTCTGGGGTTGCTAGTTTTGTGGTCTAATTCGACTAACCCCACGAAAGTAGGTGGTTACGCGAGTTAGACTAGCTCATGACCCTTGAGAGAGGGCTTGGGTGGTCTTTGATGATGCAACCGACCATCTCTAGTTCGTAGTGTGGTTTGGGTAGGTTAGGACTCATCTTGGTTAGTTAGTTTATCCATTGGTAAAATCACAACTCCAAGTCGTTTGTTTCTGTGTTTATAACGTAGTTTAGTTCCCCCTTTTCACCCTTCGATCCTGCCTAGCTTGAGACGCTTTAGTTAGCTCTGGTAGTTGAAAACACAATTCCCTGCGGACGACACCCCAAGTACTCAACGATACACCTTGCACTTGGGGTTTATAAATATTAAAACTTTTTCTGCAACAGGTACCCCTTCCTTCTTCCCTTAATGTTGTCCCTACAACCAGTAGTCATGTCATAGTTACAAATATTTCATACAACAAAATGAATACATGCCATCGTACTTGACAATAACTATCCTACAACCAATTACAATTTACGCATATACCTGGATACGGCCGTTACATCTTTCTTTGATTGCTTTCGGGAGTTGTACACCTTTGCGCATTTATGTTTCTCCTTCCCGCGACCCTTTTTGGGTTGAAGTAAAAGACGACTGCCATGCAGTTTCACTTCTCCGCCACCTCTATAATGCCTATTCTTCGATCGCATCCCCCTCAACTTCCCACTACTGCTTGTACTAGCCTCCTCTCCGAAAGATACTGATGAGCTGCTTGTACCACTGTCACCCTCTTCATTCTGATAGCCAGAATCACTTTCTCAGTCTCGCTATGTAAGTTACTCTCACCCATGTATGTCGCTTCCACGGTACGACTTCGGTCTCATTTCCATCCGCTACGCCACTCCATTACAAATACATGCACCACATAATTCCAATAAACACATTACATACATTACATACCACATTAAATTACTGCACACTGACATTCCCTACCCCCATTATTCATCGTATAACATATGACATTTTCATACAATAAGCTTCCTTCCATTTACCACATGATTACACCATGTTTACCACGATTCACACTTACTGCATCATAGGTTCACAACATGACCGACTTCTAAATGTGCATCTCATTAACAATCCACTTAGCCGCCACATAAATACTACATAAGCACCTCACGCTTACAATAGTTATAAACTTGGGCAGGGATTTGTTCTTCTACGTTTACATTGCAACTTAATCAACTTTACCACGGTACACCCTGACTATACTCTAGGTACACATCTGACTCTATTACATTTATAACCTACACTAACCAAATTTCTAATACGCCGTTCATTTCCCCTTCACTTGTATATAGTTCAGGTGGGATTTCTCCAACATTAACATCCCTATTAAGTCCATTTCATCATGTACACCTCTCCACCAATACAATTGCCAATATTTTCTACCAATTTATCATAATTGATACACACCTGTACATTTTGTTGTTCCCATTCTTGACCATTTGACATACATATTCGGAAGGAGCAACATGCAATCGCCTACATTAACTACACCCCATTCCAACTACATCAGCATCGTTTCTCACAATTACAAAAACCATGAATTTCTGGATGAAATTTGCACTTATCTGTAGTGCTCACAAAGATGGTAACCATTGCGCCACCTCCTTCAATGTTTGCCTGACAAATTGCTCAATTTCTTCCCACTCTTTCTGAAAGTATAGAGTTTCGGGCCTCTCTACCACCACCACTATCACCACTACTATCGACGACCGCAAAGTGATCCCTTCCTCTTTTACTTCTCCACCATCTTTGTCTCTTCCCTCTTTCTAGCGTGTGTAACTCCAAATGGTTGTTGTACCCAACTGTTTTGTCTTTTCCCCTTCATTCTCAAGATAACTCATTAAGGGTATTGTTGTCATTTCACTCGCCTTTATAATTTTAGCCCTTCAATTTTCCCCCCAAAGCCAACACTTACTTGTTGCAAAAAAAATGACTTTGTTACCCCCCATTTAAAGAATGACTATCATGTAAATTTTCCTATAAAAAGTTAAGGTGTTAGCTCTATTAAAAAAAATAATGATATTAATATAAATTGATTCAAGTGATTTTGACACATATTTTTTTGAAGTAAAGTTTCGAATTCAAATTTTATGAATGAAAAAAAATTTTGATGGGAGAGTTATACCTCTTATTAGACCAACAAGTTGTTCGATTCCAGTAAAATGGATGTTCTAAGATCACAAAAAAAGATAGTGATATATATCTTACCGTAAGATACTTGTGTCTTATTTTATGCTAAATTAATATATTTTATAATTTAAACTTATAAAATTTTCAATGACTATATACTTAATTGTGAAATACTAATATTAAATATTGGTCGTCTATGCCGACAAAGTTTTAAATGATACATAATTACTATTTACGAATACATATGATATGTGTATTTTAGGAATATGGTTAATTATGGATAAAAAAAATCTTATACAATTTATGAAGTCGTAATATACTTGTATTATTCAATCATATCATTTTTTCCAATTCAAAAATATGATAATATAAGTTTTAAGTCAAGACAAGACACTCATGAAGTATTTTGTAGTATAATATTTATCATTTTCCATTAAAAATAAAATCCCAAGTAATAGCTCTTTAGATCAATTTCGATCATTAGTTCTCATTCTCATAGTTTAACAAAGAATTACATATTTATTTTGTAACAAGAATATTTTCTAATATATATATATATATATATATATCTTCAATGATAGAGATCTCATACGGTAAATCAATATGTTTTGTAAGAAATCAATGGTCAAATTTTATCAAAATAGACATTTTTTTAATGGCGAAAAGAGTATACGATAAATAAGTTTATACTTATATATGTGACTTATAGAAATTTAATTATTGACAAATTTGTTGCCCCCTTAATTTTGAAATTCGTTTGTGCCTACAATGTTGAGACGCACATTATTGGTGAAATATATTTTCTTCTTGATGTAATAAGAAGAAAGGGTATTTTCGACTTTAAGCAGCCATGGGCGAGACTGTATTAGGATTTCTTGTACATTACAAGAAGGCAAAATAAATAGATGAGATGTGATGTGACCCAAGCTACACATGCACGTGTAATTGGCTTTGAGCGTGAAATAGTAAAGCATGGCATCGTTGTGCATCATACATTCATTTTTTTGTACTGACCCGTTAGAGATTCATAAGTTTCCTAAAATAAAGGGAGATTGTCCCTCATAAATTGCATTTTTTTTGTCGTGATATAGAACATCTGTAAGTTATAAAAAAAATAAGCATTTATAAGAAACTATAATGAATTACAGAACTGCAATAAGATATAATAAGCTATAAAATGCTATAAGAAGTTACAATGACTTATGTTATCAGTTGTTAAAATTAATAAAAAGTTGTACGCATAATTTTCGATTTGTATGCATAATTATTGGCATTTAACAATGTATGATTAGTAAAGCAAATTACTTTTTGAAAAGAAATTACTTGTAGGACATGTTCCTTTCGACTTGTGAAAACTACTTATTGGTCATTATTACTTAAATATGGTGAAACATACATATAAATGATGAAATATGTTGAATAGTTGAAGAAAATATAATTAGATATTTTCAATAAGTAGTGAACAGTGCTAAATTATGCCGAAAATTGCTGAATACTGATGATAAGTACTTACGATAAATCAAAAAAAACATTCCCATAATATATCTGTGATCTTTATGAAATTAATTTTATACCTTCACTTAACAAATTATTTTTAACAATTGATATAGATGAAGTCCAGTCACCTACAATTCTCGTTTCCAATCAACAAAAATAATGGCGAAATAAAATAATTAGCGAGAATATACTTTTAAATAAAAAATTCAATTTTTTTTGATCCACAGGAGCCATAAAGGGCAATACAATATGATTACAATACAATGGGAGGGGGAGAATCGAACTTGGGACCTAATGTACCCAATACCTCAACCTTCACTACTAGGATAAGACTTTATTGGTTTTTTAAATAACCCAACTAGATAACGTTAAATATATGTTTGAGCACCAATTAACATTATAACCAAATATCTTCTAAACTTGGTGGTTTTTTTCACATTAGTTTCACCTCTTTATAAGAAAATAAAGAAAATCCTTTAATTAAATAACCCTTCAAGGTAAAATAACAAGTTTTCTCAACAAAATTGAATAGAACCCTTCATACTGAAAATAATTTAAACTTAACAAATTAAAAGTAACATTTTTTAAGATAACATTGACAAAACATTAATAAAATTAACCCTTCGAAATATTGAGCTTGCATTCATCAATAAAAACTTTCAAAATAGACAGTTATAGCATTTTTTTTTTTTTTTGGGTTAGAAAAAAGAGAGAGATAGTTACAGCTGGGTATAAATTGTTCTGCTAAAAAATTGGCATAGTAATCTTGGAATAGACTCAAATGTGTATGAATCATCAAATATTTAGTTTTATGATTATAGTAACAGTTTGATCATTTTATATATGATCGATTCACATTGAAACTCAAGCATGAAAAAAAATATTTGTATTATAAATAATTATAAGTACTACGCCGTTTGTCTATACTTGCTAAAACATCATTCAATTCACCATATGAGTTTATTATGTTATATTTAATGAACAAATTAAATATTGTACTTATTATAGTAATTTTGAAGTTAAATGTTGTTGAATAAATGTGAAAAAGACAAGATAGATTTTTATGTTGATAGTATATAAAAATGTATATTGTCGTTTAATTTTTTTTTTAATGTATATACAAGTAAGTACTATATTCATCATAATATGCAAATTTTTATATTGCTAGTATTTAAAAAATATATACATATTTCAATAAAATTGACAAAAAGCAAATGACAATTAAAATGGTATTAAAATCGATACATTACTCATAAATTAAACCTTGTTATAAACAAGTACCAAAAAAAAGTTAAAAATTTAGTTACAAAGAAGATGTAAGAAGTTGTAATAATTTATTAGGATTGTAAGAAATTGCAAAAAATTATAAGTTATAAACTTATACTTCATATCGTTTTTTTTGAAAAAAGAAAGCAGGACAATAGACTAGACTTATGCGATGAGAGGTGATGCCCAATATGTTATCCACATATAATCATTATGTTAAGGATATTTAAGCCGTGTGGCCGACTTGAAAGGAACCTCATTGTGCATCAAAAAATAAGGTACGATTTTTCTTAAGGTTATTTTATGTGCGTGCACTATTATTTATAGGCAGAGGGTATATTAATCCTATTTTTAGATGTTTATAGGAAGGCTCAGGTTTTTTTGCTAGTAAATTTTAAGTTATTAATCTTAATTAACTTTAATTTATTTCACGAATTCAAATAAAAAAATATCCAATTCAACTAAGTTTAATTCACTTCAACCCACTTTAACCAATTTCAACCTACTTCAATTCGCTTCCTATTATTTTAACAAACTCTTACCTATCATACAAAAAAAATCCAACTCACTTCAACCAACTTCAATTCACTTTAATCCACTTCAACAAAAAAAGTCTGTTTCAATTTACTTCAATCCACTTCTATCAATCTTAGTCAACTTTATTTATTAATCAATCTATATTTTTCAATGAAAAAAATAGATCCGAAATAATGTATATCATTTCTGATGCTGAAAATTATATTTGTTCTCGCATTGAAAATTATTGTTCTTGTTCCACAAGAAATAAAAGGGTTTTTATTCCAGATGTCGGTATAGCTCTTTTTGAGATAAGTAATGATAAAAAAAAAATTTAAAAAAAGGACTAGAAAAAGATACAGCATTACTGCTCTAATAAAACACTGAACCCTAGGTTCTGAGCAATATGTCCCCCTAGCTAGATGAAAGTAGGATTCCTTAATTCAAAAGCTCCCATTACAATGATGTTCATATCACATAGTAAAAAAAAAAAAAAAAAAGAAAAAAAAAGTAGGCAGAAATATAAACTGCTCTCCACATCCAGTCATCTTCATCGTCATTAAAAGTAATAATTAAACTAGGGAAGGTAATAGGGGCAGCACCTAAGAACTAAATTCAGTGTAGCATGAAACAAGAAGACAATAGAATTATGGCAATACTGAAAACTTTATACACATGTATAATGCACAAAGCAAGTCTTGAATCTTGATCCATCACTCTTCAACGTACTGACAACCATCTCAAGCTTATTAGTGGCCTTGTCTTCAAGCCAAACCAAACATAAACAAACAAACAAAAGGATCAAACTAGCTGGAGTTCTGGTGAATGTGTAAATTTACCTTGTGCATGGTGGGTTACTTTTTGTAGAATAAATATGGGCAGTGTTAAAACAGCAAAGACCATAGAAATCGGCTCATGTTTAAAGCATCTGTGTACGAAGTAACGGCAGATGGTTGCAGACAGAAAAATGTATGAAAGAGCAATAAAAAGCCGTAGAAAAGTTGAAGGGAACATGCCTAAATCAAAAAGTCAAAAATATATATGGTACAATATTAAAAAACGACAAATAAAACAAAAACGGGATTATTTTCAATCGTTAATGTATATATGACCTAACGGCAAGTATATTGGATTCAGGTTGGTTCCATTATGGGTAATTATATTAGTTTTGGTCTATATTTAAAGTCGGAGTTCCTTCCGAATTTTACGTGCCCATATGAGTTTAAACTTTAAATACCTTGTGACATATACTAGGTTTGTAAACGGACCTATATGTATAGTAATGTGTCAGGTCTCATTTTCATAGCTCCTTTTGAGGTAAACCAACCATCAAAAAAAATGAATAGACAGTAAGTAGTCGTATATATATATATATATATATATATATATATATATATATGTATATAAAAGAGCAATAAAAAGTAGTAGAAAAGATAAAACGACCATCCTATGCTGTAACGTTGAAAATATGATACGTGCACAATAGTCGTACGGTGCTTGAATGTGTGGTGTGTACATGTATACGTTGACGTTCCATGCATCCGGCATCCCTAACATCACATTGATTGGAAGGCACGGCACCTTGAAATGAATTAACAAGTAGGCAAATAGCTCCGGTCCTTACAAAGTTAAATTGTCGTTCGTCAACATGTATAGTTAAGTTTCTGCAAAAAAATTGACAGTGGAATTAAAACCACTGTCGGGTAAATGTTGCATGCAGGCTTGTGTCTTGTGGGCCCCTCGTTGCTTCCAAACATCTGTCAATTTAACTTACATCACTCGTGCGTCTAACTATTGCCTTGTAACTTCCATTGTCACCTTCAGATTATTAATTCATGCACATCCAATAATTCGGATTAATCTCCAAGAAGTCCGTACTAATTAAGATATTGTGATAATTCCGCATGTTTCAAATGCAGTTACTCAAACTGTATTAATTTGTTTTGTGCAAGAACTCATGCAGATGTTATCAAAGTGAGGGTTGGGTGGATCAAGAGTCGGCAGGTTGGATTTTTTTGACCCTAATTTCAGCCGATTTTCATGTGAGTCGACGTATCCTCGATTCTGACTCTAACCCTACGGGCATCCTCCGATTATCGGGTTTCACTTGTCCTTCAAACTTTCTCTCTATAGAAAACAAGAGTTTTCATTAAGTACTTTTTCATTATAAAGTTCAACACTAAGTATCACACTATATACGAAATACCAAGCAATGATAGAATGGTTCAACAAAAAGCATCGTAATTACAAATGTTTTGATGCGTAATTTAGTAACTACGTCAAACATAAAATAGGGAGCGCAAGAGGGCTGAGAGCGAATGAAATCTGGAGAGGGGGGTTGTCAAGGGGCAAAAAGGAGGCGAGAAAGTAAAAAGCTAAAAGATTTTGAATAAATGAAACCCAAAGTCCGTTATTTTGATTTTAAATTTCATTTAATATTTGATAGTTAATCATGACCATTTTTAGTGTGTAACTAGACTATTTTCATGCGTTGAATTACGGTAAAAAAAAAAAAACACAGCTTTTGATATACTGTCTTTACTCATCAAAGACCGTTAGTCTAATGGTATTACATAAAAAAAGAATTGACAATGGAGCCTTGAATACAGAGATAAATCATCCCCACGAATGGTGCAATTTACTCTCAGTATTTAGAACGAAAACTAAAAACACAAAAAATGAGAAAGGAACGATGAATATATAATTTTCTATTTAAACGCAAATGATATTTTATGAAAACCGAACGGGAGACAAACCTTGGTCTAATGTTGAAGGACTTCACTTATAGCAGCCGTCACGATTGTATTCGTTAATAGTATTTTGAGTAGTATTTAGTATTTAATTAAGTCAATAACTAATCGGTTAATTTTAAATATTCAGTAATCCAATATTTGGACTGATGTTTCATGTAGCGTTTAGCGTTTCAAGCATCACTTCTAAAAAGCTACTAGTATTGGCTTTTGGCATTCAAAAGTAGTGTTTCAAAAATTTTTTTCCGAAAACACCCTTTAGAAATTTTATATTTGAAAATTACATATATCATTTTATGTCAATTTACATTAATCAGTTAATCCAACAGTTAAATTTACCAAATAATTTTGCTTCAACAGCTCATCTAAATAGTTAGCCACTAATAATGAAATTGAAACAGCTACTACTTGAACAGTTATTCACTACCTGAATTGCTATTTGCTAACTAAGTAGTTAATTTTGTCGAACATGGTCCAAGGAGAAAATTCTATTGTGTTATGATGTAAAACGATAAATAAATTATTAAAATTGAAAAAAGATTTTTTTTTTAAAACTCGAAAGAGATTATCATTTAGCAGATTCATATAATTAAAGTTTCTAAACTATGTTGTAAAATGATAGTATTACGTCATTTCAATTTAGAGGGGGGGGAGGGGACCCACCCATTTGAAATTGTACATAGTAGCTATCATATCCCAACAAGGATCTCATTGACGTAGTAAACAATAAAATTTGCCAAAAGAAGAATAGGCTACGCCGCCATATCAGGGGATACTTATGTGTGTGTCCAGAAAAGCAACGGCCATGATTAATATTTCTCTGCACATTGGGATGATGTGATTTTGACATCTGGATAGGATTTACAGTCTACCCTGCATAGGGCCTACAGGATAATAGCCTATACCCCACGTGACAGGCACGAGGCAAAAAGCTTATCCTTAGGCCAATGCTCAGCTGACACGTACCCAAAAGGTCCACATTGATCTTCTCAATGCGAGACACTTCTTAAATATATTATGTTGGCAAATAAAATCACCAAATTTTTAAGAGTTATACTTATGTATTGTGAAGTTTTAATATATATAGGCTATGTGTACGAGTACAGATAACATCGTAGTTATATCAATCTTAACTGTAAAGATGTATTACATATGTAATTTTATAATAGTATAAAATTATAAATGAAAATGTAGTTTTTTACAATTTATAAATAGTAATAGCACTTTACTATTTAATTATATTATTTTTTAAAATTTAATAAATAACATTATAATTTTGAAGTCAACATAAAATATTTAAGGAGCATCATATAACAAGGTATTTACTATTTTACATTTATGCTTTAGGATGATGTTAAGGGCCAACCCACTACTTCCAGGGTTCCTTTTCAACATTTCTTTTTGGTTTTTGTGCTGTTGGGGGTGGGGGAAAGCCTTTTTTTTTGGGGGGGGTGTTGAAAATCAATTCATGAGGTTAACAAGCAAATTTTGTTATATATATAAAACGTTGCTATGGTGATCAGAGTTGAGTAAAGTTGACTCGACATAATTATGGACTCAAAATTAACATGAAGTTAAGTGAATTTTGGTATAAATTTTTGAATCCATTTAATTAAATATGTTGACACATTCAACCAATTTAATTAAATAAGTTAAGTTCAAATCGAGATTCTCGATTCGGAAAAAAAACCTATTTAATTGGTTTCGTTAAATGAATTAAAAAGGTTAATCCATTTATTCATTTATCATTTATCTATTTACTCTTATTTTTGATAATTAAGAGCACGGCGCAGATATTAAAAACAAATACGAAAATCTGAATTAAGATGAATCGGGTGCGCTTTGGACAGTAATTGCGCAATGTGGTATGCAAACTTAATTTTTAATGTTGTGTAATTATGTATTACTTAAACAATTTAATTGGATAAATGGATAATTAGGTAACGGAACTTGACCTATTTATCTTAAACGGAACAACATGTTTAAAAATCAAGTGAATGCAGGTCAAGATTTTTCGATCCGTTTAATAAACGAGCCAAATTTTACAGGTGAAGAAATTCTCAACCTGTTTAACCTTGACACGAATGCAAAATCGACCCTATTTAAACCTATTTTCCAACTCTAGTTTTAATCATATTGGCCATGGAGATTATATGGAATGGTAAAAAAGAGTAAATGTACGCCCACATAAACTCTCAACTAGGAGTGTATGTCCGTCACATGGAATTTGATAGTCAACCATCCTCTGGGAAGAGTGCTTGCATAACTAAGTTTGATATAAATTTGTAGATTTCCTTCTAAAATTGCCTCCTACACTACACGTAGCTAAATTGCTGTACGGAAAATTTTCTTTTGAGCAAAGTTTTGAAATTTAACCACCAAACTCTTTTCTCATGTGACTAATTTAGCCACTTTATAAATTTCATATGTTAGCCAATATGAGTATGAAAGGCCCATAAAATGCATATATATATATATATGTGTGTGTATTTTTGTTGTAATTTAAATGCAAATTCCTACAGTCCTTGGTATAGGGCGTGCAAAAATACAAATTGTAGAAGGACGCAGTGTCTGCATCATGGAAGCTACTATCACGTAAATTTGTTCCCACTTAGATATAATCCTCCCTTCTCATAAGAACATAAATCGAATCTTTCTTCTATCCAATTTGACGTAACAACACAAATCTTCCATAAGAAATTATCTACTTGTACTAATATTCGCATGGGTAAAGTTGCATACGTTGAGATCTCCTCGAATCTCTACTTGTACTGATGAACCCATAGGTGTTTTCTTCGTTGGATATAGGAAAGGGTTCAAGATTGGATCCAAGTTTGTTTTGAATGATGGCCGGGAGAATAGACAATCGTGCATGCCACCACATGGGCGAAGGATATCTTATGATTCAAAAACTCATCCATAGATTTCACAACTTCCCGAAATGGGTTAATTTGGTTAGTATAGTCATATTTTGCTTAATTAAATTTGAACTTATTTCAAACCAAATGGTCTTATTTAGTAAATTTATGAATTTATGACATTAAAAATAAGGGACTACATTACATAAGAGAACCAATTAATAATATATAGCAATTTGAAGGCAGTAAAATCTAAAAATGGGTATTTTTTGAATCAGAAGTTCTTGCCAAATCCTAAGTATTTAGGTTTCCTACCGATCAATTGTGTATGGCACACAAAAATCATTAGTTATATCTTTATGCTTGATCTTGGAAAATTAGAACATTATCTATTAATCTAAAGGACTCACTTTTGTTTAAGAAACGAGGACAATGAAAATATGAAGTGGATTAAAAAACAAAAATTTTACCATATATAGCAACATTAACTTGTAACAATAAATCCATGACAATTTATAATTTGTGTGAAGCTTTGTAAGGTGTTGTGCGCGTTTGCTAAATTTGAAAGGAGGCCATATAATGATCTTTGAAGAAAAGACATGTTTTATCGTTCATTCATGCTGTTCTAGGCCGCCGGCGGTGGATTTGCTGGGTCTGATCGCCGGAACGTCCCTTTTTGGGGCATAGATAATCCTCTTTAACACTCATCTTGAGGATCATGAATGGGGAGAAATTGCTCTTGTTGTGTTTCAAATGGAGGGACCTGATGCTCTTGCTGTGTTTCAAATGGAGGGACCTGATGAAATTGCCCATAAGAATAATTTTTAAAAGATATAGGGAACAAACGTTTCAAAAGCAGAGATTTCGCCAATGCCTCAGCTTATTAATTATTTGAAACTAAGTTTTCATGTTTTAGCTGTATAGGCCCAGATGCTAATGATGTTCATTTCAAAAAAATTGGCTATTTCCCTGGATCATTCATTCTTAACTCTAGAGCAGCAGAGTAACAAATAACAAGCATGTTAATCACAGAGCATTAGGGAATTCAAGAATAAAAAATAATGAAAGAGTCTTGGGGATTTCGAGCATAAACAATAATAAACTTGAATAAAATTAATAATTGACAAGAAAAATGCAATAGAACTACTACTCTCCATGAATTGAACTTCCTCTCTTCCCGTGGCCTCTTCTCTCCTTTCTATGTTTTTCTTCATCCTTTTCCAAACCTCAAATTCAAGCTCTGCCTCCAATTCCTTACAATGTTTGCAACACTGAGCTATTGTCAGCAGTTTAAACACTGCACGAATTCCGGAAGATGCTAAAAAACAAGCCTTCCAGAATTAGTTTCCAATCGTAGGGATAAGACTATATACATCCAATTGTAGGAATAAGACTATATACATCCATCATTATATTTATTGACCCCGATTCCAACAAATACGACTTAATAATTACATACTATAGAGAACTTCCTCCGGTCATACTGCAAACTTTCCTCATGGAGAAGGGTCAGAACTGGGAAGAAACTGGACAAAATCCCAGGCAACTTGCAAAAAATTAGCTGCCTTGTCTCCACAATCTGCTCCTTGGTCATCAATCATCTGTCTTAGAAACTTATAAATCTGTCCGAAAATCTGAAGAAATGTGGGATCTTGACCTATATCACAAGCCGTTGGTCTGTTTCAGAACTCCCGTGCAACGCAGATATTATCGCAGAGAACAAGACCCTCTGCTCCGAGCCTCGGACAAGTGAAGTGAATCCACAGGTGGCGTTACCGTGGCGAAAGCCTCTTTCACAGCAACACAAACACACAATCTGGAGCATCGGGTGCATGGTGGGATCCTTTTGATGATGTCGCTTATGTCACAATTTGTCAGATCAAGCAAAGAGAAAAGATAAAAAGAATCCGCAGAATCATATGGTGCAAGTCGAGAAAAAAGATAAGATCAACCAAGCTGGCTGCAACTGCTGCCAAATATAACCTTAATTTCCATTATCTTCAAAAGATAAAGGCTGAAAGTCATCCTCCACCAAAATGTTATGGCTCCTGATACCATCTCAAAATTCTTGTCCATTATTTTTCTTCACAGTTCACGCTTTTGAAATGAATTATCTTTGTCTGCCCATTAGGCCCTCATCTTTCTGCACCAGCCGTCATGGGACGTTTGCGCACTACGTTCCCTGCTTGACAAAACTCCAGTTGAGGATGTTGCTGTTGAAATTTTGAATCCACGGAATTCCTGCAAGATATCAGAAAATTTTGGAGTGATTATCATAAATATGAAAATATGTATGGTGTTTGAATAACCAGAAACTCCGTACATCATATTAGCATTCTCCCTATTATCTGGTAAGCACAGAAGCCACCCAAACAGGGAGGTCATCACTCATCACCTCGCATCACAAACAAAAGCATCGTAATCATGAGCATTTAATGCTTGGAAAACGAAATCAAGAATGAAATATCGCGATTTTCCCTTTCATGTCCAACAAGAAGGAAAAATATTACCAATGAGCCCACATGCATACTTGCCGAGAAAAAAAAACTTTATATTAACTCCAGTACAATTACAACGGACAAGGTCGGTGATCCTATACCAAAGAGATGGTTATAATGCTTAATTATCCAACATTCCCAGGGACTCTTACTGAGAACCTTTCAGTGTCGCTCATGACCAGGTAAAGATCCATATCTTGAGAGTCCCAATCAGAAGTGTTTCTTTTTTGCCCCCTCTTTTTTTTTGGTTTTTTTTTGGGGGGGGGGGGGGATGTAGCAGCCTCATCCTTGGACTGTAGGAAGCCTGGTTCCATCCATAACCACAGTTATGATGTAGCATCAAAGGAAATCACACTAGAAACACAAGTGATAACTCCTTCTAATCTAAGCATTATTTCAGGCCAATAAATGCAGATCTCAACAAATACAGATCAATGAAGCTAATATCAAAAGCCTATTTTCAACCTGTTGCAAAAGGAAGCCTCTAAAATCCTGCGGATTTCATGCTTGCTCTCACAATAACACCATGAGGCAGTATCAACAATTATCCAATAGGGATGTGTTCACGTCTATAGACTACAAGAACCTTGACTTGCCAGTCTAGATTATAGATCCAGAGCTTAGAGTTGGGAAGAAGTCAAGCACGTCGAGATTCAATGATCCAAATACTGCTAAGTGCAACAATGAAAGTTCATGCTCTGAAATAGCTTCCTCATATTCACATAGGAAGTTGACACAAGACAAAGCCTCAACACAGGGTGGCATGAATTTCAGAGACAGGCCACTTCCGCCACATTCCTACTACTACGGCTACTACCATCAGAACGCATGCATAGCGAAAGCGAATGCGTAAGCATAAAACAAAACTGAATATACTTTACGCACACAAAATACAGTCAACAGCAACGGCATTCTCATACTGGGACAACCTAAGCACATTCATCAACATTTAGACAGGCCTGAAAAATAGAGGTACATTGAAAAAAAGTTTACTTACATGGCATCAATTGTCTTCCTATCATCCATAACCCTTTTGATCTCCAAAGCCTGCAATTGGGAAACATGACAACGTTAACTAATCTATGCAACTAGTGAACATAAACTAAAACTGCCCAAGCAAATGCCAAAAATGACGGAAAACAAGCAAAACATTTCATAATCTAAATGCATCCATAGAACTTAAAAATAGATGGCAGCTCAGCTGAAACATGACAAACACCTAGCACAAAATGCTCCTTCTGAATACTCTGATAATAGAGCAACTACTTGTAAAGGAACTATTACAATGCAGCTCTACATATCAACATGAGAGGAAAGATTTTCTTTTTTTAAAAAAATCCACAGATTAAGCAGATAAATCATTGTCAATACATCACATATTTTAGATAACTGAAAGAGAAATATGGAACATGGCTATACTTAATCCAAGAATTGCATAGATTTAAAGGTAGGAAAAGAAGAGGACTCACCCATGAGAATATTTGGATTAATCCAAACTTGAAAAGTCCATTACTGCCAAATAATCAGGGAAGGGATCAATCCAATTTCCATCATCATCCTCATCATCCCATCGCCGTTTTTGTTTTTTGGCTTTTTACATTTTTTTTTCTTTTCTTTTACTTACATCACATATAGTGGCATCATACAAACAATCTATACTTTTTCTTGAAATCTTAAACGTTGGAATGAATGATCATGTGCATAGAACCCGGCATTAACCCAAGACTATTGCCAATGATTTCCGTTGTCAATAAGATAAACATGGCTGGGATTATGGAAATTGTGGAAGCCATAATGATTCTGAGGTGGAGCGAACTTATCAATGCCATTGCTCGACTTCGCATAGCAGGTCGGAAATGCCGCCACTGGCATCGAAACAGGTACGTACCTCGGCGAAGTTGAGACCGAGGTGTATGTTGGCGTCGGCGAGAGTGACCGCGGCGATAGCATCGGCGGCGAGGTGGCGTTGATCTCCGACGGCGGCGGAGAGAGGATTTTCTTCGGCTTAGTCGGCCACAAAAACGCCTTAATCTTCGCTGATGACGAAGAGACGAGATCGTATTCTTCGATTATGTTGATAAGATCCTCGTCTGATTTGATCGAAACCAGAGCGTCGAGATCCTCCGTCGGCAACTGGCATCTCACCACCACCGACGTGCCGCATAGCTCCGCCATTTTCACCAGCAGCTCTGAAATCACACAAAAAATACAAAAAATTCTCTCAATTTTCACACTCACGCGAGCAGATCGGTATTGTCAAATCAAAATGATCAAAGCTTTCAGCAGCGGCTCTCCAATAGCAGAGAAATCACAAATAATCTCTCAATTTTCACACTCACACGATCGCATCTTCAATCAAAATGATCAAAAGACGAAGATCATGAAACCAATAATAAAATCTCTCACTTTTCGCACTCACACAATCGCATATTCAATCACGAATATCAACAGACGAAGACCGCGAAACCGATCAGAAAATCTCTCAATTTTCACGCTCATAGAATTTTCAATCAAAATGATGAAAAGATAAAGATCATGAAACATTGAAACTAATCACAAAATCTCTCAATTATCTCTCCGCTACAATCGCATTTTCAATCAGAATGATCAAAAGATGAAGAACAAATTAACTAACCAGGAAACGAGATTGATCGATCGACGGCGAGAACGCGATTGTGGCCGCCGAGGTAGCGTAGCTTGCCGTCGGGATGGCGGGGAACGATTTTGCCGCCATAACCGCAGAGAAATTTGATGGTGTTGTTGGATTTGTTGTTATCAACAGGATGTTTCGAAGTCGACATACCGGGGTCCAGTTTTTTCTCCTTGTTCTCCCCTTTTGTTTGTAACGTTATGATTTTTTTTTTTGGGGGGGGGGGGGGGGGGTGGATAGAGAGAATCTCAAAAGATTGATGAGAGAGGAGGCTCCACCCTATGGAAGGTACTAATGAGGACCTATTTATAGAGGAGGGGTTTTGGTGGGGTGAAGAAATTGGAGGTTGAAATTAGAAATTGGTAATAATTAGAGAAAAGTTAATAATAATTAGGAGTTATGAATGAAAAGTGTAAAACGTGTGGCCTCAGTGGACAAAAGGTGTAACGGCTAAAGAAAGTTTTAAAAGACGTCATTTTTTTTATTTTGTTTATTGCAATTTAAGATAAGATTAAATACGAGATGTCAAATGTTGTAATTATTTTTATTTCAAAAATAATCATACTAAGAGAGCAAAAAAGAAAAACACATAAATTTTCTAGTGGTACATATTACATAGACATCAGTCCATACATTATTTTAAATAAATTTCATATTTTCTAATTCAATTAACTACGTAGCATAATAGCATTAGAAAATTGCACTAAAAAGTAATAATAATAACATTAGGAAAATGTTACCTAAGATCAACAAGTGTTTTGAGAGGATAAGATTGAAGTATAAGGCCCAATTGTATCACTAGAAAATGAATGACCAAACTAATTAATGGAAATGAAAAAGTTTAGAGCCTAAAAAATGGTTTACTATCTTAATCACTTGGTTGACAATGATCAATCTCAAACTCAACCATATAATTCATAAGAATTTTATTGACATGACAAAGCCTTTATCCCTGGCTAAAATTAAAGGTGGTTCAAAGGGGGGCAGAAAGGAGAAAAAGGAAAAAGAAAAAAGAAAAAAGGTTGGTTTAGAAATCTTCTCTTGGCTTGGTGCTAAGGTCACTAGTATTATCCTGTCTTTTCGTCGATAAATTGAGGTGGGTAAAAGGATGAAGTCGGTTGAAGTAGGTTGAGATGGATTGAAATAGGTTGAAGTGATTTGAAGTGGGTTGAATTTTTTTCAGGTGATAAATTAAACTTTGTTAAAATAGTGGGAGTGGATTGAAGTGGGTTGAATTGGGTTGAATTGGGTTGACGTGAGTTGATGTTAGTATTTTGAAATTTACCCACGAAAAGAACAGGCCCTGAGTTGGAATAATCAAATCCTAAGGCGAAACCATAAATATAAGGGTTATCAGGAAAGAAGAGATGAGATACATTGGTAGGGTATGTTAGGTATGTAATTAGTTATAATTGTTACCATTAGGACTAAGTTATTTTTTTTTTCCATGTTAATTAAGAGTATATAGCATCTGTTTGCACTCCACTGAATTCAAATGTGTATGGCCTATTTGATATTGTGTGAAAGAAGTCTATGATATGTAATGAAAAATTGGCTGAAACAAATTATCAATAAAAACAAGCTGATATTTTCTTTGCTGACATATTAATTTCGAAAGAAAAATGACAGCCAACTCATGATAGTAAGATTTTGAAAGTTTATGTAAAGGCAAAAACAATATTCTCATTTTTAAAATGTGGTGACAATATACACATCTCATTTACACACGCCTACACACACATATATGTATATGGACATTGAATTTTTTTTCTAATTAAATAGATCGAGTATTCAAGGTGCTATTTATTTATCCTATCTGTTGGAGTAAGAAAGTGGGTATTGTTCCACATTGATAAAATTCAAAGAATATGATAGTGGGTGTTGTCCCATATTGATGAAATTAAAGGGCTTGAGCATGTATATAAGCTTGTGAGTTACTCTACCCATTGCCAATTGGTTTTGGGATGGAACCTCATTTGAGCTTGTATGCATGACTCATTGTTAATTGCCCAATTAATATAAAAATTTAACACTATCGTCTGGGAATATATAACTGCAGTTGTATTATAGGAGCATATCTATATTTTAGGCGTGGGAAATACTTCTGTTAAAAACTTAATTAAAATTAAAAAATAATAAATTTTGGATATCTCTTTACATATTGCAATAATCCAGGCCAAAAATAATGACATTACTGAGTGGGGTTCTCAATATGTAAAATGGTAAAAACTAATCTTACTGTTTTATTTTTGGGGATTATACTTAGAGCTTAATTTTAAATTCAATTTCATATATGATTTTGCTATATATATACTAAATACAGATTAAAAAAACAAGTGTTATTGGTTATAAATTTATAATCTTATGGAAGTTAACCCTTCTTCTACGTTTCATTTTTCTTTGAATTATAATAACCTATGAGTAGTCACAATCAGAATATGGCCATATGATACTGTGATTAGTACCTAAAAAATTTCCCATCAAGTTAGGACAGACAAACGATGGGTGAAAGCTTAGGAGTGTTGGACATGATTTGCGTGCACCTAAAGTTTGGTAAGCAGATTTTCTATCTAAAACTTTATTCCTAAATATCCAACCAAGAAAATTAATGCGATAATTTAGAGAGGGTGTCCAAACGCAACTGTTTTTGAGGCATTCGACAACCAAACAGTGGTGTAGTATGACAGTATGGTGAATTTTCCATAATGTTGCACTAAACGATCTGTTTGGTTATCAAAGATTGAGAAAGGAGAGGCATACAACTTAATGAAAATATGTGATTAGCATCTTCAATTCGGAGTTGTCTTCAGATTAGATAAACAATAAAGCACTTTGAGAGGAAGTAATCCTCTTCATTCTCGCCTCCACAATGAAGAGGAGATTTTTTTTATTTAATTTAAATTTTATGTGGAAGTAGGTTTCCTTGAAAAATATGTGAAGCACTCTCTCAAAAAAAAAAAAGGGGGGGGGGGGCAGGTCCTAGTCTACTTGGACTGGCCCACTCTTTGAGAAGTCTCTTTGGGCTTCGAACTCCATTTACTTTGAGATAGTGATACCAAAAATGTGTAAGCATGGGACCAAAATTGGCCTTAATTAAAGTGACTAAAGATTTTTCCTACCCAAAAAAAAAGAAAAAAGAAAAAAGAAAAAGGGTGATCAGAGATTTGAACCAAGAAATGTTGGTCCATAGGGTAAGACTTTGCATTTAATGAATGAATCATGAGGAGTTAAACATCATTATCATGCTTGTTTCAATCCTCATCTTTAACTTGGCTGTTTAGGACTATGAGATAAGATTAGTAAAATAAAAATGAAAAAACGATCAACCTCTACCTGCAAGAATTGGACAAAAAAGGGAAAAGAAAAATATCGCTTGGATTAGTCATAGAATTAATTAATACAAAATATTAGTACATTGTTAACATATTACTTCACAACCATCTTGCATCAACAAGGCCGGAAACAAACACACCTATTCTAAGTACAATTAACTAAAATCTTAGTAGTTTAACACTAACACGATATTTCAATAATACGGGGGGGAAAAAAAAAAATTCACTCCCTCAAAAATTAAATGCATATACTTTGAACGAAGTCTCAACTGGGTCATGCATATAAACAAAGACAAACTACACATAACCCATAATTATCGTTCTTACATCAAACAACGCCACAAAAATGGTAACTCCACTTTATAAATCTGCCCGAAACAAAACTATGCAGAAAAAGTGGAAGAAACATCAACTAGAATACAATCATAGCTTCCCAAACTCATTAAAATTTTGTATCGAACTTTTTGTCTCCCAAAATTACAGAAATGCCATAGTAGCTTCATCTCTTGCAAGTTGCAACCCTCAAATGGTAATATCCTACAGACTCCACATACGACACAAAACCATTTTAGAACAGCAAAGATACAATATATAGACAATCTAATGAGCTCAAAACCTTAACTACGTACATATAATGGCTTTCGAGAGACATCGCATGAGCCAAGGATAATGTACACAGAAAAGTGCAGAAAAAGTCCTGACAATGGCGATTGAAGCATAAACCAACATCTTGGGCCCCTCAATGCTCCTATTTGTGGTAGTATTTCAGAGTTGATGTCAGCCTTGCTGAGTGATCTCCGAGAAGAAGCTTGACTTTCTTGCCTGAAGCTTGGCACATGAGAACATACTGGGATCCACCAAAGAACCTCTCCCCCCACTCAATCATCTACGCCGACGAACTGGTGATCTCGACCTTGACCTCCTTCCCCTGCATTATATTGAAAAGTTACGGACAAGTCTTGCGTTATGAAATTGGCCGCTTTTGTTTTTGCCAGGTTTTTTCCCCATCCTGTTCCTTTTCATTCTGTTTGCCCTGTTTTTCTTTTCTTATTTATTTTTTTTCTTTACAAAATTAGGTTAACAGGATGGCAAACAAACGATCATCAGGAAAATCAAGGTGGTGGACATACCTGCTACCGTCAAGAGAACAGTAAGGAGAATGCCTGCGCTGAGTATGCTTGCTAGGAGATCGCGAAACTTGTCTAGAAATAAAAACATCCATCATACTGATCTCATGAGCAATGAGTTCAAAGTACACAGCACAAAATGCTCAAGCCCTTAAGTCATTATGAAGCTAGAAAGACTAGCTATGGACCAGCCGATCAGAGACAGTTCACAGACATGGTAAGATATCCATTTCTGCTAGACTGTTCACAACTCACAAGCATACAGAAAAAACCTTCAACCCTCAAAGTCATTCCATCCAGCTCTACCACAAAAACACCATCTGACAGTCAGATCAAGAAACAATTGCCCCCCCCCCCCAAGGCCCCCGGGGGGGGGGGGGGAAGAAAAAGAAAAGGAAAAAAAGAATGCATAAAACACACATACAAACTAGTATCTCTTTGCCTGACCAAACATGTACAGATGTACTCATCTACTCATTAGCCATTTGATGGTTGAGAATCCCAAATTCACGGAATTGCATCTACAATATAAATTAATTATCTGTGTCTACACACACATTGGCTTCAGTTAAATGGCATGTTTTCCAACTTTGCAGGAAAAGCATTTGAAGGCAGGTGGTGAGCATACAGAGGAAAAATATTCCCAGGCCAGCTACTTTCAAACTTCCCAAAACAGAACAAAGACAATTTCTCGAGATAATAGTATCTAAATCTAATGGAAAATTTATACTTATGCAACCCACTTGAAGATCCTGTCTCCATTGCCAGAAAAGCAGAGACCATTCATCGAGTTCATAGAACAGACAAATTGTCACAGAACTAGCTTCAGCAGAAGGCTGAAAAACCATTGAACAGTTTCAATTAATTCCATCCGTCCATTGCACACAAAGCTTATAAAGTTAGAAACAGAGCAACACACACAACAGACAGATGATCCTAATACTCTGAGATATATCAAAAACAGATCACCAAGATGAAATAAGCAACTAGTATACCACAGTGCTGGCATTCCATGTTCATGCAAAGTCAGACAAGTATCAAACAGATGGGCATACTCATGGGTTTTGGAGCCAGGAAACCAAACAAGATGTGAATACCGGGAGAATCCGTCGTGGAGAAAGAATGTAGAGAGAGCAAAAGTTATGAGCAGGGTCTTCCTCTACAATGGCAAGGAAGGCTAGAAAACCGAATAAGAGAGCTCCCTCTCATTCAGCTGCTTCTACTCGTAATGCAATTTCAAATTCAGGAAACAGTTTAGAGAATAACTCGTAGATTGAGCTCGAGTTAGCGGAAAGTGGGTGATCAAACCCCAGATCGAACGGAACAGTACCGAGTGCTGCTAGTGATGATATTAGATCTGCGGAAAATGCAATCTAAATTTGCTAGCTTGAATTTTGTTCAACTATTAACACATAATGGTATGAAGTTGCAATGTATTGAGGTCAACGATATCCAATCAGAAATACTAGAAATCTTCTATCATTTGTTTTGTAATGGCTTCAAACCCCACTCTGAACGTAATGAAGGGCTTCTTCAGCCGTATTTGGGATACTAAAGTTGACAAAGTAATTGCTAATCCTAAAGGAGTGTTCATTGTTCGTTGTCACTCTACTTTAGAATAGGATGATGTGCTTAAGAAAAACTTTGTTTATTTTGATAAGAAGCCTCTGATTATGAAAGCATGGGCAGTGGAACAACCAGTGGACAAAGAGGCCATCTCTAGAGTGCCAGTATAGGTTCAATTCCCTGGATTTGATTTGAAGTTTTGAAGTAAAGAAGGGCTGAGCGAAGTTGCTAGCCTTGTTGGTAAACCAATTATGGCACACAAGATAAATCAAAAAAAGGTTTGCTACAGTCGTGGTGGATATGGATATTAATGGTGACTTCCCATCTCGTGTCACTTTTATGGATGAGCTAGGGATGCTTGTTATCCAGGAGCTTGATTATGAAAGTAAACCACTGAAGTGTAACCACAGTATTATGTTTGGTCATGTGGCTGACCAGTGCAGAAAGGTAGGATAGAATGGAGAAGAAAAGAAGTGCAGGGGCAGATGGCTACAGAATACAAGGAAGCTAATGTGGAACTAGAGGGATTACATGAGAATACAGTAAAGGATATGGAGAATCAGGAAGGTGAAATCGCCAAAAGGTGTCCAGGACAATGTCGCACTCCGGCAGTGGGGATCACTACTAGGCTGGTCTTACAGAACAGCTTTGGCTCTCTGCAGACCATGGATAGGTTAGCTATATGGTATGTAAGGCAGCCGAATGGCCTGAATAAACAGGAAGCTGTAAAAGGTTTCTTGGCTCAGAATAAAGGTGGAATTATCGGTATTCTTGAAACAAAGACCAGACTTCGAAGAGAGGATGATATTTTACAGCAGATTCAACATTCTTGGAATGTGATTACCAATGCTTCAACCCAGGCCAGGAGTTGATTTTGGTTGATTTGGGATCAAATTAAAGTATCACTATACTTCAAGTGTACTCCCAATATATTCATTTTTGTGCATTCAGTAGCAGCAATATACAGACTTATGTAACTCAATATACAGACTTATGTCACTGTAGTTTATGGAGCTCCTGATAATATGGAAAGGAAGGAGTTCTGGGATGCTTTATGTGGACTTAGCCAATACATTAATGATCCTTGGGTTACTGGGGATGATTTCAACAGCCTACTAAGAGTCAAGGAGATAATAGGTGGGGATCTAGTCCTTATTGGGGAAATCTTAGATTTTGCAACATGTATTGATAATTGTGGTATGCAATAAATGAAATGGCAGGAACACTTCTTCACATGGAGTAATAAACAGGGGCCCACAAGAGTTTTTCTAGGTTTGACAGGGTTCTTGTGAATGAAGAGGGTATCAGATACTACCCTCGAATCTATTATGAGGTACTATCTAAGGGGCTGTCTGATCATACCCCTTTACTCATACATTTCTACAAGGATAAAGTACTAAGGCAAAAGTCCTTTAAATTCTATAATATGTGTGGCTTCTTACATACATTGAAAACTATTTGATAACAGGCACAAAAGGGAACCCACATGTACAGGCTGGTTAGAGGGATGAAAACACTAAAGAAACCTCTTATGGCTATCAACAAATTTCACTTTAATGAGATTCATGCCAGAGAGTCTAAAGCTATGCAGGATTTACAACACATTCAGCAAAAGATGCATGCATTACTTGAACAAGAGAAGGCAGCACGGACTCATTACCACCTTATGGTAAATGCTGAAAGATCTTTTCTACAACAGAAAGCTAAGGTAAACTGGCTACATCAAGGTGATCAAAACACACAGTTCTTTTCTGGCTTCTTAAGCATAGAAGACGTACAACAGGGCTATTAAGACATTGATTGACAAGAATGGGGTACTTCAGACCAACTACAAAGAGATTGGGAATACACTAGTGGATTACTTCTCTTTTCTTGGCATGAAGACGAAGGGACCTGCTCCTTCATTTGAGATTATACTTCAGGGACCTACAATATGTAATTGGCAGAGAGATGCTATTTCAATCCCCTTTTCTGATGAAGAGATCAAAGCAGCCATGTCAGTTGCCAATGACAAGGCCAGGGGCCCTGATGGATACAACAGCGATTTCTCTAAGAAAACATGGAGTATAATAGGACCCACGGTATGTGCAGCAATCAAAGACTTCTTCGAAACTGGTCAGCTCCTTAGGCAGGTTAATACAACAGTGCTGGCAATGATGACCAAGGTGATCAATCCTACCCATCCCTCTTATTTGAGATCTATAGCATGTTGTAATACAAGTGCATCACAAAATTGATTTGCATGAGGTTCAAACCTGTCATGAATCACCTAGTGGATGCTTCACAAGGGGCATTTGTGGAAAGGAGATCAATATTGCACAATATCTTCATATGTGCAGACCTGGTGAAATTTTACAATAGGAAGAATGCATCTCCAAGGTGCATAATGAAGATAGACCTTCGAAAGGCCTATGATATGGTCAAGTGAGACTTCATTGAAGGACTGTTAATGCGTTTTAATGGGTTATGGGTTTCCTGACAACTTTGCTAGAGGAATTATGTGCTGCATATCGACTGCTAAATTCTCCATAAGATTTAACGGCATCACTTATGGATGGCTTTTTTGGAAATAGGAGGGGCCTTAGGCAAGGAGGGGCAGTCCCACTGAATCTTTATTTTAGTAATGGAATATCTCAGCCGAGCTCTCAAGATTGCAACTGCACCGCAGCATTTTAGATATCATCCTGGCTGTCACGGATTGAAGCTTAGTATGCTTAGTTTTGCTGATGATTTACTTATCTTCTGCCGAGCTGACACCACAAATGTAAAATACATGACTGCATTCAAACATTTCTGAGGATGTTCTGGCTTGGAAAGAAATATTGAGAAATCACAAATTGTGGCTGCTGAAGTGCCAGAAGAGCTAAAGGAAAGGCTAGTGGCATTGACAGGTTCTCAATTAGGTGTCGTCCCATTTAAATATCTGGGGGTCGCTGTAAAACCCTAGAAACTGAACAAGTTAAGACAGTCAAAACCTTATTGATTGCATCACAACAAGAGTTAGAGCTTGGCCAGCACAAAAGCTTACATTTGCAGGGCATTCCTATAGGGGTATGGTCCTGATAGGAGGAACCATGCATTGGTGGCATGGGACACTCTCTGCTTATCAAAGAAGCTGGTATGGGAGTGAGGGAAGCAGCAAAGTGGAATGCAACCTTGGTAGATAAGCATGTATGGAATATTGCATCTAAAGCTGATGGATTATGAATCAAATGGGTGAACCATTACTATTTAAGGGTGATACCATATGGAATTGCAAGCAATCAGAGAGCTGGTGTTGGAGGAAAATCTGCAAAACTAGGGATTTAGTTCAGCATGGATTCTGCCTAAAAACCAGTAAATGGTTGCATTCTAGTGCAGAGATATACTCTTGTCACCTCTAGTTACAAATGGCTAAAAGGTAGCAAACCTCAGATACCTTGGTACAGGTTAATTTGGCACAAACATAGAATATCTAAATGTGCTTTCATTATATGGCTAGCCATTCAGCAGAAGTTACTTACCAGAGACAGATTATTGGTTTTAGGAGTTTGCCCTGATAATCTGTTAACGTGTTTGTGTGGAAAAGAGGATGAAAAGCATGAACATTTATTCTTTTCTTTTCATTTCACCAAAGCAGTCACACTCAAAGTTTCAGTAGCAGACAGCACAATGGGGTAACTGGAAGCAAGAGGTTTTAACTCAAGCCGGGTCCAGAAGACAATTGGATAGAATTTTCATTGCTTTTACTGTTATAGTTCATCATTGTTGGAGTGAAAGAAATAGGAGGGTTTTTCAAAAGGTACAAAGGGACTGTTTTCAAGTAGTTAAAGATTGTGGTCGAATGATATTAGGTAGACCTCGAAGACTGTAAATAGAGCTTTGAGAGACATCAGGGTATGCCCTGATTAGTTCTGATGTACAGTTTTCATTGCTTGGTTTGGATATATGAACTTACCTTCCTACAAAAAAATGTGAATACCGGTGATGCATAACATTCACATGAGCAGCAGAATCTAAATACATACACTGTTATCGCTTCATTCTAGAGGCAGGGCGAATATTAATATGAGGAAATCAACAAATATTTCTTGCTCGTACGAAGCATTCATAACCAGATAATTATGGATCTGCCAGATCCTACACAAAGATGTGATCAAGGCGGAAGATCCATATTTACCAGGTTAAGAAACATCAGGTTGTAGAATGAGTACAATATTACCATACAAGATCAAGATTCTGAAACTATATGCTCAGGGAAACATTATTTGGGATCAAAATTAGCGATGGAAACTAATTCGAACTACAATCTTGCTCCATGTTCGAATTAATGTTTCCTTCTACAAGCTGCCCCCCCCGGGCCCCACAAAAAAAAAAAAAAGAAGAAAAGGAGAAGTGCGTGTCCACTTTTTCTGAACAGCTAACAATATTCCCTTTTGGGCAATGCTTTTGGCTTTTGGATAATACCATCATAGTGGATGAACAAAAGATACCTCACTAGATTGTCCTCTGCTTCTTTCTCCGTGTGCTGGAGCATCAGGCAGTTAACAGCTTTTTAATCTAGCTCCAACAGAAACTTCCCTTATGCAACTAAGATTGCTACAATTGAACACCCCCCCCTTCCCCTGGACGTAGGTGGGACTCTGGGACACAGATTGGATATGGACATTTGTGTAGCTGAAAGCACATGCAGCCCAGGTTACACTAATCTTCTAATAAAACATATGGGCCAATATCAAAAGCCAATCAAACGTAGCTAATAGGACAAATGAATAAAATGTACTACAGCCATGACCAGCATTATAAGTAAATGAATGAATAATGGGATAGATATTATGGTAACTATAATAGTTGCATCGATCAATATGTGCCAAATGGTCTTGCCGGTAGCTGTGATTAGCTCCATCAAGAATAAGGCAGAGCGAACATAGTCTCAGGGGTAGCTATTTGCATAAAGGGAGATGTGGCAGCCTGGCAGGGAGAGAGCAAAAAGGAAGAGACTCATGTACAAACCAAACTCACTTTGTGAGATGTGGGATTTTGAATCCATTTCAATCCTCCTAGATTTCACCCCCATCCCAACTCCTTCCCATTGAACAAAGCAAACTCCATTAATTTAACATCTACCACAGCAAATGACCTTCAAAGCTCGAATGCTCAGAATGCTGTTCGGATATGATGAATTTGACTAGCTAGTGCATATTATCCAATAAACAAGGAAAACAATAAGTGAAACATAGGCAGGCAGCAATCCACCAATCTGACCGGGCAAAGCAAAATGTACAGCCAGAAATCATACTAAATAAATAACAAAATAGCTTAAGCACCAAACCAAATCAGACAATGCTGCTAACCAAAAACACAAAAATGACATGACAACAAAGCCAATGGAAAACGCCAACTGAATGAAAGATGAATGCCGAAAACAACTAAAGATAACAATATGACATAAAGAACGAAACGAGTA
Source organism: Carnegiea gigantea (assembly GCA_029747015.1). Lineage (NCBI taxonomy): Eukaryota > Viridiplantae > Streptophyta > Magnoliopsida > Caryophyllales > Cactaceae > Carnegiea > Carnegiea gigantea. Next base: position 251,919 of record JAKOGI010000250.1, on the reverse strand, counting down.
CACTAAGTTACTCAAAACATTCCACTTATCCGCTTAAGCTTTCAAGATGTGTCAATACAACTCACACCCTCTGAGAAATATGAACATCAGCCGTTAAATCAACAGAACGCGCTTGAAAACAACAAAATATTAAACATGGTGTATGCTTTATGAGTGGATGATATATGTGGCTGGCTTTTCCAACCATATCCAAGCCCCCACATCCTCTTGCTTCTAAGGCGAATTAGAAACCAAAGAATAGTCTCCAAATATTCCAGGTACTAATGGAAAACAGCAAATCACTTACAAAAACAAAATAGAAACAACACAATAACTACATACCTTCGCCTAGCCCTGCTTGGTGATGGTGACAAATCACGTCTTTTTGAACGAACTTTACTGAAGAATACAAAAAACACAGTAAGAATTGGATAAATGCATGCAACGCAAAAGGAAACGGATAAAAACAGAGATTATCTAATGAACCTTCTAGAGTCCTCCGCTGCTTCATCACTTGAATCATCAGAAAGTAGAGGGCTTTCCTTGTTCGGTTTAGCCCTGTTACCAATAGGCGACGAATGCCTTCTTTTGTGCCTGCTCTCATCACTTGACTTATGTCTGGATTTATCACCCTTCTCATCCTTTGCTCTTTCTCTTTTTTTATCCTCATCTCTACCACTCCTCTTCTTATCTCTCTCTCTTTCTTTCTTGTCATCTTTAACATCACAAAGAGGAGACCTCTTTCTTGAATCTGATTCCCTTGTTTTCTCCCTATGCTTACCAGTTTCATCTCTCAATCTATCTTTCGAAATGTTATGATCTTCTATATTATCCTTCTTTCGGTGCCTTCCATCTCTTCTACCATGAATCTCCTCCTCCTCACCTTCCCTTTCCATGCTGCCCTCTGCCTTTTCCATAACGTGCCTTCCAGATGAAATCCTTTTTATATCATGTCTGTCATGTCCTCTGGTATCTCTCTCTTGAGAATCTTCACTTGTCTTCCTAAGACTATGTTTCTCAGCAGGAAGATCTGCCCTACCACTAGCTGCTTTCCCTCTATTATCTCTTGATTTCGCATCTGATTTGACAAGAGATTTTCCATCATCAGCAACACTGTCACCTTTCTTAGCCACGGCAATTCTAGAATAGGGCTGGTGACCCGCACCATTATCCAGATCCTTACCATTCATCCTATGATCATTCGACCTGAGATCCAAAGCAACATGGTCACCTTGAGCCCCAGTTGACTTTCCATTAAAACAATCACCTTCAGCATTAACTGGACTTTTGCGGTGCTCTTCAGCTTCAAACCGTGGATGAACATTCTTACCGCCACTGCTGTCAGATTTCGGCACACTTGGAATTTGGTTTTGATTGTCATACTCATCATCTGAAGCATAGTTGACAAGACCTAAAACATTCCCAGGGGATCCAGAACTAGATTCTCCACTAGCATTTTCAGTCTCAGATTCCTTGGCTTTAACTGGAACCAGAACCTTTGCAGAAGAATTGGGAGCTGGAACAGGCGGAGGAGGTGACACTTGGTGATTGGAAGTAAGATTATCAGAGCTGGGTACAACTGTAACAAAAACATAATCAACCACACCAATAGGTCTAAAATGTCAGACAAATATCATAAGGACTGGAAAATAAAGCAATCATATATAAATGACACACAAGTACCATCAGTGGTAAGATCATCTTCACTAAGCACTCTTGTCGCAATTTCATCAAAAAGCTCATCAGTAACCTATACATATGGATATAGAGTCCACACCATTAGGATACCTAAAAAGTTGAAGGACGAGCTTACCAAAATTGCCACACTTACCTTCAAAAGAACTTCTGTTACAATGCGTTTTACTTCCTGATTGATTGCTGCAGTTCTCTGTGCATCTTCATAGTCCTAAAAGAAAGGCAAGGTTTGAGAACCAAACAGACAATGTCAACACTAGCTTACTGTGATGCTTAGGACTTTGAACAGCTGAAAAAACCATTTCTAACATAGCACAAAATCAGATACCTCGTCATCATCCTCTTCCATTGACCTGGATGAATCCATGCTTTTGCTGTCTGCCTGATCACCCTTTCCTATAGGATTATCGATGGAATCATCTTTCGTTGACTGAATTCCTTCTTTAAACTGCTCGGGTGTAGAATTCGTAATAGCAGCCTTGTTTTTGATTATTTCCTCCCTCAGCCAGTTAGGCACAGCCGCCTAACAGGGATCCAAACAGCAAAATTGAGTGGATTTTAGAAGAAGAACATAGAACTATTATGGAACCCAGAAGAAAGTAACACCTTCTTAGGACGTTCAGTACCCAAGGAAGCCCCATATGCATCCACAGGAAAGGCTGCAGAAGGATGAAGAGCACTTCCTGCACCCAGACCAATTGGTGAACCGATAGACGAAACTGCAGGCTGGAAGCCTGATCCTCGTCCAAACATTGGTGCCGATTGTCCACCAAGTGGAGGTACGCCCATGGAAGACTCATGCTGCAAACAAAACTAAATTCAGAATCTGCATGTCAGTAAATAGATGGAATGTTAACTATAGAAGTCAAATCAAAGACCTGTGATGCTGATGGAAATGCCGGTGTAATTGGAGGATATGATACATTTGGTGCTACTGAAGCTGTCCAAGCATGCAAGGAAGACACAGGTGCAACAGAATCTGTTCCTGTTGTGGGTCCCAAGGAATCAGGATAGCTCGACTTCACCTTCAGATTATTTTCGTGGCCAAACCTTGGTGTGAACTCAAGAGGTTGATCCATTGGATCGAATGAGTGATTTCCATGTGTAAATTGAGCCTGCTCTAGTGGCACCGATCTACTGTCAGCAGCCAGCAATGAATACCCATGTTGCTGTCCCTCCAAGCCTTCCTTACCTGCCATACGTTTGAGAATCAACCAACAGAAATAATTCAGCAGCCAAAGGATAGTACATCATATTTGGCCTGAGAGAATCCAAGATCTACCCAACATCATGCAGAGATATTCTGCTCAACTGTAAACCGTAGGACACAAATCTGAAGGCGTATTCATTGCACTAATGTGCAAATATAATACAAGTGAGGAACAAATGAAGTAGCTAAAAACACAAAGGGATCTCAAATCTTCCTTAATCCTTACAAACATTCAGATCTTAGAAACCCTTCGGTAACTACCAATGCAAGTAATCCTCCAGATACTACTTGTTAAGTGCTAACTCAAACACAATAGTATATATGGGAAAGCTCATAAGTAGATCAGAAACGATCTTAAAGCATCTATACGGAAGTTGTATTGTTTAGTGCTGCAGATCTAGAGAGCCAATGAAGTACAATTGATTATTTAACAAAACAAAAAAAGGGACTATTCAGCAAGTCAAGACATCAAAAGATTCACCCAAAAGTTGGACTCTATACATAAGCCTCAGTCAACAACTGTGTGCGTCATGGCTCCACACACAATGTCTGAGTTAGTGGTTCACCCAAAGAGCCAATTAGTTAGTCCTTAGCAAGCAATGAAATGAATATCATGTGAACATTTCACATGCAAATTCAGAACTCCAAATGAAAAATTACCTGGAACAGAAGAATAACTAGAAGGTACCTCCTGCTGATTAACTGAAGAACTTGTTGAGCCTTGATGGTGAGAAAATGCAGCACCGATATCTCTACCAGGAAGTTCATCGTTAGCACCAAATGAGAAACGCCCATCTGGAGCATATGAGCTGATTGTAGTAGGGTCCTGCTGATGAACTAACGGTGCCCTAGGTGGAACGGGTGCCTGATAATTCTGGAACCCAGGAGTGGAGATAGTTGTTTGCTGAATATCATGATAATGATTTTCAAAATGTTGTGAATATTGGCTCGAGTATTGAGATGGTTCTTCTTGCCGCACCATTGGTGCAAATTGTGACTGTGGAGGATTTTCCATGGTAGATCTGGCAGATGCCCAAGCCCTTGCCCTGGCCGCCCAATCATCTTCATTGCTATGGACTGCTTCAAAGAAATGAGACCATGAATTCACAGTTTAAAATTTTTCCCCTTAAGGGGGGGAGGAAGAGTGTCTGGAAGGAAGTCCAAACTGGACCTGTTACAGAAGGTAATGGCAATGGACAGATCTGAAACATTCTTGACACTATAAATAAGTGGGAGGCTAAAGTGCCTGAGCACTCTATAGAAACAGAAAATACACTGATGTTCCCCTCCAATGTCTTATTCTACAAATGCATACAATTAAAGAGACAAGGTAAAGCTACCGCATATGACAATAAATCATAACCAGAGAAGAAGAGACCTCGAAAGCAAAAGGTTAATATGAGAAAGTAGTATGGCCTTTTACCTGGATGTTCCCAGCCTGAATGATGGGTCCAATTTGAATGTCCCCAGTCCTGTAGATGTAAAGATAAATCTATGCTATCAGGCATGCATACTATTACAATGTAAAAGCAACAAGAGATTATCATTTCCTCTTGTTAATGTAACAAACATATCCACATTGGTAATACTGGTAACACCATGAAAACCCAAAAAACCACTCAAGAATTGCGCCAAAATTTTCTCAAAATAATTCAGAATTCAGATCCTCAAGAACCATATAGACCACTACATACACATTAGAAGTGGTAATTAAGAACAAAAAATTTCACACTGATATGTGAGCGAAGGTTGGAGCAGTATTGCAATCATTGGAAGCACAAAAATAATAATTGCGAATAGCCACACTGAAACCGGATGACCGATTGAGCCTGTAAGATTCATAAAAGCCAGAGAAGCAGAGCAACAATGCAATGGAATTTCATTCAAAAAGGGCAAAAACCAAGAGCAGAAATGGAGATCTGTCTTTAGGATAGACACAGATTGCATCCAGCCAAGCTTACTAATGCATCCACCAACAACCGTCCAGTGGCATTATATAGGCAATCAACCACATAACCAGTAAATATGGAATAAATTCAATACTAGTCGATCATCACCACTGTGTAAGATGAAGGAAGAGGGGGGGGTAGCTACATCTTCATGCAACATTAGAACAGAAGTGTTGGTCTGACCGGGGAGTGCAAACATCTCTAATCCATTGCACAACCATGAACATCAGGCCAAAACATTAATATGGCACCCAAATACCTTCTCTATCTTTCCTTGCACCTAGATTTGAAGAAGCAAGGGGCTAATCGGTGCAGACAGTTTTTGTAAAGGATTTTCATTCCCAAAAAGTTTACAGCAGCCTATCCTTCAAAACTTCAACAGGCATGCATAACACATACATTCTATACCTCTACAGGGATTCAGAAAAGATTATCACTTTGTTTCCTTTTAAAATTAGTGCTGTCCTCCCTCCCCCCATTAAGAAATTGGTGTAGAACTTCACATGCACATTGAGCGCTGTAGAAACGATTGCTATCAAGCACTAGCTAACAACTGGCATCAAAAAGACAATCAACCACAGTGGAGAAGTTTGTGAAAGAACACAAGGAATTGATCACACTGATACCCTGAACTCACATCAAAAAGAGCAAAAAGTGTCATAGTTCCCATCATTCCTAGTTAACTTATGCAGAAACAAACAAGAATCCATTGCAATAAACGAGGTTCTCCAAACTAAGAGGAGAAATTTACACATTTTACAAATCAAACTGCATTCACAATATCTACACACTATACCAGTCGCAATTTAAACAGATAAACCCTAGAAAATCGACATACAACACACACAAATAACTCCAAAATCAGGAAATTCCACATAACGCACGAAAATTTTTACCTGATTGAGCTGAGAATAATGCGGGGGAGGGGGAGGGGGGTAGGGTTGCGGGGCAGCGTAAGGAGGCGCGTGATAAGGAGGAGGAGGGGGTGGCGGAGGCCCCCACTGATTGTGCTGATTCGGTGGAGGAGGGGAGGGGGAGTGAGGAGGGTGGAACTGGAATTGGCTGGAGAACCACGACCCAGACGGCGGCGGTGGTGGTGGGAGAAGGTGAGGATCTGCCGCCATCGACAGTGGCGCCGGCGGCGGCCTCATGTAGCGCGGCGGTGGTGGTTGATATGACTCCATAGCGTCCGAGTTTTTCTGGCTTCGGAGGGAGGAAGAAGAAGAGCAAAGATGAGGGCGTTGCTCTTGGTGTTTTGGAGCGTCCGGATCTTTTAGGTTTGGTTAATTAAAATTTTCATCGTCATTTTTGTCCCCTGTTTTTTTTCCCCTCATTTTCAGTTCCGTTCTGGTCTTCTATCCAAACAAAAAATGTTTTCCCCCTATTAAAATGTTTTATTGCTCAAGAAAAGAGAAAATTATAAGCAGTTTTAGGTAAGACAACCTCAAAAATAATCATTATAATTGATCATTTATCTTGCAATGTAAGTAGAGACAAAAGTTCCTTTTTTCTTTTCTTTGAAATTTCCTCAACTGCATATATCCACTGGTCTGTCATAAAACTAAATTCTCTATTTATGATACTTTTTTTAGAAAGCAACCATTCAGATTTCATAGAGTAACATTCATATACGTTCAGAACAATTTTTTTGAAAAAGAGAGTCATTTTATGTCAACTTTGTTCCCCATCTTATATAATTATAAGAGTGTATAAAGATATAATATTTGAAGACATTTCAAAGCGCACGAACTTGAGAAAACAGTACCACTACAATTTATAATTTTGGGAATTTAATTTAAATATATAAAAGAACCCAATACTTATATCATATATGACAACTAAAGAGTACTACTACAATTTATAATTTGGGAACTTAATTTAAATCTATAAAAGAACCCAATATTTATATCATATATGACAACGAATCTCAGTCCCTATACCATGTTCTACAAAAACCAAGGAATCAAATTATATGCAACCTGACTTGTAGTCTGAGTTATCATATGCATAGATTACTACTAGAACAAAGGACTTACAAATAATTTGCTGTACTTGAACTCCAAGTGACCAAAGTAAAAGGGCTAGAGAGTATATTAACTTGTATGGTGAAAAATGTGCGCTTAAATGGCCAGGTTCTGGGGCACCTGATATTCATGTTACAAGTTTGTACATTTGGGATATAAAGTTGACACAGAATTGGCATGAAGAAACAACATTTCGAAGCCGCTCCCAAAAAAAGAAGGAGCTGCCTCAGCAATAGGTGTTGATGGCCGATCCTTCGTGGCCATACACTGATTCTATCCGTGCTTCGATGGAAATATTGTTAGTTGATGAAGTGTAGCACCAAAACAAAGACGCTTCCGCCCACAAATGTAGTAAATGACACAGGCCTGAATTTGCCCCATTCTTCATGCCACAGCATCAGCTTGTCTCCGCGTTAATCTTGCATATAAACCGTCTTTCAGGAGAAGCTCCTTGTGGCTGCCCATCTGTAAGAAGAATATAAACGATCACAAAGTACATGAGCAGAGATTGTTCTTGATGTCAGTTACTCAGTTATTAGATGGCCTAGATGCATATGTTCACAAGATTACTCATGTTCACTATATGCTTGAAATTCAATTGAGGGAGTGTTGCCTCATTTCATTGACTTTCTATCATGTTACTACTGACATGGCCAATCACAAGTCTAACTCAGCCAAGACATGGCCTTGCGTTTAGATTTACGACTTTGAACCCATAGGCATACATGTTTGACCCCAAACCAAAACTATTTTCATAAGTTGGCATCCTGAACTTAATTAAGAGCATGACAAACTTATGTCAAGGGCCAGATCATCATACATCCTCCACTCTTGCCTACTGGAGGAGATCCAACCAACTTCTAAGTGTGGGTCCAACCAAAGAAGGGCATCACAAGATACAAATACAGTCAGCTTTGGCCCTCTAGGAGAGAAGCTACACTCTCAGCAATCTCTGTGGAAAGGCCAAGTAGGGAAATGAGAGTCTCTCTCTCTTTTTTTGGGAGGAGGGGGGGGGTTATTAGATCCACCGGATAAACATTTCTTCACATAATTATGAAAATATAAGTCAGCTATAAGACAGCATAAAAGCTGAGAAATGAATAATGCTTGCAAATGTTTATGAGAAGACCTACCTCAACAATTTGACCACTATTCATAACCACAATTCTGTCTGCAGCCTGTATTGTCGAAAGCCTGCGAGCATAGTTCATTACGTCCAAATCAGCATGGATCTATAAACTATATATACTGAATGAATATGTTTATGACTGAGGCTTAGCTGGAGGACAGACCTATGAGCAATTACCATGACTGTTCTCCTTGATCGGGAGTCATTTCTAACAGCACGTAGAACACCCTGCATACAATACACTTGAGGCATCAACAGAATACCAATATTTCCATGCGTCATCATTAATAATTGAGCCCATGCTGAACAGGTGCTACCCGTTTGCCTATACCCTACGAATAATTCAGCATATACTTTCTTTGTCATTGAAGTCTTAGTGTCCTCATCGTCGTAACGTCTGTGATTATAAATGTCAGATACCAACCTTGATATTGTGCTCGCTTTCTGCATCCAAGGCGCTGGTGGCTTCATCAAGGATCAAGATGGTTGGATCCCTTAGGACCGCTCGAGCAATGGCAATTCTCTGTTTTTGTCCGCCACTGAGAAGATCATCGTCGACAATTGTATTGTAGCCATTGGGCAGTGCTGAGATAAAATCATGAGCAAAAGCTTGCTTAGCAGCCCACTCGATATCCTCTTGCGTGACATCTCTTGGACATCCATATCTTATGTTTGAACTTATGTCCATCCTAAAAAGGCGAGGTTCCTGATCAAAAAGTAGTGAGGATAGTAAGTATGTAAACTCCATCCAAATAAATTATCAAAAATAACCCTGGAAGGCTATGGCAAAAGCAGGGTATCTATTTCAAAAGTGCAAGACTGAAAACAGGACAACCTGACCAACGTATCCAATTTTCTCTCTCAGCCATTTTGCATCTAATTCTCTCAGAGAGACGCCATCGATCAAAATCTGGAATAGAAAGGGAGCCACGAAACATCTGAGTCCACGATACCTCTATACATTTGCATAGGAGAACAACAGCAAAAGACTAATGGAACTTACCTCACCACTAGTTGGCTCATAAAGACGTAGAAGAAGATTCACAATCGTGCTTTTCCCACTGCCACTAAGACCAACCTGATTAAAAAATATTGTAAGCAAAATGTAGTTCAATTATCACTTTCCAACAAGCAAATAAAAGGGTTTATAGGGGCCCTCTTACAATAGCAGTTACTTCATTTGGACGCATGGAAATATTTAAACCTTGTAGTACAGGCACCTGCAAAGTTCAAGAATGGTAGCCCCACCAAATAAAGCAATAAGCAAGCATCATATAACTCCCAGTAATACATACAGCATTGAAGACATTAGACTTTTGTATTCAGAGTTGTAACCCTGCTATGCAAAGAACCTAACTGCTATACAAGTGAGAACCGTTAAGGAGCATGGATTCAAAATGTGCCCGACCCACGATGAAACGACCGCATTGGAAAGGTTTTGCAGTTGAGAGAACCGCGTTTTCATGCAGCAATAGCCGCGATATGGAACGCAATTGCCGTATTAGAACGATTGTGCCGTATCGCGACCAAAACTGCATTTTGAATCCTTGTTAAGGAGCAAATAGGGAAAACATAGCTTTTCTGAGATAGAACAGCCATGTCATCACCAGATAGCGTTTGGTACAAAGGAACACAGAACGCCATCAGGGACACTGATGGACGTACCTCAGGCCTCGTAGGATAGTGAAATGATACATTCACAAAATCGATATTTCCTGTCAGTTGTTGTAGCTTCAGTCCTGCATCATGTATCCAAAAAGTCAAATGGTCAATCACCATGAGTCTATGACAAAGACTTCTGAAGGAAATAAAAGAGAGAGAAAAGCTGATTAGACGTGGATACAAAGGTAATTCAGAGCAGATTGAATCATGTCAAAGACAACTATGAAAAAGTGGAATTCTTTTGATGGATGGCCTACCAAAATGCTGCGGTTGAAGAAGATTCACGAATATAAATATATCAAGACGAAAGGATTGCCATATTTAACTCAAGTGACTCAGTGGCTCATGTAGGTCCAGGCTGAGAGTGCACAAGGCATTAAAAATGTAACCCAGCAAAGAAATAATATTTGTAAGCTATAATCTAAGTTAAAGAGAGGTCCCCAGAAGCCAAAGAAGACATCTTTATTTCTCATAGGTCAACGTAGGAAGACGGAGGACTGGTAAGGAAACTACAAGCTCTGTAAAACTCAAACTCAAACTAAAGAAGCTAGAGTAACATGCCACGGGCAATGGAAAAAGAGATGAGATATGTTTACAAGGACTTGCACCCAAAACATAAACAAACATTTTGCTAAGTACATTAAGCAAACGGTAAAATGTTTGAAAAGACTTGGTGGCATAATGCATTGGAACTGATATTCAAGCAAACTTCCTTCAATGAAGAAAGGATGTAAAATGAAGCTAAGGTCAATAACAAACACATGCTTTCACGAAATCAGAAAGCAAGAAAAAGGTTTTGCTCCCTCATCTCCTTGAACTTCACAATAAATTAAAGATCGAAATAGAAGAGAGGATTAACTTTTGATGGGATTACCTCCTGAGGTGAACTGTTCACTAGGCACGAGGTCCATCAATCGGAATACTTGCTCACTTGCCCCGACAGACTGCATTAACGATGACACATTATCCCCTATCCACCATGTTGAATAGATAAGCCATTCGCTGTATAGAAGAAACTTGGTAAGCTGCTCTGCTGATAAGTGCCCAGCCAAAATAGACATTCCCCCTATCAGTGCTGCAATGACCTAAAAAGGTATGTATGTCAACTTCCATACGCCAAATAAGGAGATAATTCTACCATACAAAAAAGCCAGAAAAAAACTGTCGCCATTTGTTAAATTACTTTTAAAGCACATACCAGTGGTTGAAATGAATAAAATCACCTATAATATCTATGTGAAAATAAAAATTTGTCCCACAATGAAAGCCAAAGATGTTTACTACTACTCCCTTCACTCAAACAAAATAGAACTCAACTACGGCCTTTACGGGAACAAGCAATAAGCACAGTGCATGATGGGTTTTCACTAATCTAAAAATAAGAGCTGCATGCTATCAGAAAATAAACGGCCAAACGTACACAGCATCAAGTGCCTAGTACACATTTATTACTCTAAGGTCTAGATGGCTGACAAAACCAGCATGCTTCCCTAGCTTTTCTTTTACTTAGGCGGCTAGGCCAACAGGGAGGGTTTCTGATGAAATCATGATTGAGATTTTGACTCCTAGCTCCAGATCCCACAAATGGCAAAATTCACTTTGGTTAGAAATGGCCTTTCCATTGAACAAAATGACAATAATCTTCCAGATACTAAAAAGTGAGTGGGCTAATTAGAGGTATCCCTTTAGAAAGGGGAATTGTGTGCCATACCTGTGTTGAATGATAAAGGGTATTGAAGCTGAAGGTCCAAAGTCCATATGCAGCACTTTGTCGTAAGCTTATGCCAGCTAATTTTTCCAGCCACAGCTCATACCTATCCACATCAAATGTCACCCACATGTCTCTTAAACAACTATGTGATGCCCAATTATGTTGGCTCATTTTCTTCAAAATGGATACACACCTTTGAAATTCGCGCTCTTCTGTGCCATAAACTCTCACGGTTCGCATCAAAGACAGTGTTTCTTGAGCAACCTGTGTAAATGGTAAACCTGAGTAAACATAAATGACTGGAATTGAAAGCACATTGTGATCTCAAACTGTTAGACATTACTTCATTGGCAGAGGCAGCGAACTCCTGGGTCAGCTTCGCAGCCTTCTTCTGGTACCTGAAAAAAATGTTTCAGAAACAAGCTTACTTACAGCACATGCAAAGCTGCTAACAATAGTAGCCAACTCCTATTAAATTACAATGGAGCTTTCAGAGTTCAGATAAGGTTCAAACCACTTGGGCCATTGAATGTCTCTGTCCCACCAATGTGTGTGTAGGGACATGGCAGTGGAACAGTAAGCTGTCAATTTTTTTAAATCTGCCGTCCAACAATAGCCGCCTCTTTGCAACTAAATTATGTAAGGGTAAGGCTATGCTTGTCTAGGACAACCTAGGTGGGACCTAGGATAATGGTTTGGTTTTAGATTAATGTGGCATACAGCCATACACTAGTAAAGATGTACAACCAACAGAATATAAAAATCACTGATGATAAGTTTATAGCATATTCGGCCAGGGCTTATAAGTTCTCATAAGTAGCCAACAACAGAGAATATGAAGGGGGCCCTTACACCATGTCAGTGGCTTTCCCAGATGTAAAAGTATCAGGTTGTGCCATCTTACAAAACAATAAGAAACAAAGAAATAAAAGATGGAAAGAAAAAGGTAGAAGATGACACACAGACAGTAGAAAACAGGCACACAGAAAGAGCACCCAAGAAACTTTAAATGAGAACTGTATTGAGCTGCAAATGATTCGCAAAGCTCACCAGCAGAAAAGTGGAAATAAGCAAGGGGAAGGTCTTACTCACCAATCCAAATCAGTTAACTTCTATGATACCCGGACTCTCCATTTTGCCCCACCGTACCCGCGTTGGACACGACACTAAGCGGATAAGACATGGGATCCTTGTCGGACCCTTATCCAAACTCTAAGGCAGCAAGGGTGAAAAAATTTAGGAAGATGGGATCTTTTTCTTTCTTCGTTCATCATTATTTTAATGAATCTTTAATGTTCAACCATTTGGCAAGTTGACGACGTTGTAATTATTGAAATACTCTAAGAAGATTAACTTGAAATTGCAACTTCCATATGTAAAATTATGAGTCCTCATATCCGTGTCCAAATTTTGAACGGTATCCCCATGTTCTACAGTTAAAGCTTTGACGAGTTAAACACTTGGATCCGTACCCGTGTCCGACACCCCATACCGTAGTCCATGTAACATAGGTTAACTTAGATTTCTCTAATTAAATTGCCTGAAAAACCTGTGAGAGATCTGTTGCACCCCCCTTATTATAGTTCCTTGTAACATAATAAGGATAAGATCCCAAAAGAGTGTTTTTGGTCATAAAAAGGTGTAGCTAACCCCAGTTGGCTCACGTTCTGGCTTGATGAGCCTAAGTTAAGCCGAGCCTGCTTGTTTAATTATCCAACCGAGCCCAAGATTAAGTGAGTTTGAGCTCATGAGCTCCTCATGAATAAATAACACAAGCATAAATGAGCAAAACTAACGAGCCAAGTATAAACAAGCTGAACTAAGGAGCTGGACAAGCCTAAACGAGCTTTCTTTAGAAACATACATTACAGTTATTGGGTTCAACTACTTGAGAAATACTCCCTCCGCTCCCAAAAAGAAGATAGCCCCGCCTAGGAAATGAAAATTTCTAAAGGAACATCATTTTATGCAATGTTTTCCATCGACTTGAGAAAAGAGAGATGACTTTTATTACTAATAATATTTAAGATGCTTTATTCTACATCTTCTCAAAAGGAAAAGGGACTATCTTTTGGTAATTGGCATGGATGGTGTATATCTTAATTCTTAGACTTTCATTTCTTTCTTTCTTTTTCTTAAGAGAGTCAGCCTTTGAGTATCACAGAAGTTTCAAACTTTCAATCGCCCAAATCCCTATGACCCCAAACAGACTTTCCCTAGTCTAAGCACATTTGCATTGAGGAAGAGAACTTCTTTGCCACGTTGATACAAGTTAGTTTGTTACTATATTATAGTTTTCTTATGACTAATACATAGATCATGCCAGGTGACCATACATGGATCAGGCAAGCAATGTTGCAGGCCAAGGAATATGATAAAATTGTTGAACACATTAGCATTGTGCATATTTATGCTATTCATCTTAAATAAGTTTAGATTGTGATATGTGAGCTAGAAAAACTGATCTCAAATGAGCAAACATGTTACCAGGCCTCCTATGGGTGAGCTCAGGCTCAAGCCTTGGGCAAGTGGAGCTCAAGCTTGGCTAAGCTGAGCCTGAGTTTATCCCCAGTTCCACCTCAAAAACTGAGCTGGGGCGGGGCTCGGCTCGGCTCGGCTCAAATACGGTATCATAGATGCGTGCTGTTTCTACTCTGTTCTTTAGAAGCAAGATTCCAGATTGTTTAAGCCAGCATATCCTGAAACAGCTCAGCACAGTACCCACTAACCTTACACATACATGAGCCACACATAAAACATTCAGTAAAATACAGTCATGGATCATGAAGAAAAAGGCATTCAACCTTCAAAACACATGGTTGTAAGGTAGGAAAACTCACTGGCCATAAAGTGTCATGATTGATAAAAGAATAATACATATTGCCAAGGTGCACAACCCAAGAGGCCATGACAAAATTAGCAGGTAGATCAAGGCACCGGTGCCCTGAGAGAAGATAAATGAAAATGAAAATTAAACAAAGAACACAATGAATAAGCAAAGAAATGCTAAGATATTCCAAATTATCGCAAGACATGTACCTGCAGAATATTGCGTGATATCAAATTAAGATCGTTCCCGATAACACGAGAGACCTGCTGACAATCTGCCCCAAGCCTACTAGTCAGCTCACCCACTGTGGAAGAATCAAAAAAAGATATATCCTGCAGAGAAAATAACAAATAAATGTAAATAAACTGTTTTTATTTGTCAAAAAGAGTCATATGAAACTCATTAATTAGAAACAATTCATGATGACACTGCACCTGAAGGAGAAGGGAAGAATACAATGTTTCTCTCATTCTCTTGACCTGCATATGAACATAACTCTGATCAAAACAAGTAATATCAGTTGCTAGAATGGCTAAAACAATAATAAGCAGCAACGAAGAATAAGCTCCAAATATATCCCCCCCTACATGCTCTCTACCAAAAGCTTGGAAAACACATTTGCCTATATTCCACTCCGATAAGATTCGTTCCAATTGAGGTGAATCACGCGGAACTGGAAATCTATCATTTTGTACAATCAGTGCAGCTGCCTGGCATTTTCTACTCATTTAAGACCGTAGGGAGATGGATGTAGAAAATCACTCTTACGATATGGCAAGTTATCAGTTTTATATCAGGGAACTCATATTTGCAAAGTTATCATTCAACAACTTCACTTACAAGAATCATATTTGCAATGCTGAAACAGCAACCCCTTATGCCACTGTAGATAATACACAGGTGATCCAGTCAGCAACACAATTATATTATGTACAAATATGCAGGCAAAGTCAACACTCAGATGTATCACCTTGTACAAACATCATTACCAAAAAACTAATTTGCACAGCATGAGCCCAATATGTTCGCAAGGAAAACTCAGAAGCTAGAGGATGGATAGTAGCCTTTGAGTATGACTCTGAGCTAACCTTTTCCCTAAAATTATTCCTAGGTATTTTCAGATTAAGTTTAGCATTCAATAGAACTTTAAATTCTTCAACAAGCAGTAGCTTTGTCGAGCGGCAGAGATGAATAACTAAGAAAGTGGCAATCAACATTTAGAAGTTCAGCAAAATTGTCTATAGTTGGCGTTGGTAAGATTTCATAACGTTTAGAATTTCCATTCTCTGAGTATAGTTTTACAGGCTCACTAGCAGTAATGCACCAAACCACCAACTCAGAACATGATTCATATATCTAGTGAATACCTGTTTATACTCCATAAGCATGTCAATATCCAACTAATACAAAATGAGCACCTGAACCTAATTACTCCATTCCCGAACTTAATCGTGAAGTCAATAAGACAAGATCATCTTCTCTCAATCTTATTGCAAGAAGCCGACATGAAAGCATGGTATCAGGCCCAGAAGGCACATCATGCAGTTACTAAAAATAACATAAGATTTGTCAAACAGGGCCACGGACCCTGTAGACTTGCAAGGAATTTCCTTAATAATTTTTCGAATCAGTGACATTGTCTGATCATGATAGCTTGGACAATTGCAGCTGCGCCATTAATCTATCAGAAGACTAAAAGCCAGCAGAAACACTTCACTGTCCACAATAAGCAGGTTCAAGCACAGAATCCATACAACAACACCACCACCACCACCTCCCAGTGTGGGTCCCGCTTTCGCGGGGTCTGGTGAGATCCAGCTGGGGAGATCAAGCACAGAATCCATGTCAAAGCAATTGGAATATTGCAGCAACTTCAGGTTATACCACAGAAATTGTGACTAGAGAGTGTTATGTCATTCAGAAGTACTATCAAGCTTGGAATGAGAAAGAAAAGATATCATGTCTTGATGCTCATAGTACAAAATATCGGCTAAACATCAACACGATTTGACGATACCATAAAAACTCAGAAAGGACTCTTCAACAACACTGAATAACCATTCAAAACTCATTAGGTGGGCTGAGAGGGGGGGTAAATGATGCTTCAACATACAGACCCTAGATTTCTACTCTTGCTTCTTCAGTTCTTCTACATCTCCTCACTTTCTTTCCAAGTTTAATTCCAGGCAAGACAGGAAAATATCTTGAAGGACATTCTAATCCTAAGGATGAGGTTAGAACTAAGGATGACTTGATGCTACAACAAGGTTTTATGGTTTTGTGCCTAAAGAGGGAAGCCACATCACTGTTACGCAGATGGATCCCTAGAAATTATAATCTCTTTTGTCAGAGTAGATATTGCCCCCAACAAAACGGATGACATGTCGTGGTCGACACCAACGCATTCAAAGCAAACCAATGGAACTTTATTTCTCAAGTTTCTCATACATTTTCCTTGGTTCTATCTTAGCTGTTGCCCAGAATATCATATGATTGAATCTGGGCTGAAACTCTCCCTTCAGGACTTTGAGGTCAGGAGAGAAGTTGCAGGAAGGAGTTGGGTAAGCTCCCTGAGCTTGTACTGCTCCTAACTATCAATGATCTTGAACTTTTAGGTTCAGTACAAGCATCTGCCATGCTGCAACACAGGGTCATCCACCGTAAGTCATGCTCCCCCATTTTGTTAATACTCCTTGACCTTGAGCTACAAAATTTCAGAAGTAGAATCTTTTTAAGATCAAAAAAGTGTCTTGCAATGTCAAAGATTTTGCCTAGACCGTTGCCCTTAGCATTCACAGCAACAATCCATATGGACTAAGATGAAGATTTTCCAGAGTCATAGCCAAAATATGAGGATTTCATGCTCTCCCGGCAGTGCAAGTAATGAGCTACTATTTGTCATTGCTCTTTTGCTTGGCATATCCATCTGACTTATGAAACATATGTGGTGAATTCTGCCTATGCCCCCAAAATCCTGATTCTACCCTCCATCATAGTTTCAGATGTTTAGCAGCGGAAAGGGAAATCTAATGAAGATATTCTGTGTTGATTGCACAATGGTGTTTCTAATTGGAAAGCACGAAGAGAACATTCAACAGCTAGTGCTCCCAGGAGATTTCCTCTAAAGTGAAACTATTTTTCTTATCTCTTTAAAGTTCACGGGCTTTTTAAATATATGTTTCTCAAAAGAATCATGCCGCGCACATTATTAGGTAAGGACACGAGGCTAGAATGCACAAGTGGCTTCTTAGCCCTTGTTTTGTCCTTGGGTTGATACATCGTTCCATGACGTACGAAATCTCAGTTAGATGGGGATAAGCAAACAAACAAAAAACTTTTAGAATAACAATGAAGAGCAACTTCGACATTTCATTTAAGAGAAAAGGGTGCATTGACCATACAAGATTTTGACCTGCATATTCCTGATGTGATGCAAAAGATAACCAAAAGAAGCACATTTTGACGGAACACCGTAACTTTGCCACTCTGAGCCGAAAAGATTGATGCTGTCAAGAAGTGTGGTATGGAGATCTCCGAAAGCTGGAATTAAGAAAAGGTAGAATTTTATCAACAATCGCAAACAAAGAGGACATAGCTAAGCAAGGTACAATATAGAAGGATAAAGTCCCCAAGTCTTTCAGAGTCGACCACTTCTCCAATTATCAAATGATTCAAATCTAACCATTGTAGCAAACCTGAAGATGCAAGCATAAGTTCAAAAACATGATGAACAAATTGATGAACCCAAACAGTCCTTTGCAGAACCTAGATCGAGATACTTCACACTAAAGCTGATTTTAAACAAGATAAGACGGACACTGGAAATCCAATCCTGGACTGCCTTCTGGGTAGATGCTAATCTCTAGAACTTTCATCTAGTTGCTTATCTAGTCTCCCTCCAAATGCTTTAAACTCTAGGTTTCCACAGGATAATAAATGCATAGCATTTCAATCAGTGAGAGTGTGTGATAGTTTACCACATTAATTAGCAGTAGGACAAAGTGCCAACTGCCAACCAGTGCCAAACTGTCAATAGATCAAGGAGGGAGCCAAGGGCACCACTAAGTCCGAGTGGGCTCCAACTTCCAAGCCATCCCAAAACCATAAGGCTTATATCACTGCATTTCTTATGCCCCTCTTGTTTACCAACTACAAGTCCTGGAGATATCTCATCCAAAAATCAATGCCAAGACAAGCAGCCCACTAGGCTTATACCATTACTATTTCTTATCCTACAAGTCCTGGAGAGGTTTCATCCAAAAACCAATGTTAAGACCAGCAGCCCGCTAGGCTTATACCATTAGTATTTCTTATCCTACAACTCCAAAGGTGGGACAAATTTTGTCAGAGCAGAACTCTGACAACTTAAAATTACACCATGCACCTATGCACCTAACTGAACAGAGAGAACCAATTAAATCTAGCACTCCTTCACTCAAAATTTAGTGCTATAAGTACCTTAGTTTAAAAAAGTCCGCCTGAGGCACGCCTAGGCGCGCCTCGGCGTGAAGCTACCGGGTTAGCGCCTCGAAGGGGATGAGATGCGCCTCAATGATGCGAGGCTATATCTTCTCCCTTTTTCTTCTTTTTCTTAGCCTTGCCTTTATCTTTTTCCTTCTTTTCCTCCCTTGGGAGCTAAAAGGTGAGCTAAACTCGTGCTGTAAGTACATGTATTAGGGAACTACGATGATCAGATAACATAGCTTAAGGTTATTTGTGGTTTTAGTAGCTTAGTTTAAAAAAGCCCGCCTGAGACACGTCTTGGCGGGCCTCGGCGTGAGGCTACCGGATCAGCGCCTCGGAGGGGATGAGATGCGCCTCAATGATGCGAGGCTATATTTTCCTCCTTTTTCTTCTTTTTCTTAGCCCTGCCTCTACCTTTTTTCTTCTTTTCCTTCCTTGGGGCTAAAAGGTGAGCTAAATTTGTACCGTAAGTGCTTGCGTTGGGAAACTACGATGATAAGATAACATATCTTAAGGTTATTTGCGGTATTAGTAGTCATGTTGATGTCTAATCACATTTTTAATGCATTTATTTAATTTGTTTCTATAAAATATACTTTGTGAAATATGAAATACTTTAAAAGAAATTTGCATAGAAGTGCGCACGCATCATGCCTCGCGCCTTGCGCCTCGCGCTTTGGGACCCTATGCGCCTCAGTGCGGCTCGAGCTTTTTTAAACTAAGATAAGTACTGGACACAATTGAATTTCCTCCCAGTCAGGTGCTTGCAATTACGTGCACAGTAAACTGAACAGCACATCAAGCATTCGTTTGAAAAATCGATTCGCACATGCAGAAAGCAAACCATACAATAATATGCATAAACTACGTCCGACTCAATGAACTGAGAGATTGAAAGTACCGCAGTGAAAATTAGGGCAGAAAATGCGGCAAAAATGACCCAACGATCATTAGAAACCAATTGCCACATCCGATAAAGCGCATTCCACACAGTCACCGGTTTCGCCACAAGAGTAACATCAACGTTTTCATCGGATAAGTTCCACCACCTTCCACCAGGCAATACCGACCTCAATTTCTCAAAAGTTCGTCGCATTTTCTCTCCTAACTCAACTTCATCCACAAATCCTTGCTTCTCTGGAGTATCAAGGATCGAAAAACCGTTCACCAGCTGCGAATTGACCGTGAGAATTCGCCGGCGGGGGCGACGACTCCGGGAAGGGAATGAGCAGGGAAATTGATGGCGGAGAATCGGACTTGAGGTTCGCCGGAGAGAGGTCATCGGAGAATACGGGGATGATCGGCGATGGCGAAGAGAGAAAGGGAGAGGAGAGGGAGAAGTGACGGTGAAGACAGTGAGAGCCATTGGTGAGCTATCAGCTTCTGCTTCAGCTCTTCTGGTGCATGAAAAATGCCTGCTGAAATTTGGGTAATTTACCGTTGGTGTGACGACCGCTCCCGATTTTTGGAAGGAAAAGAGAAAGCAAAAGGGTTATGTTTGCTGTTTGCACGGTTTCTATTGCGTTCACTTGCACGATTTAAATGAACGAATTACGTGCTTTCTATTATCAATTGACATCTGTTCTGTGATTTTGTGGTGTTTGGGATCAAATAAAATCTGGCTTATTTATGTGGTTTGGAATTTTGAGAATACAAGCTCAAAAACAATACTTATTACTTTATTTGGAAAAATGAGTCGAAGTTCATAAAGCAATGACTTCATAATTGAAAAATGAAACATAGTTCTTAAATATTTACATACTTTCGATTTGTAGTGATTTTCATTTATGCTATGTGATAAAGATTAAAGACTAATAGAATTGACAAATAGTGAAAATTAATATACTAAATTGACAAGAAATTAGTTAATGAATCCCATACCATATAGGATACTATGACTGACAAGTTGACCATATAGGCGATTTACCTTCTTATAGCGCTTATGGGATTGTACAGGGATATCAACGTAGATCGTCATATGGTGTTTATTGACCTAAAAAAAGCCTATGATAGAGTTCCACGTGAAGTGTTATGAAAATGCTTGGAAAATAAATGAATGTCACCTGTGTATATTCGAGTTATTAAGGATATGTACGAGGGAGGTAGGATGAGTGTTAGGTCACCAAGATGGGCTACCTATGACTTCTTCGTTGGTATAGGTCTGCATGAAGCTTCCGCTTTAAACCATTTTATTTTCACTCTAATTATAGATGAACTTACAAAAGGGATTCAATATGAGCTACCATGGTGTATGCTATTCACAAATGACATTATTCTTATTGATAAAATCAGGGAGGGAGTTAATGACAAGTTGGAGCGATTGAGGCATACACTGGAGTCTAGAGGTTTTAGAGTAGGTAGATCGAAAACTGAATACTTTCATTGTTGTTTCAGTAGATGGACAAAAGTGGGGGAGAAGTCACCATTGATGGGATGACGATACCTAAAGTCAATAAGTTTAAATATCTAGATTCGATCATTCAATGTAACGAGGATATTTACGAAGATATTAACCAGTCTATAAAAGTGGGTTTGCATAAATGGAAGTATGTTTCAGGTGTGCTGTGTGATAAGAAGATGCCTGTATGATTAAAAAGTAAAGTTAATCGTATGGTAGTTAGACCGGCTGTACTGTATGGATCGGAGTATTGACCTGTAAAAAAGACACAAGTCCAAAGGTTGATGGTAGCATATATGAGGATGATTAGGTGGATGTGTGATTATGCAATAATTGATAGAATTACAAATGAGGTAATCAGAGATTTAGTTAAAGTGGCTCCCAGAGAAGATAAGATGAGAGAAACAAGACTCAATGGTTTGTCCATGTGAAAAAAAAGGAGTGTGGACGTTGCAGTGATGAGATGTGAGAGGATTAACATCCCTAATGGTAAAAGAGGGATGGGACAACCAAAAAAGAATTTGAATGCGGTGACTATAGAGGATTTAAAAGTTGTAGGATTGACGGATGACATAACTCAAGATAGGAAATTATGGCGGAATAGAATTATAATCTTATATCACAAAGAGTTGGCCACTTGATTTGATTATGGTTTTTTCGGTTGCATAGAGTAGGTTTAGTTGTGATTTTTTTCGTATGTCGTGTTTGTATATAGGTAGTACATACATCTGGAAAGAGACACTGTCTGCCTACCTCTGTTTGTTAAGGTATAGTACCTTCTTCTACTTTGTTGTACGTATGTTGTACGTATATTTACATAGCTATGACCATCTGATTTATTAGTAGTTTTTAGTTTATTCACTGCTGCGAATCCCTAGTTTTTTCCACTAATGTTTCCGTAAAATCCTTCTTTTATAAAATATTTTCACAAAATTATTATTTTTGTCGATCCCTTGGACTCAATCTCTCTACGGGTAAGAATGCTGGTAGAGGCAAGGCCGCCTACACCTGAATCTCTCCAAACCCCGCGAAAGCAGGATTCACACTGAAAGATGTTGTTGTTGTATGAATGGTTTCATAAAACCCTTTATTTCATCTAGCCTTGTCTCCAAAACCCATCATATATATGCACTCCCACAATGATTACTTATATATATATATATATATATATATATTTTGTTGGTATTTGATGTTGGTCCATGACTTTTTTCCCAATATTTTCTCGAATAACATATTTCGCACCATATGGTTATCTTCTCTGTAAAAAATAATTATTGAGACATAGAAGGCTTAATATTTATAATCACCACAAAAATGACTACATTACCAAAATACCAAATCCATTCAAACCTTGAACAATGACAAAATAGTTGGTACCGCCGCCCTACTCAACTCAAAAGCATCATTCTTTTCAGGATTTACTTTAAAGCAACCATTTTATTCATATAATTTATATACATAATAGTCAGTTCATCATTAAACATGTGCTTCTCGAGATGATAAAACATATCAAAGCATTTAGTTATTACCAATAAACATTCACCATTTCCTTTTTTCTTGGTAACTGTTTCAAGGTCTTTAATCACCCCCCCCAAAAAAAGAATTGAGCATATAAACAGTAAGTTAAGATAAGCTAGTCCACAGTACATTGCATTTGAGTCAGTGGGCGATTATGTATTTGATATTATCAACTAATACACTGACTCATTACTGAAATTAAACGCTATAAGATCGAATGCTATTTAAACAAATGAATGCATGTTGCCATTTTTGCATTATATTCACATTTTTGCTTCAGTATGTATGTGTAGGAATGTCACCGAGCCAAGCCCGAGTTTGGTCAAACCGATTATGAGTCGAGCTTTGATTGAGTCGAGCCCGAGCTTTTATAGTGAAATTTTTGTTTTTATAATTCAATTTTTTTATGTAACTTAATTTAAAAATTATTGAAAAATTATTTACTTGAAAATGTTACAACCCATACTCAAAGAATAAATATTAAATATAAGTTTAAAATATTGAATGTTGAACATTCAAACTAATTCAAAACCTATACATGGCAAAACATCAACCACGTTATGTCCAAAATATCTGAACAAGTTGAACTGAGTCAAGTCGAGTTGAACACAGTTAGGTTTAAGCTCGACTCGATAGGCATTTGAGTCGAACTTTGGTCAAATCGAGACCGAGTTGAGCTTTGACTAAGTCGAGCCTGAGGGCTCGCAAAGCCAGCTCGCTTATTTTACAGTCCTATGTATGTGTATGAGATTTTAGATCAGTTTTCTTTCATATTTTTCAATTGTATTAAATCAGACTAGACAGTTTTATTTTCGTGCCAATATAAAATCAAATAAATATATTGAAAACACAAATAACAAAGAAGGTGGCCAATCACTTACACACTATAAGTATATGAAGTCAGTAAAGGGCAACCCGGTGTACAAGTATATGAAGTCAGTATTTATAATATATAGAAAAGGCCACACAAAAGCATTGAATATTTTTTTTGGGGGGTAGGCGCTAAATGAAATGTGATTATTACATAAAATTAGTATTTTATGTATTTATGTAACGGCAGAATACGTCCCTACATCATAAATTATATTGTACTCATGTTATCATCTAAAGTCAATTTATTTCTTGTTTTGTTTTGCAAAACCTCATTCTATTTATTACCCTTATTCTAACTATTTATTTATATATCGATTGAATATATAAACCTGAGTTCATTATATAATTATTGCTTTGAGTAATCCCAGTAGAGAACAGAGACGCCGACCACTCTGGACGAGTAGCTGATTGTCAAATTGAAGTTACTTTTTTTTATTTTTTAATCAAAAATTGAAGTTAGTTATCAGCGTGAAAATAATGGGATATATATATATATATATATATATATATATATATATATATATATATATATATCTGAGTTCACTATATAATTATTCATTTCGAGTAATCTCCAGCAGAGAACAGGGACGCCGATCACTTGGGACGGGTAGCTGATCAAATTGAAGTTACTTTATTTATTTTTTAAAATCAAAACTTGAAGTTAGTTATCAATGTGAAAGTAATGGGATATATATTTATATATATATATATACATATATATTTATGAGAATAAATAAAAAACATCGCACGTTATCACGCCGTCGAATCATGGCCGGGACTGTTCATTAATCTTTACCCTTCGGACATCATCAGACTTCTAGCGCCACCCGCCATACGGCTGCCCCAAAATTTGGCCACGTAAACTGTAAACTTGTTTAGCCTATAATACCCTTACTCAAAGCATCTAATTCCATATCTTAACGCGCCCTCAAGTCCCCAACTCCACTCACCCAAGGACACTATCGTCTTTTCGTGACCAGCCCGAATAAAATATCTCGCAACCTCATCCAGCCGGTGATGTACACTCCTTTCCTCCCTTTGTCTCTCATCTGTTTCTCTCTCATCGAACTCGCCACCAGCCATGACGGCGCTGCTCGGAAACCTAGCGTCAGCCATCGACCTAAACTCGCCGGCGAAGGTATTTTCCGACCGCAAGCTCCGGCTACTTCCGATCGACGTAGTGTTTAGCTTGAACTTGCCGAGGAGAGCGAAAGAGTTTCCAGCGTGGGGCGTGGAATTCGACGGTGAGACTCGGAGAGTAGGAGAGAGAGGGAGGGTGAAGTTATCGAAGAAGGCGAAGGAAGTGGAATTCGATGCGGAATCGAGCGACGAGGAGAATGGCAATGGCAACGGGGGAGAGGAGGAAGATGATGATGAGCTGAAGGGGTTTGATTGGGAGGCTTTGATGAGGAGGAGAGTGAAGGAGATTGAGGAGATGAGAGAGTTGGAGAAGAAGGCGGAGGAGTTGCAGAGGAAGATGGATCAAGAGGAGAGAGAAGGAGGTGGTTTGGATGAGACCGAAGAGGAGAAGAAGATTAGGATTAGGAAAGAGCTCGAAAAGGTTCGTCAATCACTTCCCCTTCTATTTTTATATTTTTAAATCCGCTTCATGCTTGTATGTGCAGGACCAGCCTAATTCATGTCTAGACTCAGATCGACGATGTTGGTTGGATTTTATGACTGTTAAACGCGATAATATGATATTATTCGATTATCACTTGATGCTTGTTATTCGAGATCTACTGATTTTGGTGACTGTTTAGCTCGTTGTCCTGGTCTTAGAGAGATTTTTAGTTATGTTTGGGGTGGGAATAATTTCTCATGATAAAGGGTGGGAGTGTGACTTAGCAAGATACTGGCGGTGAACTAACATTATGGTTGAAACTTCGCGTGTAGAACACACTGAGCACAAGGGCAACCTATTGGCTCGTTGATTAGAGCTAGTTTGAAGCGAACTTAACTTTCGAGCTTAATTAAAATTTTGAGCATCAATGCGCGGCTCTTTGGCTTTTACAGGTCTCTGTAAATTTTGACAAAATTTGTGTAATTGGTGTCATACTATAGAGAGTTTGGTTGTTTTCTCCCAGGGAGTGAATAATTTTGAGTTGTTTAGTGAGGTAATGGCAAAAGCATTCCCCCCCCCCCCCCCCCCCCCCAACCCAAAAAAACCGGTGTTAAGGAAATGCACTGCTAGAAAAGTGCAATTCCTATATTATACACCTGGAAGATCCCCGAAGCCAAACAAACATACATACATTAGAAGCTCTACTATATGATAATTTGATAGATGTATAGGGGTAATAGTTGCCACATGGATTTAATATTATCCCACCAGTACACTCTGCATTGCATTTTTTCTAGACAGTAGGGTTGCCGTTGTTGCCTGTATTAATTGATCATTGTGTATGTGTGCCACTTACTATTAGTATTAATGTTTTCCTGGTCTCCATTTTGGTTTCTTAATATTTTGATGTTTGTAATTTTTCTTTTTTTTTGAGGTCCAAACATCTTACAGGTTGTGGTTTTTTGGATAATAGAGATGTTGGAGTGCAAGGTTGCTTCTTCCGGCCTGCCCCCTCTATCCTTTTTTGTGGCTCTTTTTTGGTTTTTGGGCCGGGGGGGGGGGGGAGGGGCTAATGCATAGTTGTTATTCTGGCTCAGTTTGATTGCTAGATAGAGCATCCGATATATTTTCTTGCTTTCTTCATTTGCTTTGAGGCTGTTTACGTGAGTTTTTCTTTAGTCAAAAAAATAAAAAATAAAAAATTATGCATTACGAAGAGAGTTTCATCTTTATTCTCCCCCAGTAAGGTCACAGATATACGTAGCCTTGGTGCATTTAGTTGGTTTGTTTCTCTTCCATATGTGTTACTGATTTTTCTGGCAAATTCAAGTTCATTTCTCTTTTGATGATGCTGCAGCTGGCAAAGGAGCAAGCTGAAAGGAGAAAAACTGCTCAGTTGATGTTTGAGCTGGGTCAAAAGGCTTATGGGAGGGGTATGTATGGACGGGCAATTGAGTTTTTAGAAGCTGCTTTGACAATTATTCCCAGACCCACACTGTTGGGCGGTGAGGTTGGTTTTGTCTCTACCCATCAATGATGATGGAAATTCTTTATTCGCATGTTGTAGTCATGGGCTCTAATAGTATTCTTGCAATTCTTGTCTCTAGATACAAATATGGCTTGCCATGGCTTACGAAGCCAATGACCGCCATGCAGATTGCATTGCCCTGTACCAGCAATTAGAACTAAAGCATCCCAGTGTCAGCATTCGGCGGCAAGCTGCAGAGCTTCGCTACATTATGCAAGCACCTAAGATCAAGATAACCCAAGAAGAGATGGTGACTATTCCTTTAATTGGTTCTAGTTATGACCGGTAATGTGGCAGGTCTCAGAATCTTTGCTTGAAATGAATATTTTATCAGTCTCTTGTGCGTTGTGACTGAGTATTTGCACACTCACCATTTTGTGATAGAATTTCATACTTCTTCTCTTGGAATGGTGTTACTAGCTGGGATATGCAATGTAGGGTGTTTTGTTGGACATCATGTCTTATGAACTTCTGTGTTTGGGGTTTTGAGAATTAGAGATGGTGAGACTTGGTTTTTTTACTGTTATTGAATTGTCGTGACTGAGTGTTGGCATATTCACCATTTTTGTGACAGGATACTGTACTTGTCTTGGAATGGTATTCCTGTCTACAATCTGCAATATAAGGGGTTCTGTTGTGCATAATGTTTTTGAACTTTTGGGTTTGAGGTTTCAATTGAATCATTAGAAGCCACAAGACTTGGTTATTTTACTGTTACTGAGTTAAAAGTGTTGCGATTCACGCACAAATAAGATACAATGCAGTGAGAAGAACCCGCTTGCCCTATTGGGGTAGGCTTTGTGCTTTTTAACTGCCTTCCGTACATGTAAACTGCTGGGATTGAGGCAAGCCTACAAATATCCCTTCTGAGAAGAACCTGCTTGCCCTACATGAGACTAGTGAAGTTGAAAGAGAATGGGTCCTCTTGTTTGATCGTAGAACATGAAGCCTACTAAATGTATGTGAGACATAGCTGGGCTTTTTATTGCCGGGTTGAGCTTGTTTGGTTGTTAGTAGCTTGGGAAGTATTTGATCATGTTTTACGCGGTCGTTGATGTGTTCTCTGTATTCAGCACTGAAGCGTATCATCTCTTCCAAGTTCTTTCCCCTCCACACACATGCATGAATATATTAAGGCCAGTTGAAGATTCGACTAGGAAATGTGGTTTTAAGGGTGACCCCTCGCCCACCCCAAATGTAGAGGACTCAATCCTGCGATATTGCCCTTCAAGTGGGATACTCAATCCCTACCACCTTACTTTACTTGCACCCTCAAAATTTGTTCATGACTGACCCAAGAATTCCAATATCTGTTGCAGTTATGCATCAACTTGGAGCGACAAATACAAGAACGGGGAAAAGAGCGCAATCAGCTCAACAAGCAGCCCCTTCCCCTCATCCAGAGACTATCTGGGAGACCTTTTGAAATGGAAGCCCCCTGTTGGCCTTGAAAGCAACCCCGCCTTTTGGGGAGCCGTAGTATTATGGTTCGGCTTAGTTGGAGCTGCGCTCCTTCTTCAGAGATAATCACACGAGTTGATCAGTTTCTCCCTTTTTGTGGCATCTCTCTCGACCCTTTCATCCCTGGGTACTTGTCCTATTGTATTATATATGTATATGTAGATAATTGTGCAGCATTTATTCTGAACCTTAAGATTTTATTATTGTTAGAATGCGAGCGAGCGTTGTAATTCTTTCTGCGTTTGGTGCTGATCTAAGATTGGCTTGTTAATCTACTTCCATTTCTTATCCTTATGTTCTGAGCTTGCTGGATTTGTTTGTTCGTCTGTCCATTTTCTGAACTTGTTAGTGTGGATGCTTGCGGGGATTGTGTGAGAAATGAAGACACATGCAAAATCCAAACTCGCAAAGGAGATGCTTGAAATAGAGAAGCTCCTTTGAGAGTTCGGATTTTGCATATACTTTGCGAGACACATGAAATACCTTTCGAGTTTTCAATGTATTTCAGAGGATCCATGGTTAAGTAAGGACGTGGGATGTCCAAGGATGAACCATCAAAAAGATGTCCAATGGACAATTCTTGTCGAGTCATGTTGTGGAAAACAAATTACATGGAGTAATTTTGATTGTCATTGACCATATGTTTAATAAGGAACACATAATATCCACACGTGGAGTTAATCCATGTGCATATCTCTGAAAAAATTTAAAATAATTTCGTATGAAATGACTTTCTTTTGCCTGCTAATGTATCTATGAATTTATTTTATTTAATACGGGATCACGGTGATGGTGTCAGGACGAGGGTTTTCTTAGATGTATCATTGTTCTATTTTGATTTGATTTAGTGCCTAGATAAAGGGTCAGTATTATAGTTTCAAAAAATTCATCAAATAACTCTAAAGTTCAAAATTATGTTCAGTAACATCTCAACACACAATGCTAAGTATAATAAGGAATTAATTAATGTTTTCAAAATACAAATTCGCCATTCTTTTATAACAAGTGAAACGCATGTCTAATTAACTCATTGTTAATCAAGAAAAAGAAAATCACTCATTTTTGCCGATGTAACTCCTTTTTTTTTTTTTGAAAATAATAAAAATAAATCAAACTGAACCCAAAGGGTTCCATGTCCCACCAAATATTACAAAAATCTCAGGTGCTTGGGCTTCAGAGCCCACATAGGATCAACCCCACAGGTAGGCAAATTCGGGCTAACCAAAAACCCTTCCCAATCCTCAACCCCCCAACTCTCCCCCCATAAAACCACACAAACCCTATCTCCCGCAGCGCCTCCACATTTCCCATTCCCACACAGAGTGAGAGAGAGAGAGCGAGAGAAACCCTAGAGAGAGAAAATGACGACAAGGTTCAAGAAGAACAGGAAGAAGAGAGGCCACGTCAGCGCCGGCCATGGTCGTATCGGAAAACACCGCAAGCATCCCGGAGGTCGGGGTAACGCCGGAGGTATGCACCACCACCGTATCCTCTTCGACAAGTACCACCCTGGGTACTTCGGGAAAGTCGGCATGAGGTACTTCCACAAACTCAGGAACAAGTTCTACTGCCCCATCGTCAACATCGACAAGATCTGGTCCATGGTTCCTCAGGATGTTAAGGACAAAGCCGCCAAAGACGGTAAGGCCCCGGTGATCGATGTCACTCAGTTTGGGTACTTCAAGGTTTTGGGGAAGGGTGTGTTGCCGGAGAACCAGCCGGTCGTTGTCAAGGCCAAGTTGGTCAGTAAGACTGCTGAGAAGAAGATCAAGGAGAATGGTGGTTCTGTTGTTCTCACTGCTTAGGGTTTGCTTTGATTCTCTCTTTTTGTTTGGTTTTGTTTTGCAGGATTATTGTTAGCTAAGACTCTTAGTATTGGTTTTGAGTAAAAAGAACGAAACTTGGATCCTGTTTTTGCTTAACTACATTTCTTATGCTCACATTATGGATTAAGCATCTTCGTTATGATATATCCATGTCTCATTCTCTCTATTCTCGGATTGTTGATAATGTCCTGTTTTCTTTCGATATAGTGTAGTTTGATTCTTGCTTTCGTTGTCTCCAAGTAGCTGACAATCTAGCTATGAAAGTCTTCACTGGTTTGAAATGTGCTGGTTTTGTTGTTGAGATATATTTGCTTCACTTTGTTATGCTTTTAATTTGGATTAAGTATTGTTGTTCAGTAGTAATGGGGGCTAGCTTCATTATGCATTAATGTGTTATTGTTTCTTTTGTGCAAATACAGGGTGTGTTGTTTGTAGCTGTAATGGTATGTGCTGATAATTTCCTGGATTGTGTTTAGAATTTGGGTAAATTTTGTTCTTATGTTGGGAAGGATGTGTACGCATGGTAATTGGTAATGGCTATAGCTGCTTGGTACGGAAATGGCTGAGTGATT
The DNA here is from genome assembly GCA_029747015.1 of Carnegiea gigantea. Taxonomy (NCBI): domain Eukaryota; kingdom Viridiplantae; phylum Streptophyta; class Magnoliopsida; order Caryophyllales; family Cactaceae; genus Carnegiea; species Carnegiea gigantea. The sequence continues at coordinate 221,526 of JAKOGI010000250.1, read as the reverse complement.
GTTAGGGAGAACAGGGTGTTTAGATCAAAGCTGGAGCTTGTGTTATTATATATGTTGATCCCTGCTGTGGACTTTCGGGGTTGATTATAGTTTATGATGCCAACATTTTTACAGTAAGGGTGTGTTCATGGGTAGTATGATGAGCTATTAGGCTTCACTGCTTTTGTGATACACTAATACAAGGTCGAGGGAGGTCTGATTGTCGTATTTTTAGATTGTGGGTATACCCTTTTCATGCATGATTGTTATCGGAGGCTGGCATTTTTGGTAGTATATCGTGACGACATTGTACTAGTGATGTTGCCATTGTTAGCACTTTGAAGTTGTGCTGTTTGGAGGATCCGAAATCGAAATGTAGGTCATACGGTGATACTCCATTGGTTTGGGGTAGCTTGAGACTGCCTTTTGTGATCTGTGACGAGTAGGAAGCTTACTAGTTTCAACTTGATTATCAAAGCAGTTTAACTGGGTGCTGAGTTTGAAAATGTAGGTCATGGACTCATGGATGGTAATATGATTGTTTGATCGTAAATGTAGATCACACAGTTCTAATCCATTGATATGGATTAGCTGAGTCTTTCATGAGCTGTGCCTGTGACGTGTGACTAGTAACAAAGCAGTTTAAACTAGGACTGGTTGAAGAAATTGGAAATCACAGAAATAGGTTTGCAATCTTGCAGGCTATCTATCAGAAATCAATGCTTAACTGCGTAATGCTGAATGTACACTGATGAAGAGTTGTCTAAATGCTAATGGGGTTTTAAATGGGACTTGTTCATTTCAGGTGTTATGGAATTAAGAACTGAATTATTGCTTGTACCTAGTGTTGAATTGTTCTAGTCTGTTGCCACTTTCCGCATATACTTATCCTCTGCCAGTTCGTCCTTGATTCCTCTGCTAATGAGTGGAACCGATCGATATCTGGGGAATCTCTGTGATTTTTGATCGATACCTCGATATGTATAACTTGCTAGGGGTTTTTGGCATAATACCTTTCTGATATAGGGTGGTTTGATTTCGTGGACATGTAGTTATTTTCTCTCCTCATCATTCTCTTGTGCATCATTATCTTCAGTCACTCCCCACTGTCTAAGCCTCTCTCCGGTAATGGAAGCCTGCATAGTAATTCTTTAGAACCTTGATTATTGATGAAAAGAGGTGCATGTACATCAAATATTTTCTCCCGCCTCTTTGTTCCAGTTGGTACCGGTAGTCATAGAACTACAGTCTGAAGTAAGGTCCAGCTGTTAGTCCACACCAAATGCCCTGCAAATCCAGCTGCGTTTACGTTTTAACGTAGGTTTTGTTTACTGTCACTCCTATAAGTAGAGAAGGAAGCAGGATACCTGAACTCCCATTCGGAGTCTGTGACTCAACACCACTCCCAATGTTCACATATGCCGCAAAACCTTTCCACCCTGCTCTTATTGCCACACCTGATATTACTGCAATTGATGTTAGTTTTCAAGAACAGCTTTCGAGAGACTGGTATCTTTCTTGGTCATAGTCTAAGAGATCATGCAGATGCAATGGCCATGGGTATTTCAGTAGTCTTGATTAGAAAAAAATACCTGAGAGAACAGGCTGAACACTGTCAACGATAATGGTGACCCCAAGCAATGGGGTGAGCTTATATATGAGTTCCTGCTCCTATTTGCTGCTGCTGAACCTGGATGGGTAGCGGTTTCGGAGGATTATGCGAACGATTGACAGCACCTAACCGACTACAAATGATGTTATGACAGCCACTATGACTGAGAATTTTGCTGCTCGAGGATTTGCTGCTCCAAGCTCATTTGACATTCGCACGCTGCGTTGAGAAACGAAAGACACATTCCAGTTTTCATTGAAGAATCAAGTGAAAGCTTAGAGGTGTTGATGAAGTTCAGAGACAAACCTCACAGATGCGTTAAATCCAAATGCTCCCATGATTGTCCAACCTACTATGTTCATGCTGCAGAATGCCACAAGTCGCATAGCTTATCAGCAAATGTTTTGGGGCTCTAATTAGTGTGTTGTTTGGTTGAAAGTAATGTGATGGAATCAGCCTTGTAATGCAATCATGATTACATAGTTTGTAGTATTCAGGATTACAAGATAGTCGTTACATGCAACATTGACTTACAAGTCACAAGCAAACAAGGTGATTGAAACATAATTACAAATTTGTCGGCATTACAAGGTTGTTTACATGCAATCAAACATTACCTAAGTATTATTGCTCTTAAGATTAATTTGCATTGGCAGATCTGGGATTTCAATCATGGAGGGTTAAGTGATATTGTTCGACCTCTTATTGTTCTATTTCAAAGTCAAAAAATAAAGTTGGCTAGCTAGACTCAACTGATGATTGCCATTGGCATACTAGATGCTGTGCACTAGTTTTTTCAACCCAAGGAAATGAAGCAGTTAGTTTTCTCCGTCCTTCAACAAGCTAGATTTTGGTGCTGCCTAGTTTTGGATCACTAGGGCAACAGCTGCTATGACAGCCATCACCATGACCTTGCGTTGAGCCCGTAGGAACTTGACAATGGGGATGTTCATTGCGTACGCGAACAACTGGGGGATATGAGCAGAGAGAGCCTCCCCGCGGCCTCTGAGATTTCAGAGGTCTGTGCTATGAGCTTAAGAATGGGAAACGCAAATGCATAGAGAAGTGCAAGAAGGATGCTGGTTGAGTTGAGTATCACCCATGATCTTTGCATGTAGATCCCTAACATGCCTTGTTGCCTCACCCCAAATACTTGTCCACATAGTGTCTTTAGGGCACTTCCCATTCCATACTGATCAAATTTAAAATCCATTAGCACTACATATAATTAACGGGTACAATCGCTGTATAAGTGCACACTATACCACAACAAAGAATTGACATGCTCTAGTACAATAAAAATCATCATAAGGTACTATACAAGGTGAGACCAAACTAAGCAAGATTTAGCTGAGTTCGGGCCAATTTTAATAATCAACCAGCTAGCCACCACTGAGTGTGTATGTATATATATATATATATATATATATATATATATATATATATATATATATATATATATATATATATATATATTGGGTGCACAAGGGACGCAAAGGCATATAAGTGGGTTCGAACCCAAATCCTTAGCAATAACTTCAAATGACTTTAGAATTTAATATTGAGTATTTTGTTTTGAAATAGTCGATGATTGTAAGAATCTAGAGCATAATATTACCAAAAAAATTAAATTATTAATTTTCTTGTAAAGTATTTGCTCTTAGTAAATTATACTTTATTCATCTGTAATCACAAATTACAAAGATTGAATTTTTATATATTCAATTGAATGAATTGGGTATAATCTCTATAAATACAATAATCCTCTAATTCTTTCTCTTTTTCTGGATGAATCTTCCAACATTTGCATCAAGGGGGTAGGGCCTATTTATAGGAGAGCCTCCTCCTTGAAAGTCAAAATAGGTCTTGACTTGGGTTTTGGGCCTGAGCTTTTCAATTAAACCTCGCCCTCGACTGCTTTGACTTTCGTTTGTTTTAACTTTCGCTTTAACTTTGACTTTGACTTGGGAGTCTCCCGGGCTTGGTCGAGCATTGACTTGGAAGTCGCCTCGAGCTTTGACCAGACGTTGACGTGAGAGTGGTTTGACGTTTGACTTGTGAGTCGATGTAGATTTTGACCTTTGACTTTAACTTTGACTTTGACCGCGCCTTGACTTGGATATGGTTTGTGCTTTAGGTTGTGTCTTGGCTTCGTAGTCATCTTGAGTCTCAGTTTGGGCTTTGACTTAAATTTTAACTGAGCCTGGACTTGGAAGTCATTTGCGCTTCATCTTCGACTTGACTTGTGAGTCTTTGGATCTGACTTGTGAGTCTTTTGGACCTGATTAAATTAATTAAAAAGGTTAGATCAATTAGTTAATTTTATTTTATCTTTGGTACGGCATGAATAAATTTTTAGTGCCTACATCATCATTTCAAAATTACTGTTAAATTTAATTGTTCGATGTCAGATTATTTAGTTGCAATCTTCTCAGGAAGTTTATTGAGTTTCACATAATTTTGAGAAATGGCAACTAAACTTGTCCATGAGAAATTTAAAGAGTATTTTTTGTGAGAAAATAGTAGTAGAAATTGTATACCTACCAAAGGTCCACTGTGCACAGGGTGGAAAGGAAAAGTCTCCTTCAAATGGTTGATGAAACAGTGACTCCGTGAGAAGCCATGACACTCGAATGTGAAAACATCTCTTGTATTATTCAAGCGCATATGAAAGTTCATATGTCGCTTCAAATAAGGGAATATTATTTAAGTTATGAATTATGGCTCACACATATATGTTTTTTTTTTAAAAAAATTTACCATAAACTACAAGTCTGGATATAAAAAGATACTCCCTATCAATTAATCTTGAAAGCGTTTGACAGTCGCTTACACTGTTCTCTTACTTTCTTTATGATAATTGTTGTTGGCATACGTATATGTACCTACATCACATTACATCAAACTACACTTGATAAGATAAAACCAAATATCAATTATTTTCTTTATCAAAATGTTGTTTTCTTGATGTGGATATTTAAAATCAAGTTTTTTGTTGTTTTTTTAATTAATGCGATACATAATGCACATGATTACTGACATCTTCGTCTCTTTGTTACACCATAAGCTTTTGTCCTAATGTATTGTTTACAGTTTCAATCAACCTTTTCTCATACAATTATATCATAGCATAGTTTTATGTAACTTTCAGCTATAAAATTAATCATAACTTGATATTTATATGTATATTTAATTTTTTTAGCATATAGATGCGCATTATACATTAATCACGTGAAATTTACTATGCCATGATTTATTGCGCAATAAGATATCGTGGAATGGTGAGTCCATTTTTTGTAAAACATAAACACAACTCTTGTTTTAAAAAAGAAAATTATTCTTTCAAACAGAATTAGTACGTAAATAATTACTACTTAATTATACAAACATACTAGGACCTAGATGATGCTTGAGGCGGCCATACTAATAATTCTCAATATACCTATTCATCAAAACACCTATATTACGTATGCATATAGGATGACAATGACATTATAAGCAAGATGGTCTAACATGAGTGGTGATGCATTGATGTCAAAGGGAAAACGTAATCTTGCCAATTATTAAATAACAAACATGAGTGGCTCGAAATTCGAATCGAATTAATGACTTGAAATTATATCTGAAACATTTGATTCAAAACTGAAATTGATCTAATTCGAATATTTTTTTTTCTGAAATCTAAAAATGAAAATGTTCCAATCCAAATATTTTATTCTCAAACTAATTTTTCTTCGCAAAATAAGCTTATTGCATCAAATATTCATGAGATTTGAAGTCAATTCGAACTAATCGAAAATGACCTAATCCAAAGCCAAAATTGCGATTTCATTGATCTAAATATAATATGATCCGTAATTAATCTGATCCATAATCAAATCAAATGATCCAATATTTATAAGATCGGTTAAACATAAACTTGTTGCAAGGTGGGTGGACGTCCCTTTCATGGGCAGTGAAAATGGACAATGCACTTCATTTATGTATGTCACGATGATTTCCTGAACTTTTTCATGGTCCCAACTCCCATCCCCTGTAGGCCTCTTTCATCTTCATCTTGTCCACTAGTTTTATAAGTACGGTTAATAGTCGCTTTAGTTTAGCTTTTGGGTCATGCCTTTTGGTTCAGATGACCAGATGAGCGTGTTTTACTGTAAGGGTGTGTTTTATTGCGGGTTTTTAAGGAAAACTTTTATATAATGAAATGGATTTTCATGTTATATTTTTTATTATTTGGCACAAACTAAATTATTTTCCGTGGAAAAAAGGAAAAAGTTAACTAAATTATTTAAGTGATAAAAAATATCAATTGAATTGTTGTAGTAAAGATAACTATTGACTAAATAAAGAAATATCGAGTTTAAAACAATTTCCAAATGATGCATACATAGGCCCAAAGCTAGTTCGAATATGGAATAAATCACTAATTTTTCCTTATTACGTATTATTGAAATTAATGAACCCAAAAATGTTGAACCGGTTTCTGAAGGTCTCATCATCAACAATTAACTTGCAAAGTTCAAATTATCAAAATTTATTTTTTAAAAAAATAGATGAAAGATAGTGCACGCAACAATATTTCATCGAGCCAACAATAAAAAAAAAAAATTGATGTTATTAATTAGCCACCATGTACTCGCTGTTCACACAGCATTGTGCCCACTAGGCCACTGCGGTAGTGTTACCTTGTTGTTCCAAGTCGATCTGGATTTTGGCCTTTCCACATGCCCCCATCAATAATTCTATTTTTTTAACTTCTGAATATTCACCAAACTCACCCACAATTCTTTTTTTTTTCCCCCCTCCCACTAATACTCATCAAAACAACATAAAACAACAGGATTAACATATACACAACCAAAAATGGCCTTCGACTTCTAGCTTGCATGGTTAGGAGTACCTTAACCACCTTCTCCACCCGAGTTTGATTTTGGAGCCCAGAATTTGTGCCTTGTGTATGAGGTTTGTGGGTGAACTTAAATTTTAGGCTTTGTTTTAAGATTTAGTATCCTTTATTCCTTGTCCTATTGAGACTCATTGGTATCTCTGAGATAAGAGTTCAATAGATCGACTTGCTTATTATTGTCCAAATCCAAATGCGACACCCCGAAATCCCGTCACCAGGCGGATATGGGGTGTTGAGGTAACAACCTAACCCCTGAATTGTAAAATTACAGAAAAATATTGACAGATTTAAAAAATCGTAGATTGCCTACTATTCCACAGAAACGGAACAGAGGAAGCTTATAAAGACATTTTACTTTAGTCGATATAATGTAAGTTGAAAAACTGTATGGAAACCTGTTTATCATTATAATACATACATATATATATATATATATACATAATTTAAAAGAACTTTCCAAATCAATCCAAGTCGGAAATAGGAATCAAAAGCATCAAACCCAAAAGGCAAGAGAGCCCATTTTCTATCATTTTATAAATTTAAAAAAACTTTCCCAATCAATCCAAGTCGGAATCAAAAGCAGTAATAATAAACCCAAAAGGTGAGAGAGCCCATTTTCTATCTTTTTTTAAAATCTTTTCTATTTTTAATTTCTGGATTAAGATCCCCAATTACACGTGAAATCCTCTTTCTCGGTCTATAAATTCCTCCAGCGGGATATTCCCGACGCCATTTCTGCAAGCTTCTGGAGGGGGGGAGAGAGAGAGAGAGAGAGAAAGGGCGCTTCTGAGGAGGACAGAGGGAGGGAGAGTGTGGGGGGAAGCAGCTGAGGGGGTAGAGAGAGAAAGTGCTGCTGTATGTCAATTGTGCAGTGCTGTGATAACAACTATTACGACGGTGAGTTCGATAATCCTCTCCAATGGCCGCAGCTACGGAAAAAACGACGCGCTCTTCGTCTTCTTCCTCGTGCTGCGATGACAAGATCGCCATCGGTGGAAAGATCATCGCCGCCGCTGCCGTCACCAGCGCAGCCGATCTGGCGCCGCAGATCAGCCGAGAGAAATCGTCGAACTTGATCAGAGCTGTCGAGTCGCTTCCTGAAAGCCCTACGGCTAATGCTACCGCAGCTGCTAAAGCTAAAGGTACTTTCTCTGTTTTTTCCTGAGAATTGTTATTAGTCTAGCGAATGAAAATTTGGTGAAAGTAGTTTTTGTTTGATTGTGTAAATTTTAACTCACATGCATTGTTCCGGATGATCTTGATGCATTTTGGATGATGTGGCGAAATTTCATGCATTTTTTTAAGATCTTGTAAATGCGCAACTTCAATTGTAGTTGTTTTGGCGCACGAAGATGTGGCGAAACTGGCTTTGGTTTGGCGCTTTGGTAATTTTGTAATTTACATGCATTGTTCCGGTTGATCTTGATGTTTCTTGGATGGTCATGTTTGAAATTTCATGCTTTTTAAGGATCTTGTGAATACTCGACTTTGTTGGAGCGCGTCGAAAGATTTCTCCTTTTTGTTCAGTTTGATTTGTGAATTGATTGGAAAAATATAACAACGTGCTGTCATGTATGTTGGTAATATGCCGTCATATCAACTCTGTTAGTATATTTCTGTTGGTGACCTTTAAATATATTGCAATTGCGACAATCTTCTATTTGAAGTTGTTTGTGGCCTTGATTTTGATTGATTTCTATTAACTAGTGGATTTTGTTTTAATGCATTCCAAACAAAATGGTGGTTGCATCAAAATCAACATAACTTAGTAAGATCTCCTCTTGGAATGGAACCTTATATATTGTTTATCACTGTAAAAGATCGCTGATTCCAGTATTAGTGGTCCCTGTTTGACAGATTACATTTTCTGCGCTAGTTTCTCTTTAATTTCTTGCTAATAGCACATTGCGAAGATATTAGCATAGTTTGGTCGACAATGAGCTCATAATGATTAGATTGATGTTACAGTAAGTGATGTTGAATGTCTGATGATTGACCTAATCACAGAAATGGTCTTGATTGCCTTACTTCTTTTGAACTTAGTTTCTGCTTGAAGATTCTCAATTTTAATCACTTGCAGGGAATTGCTGTGGTATTCTTGATATTTCATGGTAGTATAGTATGCCTCTGCGTGCGTTCTTCTTTGGTTCACACTATGGAGTTTATATTAAGTGTGGCTGTATGGTGTATGCCTAAGGAAAACTCCCACCACTGAGATGTCATTCTATATGAGACTCCAGCCTCCAACAAGAGTTGCCGGAGAATTGTTCTAACCACTAGAGCACCCCTTGATTCTTTTTTCCTTGATTCTGAGTTTTCAGATTAGTCAAGTCTGATCATCTTGTGCATGGTTAGTTATCTTCATGAGAAAGGCTCATGGAAGCCAGTTCTTTTTTTTCTCATGAGTTGGAAGTGTGTTTCCTGAGGCTAGTTAGATTGATGGTATTCTAACCAACTTTGTCTCTCCCTGGTATATAAGAACAGGATTCCCAGCTGGTTAGGATGGTTGATTTCTCCCTCAATCCCCTCTTATCTCTTTAGTATTTGTCTTGGGCACTCAGGCTTATCACCCAGTTGCCATTGCTACCACTATTAACATACTCCATCTCCTTTGGCCCTTCCCATTGTTCTGTGTTTCTCACTTTCTGTCATTATGTTTCTTTTACAGGGCTCCCAGTGATGCTGAGGGCTCAAACTAGCCACCCTTTGGATCCACTGTCTGCTACTGAAATCAAAGTGGCAGTTGCAACTGTCAGGGCAGCTGGAGCAACTCCTGAGGTTTGTTTTTAGTGTACATGTTAATTGTTAATGTCTTTTTACGTTTAGATAGTTATTACATGGAGGTGTATTGATGCCCTAGTGTTTGATGCTTATTTCGTTTCATAACTTTAATTATGTTCATTTTTTTCTGCCAGGAGAGAGATAGCATGCGGTTTATTGAGGTAGTGTTAGTGGAACCTGAAAAGCATGTTGTTGCTATGGCGGATGCATATTTCTTCCCTCCTTTCCAGCCATCTTTGCTTCCTAGAACAAAAGGAAGACCTGTGATACCAACTAAACTTCCACCACGGCAGGCAAGAGTTGTTGTGTACAGTAAAAGGTCAAATGAGACAAGTCTATGGACAGTTGAGCTGACAGAAGTTCATGCAGCAACTCGAGGAGGGCACCACAGGGGCAAAGTCATTTCTTCCAAAGTTGTTCCTGATGTCCAACCTCCTATGGTATGCAATTCATTTGTTCCTACTTTATTGCATGGTTGACATTGATAATATATAAGCATATCTATATTGTATATTGGTAATGTTTTCTTCCTAGCTATGAGATTGTCCATTCTATGCGTTTAATAATCATTATGCATGGCAATTGGCAAAGAATGTTACCCCAGTGTTATCTTAACTGTTTGGGATGTATCAGAGAATTGACTTCCTCACCCCCCCCCCAAAAAACGAAATCCGTGTCATTGAATGTCACCGTCATTGAGGCATCCTTGAAAGAACTTGTCAATCTTAATGATGACTTCAGGACCAAGGCAGTTTTTGCCCCTCCTGCTACAGTTTGGTTATGTCCTTCCTATTCTTTGCTGTATTCCCTGTTTTGATTGCCTTCTTCCATTTATGCTTTAATGTACAATTCTAGGATGCTGTAGAATATGCTGAATGTGAAGCAGTCGTGAAGGATTATCCACCGTTTCAAGAGGCTATGAGAAAGAGGGGTATTGAGGATATGGATCTTGTTATGGTAGATCCATGGTGAGTCATGAAACCACTCCTGTTATTTCCTCTTTTCATAATTTTCATGCCCATGTCTGTTATCTTGTTATCTATTTGTTTCTGATGCACTGGGAACATTAGCATTGGTCGGTCTTTTTTCATTCACTTGCTATTTTTTCCCCATTTCTGGTGTGCAGGTGCGTTGGTTATTACAGTGAGGCTGATGCCCCAAATCGTAGGCTTGCTAAGCCACTTATCTTCTGCCGAACTGAGAGTGACTGCCCAATGGAGAATGGATATGCTCGTCCAGTTGAAGGAATTCATGTCCTTGTTGATATGCAAAACATGGTAGTGGTGGAGTTTGAAGACAGGAAATTTGTTCCTCTACCACCCGCTGATCCATTGAGAAACTACACTTCTGGTGAAACCAGAGGTGGTGTTGATCGAAGTGATGTGAAACCACTGCATATTATCCAGCCTGAAGGCCCGAGTTTTCGTGTGAATGGCTATTTTGTTGAATGGCAGAAGGTGCTTAATTTTTATGGAAGCATTACCTTTCAAGTTTCAACCGTCACGTCCATGCTGTCAATAACTTACTAATTGTTATAACTCTTTCCGTCTTCGGTCTGTGTGTATTCTGGTTGGCAGTGGAGTTTCCGTGTTGGGTTCACACCACGGGAAGGCTTAGTTATACATTCTGTAGCATATGTTGATGGAAGTAGAGGTCGTCGCTCTGTGGCTCAAAGGCTAAGCTTTGTCGAGATGGTGGTTCCTTATGGCGATCCAAATGAACCACATTATAGGAAGAATGCATTTGATGCAGGCGAGGATGGTCTGGGCAAGAATGCACATTCTCTTAAGAGGGTATGGTCTTTGTCCATTTTGTCAGGTTTCTCATCAGTGTAGTTACATTTAGAGCTGTTTGTTTACTAGCCACTGCTTCAGGTTATGAGGGGAGTTGATTGATCCGATTTCTCTGCCATCCTGCAGGGTTGTGATTGTTTAGGTTATATTAAATATTTCGATGCCCATTTTACAAACTTCACTGGAGGTGTTGAAACAATTGAAAATTGTGTCTGTCTGCATGAGGAAGACTATGGAATATTATGGAAGCATCAAGATTGGCGAACAGGGTTAGCTGAAGTGAGAAGGTCGAGAAGGCTGACTGTGTCTTTCATCTGCACAGTGGCCAATTATGAGTATGGCTTCTACTGGCACTTTTACCAGGCAAGTAATATTTTATCTGATTGCGTTATTGGGTTTACAGTTGAGTTGGTTTTGAACTGTTTGAGCACTTAGGCTAGAGACTTGGTACTCTGTGTATTATTTACATGGAATGTGGTGAGTCTTCCTTGATATAGTCATTTTGTACCTTTATTTTCTTAAAGTGTATATCGGATTGGTAACTAGATCACATGGATTATCCTGTCTTACAGGATGGGAAGATTGAGGCTGAAGTTAAACTTACTGGGATTCTCAGTGTAGGAGCCCTTCAGCCTGGTGAAGTCCGGAAATATGGTACCACGATTGCTCCTGGGTTGTATGCGCCCGTTCATCAACACTTTTTTGTTGCTCGTATGGACATGGCAGTTGACTGCAAGCCTGGTGAAGCTCTAAATCAGGTAAATTAATGCATTATCTACTTCTATTCTGTTTTATTCGTGCCCAATGAATGTACTGCTTGGTCTTTATACTCTGCTCATTGTTGGCGTGTTCATGGTCAAGCTTCTGCTTCATTTCTTTAGCTTCCACTCTAATTGCATTCTAAGTGATGAGGACTCAGTGTGAATGATTTGGCTGCCTCTCTGTTTTCTTGCTATCAGTTTGTTTGTTGATTGCTTTATTTGGGTTGCCTCTGAATTGTTTGGTTATCAGTTTAATTCCATAGACTAACTAAATGTTCAATTCCTTACCTTTACAGGTTGTTGAATTGAACGTCAAAGTAGCAGAACCTGGAAATGACAATGTTCACAACAATGCATTTTATGCAGAGGAGAAACTACTCAGATCAGAATTGGAAGCAATGCGTGATTGTAATCCTTTGTCTGCCCGCCATTGGATTGTAAGGCACCGTTCCCTTGCCCTCAAAATGTTTTAGACTTACCCTCCCTATCACACGTGGTACAAGGCCTTTTGTTGTTCTGTTCAGACTTTCTCTTTGCCTTCTCTTTTTGGTTCTCTATATGTTTTCTGTGTCTGTGCCCTTTTTTTGTGTTTTTTTGGGGTTTTTTTTTTAGGGGGGGTGCCTTAACGTTATGTGGCATACTTAGTTGCACATTTGGCTGCTTCTCATAGCAAGAGTTGGTTCTTTTCGAAGTATTGTCTTGCAATCTTGTTCTACCCTCCAGTTTGACCAGCTGTGAAGCTTGTACCCCGACATCTATGGCTTCCTATGTATTGCAACCTGTCACATCTCATCATAATATTTACACCCCTGGTCGGCTGCTCCTTCCCATGTCCTGCTTGCTGGCCAATGATTGGGTCCTAGCTTAAGAGCATTTTGACTCACCATCCACTCTCCAGGAAAAGAAGCAAATGGACAAATATGAATGCAGACATCCTAGTTAGATATAAAATCTAGTCCTGTGTCAAAGATGTCTCAGATGCTTGTGCTGGAGTTTTGGAGGCCTTACTCCACATAGTTTTATTTTACTGATGCAGTGATACCCATGAGAGGAATTTCTTTGTTTTTCATCCCTATGTCATGTATTCGTCAACCACCGTCTTTTTTTTTCAGTGGTGTTTGTATCTTTTGCCATCTACATGAAATGTTGGATGCTTCTCTGATGAGTACAAATTCATGATCCAGGTCAGGAATACCAGGACTGTAAACCGTACAGGGCAACTGACTGGGTACAAGCTAGTCCCTGGTCCAAACTGTCTGCCATTAGCTGGCCCTGAAGCAAAATTCTTAAGGAGAGCTGCATTCTTGAAGCACAACCTCTGGGTTACACCTTATGCTCGTGACGAAATGTGTCCTGGAGGAGAGTTTCCAAATCAGAATCCACGTGTTGGAGAGGGCTTGGCTACTTGGGTTAAAAAAAATAGGTCCCTGGAAGAGGCTGATATAGTTCTTTGGTAAGCTTGTTGTTTTTCTATTGCTCTATGTTTCAACACACTTAGCATTCGTATTGGATAACTTATGCTTCGATGTAAACAATAGCAGTCCATATAAATTCTCTGCTGCCTTGGCAATTGGCATTATCAGTGCTGGATATTCTTAGAAAACTTACTTTCCATTGATTAGTCGCTCCAAAGGAGTATTGACTCATCTTGTACCCTCACAAACTCCTTTTGATCTCGACATTGTGCTTTTGCTTGCTTCCTGTATGGTCAATTACCTATGGGCCTTTCTGAATGGGTTTATTTGTAGCACGCCCACGCACAAACTACTTATGCTTTCAATTACTGCAGGTATGTATTTGGGGTGACACATATACCACGTCTGGAGGACTGGCCTGTCATGCCTGTGGAGCATGTCGGTTTTACGCTCGTGGTAATTCCATCAGTTGTTAGCCAAATGATGTTTTCACGACTATAACCTCTCTGAATATTTAACTCATGCTAGTTGTGTTGATGATGTGCAGCCTCATGGATTTTTCAACTGTTCACCAGCGGTGGATGTTCCTCCCAACCCAGGTGACTCTGATATCAAAGACACCAATGGAGTGGTCACAAAGCCGGTCCAGAATGGGTTGATTGCTAAGCTTTGAGGATCAATTATAGCTCCGCATCAATCAAATTCGAGACTTTGTTTTCTTTTACACAACCTCTCTCTCTTCATTTTCTGTGTTAGTATCGCTCTACTCGGAATCCCCGCCACCCCCAACAAACTCTTTCGCATAATAAAGAAAAATAATGCGGATCAAATTTAGGTAATCATGAATTGGTGATGTTTTTCTACTTCCGTACCAGTCTTCCGATTTTCACTCCCATATTTAATTTTTTATTATATTATATATTCCACTGCATCATCACTTATTTTCCTACTCGGGTATTTGTTGTACTTGTAGCGTTCTTTCTGTCGTCAACCCCTCACCTCTGTGTTGCAGGTGTTTTTGTTGTTTCTGTTTACGTGTTGTTATAACCTAGGATGCTTGCGATTGCGTTTTGATGATATAAAAAAAATCGTTCTAATGTGAAAATTATGGTCCACCTTGCGGAGAAATTGCGGGTTGGCTAACCCAAAAACCTGCAGACATTTCGTCACGTACGGGTCATATTTTGAATTCATGGTTATAACAATAGAGGATTTAGACTGAAAAATACCAACTTTATCCCTTATTTAACCCCTTTAATCAACTGCAACTAATATAAGTTGACTTTATCCATTTTCCAACGAAGAAAATAGGCCCTTAGAATGGAAATTCTTGGCAGGTAATGTACTAATTATCTACACTTCTCGTTCTACTTAAGTCGGGATGGAAGTGTCCAAGTTGCATTTTGTTTGCATCGTTCAATGTTATAACATTGAATGGCCTTTCCCCCTGACGCACCTTGCAGTATTCTATTTGTGTGAATGGAAACTAGTGTGATCTAGCTGTATTGTTGAAGTAATTATAAGCACATGAGAACGAATGAATAGTCCTCGTTGAGTTTGGCTTGCAGTTTTAGAGCATTCGCAGCGGAGGAATGCAAAATAGAAACGTGGATCCCTTATGTCAAGTGTCGCACGGCTACTGATTTGCCTGACAAATGCCACGAGTGGAGAGATGGGGCAGGCATTCTGCCTCCCGTTTCTCTGTTTTTTATCATTTTCTGCATTTTTTTATTTTTCCTTTTTTCTTCTAAATATTATCTGGGTTATTAAAATAAAGATTGTGTTTATAAGGTGGGTCCTTTATAAATATTTTATTAATTAATTTAAGTTGAAGTTTCTTGAGTTGGAGAAGTGAAGAAACATGAGTTTCAAAAAATTAAAATTTTTACTAACGTGGCAGAATAGAGTTTCAAAATATGAAATGCTGGCTGAGAATGCTCTTAAAATAGCCTCCTAGACATGGGTTATCTTTGATGAGTTGGATTACCATTGTGAAACCTTTCACTCATATTTTTGTATAATAAGTACGAATCGAACAAACACTTTGGATAGCAACATCAGGATTATCGGGTAATGTACGCAAACAAGCAGTTTCACCAGCGAAGAACCTGAATGCAAAATTCAAAGCAACTATTAGACAGTACAAGGAGAGCTGGTTGATGAGACTTGCTTGTGAAACGAATTTGTTGAATGTAAAATTGTTTTGCTGTATGATAACAAGGTGTAAAGGAGATATATTAGGGGCGTTACTGAAAACAAAAGAAAAGGAAGGTTTGTCACAAAAGACTTTAAGAATTGTTGTATTATTTGACTGTACAAATTTACAAGAGTCAAAAGCAGAGATAGAGTAACCAGTAAAACTACATACAAATTTATATAAGTTGTCTTAAATCTCAATTCGCTTGTCAAGACTGGACGACATGCTACTAACTATACTAATAATAAAAGTAGCACCTCAGTTTTACTCTGTCTTCGGAATTCTTAAATAAAGCATCGAAAAGATGAACCTACAATCAAATCGTTAAAATAGTGCCAGTGAAGTCTAGTCTAGTCCAGTCTTACGTACCCCCCTCCCTTTCCAATTCCAGTTACATTATACAAACTCAAAACCTACATCATACATCCGAGAGTATGTGTTCCCGGAAGCTACGTAAGTAAAATATACATTAATAACTGCTCATATAATAAATTCACTTTGAAAAATGTACATATGTGTCGTAATGAGCGTATATACTCCTGAGAGTATGTAACAATTTACCATACAAATTAGCTAGTATGTTTCATCTAAACCAAGAAAAAGTTAGACCTCGTAAGAGTCATTCAATTTTATATCTAGCTCGCATTAATCTTGGATTGGCTAATGTTCAGATTGATGATAGAATTGCAATTAATGTTTGATCTGCTCGGGTAATTGACAAATCTTGCCAAAATCAAATATTGTGTCAAACAGTTCAATATATTTCTATTTATATAACTGACATCGTATTATGACAATAGATGCATAAATATAGGAGCAGCTACCATACTAATCGGTAACGAGTTCATTGTATTTGTATATGCTCAAGATTCCGAGCTGGCAAGGCCCCATCTAATCCTAGCGTTATTGAGCTGGCAACAAGCTGCTAGAACTGATAAATCCTTTTCTTCAATGTTAACCACAAAACCTTGCATGCTATTTTTTGGGCCAAAAAATAGTGGGGCAAATATTTTTTGGTGAAGAAAATGAGAGTCTTCTCTCCTTCATGACTTACGTTCACTGGGCACAGGACCAAGCATTGAGATTTGAGAGCAAAGTTATAAATATGTACTGGTTATTATACCGTTTTTTCTCTGGAACGAAACATATTAGATTTTATGTGCTGTTGTAACCGGTTGTACCGAGCTCATACCGTTTTGAATTTCAAAAAATTAAAAACAATAAAGTAAAAAAATCAAAATTTTAGTGTACTAGGTAGTATTTGACCAAAAAGATCGATACCGCTCGGTATTTGACGGTACAGAGTGGTGTTGATCAGTATTTGACCAATATAATACTGAACAATAACTTATTCCATTCTTTAACTAATATAATACGCTTCAACCGATATCGAATGATACGAACGTACAGTACGGTATTATACTACTACTTGAGAGGTGAACGCGCAAACATTCGCATTGTATTTTACGTTAAAAAGCGTCATTGTTCTTTCATCTTTCTCTTTTTCTGGCGGAAAAAAATCCTCACTTTTCTAAGCAGATTGACCAACCCCTCACAACACCACTGAGAGAGAGAAAGAGAGAGAGAGACATGAAGGGCGAAACTGACTACGATTGACCTCCTTGGACTCATAAACTGACTCTTCAATTCACAAATTCATCGATCAAATTCCCCTCTTTTCTTTTAAAGATTCCCCCTTTTTTCTCTATTACCTTCTTCTAAGGCTTCTATATCCCCCCCTTTGACTCTTCTTCTTCTTCTTCACTTAAAAATGGAGATGGTGGTAGCGGCGGCGGCGGCGGCGCTGGAGGTGGAGGAGAAGCGGCTGGAGGACGAACTCTCATACCCGATTGTCCTATCAGACCGCATACGTAAGGCCGTTTCAGAGGCGGTGTTATTCAAGGCGGAGTGTACGGAGGTGGGCAAGCAAGTGGACCGCCTCTCCACCATGCTCCGCTCCGCCGTACGCACCGCCACCATCTCCGCCGCCCAAATCTATGACCGCCCACTTCACCGGATTTCCGTCGATGTTACTCGCAATCTCAACAGAGCCCTCACCCTCGTTAACAAATGCCGTCGTCGGAGCTTCTTCCACCGGGTGGTTAACATCGTTGGCGCTGCCGATTTCCGCAAGATTTTCTCTCTCCTTGACGCCTCTATCGGGGACATGCGCTGGCTCCTGTCTATTCTCGACGGCGACGATGACGGCGGGGGAAAAGGCGGCTGCGGCCCAGTTCTGTCTCTTCCGCCGATTGCGAGTAACGACCCGATTCTGTCGTGGGTTTGGTCGTTCATTGCGACTGTTCAAATGGGTCAGCTCTCCGACCGAATTGAGGCTGCAAATGAGCTTGCTGCTTTGGCCCAGGATAATGATCGGAACAAGAAGATGATTGTTGAAGAAGGGGGTATTCCGCCATTGTTGAAGTTGCTCAAGGAGGGTTCTTCTTCTGATGCTCAAATTGCTGCTGCTAGTGCCCTATATTATCTCTCTAATGATGAAGACAGGGTAAGAAGAATTGTTGGATATGTTGGGGTCCCATTGATTGTCCAGGTACTCACTGATTCACCCATGAGGGTTCAGATTAATGTTGCTAATTTGATTGCTAGAATGGCTGAATATGATGTTGCTAAGGAGGAATTTGCTAGGGAGAATGTGATTGGACCCTTGGTTAGTTTGTTGTCATTTGAGACTTTTGATGATGAATTTGATCATAAGAGGGTGAATTCTCAGTCGTGTACGCAGAGTTTTCACTCAATTGTGCAAATCAATAAGGAGAAAGAGAAGAAAGAGTGGAGGGATTACCCAATTGGTTCTAATAAACATAGGTTATCTTCATCTTACTCTTCGTTTTCGTCGGAGGGGGGAAGTAGTAGGGGAGGAGGGCATACTAGGAAGGAAAGAGAAAATGAGAGTCCTGAGGTTAAGACGGAGCTTAAGATTAGCTGTGCTAAGGCTCTGTGGATGCTCGCTAAGGATAGCATATCGAATAGTCGGAGAATTACTGAGACCAAAGGCTTGCTTTGTTTGGCAAAGTTGATTGAGAAGGAAAAGGGGGAGTTGCAAAAGAATTGCCTTATGGCTATAATGGAGATCACTTCAGCTGCTGAGTCAAACCCTGATCTTAGAAGGTCGGCATTTAAGACGAATTCCCCTCCTGCAAAGGCAGTGGTAGAGCAGCTCTTGAGGGTGATTAAGGAATCGAGTGACCCGACCCTCCAAACCGCAGCTGTAAAGTCAATTGGGTCTCTGTCACGAACTTTTCCTGCCAAGGAAACCCGGGTGATCTGCCCTTTGGTTGATCAGCTTAATAACAAGGATCCAGAAGTTGCCACTGAGGCTGCCATTGCCCTAGGGAAGTTTGCCTCCTCGGAGAACTTCCTCTGCCATGAGCACTCAAAGGCAATCATCGAATTCAATGGGGTTCTGCCATTGTTGAGATTCCTTAGGGTGAGTGAGAGGGCTCAAGTACATGGCTTGACCTTGCTTTGCTACCTT
This sequence comes from Carnegiea gigantea, assembly GCA_029747015.1. Classification (NCBI taxonomy): domain Eukaryota; kingdom Viridiplantae; phylum Streptophyta; class Magnoliopsida; order Caryophyllales; family Cactaceae; genus Carnegiea; species Carnegiea gigantea. The sequence continues at coordinate 202,586 of JAKOGI010000250.1, read as the reverse complement.
GCTATAAATGGCAGTGACAACGAGGCTCTAGAACAAGCAAGGGTGTTGACTGCCCTCGAGGGGGTAGACCGGGCTGTGTTTGCTCAGCAGCCAGAGCGAAGAGAGTTGATTGCGAAGGCTATTTACCATCTTAGTCTCTACCATTCTGATATTCATCCTCACAGGCAACCTTCAATGCGCAGATAAAAACTTGGTGGTTTCTTTTACCTGATAACAGAAGGGGTTTTGTATAGGCATTTTACAAATGTATTTCATAGGAGAAATTGTTGGAAATAGTGTCTGTAATTAGTGTGTAGGGGGAGAAGTGGGATAAGTGAATGCAGGGTCCTTGAATTGCTGGTTCACATTGGAATAAAATCTTCTGCTAAGTTTTGGTAAATGAAGATGCCCAACTTTTTTCAGGCTTCTGGTGCATTTCTTTCATGTCTCCTCTTTCTAGCTTTGTTGTGCAGTTCTAAGGTTTCTTGTGTCGTTAAATCACACGATTACCCTCTGCCCTATTGTGCACGTAAACTAGAGTAAGCACAGCTTAGATATGGTGTGATTGTTGTCTTCGGTATTATTACCAGGAACGCCTCTGGGATCACTTGCTTAGGAACATTGAACACGACGAATGTGCAAACTTCCCTCAAGCGGTTTTGACCCTTGGGGAGTTGGATCTGAAATAATACAAACACCCCCCCCCCCCCTCTTTCGCCCCCCCCCAAAAAAAAAAAAAACACGACTTATAAGTCAGATTTAGCTTAACTTGACATCCCTCAGCTAAGAGATCTTGATTGTGGGAGTAATGACTGTTTCGGCAACCATAATCTTGAGAATGATTTTGTTAAATGATGGTGCTTATGGTGACTCTCGATAAGTGTTATCTCCTTTCAAGTACAATTGGTCATCGTCATTCTGTGAAGTTTGGTGGTTCATGCTGAATGATGAATAGATAATGAGGCATTTGTGGGACAAGGTGAGTGAAACTGTTGGAGTCAATTCGAGGAATGGTGGTTGGTCGAGAAACACTATTACTGATATCAATCCGACAATCTTCTCCACAGGATGATATGGTGGCTTGATATGCCAACGCCAACCTTTTTTTTTTGGGGGGGGGGGGTGTGGTTGGTGCTGTCAACATGCATTATGCAGTTGAACTCCTTAACTAAATCATATAATAGGACAGAATCTCATCTAATTTCTCTCTTTAAAATTTAAACATAAAATGTTGTCAGATAGGTAAATCTTCATTTTTGGTACTAGATCTCCAACATGCTTACCAATACTACTTTCATGATCCCCAAACACTAGCTTCAGTCTTCAGTGAGCTATAATCTACAAAGGAATGTACAGAATGATGCATTTCCATGGTATAAACAGGCCGGCGAAGCAAATAAACTTCACCTAACCAAAATGTATGGTCAAAAAATACCCTGGATGCGTGAAGAGGGTCTACTGCCCCTCTTCGCCTCGTAGTAGCCACGGCCCTAACTTCACACATGCGAATCTGTTCCTGGGAAGGCAGTTACTACTTCCAGCTGCTGTATTTAGACCAAATCTTCAATATGATCAAAGACTAGCAGCATTTGTCTCATGCATTTGTAGTTTTTAGTTCAAAAAATTTCAAGATTTCCCTTGGCAATCATCATGGCTTGCTATCTTCTGATATATGCCCACCTTGGATGTAACTTCCGTTCAACAACTTCAAATGTCTAGAAACTGTACCATCGACTCTAGAAAATATAAATGTAAAATATAGTCTTTATGTTCAGCCCACCAGAAGGCTGGTTTCATCCGAAAGAAATCCTCCCATGGTCTCTTAAAGCTGCAATTACAATCTTTAAGAACTTCAACGAGAACAGGTGAGCAACTGACCACCGCATCATTGATAATTACTTGTCAAACGAAATCCTCAATATTACAAATGGAAATAACAGAACCTCGACATTGTAGAGACCGCAACCACAACGGAAAAAGGATGTAAAACATCATTGAAATTACAGGACAAAATATTTACAGTTGACTCTCAATCAACCGGTGTTCTAAAATAAACACAGCACTGAATGCACAAGACAAGAAAAGCCCAAACTGCTCATCTGGTTGAACTGTCTTCCACACTGATGAATAGAAACCTTTTCGAGTAGCAAAATCTTCAGTATGAGTCTCTCAGTTTGCATTGATCCCAAATACAGCAACCTCCTCTTGACTACAATCATCTTACCCAAATCTCATCCTTGCTACGGACTTTTGCCTAGGCAGGGCGCAACAAGGTCGCATGTAACAGCATAACCCCTACATTGGATAGAGGTTATCTCAGTTGAACCTAAGATAGGGGCATTTAATTGCTGACTGCTCCAAAGAAAATTAAGTAGACGACGCTTTAATAAGGCGTGTTGCTTTACTCCACCATACTCCGAGGAAAATCTAAGTTGGATAGATTGTTCAAATCTAACTTTGGACGTAATATGCCGAAGCTCAGATCCATGATTTTATTCGTTCACCTACCAAAAGAATACACGAACTTCCCTTAGTTGGTTTTGGGTTGGGGAGCAGGGGGCATTTTACATATGTTGGACAACCTCAGGTCAGCGTGCTGAAGGCAAGGGACGCCAATTATCGGCAAGCCGCATAGCACGATCACGTGACACAGACGACAGTTGTTGGAGAATTACATCCCTTACATGAGATGCACCAACCTCACCCGCACGGCTAGCAAGTTCCAGGTACACAACAGCTTTCATCATCTCCCCTTCCTGCGAAAGTGATACCCCCAGATTTCTCAATCCAAGGCCATATTTCAGGGGTAACTAAAACACAAACTTATGCACATGTTAGGAGAAGTGAAGGACACCAAAACTACTCACAGAAAAAAGATTAAGTCCATGCTCAAATTGAGCTTTGCTGTGTCCATGGTCAGCTGCTCGCTTCATCCACTTCTTTGCTTGAGGATGACTCTGTGCAAACCCTTCACCATATGAGAAGCACAGCGACACATTATACATAGCACGTACATATCCACTCTCTGCAGCTCGTAGATACCATTTGGCCTGCTCAAAATATGTCAACACTCAGTGGTCAAATACAAAGAATGTAGCAAACCAGAAATTCATTTACAGATATCAAAAGATGGCAGAAGAAAGGAATACTCCCCCCCCCCCCCCCAAAAAAAGGAAAAACAACAGCGTACTGCTTCAGATAGATTTCGGTCAGTTCCACGCCCATGATGCAGACAAAGGGCTAGTTGGTACTGGGCACGGACATGGCCAGCAGAAGCAGATTGTAACAACCACTTGACAGCTTCCTTTGTGTTTGCAGATTCAGCTGCATAGACGCAAAGCAAGTGTGAATGATGTATGGATCATTTCAAAGCTCTAATTTTTTGTAATTTCTATACGCTGATATTTTTGTCTTTTTCCTAGAATGTACAACCAAATAAGTCTTCAATTTCAGATGGGTACTTCTTTCATCAACCAAGATCTCCAGTTGTCCACCATGGGTAAGTTTGGATATGCTAATTCTGCAGAAAAACCATGTGCGCCTTGCTGAATCATCACATCACATTTTCCACATACTAGACACAGAAAGAAATGAATGCAGGTCAAATGCCAATTGTTGGATGCAAGGTCAACATAGTGACAGATTCATTTCACTACCAAAAGAACTCACCCCTTGTGTCTTCCTAGTCGCATGTGAGGCACACTTTTTTACAGCTAAGGTCTAAAATAATCCTATCCAAAATTTCCTTATCAATCCATGGCATCCATGTAACTAGTAAGGAAAGAGTGCAATAAGAAAGCTACATCCCAACTATCCACAAAAACTTCTAAAGTCATCACTCATCATCAAACCAGGGATGCCCTGTTGCTGTAACCACAATGAGTCCCAAGCAACACATACCATAGCCAAAACAGCTCAAGCTAGAATCACGCCCAACACAAGATTACACTCAGACACCAATATCAATCTCAATGCACCAATCTCAACTAAAATGAGGCAACTGCTCTCTTATTCGAAAAACTGAATTCACAAATACCCAAATCAACTTATGTACAAAGCTGTCCTCCTACATAATGATTCAGCACAAAAACCAGCAAAATACAATCCTTATCTTGTTCAAACTACAAATAGATGCCCTGCCCCACTTTCTAAATCATTCCAATCACCCTACCAGCTCAAACCCAAACACCGAAATGATTTCTCAACATCAAATTTGGCAATTCATGAACTACATCCACCAAAAATTAAATCTTTAATGCAACAAACAAGCAATCAAACAATCAAACAGACAGACACAGGGGAAAAAAAAAAATCAATTACCTTGCAAGTAAGCAATGGCCAAATTACACTGACCAGCAGGATCACCAAGCTCAGCAGCCCTTCGATAAAACGCAACACCCTCCTTTCTCCTCCCCATCTCCCAATAAACCAAACCGGCATCCACCATAGCCAGAGTCGAACCGCGGGCCGCCCCTTTCAGGAACGAGTCGAGCGCCTTCTCCAGGTTGGGCTGGACACCGGAGCGACCGTGCTTGAACCGCTTTCCCCACCTTAGCAGCAGCATCGCCTCCCTAAGCGGTCGAAGCGCGTCGTTCCATGCCTTGCAGACCAAAGACGCTGCCGTTAGGTTCCGGTGAGAGAATCCCGCCGCTATCTTCACCAGCAGATCGAACGGCAGGGAAGCGAAGTCCCGAGCCGGGTCGGATCGGATCGGACGGTCGACGAAGTGGATAACGGCGGGTTTAGGGTAGTGTTTGGGCCTGGATGGGTGCTTTCTAGAAGGTTCTTTGGAGATTGAAGGGTGGGGTTTTGCTAGGGGCAGGGCGGTGAAGGCGTTGCCGTCGGATCGGGACGGCCATGTTCTCTGCTTCATCGTGGCCGTCGAATGAACAGATAGAGAGACGAGGAAGGGAGAGAAGCAAGATGGAGAAGAAGCAGCAGAAGCAGGAGGAGGAAGTTGCAGTGGGGTTGAGTAATGTATATGATGTGACCGCCAAATTTTGCCATCACTTACGTCGAGCATTCACATTTTATATCACATACTGGTAAACATCTATGCGCTGCGTCGGAATTAATTATTTAAATAAATATAAGTGATTAATAAATAGAATAAAATAATTGTCTATTACAACAAAGGTTTAAAAACAAAAAGTAATAATCCTAAATAATAAATTAGATTTCTTCTCAAATAGCATCCTATAATTGTCTATTAATATTAATATTATATTAATATTATTAATATTAATATTATTATTATTATTATTAAAGGTTAACTACCTAATTACTGAATTAAAGGTATGGAGGGTATGGAGGACTCCATTCATTTACTTTTATTATAAACTTGTACTCAAATAGCATCCTACAATTATTTAACCTACAAAATATTAAGATGAATGAAGCATAATAATTGAAAGTTTTGATCTATGGACCATACACAATATTTTATGTTAAAAGTCTTTAGTAAAGATAATAATATCTTAACCCATCTTTCTAAATTAGGGGATGGTTAATATTTTAAGCCACAATCTTTATAAAGAAAACTATAACCCCCTCCCCCATAGGAAGGGGACAAATGTCTCCAACCAATTTTCTAATTAAGTTTGAGTACAAATAAAAACATTCCCTATATATGATCATATGAAAGTGTATTCCACAGACACGGTTGAAAATGTTTTTCATTGAGTAAGAAAATATGTCAATAAACTAATAAAAGCGTGGATTAAAATGAACTTAAATACATAGTTATATTATTTTTTACACTGGCCAATATGTGACAAATACACTTTAAAAAAAGAATTTATTACGATAATAAAAGCATCGACATTTATCACAACACAATATTAGCTTCTTGCCTTCTTCCTTTCAAAAGAAAAGAAAAAAAGGAAATGTCTTGCATGTAGGATGCATAATTTCTTTCTAAGTAGACACAACCTATAAAAGTTTCAAGACAGCCAAAGAAAAAGTTGCAAATGTTAAAATGTGGGGCACTAATAATGATAATTAAATATCTAAAGAAATTAGATTTTATCACTAAACACAAATGCTAAACCAGCTCTTAAGAGTCGATATGTGAGGTGAAAGAATATGTAAATGAATCGCTCTTTTTAAACCTCAACATACATATGTGATTACTGATTAATGGCTCCTAAAAAAGCACAGGGAAAAAAAAAAAAAACTCTACAATATAACTTTTAAAAAAAATGGAATCAAAAGAAATTAAATAAAACCTTAATTTTTCTACCATCATTATGTTAAAAATGATTAATGGCCCCTACATTAGGTTCATAACATCAATCTTTTCATTCTTCCAAACCCGCCCTGCCCCTGCCCCATCCACCCCCACTCAAAAAAAAAAAAAAAAAAAAGTGACAAAGCTTTCTCATAATATGGTGGACCTATTATTTATTTTGTGATTACTGCTTTAATCGGGGATGCTTGGTACCAAGTAAAAATTCATACAGCTATGAACTTAAAAAAACACCATGTCATTCCTAAACATTTCTTTTATGAGCTCTCGTATCAAAACAAATAAATCCCACTACTGATAGTGGATGTATAGTACCGATATATGACCAACACAAAATCCATCAAATAGATCCAACCACCGCATTTGATAGGCTTATTTGGCCAATCTATAATAACATGTGAGCCAAAATCACAACATTCGAACCAAACATATTATGAACAGAACTATAAATTTAACATCATTAATCATAAATAGAGTTCTGAACAATATGCAAAAACAAAGACAAATTTGTACCCCTACATATATCAAATGAATCCATCTAAGAACATTCCTCCTAGAAAACCCAACCCACTCAAGGGTCATTGCTTTAGCCATTTGGCCTGTCCTAACCCCAAAGGAGCCTATAATCTACTAACTGTATATCTCCAACAATGCTTTTTCATCCTGAACAACTATGTCAAATCCCACACAACCCAACTTGACAACATAACTTCCACGTATAATCGCCCACCACAAAACCCAAATCATAGGCTAAGAACATTTAGTAGTTCTATTTATCAGTTAACTGAAAAATCTATTTAGTTTAATAGTACCTAAAATAAAATGTATACACCATGATACCCTCTTGTCTTGTACAACCAAAATCAATGGAATATAATCCGTTGACTTTCAGTAGTCTTCTCTGTTATATGATGTATGTTCAAATCCCACCTATTGATTCCTCTGTTGACTTTGGTCAAACTCTAATTAAAACTCGAGTATTATTCAGTAATTAACTTTTTGAATAAGTACAGAATCTTTTAAAAATATCATTAAATAATCATTTAATCTATGAAATGTTTAATTCAAAATACACTATAACTTCATCGGTTAAAAATTGTCGATAATTAGTTGACAATGATGATGCAATTAGAGTTGGATCTAATAGTCAATTTACTTTTATCCTCTGCATTATATATCAGGAAGGCCTTCATGTTGTCTGCATCATAAAAATATGCACTTCTGAATTAGTAGATACTTAAAATTTCTTGCATAATGGAATTGAGTCTATATTCATCAAATAGAAGAAAATAACGAATTGTTTTAAATGCCTAAATGCATATTCAAATATGCCCTGATTAATCATCTCGTTTGTACTTGTCAATCTCTTCATAGGATAGAGAACCGAATTAAATATTTCACATTCAAGTTATCCATAACATGTAGACAGTTATTACAAACCACCTCTCACATACACCCCTCAAAAATTAAGAAAAAAGATTCTTTTTTTGGGGGGGGGGTTTAAAGTTTCAAAACAAAATTAGACTAAAAGAAATCAATCCCATATTAACAAAAATGATAAAGTAAAGGGAAGTCACAAATGCATAATTGAAATCATAGACAAATGGAGTCCGAACAATTTAAAAGTAACATTATTAAAATTAACATGACACATTAAAGCTAAACTTGATAATTTAGTGAAACATGTAGGGCAAGCTAACGTGAAGCAGAACGCTAGGACGACATAAACATATAAGTTAACAACATTTAGACTGCCTCAAAAAAAGAAAAAAATTGCCCATTTCCGAAAGACCTATGTTGCAATGGTATTATCTCACTTGCACAGTGATCCAATAGAGCTATAGAAGCAGAAAGTCATGTGACTACAGAAGCCAACAATCCAATGACTATCTCATTACTAACACTTAATCTCTAATAGTGTTTATCTGAAAACACATGGAATTTAATAAAAAGCGTAAAAGAATTTAAGAAAAATAAAGGACCAATGCCCCTCCCCCAACCGATGGAAACCCAGAGAACCAAAGGATAATAATCAACGAAAGGGGTTTGGAAGAATATCCAGCTATCAATAAAAGGGGGAGGGTGAACACCAACCAAAATGATATTCAAGAAAAAATTGTTGGGTTTAAACCCCCACTTATACAAAATAAAATCAAAAAATAAGGCACATAAGAAGAATAATAAACATAAATTTTACATGTAGGATTGACACTTCGACCGACTCCAACAATATTAACAAAGTACATGTATTTCACTAATCAAAGATGATCACAATGGTTCAACCCAAATTATGAACTCGATTCATAAACCTGTCAATCTCTGTCTAAATATATCTCCCATACTATCTATTGACAAAAAAAAAAAAGCCAACACAATAAATCTAGATAACACCACTAACAAAACATTAATGAAGAAGAAAATGCAGTGAAGGATTTTCATTTAAAAAAAAAAAAGAATAAGCAGTGAATGAGGGGAGAGGAGAGAGAAGCGTGTGAATGGGTAGTTACCAAATCAAAAATAGTTGTCAAATTGTGAAGGATTTTCATCCCCCCCCCCCCCCCCAAAAAAAAAGAATAAGCAGTGAAGGAGGGGAGAGGAGAGCGAAGCATGTGAATGGGTAGTTACCAAATCAAAAATAGTCGCCAAATTTGCCTCTACAAAGTCAAATGTGTTATATTTTTTAAAAGAAAAATTGAAAGGCTGTGATTACTCAGATAATGATATCAATGGCCCTAAATCACTTAACCTCCACAAATTAAGGGGAGAGTATGATTGACAATATTTCTTTTATATATTATATTAAACTAGTTTGGGCCCGTGCTTTTGCACGGAGCATGTTCAAGTAGACATTATGTGTGTGTACATATATATATTTGTATAGGTTACATACACACACACGCACACACACACACACACACACACACACACACACACACACACACATATATATGTATGTATATGTATATGTATGTATGTATGTATTTCCGTATCTATTTCGACGAAATTTCAGCCGCTATAGTGCATGGATTTGCTTTATCTCAGCTTTTGGTTGTCGACTTTATCAATTATTTGGCTGGTTTAAAATTCATCCTCAAAATTCTGGGTCATTTTTGTAGACATCACACTTCAAGATATTCTTCCTAAACAAACTTTGAATACACACAGAGGAATATAGAGAGACAAACACAAAGATAGATCACATAAGGATTTAGTGAAGAGAATTTGGTTGTTAGATTTGTATGCTTTAAAAAAAAAAATTTCTTGTTTGTTAAATAAATTAGATTTGGGTCATTTTATTTGAAACATTTATAAATAAATTATAATTTTACGGTTTAAATGAACTTATTTTAAATTTAACAGTTGTATATACATATATATATATATATATATATATATATATATATATATATATATATATATATATATATGGATCTATCCAATACTCTAAGATTTTGAATTGCGAAAACTTTAAAACTCTAAGTAGGATATGGTTTTGCCAGGGTGGAATAAAATTAAGGATTTTCTATTTTGTCATCAATCAGCCCCCTACACAATGTTGCAATTATAATATAAAGATAAGGTGTCACATAAGGTTTTATTGAAGAGAGTTCGATTATTAGATTTGTATGATTCAAAAGAAAATGAAAATTATTTATTGGTATCTCATGTGTTAAATAAATTAGATTTGAGTCATTTTATTGGAAACATTTAAAAATCACTTATAATTATACGATTTAAGTGAAGTAAATTTAATTATAATATATCAAATTCAAACTAAATATTCAACATAATTTTGTAGGTTTTTTTAAACAATTAAATCAATTACAGTCATCAAATTGAAAAAAATGTCAATTTCCATGGGAAGGTTGAATTCAACAAAGTTTGCCAGCAACAAACCCAACAAATACGCATTCTATAATTTCCAGACCATAAAACCTTGACATTAGAACGCTGTCTAGGTCCTACAACATAATTAAGTGCCTTGAGGAATGTGGGAGTGGGCTGTTTTCTTATCACTATGTATGTGTATATGTCACATAAGGATTCAATGAAGAGAGTTTGATTATTAGATTTGTATGCTTTAAAAAAATAATTTTTTTAATCTCGTGTGTTAAATAAATTAGATTTGGGTCATTTTTTTAAACATTTAAATATTAATTATAATTATAAGATTTAAATGAAGTAAATGTAATTGTAATATGTCATAATTCTATTTTGATAATAGCATCAAGAAAATCTAATGTGATCGATTCTCCTTCAGTATTTGTGATAAATCATTTCAATCTAGATGATCATGCTTTAGAATCAATTCAAATTTATTGGCAAGTATATATAGTATTTGGACTTGACTGTACCATTATTAATTTTTTTTGTGGATCAAATAACACTTTTTAATTTTAATCTATAGAAGTTTAATATTAGCTTTATTTGTGAGACTTGAATCTTAGGTTATTAAAAGAGAGTTGAGAAACAATTATCGTTGTACTTTATTATAACTCTACTCTCTTCACATATCATTCTTCGTCAAAAGTTAAGATAAGCATTAAGTAACTATATAATTGCGAAGATAACAAAATTATATTACAAAATCATGTGAACATGCCTATAGAGTACTATTTTCATTAGTACAGAGGTAGGAAGAGAGAATTACTGGGTATCAATATCTTAAAGTCTCACTATCTAAAATAGATTGTAGAGCCTTGTATAGTATCTATATTTTTTCTTAAGAACTCTTTGTCTCTCTCTATATGTGTGTGTATACACTTATATATAATGTTGTATATATATATGCATATATACTTATATTCCAATTGTTGGGTTTTATGGCCCAAAATTCGAGTACCGGCACGGTGGGACGACGCTGCGTGAACACGGGCGTGCCACGACGAAGGAGCACCAAGCCGAGGGAGGCAGAAAATTGGCACGGGGGTGCCGTGCCATGTGGCACGGGGTGACCGTGCCACGTGGCACGGTCGTGCCACGTGGCTTTTCGCCGCCTCTTTCGGATGGCGGTTAGGGTTTCTGTCTCCAAGGGGGATTCCTCCTGGCGGCTAGGGTTCTACTTTAAAGGGAAAACTCCTACTGTTTAGACCCTATATAAAGGGGGTCAAGCCTAGGATCTAATTAACTCAATATCTCCAGTACTCATACATACATTGAGAGGTAGAAGTACTTTGTGAGAGATTACAATAGAGAGGTTGTAATTCTGCTCTTAGATCAAATCACTGTGGTGATTGTGATCGTGTTGTATTCTTCCTGCTCATAGTGAATTGTTCTGGTGCTGTCGCCGTCCGTGGTTTTTTCCCGATTTGGGTTTTCCACGTTAAATCTCTTGTCTTCTTATTTCTGTTTTCTGTTATTCACTTGATTTCTGAATTTCTAATTCATCCTATTGCTTCCGCTATACTGTTACTTTGATATTAATCCTAACAAGTGGTATCAGAGCTTTGGTTATAGGATGTCTTCTATCATGAAGGTAGATATTCAGAAATTCGATGGGGAGATTAATTTTAATCTCTGGAAGGTGCAGATGAGAGCAGTTCTCATTCAGCACGGGTTGTGGAAGGTTCTGAAGGGACCTCACGTAAAACCTGAGAAGATGACAGAAGAACAGTGGGCTGAAGATGTAAAGAAGAGACGTGGGTCGTTGACGGAGGACGAATGGGAGGAACTGGAGCTGAAAGCGGTTTCAGCCATACAGTTGTGCTTGGCACCACATGTCCTGCGAGAGGTGCTTGATAAGACAACTGCGGTGGATCTTTGGGCTCGGTTGGAGGAACTCTACATGACGAAGAGTCTCGCCAACAAGATCCGTTTGAAGGAAAGGTTGTATACCTTTCGTATGGCTGAAGGTACCCCTGTCCAAAAGCATTTGAATGAGTTTAACTCTATTCTTGTTGACTTGGAGAGTCTAGATGTGAAAATTGAGGATGAAGATAAGGCTATTTTGCTTGTTGTATCGTTACCCCCTTCTTATAAACACTTTAAGGAGATTATGCTATATAGTAATTCTAATACTATATCGTTTGAAGATGTTAAGTCAAACCTGTTGTCTAAGGAGAAGTTTGATCTTGACATTCATGTTGATTCTGCTGAGGGATTAGCAGTAAGGGGTACAACAACTGAAAAGAGAAACGGTAATATGAGTAAGAACCGTTCTAAGTCTAAAAATCCTCATGTTGGTAAGACCTGCAATTACTGTGGTAAATTGGGTCATATTATTGCTAACTGCTGGAAACTGCAAAAGAAGAAGGAGAAAGAGGAAGATAATTCTCGGGAGCCTGCTGAAGCTTCGTTTACTGAATCTGATTCTGATGGTGACGTTCTGTTTGCTACCTCTACTGAAGGGGGGAGCGATTCTAATTGGATTCTTGATTCTGGGTGTACCTATCATATGTGTCCTCACAAGGATTGGTTTTCAACATATGATCCAGTTGACTCAACTGTTGTTCACATGGGCAATAATGCCCAATGTAATGTAACTGGAATCGGTACTGTTAAAATCAAGACCCATGATGGTGTTGTCAGGACTTTATCGAATGTTCGTCACGTTCCTGACTTGAAGCGTAACCTCATATCGTTGGGCACCCTTGAATCCAAAGGGTGCAAATATTCAGCTGAAGGTGGAGTTCTGAAGGTCTCAAAGGGCAGTAGGATTCTGCTGAAGGGTTTGAGGTAAGGAGGCCTCTATGTCTTGCAGGCATCTACTGTGACAGGTTATATGAAGGAAAGTTCATATAAGTCATCTCCCAGAGCTAAGTTCAAGTATTGCTTGGACTTAGTTGGCATTCGCAGTTTTTGAGGGCCCTGCGGGGCATAGCCCCATAGGGGGCATCACTCTTTGGGGTGAGACGACGGCGACGGAAAGTTGAACATTGAAGATTTTGGTCCAAGGTGGAGATTGTTGGGTTTTATGGCCCAAAATTCGAGTACCGGCACGGTGGGACGACGCTGCGCGAACACGGGCGTGCCACGACGAAGGAGCACCAAGTCGAGGGAGGCAGAAAATTGGCACGGGGGTGCCGTGCCATGTGGCACTGGGTGACCGTGCCACGTGGCACGGTCGTGCCACGTGTCTTTTCGCCGCCTCTTTCGGATGGCGGCTAGGGTTTCTGTCTCCGAGGGGGATTCCTCCTGGCGGCTAGGGTTCTACTTTAAAGGGAAAACTCCTACTGTTTAGACCCTATATAAAGGGGGTCAAGCCTAGGATCTAATTAACTCCATATCTCCAGTACTCATACATACATTGAGAGGTAGAAGTACTTTGTGAGAGATTACAATAGAGAGGTTGTAATTCTGCTTTTAGATCAAATCACTGTGGTGATTGTGATCGTGTTGTATTCTTCCTGCTCATAGTGAATTGTTCTGGTGCTGTCGCCGTCCGTGGTTTTTTTCCCGATTTGGGTTTTCCACGTTAAATCTCTTGTCTTCTTATTTCTGTTTTCTGTTATTCACTTGATTTCTGAATTTCTAATTCATCATATTGCTTCCGCTATACTGTTACTTTGATATTAATCCTAACACCAATATATATCTACTCCCTCTCCTCTCTCTCTCTCTCTCTCTCTCTCTCTCTCTCTCTCTCTCTCTCTCTCTCTCTCTCTATATATATATATATATATATATATATATATATATATATATATATATATTATATAGAGATTGAAAAAAAAAAATTCAGAAAACCATCACAATCTCTCATCACCTGTCACCTGCATTCACCTTGCACCACCACTAAAAAAAAAAAAAGGAAAAAGAGAGAGATAGTAATGGTAAAAAGCATGGTAGATAAACACAGTCTGGACTCGTACTTTTGCATGAAGCATGTCAATCATTCAAATTAAACAGAATCACAAAAATATCATCAATGAATTGAACATCAAATATTGTTTTATCATTTCTACATAACAGAGACAACAGAATTAGAAGGCAAGCAAACAAAGCCCAGAGGCAAACGATGGCTTTTAGATTGACACGTCTCCATTCTTCCTTGATAATCTCCCTCCTCATTTTCCCGAAGAACCTCCCACACTCTTCATCTGCCTCATCAGTCTCTCCCCTCTCTCTTCAAAGTAGAAGAACAACTGCCCCCTTCTTCTGCTTCTGCTGATCTTCCTCGTCTACCTCTTCAATGGCTTCCAAGTCATCCTCTCTAACTCACATCATCACTCTTCCGGGTCAACCTGGCAACCTGGTCCAGATTGTGGCGGCACCCGGCATTGCCCCTTCCGAGTTCAGGCGAGTTTTTCCCATCACCATTTCAAATCTTTGATTTGCTGAATTTCAAAGGGTTGTTGCGTAGAATGTTGAGAAATGGGCGTTGGAATTGATTTTGTGGGTGCAGGAGTGCAATTGAGTCGTCTTTGTTTCAGCAATGGCAAACCACCTTCCAATACAATTCGCCTCTTCTTTAATATGTAGTTAGCAATTGGCAAACTACCAAAGACTTTAAACAAAACCAAATCAAGAAAACAATCTAATCCAATGCAGGTCACCTTTTGACAAACACCTGGTGGGTATCAAACCTCTCTTATGCACCATCAAATCAAAGGTTTTTTTGGAGAAAGAATTTAAAATTTGAGTGAAAACTGGTGGTGGGGCTGGGGGACTGGGGGAGTGTTTAACAGGGTGTGAAATGTGGGAAGGCAGTTACCATGATTCTTCAAGTAATGGTGAATAAAAACTGCATATTTGAGTGAAAACTGCTGGTGGGGCTGGGGGTGTTTAATAGGGTGTGAAACGTGAGAAGGTAGTTACCATGATTCTTGAAGTAAGAGTGGAAGTCAGTTAAGGAGAGAGAGAAAGGGAGTGATGAGCGGAGGTGTATTTTTTTTTTAAATTATTAAAATTATGTTAATTTCACGGTGAGGATTTATTTAGTAAAGTAAATCAGGGGTGGTGATTCTTTGAATCTCCTAAATTCACTCCTGTAGCAGTATCCCTTATTTCCTCAACGCTGAGAAGTTTACCCATTTTTGCATTTTATATATAGAGATTAGATATATGATCAAAAAAAGATTCAGATTTTAGGTATGCTAATATAGAAGAATTCAGACCATATGAATTTTATTTTTGAAAAGAATACCATGAAAAAATAAGGGATAATTTTTAGAAAAACAAAAAAATTGCTATATATAATAGCTCAATCTATAGACCTGAGATTTGTCTTATAAATTCTATATCATGTGCCTATTCTCTTATTTACAAAATCTTGATTTTTCAACTTGTTTTCATTCCATCCCACTTCTTGCATAAGAATATCACTCCAACTACTACTTCTTAATCTCAATCTAAAAAGATTTCAGTCATATTAGAAATATTTTATTTATTCGATAATTTATATCATATATCTATGAGTGTATACTCTCACTTGCCCCATATATATATATATATATATATATATATATATATATATATATATATATATATATATATATATATATATATATATATATATATATATATATATATATATATATAAGCGTGTATATTTTTAATATGTGATGCTAAAGTGGCCTGTAAAAGTTTGTACTCCTAAATATATGATATAGATTTTGCACTCATTTCTGCTACTTCCTACATCCAACTCATACATCAGATCAAAATTATCTCTTAATTTATCGTTGTGATTTTATGACAAAAGAAGATTGGGAGTATATCAAGTTTCAATTTTGATTCCAACTTTGTATTATCTTAATCATTATATTTATTTTCTACAAAAGACCTCAAAATTTGAACTCGTCGTTGGGTTGTTGTTTGACTTACGGAAATCGAGTCGGTTGGACCATACTGACGCCGTACCTAAATATTGCTCTAATCCTCTGCGGAACGTAGGTGGGCCTTACGAAACCGACCCAGCAGTATGCATTGATTTCTGGACCTAAGCCAATAGGCCCCATGTAAAGGTTGCCCCCTAGACATGGCCCAATGCTCCTGAGCTACTAACATTATCAATTGGGCCTTGAGGTCCAAGTTCTTTGCTAACCAAGAGATTAGAGCTTTTGAGCTCTGAATTGATCCCATGCCATTAGGACCCATTCATCTATTTGGAGACCGTTTGGGAGCAAAGTCTACGTCTACATCCAAGAATGCATACTCTCGGAAATCACGTAAGTAAAATATATAACAATAACTACTCATATGATAAATACACATTGAAAAAAGTATATATATTTGGCAATAGAAGTACATGTTTCCGGAAGCATATAATAATTTACCGTTTGTGATGAGGGTTCGGGACTGACAGGAGTAGATAATAGTAACTACTCTTATCTTGTAAAATGGAACGACTTAAATATGGTTGTCTGAGATCTTGTGGTGTTAAATTTTTATGTTAATTGGGCCATAATTTGAAAAAGATATATTTGGATTTTTTTTTTCAGTTTAACTTGTAGTGGATTAAAATAAAATGATCATCTCAAATTCATATCACTCTTTTTATGAAGTCATAAGTAATTTACGGTTCTTACAACTAAGGTATAACATAATCAATTTATTTGTATTTTTGCAATTCAGGACTAGGTTGCTATTTCAGATCCCTAATTATGATTAAATTTGAATTTTGAATTGGACGATAAACAAGTGAGTAATACATATAAGTCAAGTGCATAATTCAACTAAAAAGTTAATTAGTAATATGTAGAGTAACTTGTTAATCTCACTTTTTTTTTAATGTAAATATTACTGAGCATTAATTGTACATATGTGCTTAAAATCTCTTATATTTTCAAAATGTGGGTATCGCATGCGACGGAGGAAGTGCATGGAACGGCTCCATTGCACCGACTCTCTCGTTCAAGATAGCTTCGAGGCTTTGACCACAAGCCGTACGTGGGTCTCTTTCCGTCTCAACCCAATGTAACATCAGTCAAATCACTTTTTTCATCTGAATCATGTGGGATATGGCTACCAACCCACCGTCAAATTAACAAAACAAAAAAAAAATAAAAAAATCTTTTGCGTAATCTTTCCCTGTAAGTTCTTCTATACTTAATATTTAATTAAGTCATTTAGTACGATAGTACATACACAGAAGAAGTGCATAATTTGCTGTATATATGGTTCTTAGATGATGCTATGCATAATCTTAATCCTGTAAGTTCTTCTATATTCGTGGTTGATTGACGAGACATTATTGAGTGGTCTGCTATGATGAGCCGCATAGTATATATTCATGTAAGTAAGCGTAAGTATCAACACAGATTGGTTTAAATAGTTTGACATTTATTTCTTTTAAGTGATGTCTCAAATTCGAGTCATATGAAAAGAGAAAGTTTGTAGTGGGAGAATTCTACCTTTTATTGGGTTAACAGTAGCTTAACTCCAGTGAAATGGATAATTTAATACTATATATATATATATATATATATATATATATATATATATATATATATATATATATATATATATATATATATATATATATAGATGGATGGATAGATAGATAGATAAGTAGTGTAAGTTGAATTTGTAGATATTATATTCTTACATTTAACTTCAAATGCCTAACTACATATATGCCGATGAGATTTTGATTTAGTGATCAAAATTGAAGCTCGATCATAAGTACATTAGGTTTTACCGTTTTACGTTAGATTCTTCCTTTTGATGTTACATTTTAATTATATTACACTGCCCTATGTGACTTATCTAAATCAAAAGAAATCATCTGTAAGACTAACTATTTGATGATTGATAAAGCAAGTATAGAGAGTCGGACAACATTATAACTTCCAGTTAAAATTTCGAAATATAAAGAAAAATAGATAGTTGAGAGCAAATATTATGCGAATATGAGAGAATATATATATATATATATATATATATATTTGGAGTGACATCTTGAAGTTATAATCTACAAATGTACATAATCGTACTACTTAACATATTTTGAACTTAAATTTGACCAATATCATGTGCAAGGATATGATGTCAATATAAATTCAGATAAACAAAAAAAAGAAAAGGTAAAATTGGATTCAATGATGAGGTAATCAAATAAAGCAGACTTGTTACTAACTGCATATACTTATAGGACATGCTAACTAGCTACCAATCACTACGACTGTCAAACAGGTCAGGCAGTGGCGGAGCCACTAAGGGATAAGGAGGTCGATTGAACCTCCAACTTTTTGGAGAAAAAAATTAAATATGGAATATTCTTATGTAAACGAAAAATAGATATATATTAATTAATTCTTAGATACTTCACAAATGGGTGTATAGCAAATTGGTTGGTTGTCATTACTCCTTGTGGGAGGTTGTGGGTTTGACTTGTTGTATTGCTTTCTATGTAATTTTTTTAAATCCTTTTAAAAGTCTGTCGAACGACGATATCATACTTTACTTTCAAAATATGAAATCTCGTCAAAGACAACTTTCTTGAATGTATTAGCTATGTACTTTATTTTTAGAACTATTAAACTTTATGTTATGTGTATTATTAATCTCGCCCTCCCTTGCTTTGAATCTTGGCTCCGCCCCTGAGGTCAGGTCGAGTCGAGTTCGTATTCTTGTTGAACTTAAGTAGGTTGATAAATCTTCGACCTGAACCTAACCCGTTTATTAAACGGATTAAAAACCTTGATCTGTACCCATTTATTTTTAAATGAGTTGACATGAAATTTACACATTAACCCGTTTAATATAAACGGGTCAAGTTCAGGCTGTCCGGTTACTTTTTTACTCGCTTAATGTTTTGACTAAAATATGATTACCAAGCATTATAAATCAATTTTTTGACTTTAATATAGCATCATAGTACAACCATTGTCTATGATTCACAAGAATCAGAATCACAAAACAAATATCAGTTTGATTAAACCACACATTTTTACAATTCTTCTGAAAAGTACATGGTAATTGGGTAAAAGGATCAACTTATTTAATTAAACAGGTTAAATAGGTATTTTTTTCGTGTCAAAATTCTCAACCCGAACTTAACCCAATTAATTAAACGGGTTAAACGTGTCAACCCATTTAATTAAACGGATTGAAAATCTTTACCCAAACCCACTTAATTTCGTATTCAGTTCAGATCGGTAATCGTGTCGGGTTAACTTTTGACAGCCCGAGCTACCACATATAATATTATCAGATGGTCTACATTCATGGTATATTTGTCCAAAGTCTATATCACACTCCTAGTTAAGAGTACAAACTTTTACACGCTATGTCTGCGCTGCATATTAAAAATTATCTATACGACAAATATACGTTGAAAAAATATATATGGATGACAACTGAGAGTACACACTTCTAGATGTATGATTAACAGTTGGATTAACAGTTGTAGTTAAGTTGTATCATACTTTCTTAATTCGTCATTATTGTCCAGTTAATACTAACTAATCACTGGCTGATATCACCAACACCAATGGTTGAATCATTGTTGTTATCCCTTTAAACTAATTGCAGTACGTAGTTAAAGGCCTAAGCGTGATTATTGGTCAATATTAATACTGATCGGATAACGTAAACGTACCACTTACTAGGGCATGCAATTATCTTTTTAAATACATGAATTAGCAAATCATATCCCTGATTCCGAGTCTATAATTCGGCATATAATTGATCATTATATTTGATTATTTATTTTGATAACTTTATTCATGAGATGATTGTCCTTATCCATTGATGAAGGTGGCTAGTGGGAGGCCAATAATTACCAAACTAAAACCATACTTTAAAATATACATATATTGAGTAAAATATTATCAATTATTGCATGGTATGTTAGATGAATACGATCGTGCATGATTCTCTTTCATGTGCTTGCCAGTTATACATTAAAATTTTTTTTTTTTGGGGGACGTTTTTTTGGTAAAAAAGGTGAGTATTACAATCTAAGCAGTTATTCTCTCAAAGGTTCTCCTTAGATTATCCACAGTAGCGAATCTAGATGTTTAGAGCAGGGGTGTCCATCTATAGACGTTATCACTAATGTACAATATCAATTAAAGAAATTACATGATATATAATATGGTAGTCTATTTTGTACAAACATTTCATATCTTTTTTTTAAACAAACGTTTTGTTCGTATTTTTATACTGGTGGATGTTGACAAGTAATAATAATACACCCCACTTTTTTATTCTTAAAAAAAAAAATTATAGTACCTCTACTACTATATTTGCTTTTGCGATTTTTTATATTTTGAATTTGATATATAGATTGTACTGAAAACGCAAATGTTATAATTACCTAACATTTACTAAAATAGCTTGTTACAGATGACAAATCATCAACACAAAGCAATAAAACCAAAAAAAATAAAAATAAAAAATTAAAATATGAAGTGAACATGTCAAACATGAAATACAGCTACAAAAAACAATATGCAACAATTAATCGTACTAAAAAGGAAAAAAATAGAATCAAGTTCAAATCAATTAGTAATGCTAAGTTAAAGAAAAGTCTGCACCAAGAACACATTTGCAACTAAACATATGAAAATGAACAATAATAATGAAATAAAATTAAAGAAATTAGAATTATATTAAATTCAAAGTCGAAACTCTAGATAAAATAGGGGGAGCGACAGAAAAATTTGGGCTTAAGTACATTTAATTTAATTTTACTTTTTTATCAAGTTTCAAATCTATAACTGTACTTTTGATATTTAAAGAAATTAACAATATCAGTATGTGGGTTTGATATATTTAAAGAGTGTCTGAATTTTTTGGACCTAATATAAAGGTATTCATATATACCAATTTAATCCCATTTAAGACAACTCATTAGAATTTTTTTGGGAGGGACACCCCTTCCTAACATATGGATCCGCCCATAATTATCCTCGTAAAGAATAAAAAGAAGGATCGGATGTAAAATCACATTCTATACAATCATAAAATGTAAAAAATGACCAAATTTTACGAGCTAATTGATCCCATAATTTCCTTCTCTCAAAATCTGATGAATAAAATTTCTTTTTCCTTGGGGATTAAGATAGTGAATGGGTTTAGAAAGGAGAAGGGCCACAATTAGCTAGTAAGGTAGGGGCAAGTAGTCAATTTAAGTGGAAATTGATGTGATTTTTGATAGGACGTGTTAGAATGTGATTGAATATGTCAGTGGCTCTGATCCCTATGCCCTTTTTTTGGGCATAATTGAAAAGTACTGATTAAAATTAAAAATTCTCATTCAAATTAAACTCTCGAGGTTAGGTTAAGCCTTCCCTTGGGTTGGGTTGGGTTGGATTGTGTTGTGTTGTGTTATATTTACAGTTGCCCTTTAATTAGATAAGGAGAAATAAGAAAAATTATATGTGTTCCTTTTAGTTAGGCTTCTTAGATTTTTTTTTTAAAAATACCTACAGACATTTTCTTTTTAAAAAAATGTATATAAAGTGATTCATGTATTATTTTTTTAATTAATAAAAAAAGGGATGAAGATGACTATAACGAGATTCATACGTAAGTTTTTAGTAACAATTGTTTTCAAATAATTTATTTACTAGTTAAACATACTCATACCCACAATTCATGTGCTTTTTTATGAGTATTTATTTGACCCTAGACATGCCTACATTTTAGCTTGGCGTCTGAGTGGTGTCCAATCCATCTAAACACCCAAATAAAAATTTAAAATAAGTGCAATGTACAACAAATGCTTAATTATTACATGTGATAATTTTAGTAGCATCATTCTTTTAGTGTATCTCTCTTATATTTTTTTTGTTACCTAACTTATTATATCATTCTTTTATTACATCACTCACATTTATGTATATCATATTTTTTATTATGTTATTCTTTTATTATACCATTACATTCATGTCTAAATTCTCATTGTATCTCAGAATAATTATTTTTTTACCAATATAATCTCATAAAAGACGACAATCTCAAAAGGCTAGCAATTAACTAGTTAATGTTATAGAAAAAAAGCTAGTTAACCTCAAAATGTAAATAATGTATGAATTTTATGATACCCTTCTGCACATAAGATATCAGGCTTAGGTTCACTTTTGTACAGAGTAGACATAAGGTAAGCGAATGCCTAATTTAATGAATCATAGTTCATTTATATAATAAATAATGTTTTAGTATTTTTTTTTTTTATGAATAATTTCATTCTCTCCTCCTTAAAATTGCAATTTCTTGGGATTAATTATCTTAAGTATTTTTCATGGAAGAAACCTCATTAACACACCAAAGTAGGTCAATAAAACCCAACTGTTAAAATTAATGCAGGAATATGCATGATAAGGAGGTCACAACTTGGTCATCACTAACCAATAAAATAAGAGCTACTTTATTACATGAGAGTGACTCTAGTTATTGTAAGATTTATTAATTGGTCTAGAAGCCTTAGCAAGGTTTGAATTTTGAAAATAAATGATATTATATATATAATAATAATAGATAGGGGGGTCAATCTCATACCCACATAGGATTCTATTCTACTCTCCCTCTCCATTCTCCATACGTGGCTTGTCTTCTGCTTGAAATAATTAAAAAAAAATAAAAATAAAAAAGGGAACTTTATGACAAAGCCAAGAGAGAGAAGGGGGGCTGCATATTCCATCATATTTTCTTTTGTTTGTGTTGAAGCCTTCCAATGCCCTCTTTTGTGTGCCCTACCCTACAACACATGTCTTGTTCTCACACCATCATCTCTATCTAATACTAAGAGATTAGCTAGGAATCTTCAAGGGGGGTGGGGGTTGGGGGGAGTTTATTCTTGTGTAAGACATTGTTAAGTCATTTTTGTTTTTGTGGCAAACACATAATATGTGACATCTAATCCTTGAAAAGCTACATGGAGCTCAAGTTTCGTCACTGCCTTTTGCCAAAGTCTATATTATACTATTAAGATTATATACTCTCACAAGTCCTATCAACGTCATATATTAAAAATTGTCTATATGACAAATACATGTTCAAAAAATATTTATACATGACAAGTGAGAGTATACACTCATAGATATATGATATACGTATATATAACTCCTTCAAAAAAAATATATATAACTCCTTCAAAAAGTCCTATCTTTTTTTGAGTCTCTTAAATAATCTATATTTTAAGATATGGTAATAAAATTAACTGTTTAATTTGGATCCAAATATCTGATAAAATTTTTGTCGTTTTCTTATCCTCTTTCTCCCGCTATTGCATGTATATTATTTCCCTTCCTAAATTGTCAACATTGACATATAGACGAATTATATTCCAAAAAAAGAAGACCCAAAATTTGTGGCTAAACACACATAATTCCAAGAAATTTTAATAAGGATAAGATATAAGGCAACTTTATTTATATATTTTCTTGTTTTAGCAGCATGAGAGCCGTCAATATTGACTTTCATGTAGTGCCTCCTTCACACCCATATACACAGACAGAGACAGAAAAAGACGGACACCTAAAAACATAAAATAAATGAATAAAAAAAAGATGATGTAGTGATGATAACAAGTAGCAACAGAGAAATAAGTGCAAAACAATACTGAAAAGCTACTCGTATTTCTATCATTGCTTTGACAGTACAGTACCCTATCTCAAAAATCAATTTACCTTTCATTATATTTGGCATGGATTTTTTATTTTTTATTTTTACATATACATTATGATCCTACACAAATTGAAAACAAGCCTCTTCATTTTTTCACCAAAAAGGGGATGAAATTTTGAAACTTTTCACATTGAATGGCTTAGAGAGATGGCAATAGCATTCATAATTCACCAATAATTAATGAACCCATCCTAAAAAAAAAAAAAAGCATAATTAAGATCAATATAAAACATTCATAATTCACCAATAATTAATGAACCCATCTTCCAAAAAAAAAAAAAACATAATGAAGATCAATATAGAAACTGCACCAAATTTTGAATGCAATGACCATATCAGGTAAAATTTTCAATTTACATGTCATAATTATATTATAGAAATAGTCATAACCCAATGTACATCATGAGACCTCTTTTCGACGAGACAAACGCAAATAACTAATAGTTAAAAGACCTATTTGAAAACCTATAATAGTAACCCACAATGAAACTAAATTGCACGAGGAGAAACTAGACAATTTGGTTCACTATAATTAGTCCTCCTGATACTTATATATATCTCAAATTATTATATACTACACATAATTCCGAAGAATTAATGGATGAGCTAAATCAGCTAACGGTTAACAACTAAGATGACGGCATATGAAGACGGATTCGAGATCGACAGGGGTGACGAAGAACTCCTTTTTACCGCTGCAGAACATGTCGTTGCACTTGTTCTTAGGGGTGGGCCGTGGCTTCTTGGGTGGCGGCGGGCAGGGCAGCTTCGAGGGGATTCTAGAACCTTCGAACGTCGGAGTAGTGGCCTCCTCGTCATCTTCCACGGCGGCGCAGCCGGCGGTGTAGATGGGCTTCAATGGCGCACGCAGCGGAACCCCCGCCACCAGCGCCGCCTTCTCCGAGGGGATACCCATCAATGATCTTTTGGTTTTTTTTTTTTTTTAAAAGTCGAATTGAATTTCCTTTTTGGCGGTGTAGAAAAGGGGATTTAATTTTTGAGATCAGAAATTGCGGAATGAAATTTAATTTGTATTTTAGGGTATGAAAAGGGGGGATATTGGTGGTGAGGAGCGAGAAAGTTGAAAAACGCGTTTTGTGGATGGAGAGAGAAAGGGAACCCGAGGAAAGGAGGGGAGACAGAGAGAGTTTGGAAGAGGCGAGGGGAAGAAGTGGGTTTTCCCTCCAATTTAAGGGCAGAAGAAGGGGCGGTGGCTGCCCGTCAAATCAGCTGAGTCCGACCGCGGGCAGTGGACTGCTGCCCGTCTCATTGACTTGGAATTTGGCGCCATTGGGTTTTTGGGTGTAATTTTTAATTTTTAATTTTTAATGTTTAATGAATTTTGAACATGAAACATAAATACCCTCGTCCAAACGGTCTACCATGCGATT
Source organism: Carnegiea gigantea (assembly GCA_029747015.1). Lineage (NCBI taxonomy): Eukaryota > Viridiplantae > Streptophyta > Magnoliopsida > Caryophyllales > Cactaceae > Carnegiea > Carnegiea gigantea. Next base: position 177,452 of record JAKOGI010000250.1, on the reverse strand, counting down.
ATTTCTTTCCGTTCTTTGATGCTTACTGATTGTTTAAAAATTATTTAATAATTTTAACATATTCTAATTTTTTGGTATTGTGTATTTTTTGACTGTCAATAGTATCATTGACAGCGTTTCTATTAGGGAATTTAAATAAAGTGATTTTTTTTGGGTGAACATAGAATAAATTTTCACTGATATAGTCTCCTCATATATGTACAAAATGATCCTTAATTATGAATTCAGCGCATAATGAGTTTTAGAAGCTATGTAAGGAAATAACATTTCAGTGTATGATTTTTTTTTTGGGGGGGGCGCTTTTCATCCTCTTTTAGTCAACCAAAGCTGAACTATTGTTCACTAAAGGTGGAAGCTTACTTTCTCTTCATAGATTTTCTTTGTGTTTAGACTCGAACTCATAAGCATATTTAAGGGGGTAAATGTTAAACTATTTTGACTATATCTATGCCGGTAATTATAATATATGTCTTTTCTGAACGTTGTATAACAAGATAAAAATGTATAAATTGCTCATACACTGAGATAAACAGATAAGACTGTTTGTAAAATGTCAACAAAAATGCAATGCTTTACAGTTACACCCTGCAGGATGAGTAATATATGTGAAATATGATGTTCGTTTTTCGCCAGATGGGTGGGAAGCTGGAGAAAGAGTGGTAGAACCCCATATATGGGAGTTGAGGGGACCAAATGTACGTGCAATCAGTCCAAGAGTGATTTCAATCTTCAATGTTTCAACCCCTTGAATAAGGGAAATGAGCTGATCCATTGCAGTGCATAACGTTGAATTGCATCACACAATCTGGGTAACAAGGCCTCCTAAATTAATGAAAACAGATCCATCATAAATTCCAAGCCGATCACCAGTGAAAGAGAGAGAGAGAGACTGCATTTATGTTGCAAGGCGTAAATTAGGAAGTCGTGGTTGAAACCGTAAACACAGAATTCAAAATACATCGGATGTTATTGTTTTTCTTTGAACTTTGTATCTCCGTCTTATCCGAGTAGAATGACTGATGACTAATAAAGGAATAAAGTTTTCTTATTGCAGATTTTTTCTATTTACAAAACTCGAACCTGAGATCTGGTTTAAAGAAAATAAATATCAAACTACTTGAAAAAACTTATGTTAATGGACGGAATTTTATATTAGCAATGTATGTATTGTCCATGCATTTAATTTGCCGTCACTGTTGTCCGAATTACTATTATGGGTACACTTCCTTAAACACTCAAAACTGAAATTTGTACCGACTATGTATATTTTAGCGACCAACTGTGTACATTTGATTATAACCTCAAACTGTCATAATAACTGTCTAGATGTTGAATGTGGATGGCTAACCTTTCAAAGAGAATCCAAAGACTGATGCAATTAATAACAGGAAATTCATTACGTGTACTACGGCATGCATGAGGTTGTTTTGGTCAAGAATTAGATGTTTCTTTCTCAGATTGTGGGTACAACCACTTCCTCCTCGTAAGGGTTTTAAGTGCTTGTGTATAAAATGGTCAATCTAGGGACCCTACCTGCTGAGTCATAATGAGGGCTGAGATCCTCCCAACCTCTCATAACAGTATAATTTCTTTTAGTCGGATGAGCCACGACGGCTAGGATAGTAAAACATAATAGAGGAGATAGGAATCAAACTTGGACCTAATATACCTATAGTTTTGGTCTTAACCGGCCTCATTGGCTCAAGACAACATGATACGTAGACAATTTTAATTTTCAAATGAGATAATCTTATGGCAAAATTGCTTCTGTGAGGCCTTGACATTGATCTCATTCTTTGTTTTTTTGGGAGGGGGTTTCCCTATCCCAAGACCAAATTGCTCCTATGAGACTGCGACACTAATCTCCCCCCCCGGCCCCAAAAAAGAGAAGGGATCCTTTCCGGATATGTTACAACCTTTAGCATTAGATTGTGGTCTTTTATTTTTTGATGACCAACAGTCATATTATAGTCCAGGTCCATAGACTTGGAACACATGATACGTAAAGATTTCTTTGATGCTGGGAACTGCCTGAAAATAAAGGAATTTTGAATTTATTTTTTTTTTAAAAAAATGCCTTATACATAGTAGCCTGGATATACATACATGAGACTAGCACGTGATTTGTCTGATGACTGCCCAGATTATAAGGAAAAGAGCAAATATGGGGAGATTTGAAATGGGGACAACAGTGAAGATTGAGTTGCCACACAAAAAAGGAGCCAAAACAGAGCAGATGCCCAGGGCAGATCTGAGAGATCTTGCCTGTCTTTCTTTCTCTCCTTGAGTGTTAAACTCCAGGTACATTATTCAGCAATAGGCACAACATAACTGACACTACTGCCAAGACAGAGGAAACCAACTGCTTTCATGTCCCCCACCCCTCCTCAGCAGTCGTTAATTAATGGCTAATTACCTTTAAATAATTTAACACAAATCCCTTTTATTGTTTTTAGTTAATTTTAATGCAATTAATTTGCACCTTTTGTAGCAACTAGCAACTTATAAATAAGATAAAATCTCATATAGCTGTTTAATATAACAAGACCATCTAAAGACAACATCACATGCCGGCTGGTACTTGGATAGGATCTACACCGAGTGTTGTTATTTGTAAAGAAAATAAGGTAGGGGTCTATTTAAAGGGGGAGAAAAGGGCCATTAATCGGTTTTGAAATCATTAGAAATTTACAACTGTGACTTGCCGAGTGGATATACATGAGTTTGCCATAAAATTCCACAAGCCATTGTTTTGCAGGGTGTAATTAGATACATTGAGAAGAAGAGAAGATCAGAACAAGTTCCACGGATTTCAGGAGAGATCTCGTATGAATTTTACATCCTTGAGTAGCCTTTATGATCCTCGTACTGCGCCATGAACTCATCGTTGAACTTCTTGAAGCTCTCCATGATCGCGGGCATGTCTTCTTCGGCTGGTAAGATTGTGGTCCTCAAATGGAAGACCCTGTTAAAAAAGGGGTAACCAATCACTAAACAGTCAACATCGTTACCACATAACCTGTGGATTAGTGAGTTCATTAGGGTTCCAAGCTTGAAAAAGGGTATAGGGGAACCCAAAAAAAAAAAAACCCAGCTTCCCCATTGAAAAAAATTTCACAGCAGGGACTTTCAGCTAAAAAATAAGCAATTTCTAAGGTTTTGGCAAAACTTTCTAAAGAAAATGATTTACAAAGTACAAACTTTCCCAGATGACTCATGAACAACAATACCGTTCGTGCAAATAAAGCTTAACTTACGGTAGACTGCCAGAATCTAGACCTCCTAAAAGGTAAGACCCATAGGTTTTTTTTTTTTTTTGGGGGGGGGGGGGAGATTGGCAATCTAAAAAAAAATCCAAATCCAATACCAAAAAAAAGCAGCTATCAGACAGGGTGTGGGGGGTATAATGTAACAGTTGTACTCCTAAATTGCAAAACACAGAGAGACCGGTTCCGATTGACCCTAGATTTAAAAACCGTAGACTACCTACTATTCCATGACACTGAGCACAGGAAGTTTAGACAGATATTTTACTTTAGTCCGTACAATCCAAGCTGAAAAAATAGTCCACACTTGTCTTTTTCAGTTATACATATTTTGGATTGATTATTGTTATTAAGCAGATATAGGAGCATAATATTCTGTTGAAGATACTCCCAGCTGGTACAAGCCAAGGAGATAGAAAAACTATGAGAGGGACAATAAAGCAGACTGTTGAAGACTTGGAAACTGAGTTTTCGGATGTGGAATCAAAGAGAGCAGAAAAATAATTAAATGGGGAGATGCAGCAATTTGAATACCCTTCTTTCTGGCCAAATCCTGAACCAGGAACAGTAGAGATGCCAGTAGCTTCCAAGAGCTTAAGACAGTAGAAGACATCAGGAAGTTTGCCCGCCTTCTTTGCAGCCTCAATCGCCTTGGGCGGCAACCGTATTTGAGGGAATGAGTACATAGCACCTGAATCAAAGATTTATCTCAAACATGAATTTCTAAGCAGAAAGTTCAGGATGAGGATCCCTGGGGCAAAAAGGTTATCAAGATAATAGTTTTACCTTCCGTGAAATTGCAGACGACGTTCCTACAGCTGTTAAATCCATCAGTCATCATTCGTGCCCTCCTCCTGAGTGACTCCAGGATCCCTTTGCTGCAAGTTAGTAACTTGTCTTAATTTCACCACTCGGATATGAGCCAACATCAAGCAACAAAGGGTCCTCAAGCTTCACAAACATGCCTTATCATGTACGCCAAATCGAGTTTTAGCTCTAATGTTCTCAATGAATAACTCAAAATTTAAACCCTCTCCTTTTCTTTCAAATCATGGCATAAGATTAGTTGTTTCACAGACTGGATGGTAAATCCAAATAAACTCAACGTGCCATAGCCGTTCCTACAATGTAAAAATACACAAGAGGATTCCTTTGTATAGTTGTCATTCAATTCATTGAAAAAGGACAGATGGATGGCAATGCTTGTAAAATGTCTGGAAATAAAAATTGCAATCGTGACAAAACAGAAATGGCTAGTAGAGATTCATACCTTTCTTGTTCAAACTTTGGATATGAGATATCCCCAGGCTTGGGTGGGTTAACCATCAATCCTAGCTACCAAAGAGAGAAAGGGATAAAAATGAGTATGTATATCATTATCAGCATATCGAAACCCTGAATATCAAATGTCACAAACCAAGAGCAGGAAAACTACGAAATAGATGAGGACTTACGAATATTTGCCCGGGTACATTAGGACTAAGTGATATTGAAGCAATCTTATAAATCTCATCAACCGACTGCAAAACACACATTAATGTCACACATTTTGCATTTCATATCTGCTTGCTACATCAAAAAGAGAGGTTATTAAGCCCCAAACAAGAACTAAACTGCTGTGTACTACCATCACAAGGGAAGGACCATACAAGGCTTTTCTCTATGGAGAAAAAGGAAGGGGTGACTGGAAGATGGCCTAAGTTGATAATGGAGCTGAATATTCATGGACTTTATGCCATAGATATTACAAGCAGAAAACTTCATCAATAATGGTTTGTGTCAGTCATAATTCCTATTTCTGAGGTCAAGTTTAGTCCTCCCAGGATATGGTTGAAGTTCTTTGATCTCCATGATAACAGCAAACACAAAGAAAGAAAAAGGGGCCTAACAGCGAAGAATGATGAGTGCTTTTCTCATTGAAGGAGTAACACGCAGGTCACGCATCACGACACAGCAGCTGAACACAGAATCACCCTCAAACAAACAAAAAAGAAAGAAAAAGAAGAAACCTCCTTTTTCCTTCTCCAATAGACCTATCCACAACTCCTTGTTTTCTTTCCCTTTTCCCCCTCCACCTGACCAGACCCTTCTTTCGTCACATTTCCTCCTATTAGTTGATATCTTCAGCATCTAGAAAGTAATGCAACTTCCAGGCCCCTTAAATAAGCCATTAACACTCATTCATTAACTGATTATATGAAAGAGGGCTAATGGAGAAGCATTAAAAGGACACTAAATTCTAGAGAATGCGACCAACAAATTACCACGGCCAAGGACTTCAAACTGAGGCCCTGTTCTTTTTGTAGTTTAATCAACCAAACCCACACTCACCCACTCATTCCCCCCTCTTCCCACTCCTTCCCACACTTAAAAAAAAAAATACCACTCCTTCCTACACCTAAATAAAACAACCATTTCTCATATTCTGAAAATTTTTATAATTTACGTAATTGTGTATACGAATAATCTGATAGCAATTATGAGCAGTTTTAATTTTTCGGATGTTATGGAACAATTTTATTTTTTTGTTATCGTTGGTTACAAGATATTTGTTGTAGGTTAGAAAGCGTATATGGTTGTTGCTGTGTATGTGATAGAATAATTTTCTGTATATCGTAATCCATGACAGAAGTTGCAGATTTTTTTTTTCCTACGTATAATTTTTTGGCATTGTTCATAATTCGTGGCAGAAAGTGCAGATGTACTGTAGTTGACATTATTTTTAAAAATTTTATGTTACTTGAAATTTTTTTTTATTTTTTATTTTGTTCTTTTTTATTTTTTTATTTTTGTATTTTTGTATTTTTTGTTTTTATTTTTGTATTTTTGTATTTTTGTATTTTTTATTTTTGTATTTTTTATTTTGTATTTTTATTTTTTTAATTTTTCAATTTTTAATTTTTAATTTTTAATTTTTATTCTATTTTTAATTTTTTGTATTTATTTTAATTTTAATTTTTTTAATTTTTAATTTTTTGTATTTATTTTTATTTTTTATTTTGTTGTATTTATTTTTTTATTTTTCATTTTTTTATTCCAGAAAAACAACCTACAAAAAATTCCAAAAAAATAAAAAATAAAAAAATAAAAAATAAATACAAAAAATAAAAAATTAAAACTAAAAAATTTTAAAAATTTAAGAAAAATAGAAAATAAAAAATAAAAAAATAAAAAAATAAAAATAAAAAATAAACAAAATAAACAAAATAAACAAAATAAAAAAGAACAAAAAAGAATAAACAAAAATAAAAAATTTCATCATCATTAATTACTATCACAATAAAATTATTACATTATAAAACAAAAAAATATTAATAACTAATATTTCAACTTCATTCAACTACATTCAACTTTCACCTACACTCACCCACTCCTTTCCACACTTAAAAAAAAATACCACACTCACCCACTCCTTCCCCCCTTTTCCACACTCACCCATCCCACACCCATTATTTCCCACTGAAAAGAACAAGGCCTGAGTTATGGGAGAGTGGAAGACAGAGACAAACCTCAGAGGGAACATTTGTCATCTCGAAATATCCACCCCGTTGTCCGCATTCTCCCCAATAACCTTTTGAGACAGTGTGGAAAGACACAAGTTGAAGCTCCTTGCTCATTGGTGGGCCCATGTCCAACAAAACCTTCCAAGAATGGAAGATTATGTGAATCAGCTATCCGCAAAAGAAAATAGAACTCTTAACTTGCATTACCGACTGTAGAGGAAAGGAAGAGAACATACCTTTCTTGCACTTATAAAGGGGCGTTCATCTTGGTATATGTTCTGCTGATACACCTCATCTGCCAATAGTACCAAGTTCTCTTGGATACAGAAGTGAACTATCTCTTTGAGGTTAGCTAGACTCAAGCATTGCCCTGTGGGATTACCAGGATTTATAATGACCATTGCACGTACCTGACGAGCAGAACATATAACACAAATGTTTATCCATGCTACATTTCAAATGCATTAATGAAGAGAGTTCGAAAACCAATTTTCTATCCCAGTTTGCTGTGAATAACTGGAAATTAATTGACAACTACCAAGAGAAAAAGCTCCAGGATTCAGGAGACACAGGCCATCAGCAGACAAAGAAACTTGTAATGGAAATATTACACAGATGACTTATCAGTCATCGCCTGGGCTTAGGTTCCATGGCTCTCCCCGATTGAGAAGCTAAAAAACAGGGTAATCTACTGGCAATAACCACTGGAGCCAATGTGAGTTTTTCTTGTGGTTCTCTTCTGTCTCAGGCAAATCCTCCCATTTTCCCCTAAAGCAAACAAGATGAAGAAGAATGCATACGTACAGTCATTCCTTTGAATGTAGCTTGCCGAACAGCATCACGGAGGTTATTTATATCAAGTCCCCAGTTTGCTGTCTCCTCCAGGTAGTATGGTACAAGGGAACCACCAAGCAGTGATATTGTAGCGGAATAAAGTGGATACTGTGGAACTGGAACCAAAATCTGGAAAAGATAAAAGATGAATTGATACGAATCCAAAAGAAGGAACATGATAGAGAAACAAAGAAGGGAAATAGGAACTTGAGTATGTTTAATGAGAATATGCACTAAGAATTAATCTTACACCATCGTTCTGGTCCCTGATGATAACATTCAGGATTTGCATCACTCCTTTACTGGCACCATCAGTCAGGAAAATGAGTTCTGAGTCACTGCATTGAGGCAGAAAGAAACAAAATAAGCCTTAAAACTCAACATTTTCCATATGATAAATGCTGATCACAGTAGAGGGTGCTAATCACCTTGGATACCCATCCCTCCTTCCAATGAATTCTGCAATCTCCTTCCTTATGCCAATAAGGCCCCTTGAGTCACTGTAAGCACCTAGATTATTGAGGCAATAACAAATCTTACACATGGCCACATATATAAACCAACACTTGATACACTGAAATGCAATTTGCAGGGCTCTGGAAAGGACAAGAGGTTCATGCAATCAGGGAGGGAGACATGGATCAGGTAGTATGAAGTTGTACAAGGATATCGGAAATAGTAACCAAATAAGAGGCTCTATGGGGTGTACGAAAAAAAGAAAACACGAAAACACAGTTCTCCAAAGAGGGGCAGGGGGTGGTAGGGAAAACGGACAGTCTTTTACCAACAGCTTTAACACATGCAAGAAGTTGTTAAAGTTCGAGGCACATGTGTACAAACGGACAGTCCTTGCAAGATATTAGCATGAGTAGGATTTAGTATGTGTGATTAAGACCACTAGGGGTTGAGGTCTCTCACTAACTGAGGTGCATTTTGAAGCTGACTAATAATGATTCATGCTACTAAGAATCTTTTCTTTTGGCTTAGAAGTAGGTAGGGATTTGACTGCAAGTTATGTCAGAAGATACATGCTAATTACCCTGTTTCTGTGTAATCAGATAGCTGTAGATTTTTTCCTACGCAATCACATCAACCTCAGCGAAACCAAATATAAAGACATACCTAAACCACCTGAAGTCATAGCTAGGTAATGTTTAGCTCTTGCAACTGCATCCACTGGGAACATAAGTCCTGCATTGGGATCATCAAGTAGAAATGGAGCTTGGCACAAAGCAATCACCTGAAATGTCATTCTTGTGAACTTAGAGCACATGGTCTTTTTTAACCATAACGGCTGAAGCTGACGGTAAAATTATATATCATTTGAACCTGGCGTGGGAATGTCAATGGCTTCTGCCCAAGTGCATGAGGGTTGCCAACATTTGTGAAGATAATCTGTCGGATATCAAGAATAACCAAAAGGGAATCAAGGCATTATTATGTGGAACGGTGGAGACCAGCTTACAATATCTAAGAATGATCAACATGCAGCAACACGCATTTCAAGTATTATACTCAGTGCTTATGTATACTTCCTTTGATTGACACAAACATTGGCTATGTGGTATCAACTATTGAAAAAGAAAGTTGCCAAAATATTCAGAAAGCAAAGCTGCTTGCTGTTTGATCTAAAGATGAGAGCTCATCAGAAAGACCTTTCTCTGGAACCTGGAATGTCCAAATAATAGGATACAGAATAAAGACACAAAATTGCCAAGATCTTATGTTATCTAAGTTTTGATCTTCAAGATAGAATTAAGATTAATTTTTTTAATATGTTTACATCAAATCAGATTCAAGAGAACCTAATCACAACAGTTATGCTTGGCTTGGGAGTAAGTTTCAAAAAACCCCAAGAAAATTACTGCAGAAGCAAAACTCAATTACCTTTTTCCCTTCTTTCTGGAGCTCAGAAGCGCGAAGATACAATTCACCCCTAACAGCATACTGACACTTCTTCACATTCTCATTCAATTGATCATAGTCTAGTGCTTTGGGTGACATTATTGCAAGACTTGTATTAGGTGAAGTCCCTCAAATTCACAAAGACAGATTAAACAGCAGCTAGCAGTACAAGCTCAGGTCATACATCTGAAACCAAAATGAGAATTAAGTGCAGAATTAGCCGCCGAGATAGAAAATAAAAGGTATAAACATAGTGCCAAAAAAATATGTATGTATTTTTTTTTTTAAAAAAAAAAACCTTCAGCTACATCAAACATTAAACATGAAAATGAATTAGGATCCATCTCCATTCCCATCACTATCCTACAAACTAGAGACCCAAAAATATCAACATGCTTAACGATCACCAGAAGCTAAACATATATAGGTGGTACATCGTTCACCATTGACCACAAGGTAAAGGGGATACAGACACAAAAACAGAAACTATCCGAAATAGAACTTACTTTGTAATGGGGTTGAGGACACATTTAGGGGAATGCCGTTCGATCTTTAGAGAGAAATAACAGGTACATTAGAATCAATGATGGTAAAACAAAATAAGAAAATTTTCCAAACCAAAAAGTAGGCAAGTGAAAAGGGTGGGTCATTCCCTTCCCCCACTCTTCAATCAATAACCATATTCCTCTCTGTAGCACCTCGTGAGCAGTGTGAAATTCAAACCCAACCAAAGGCCTAACAAATTAAAAAAATAAAACCTGCATAACAACCATTCCCTGAAGGCCATGGTTAAATCAAGCAACCAGAAAACTCAACATTCATTCATCATCAAACGAGCTTAATGTTTGGTGGAAAGCAGCAATCGAAAGGACCAATTAAACCCTTAAATAATGATAAGTTCTCGTTAATTACACCAAAATCAAACGACCAGAAAAAACCCCAGCAGTATCATGAGAATAGAAGGAAAGTTTGTTACCAGATTAGTATTTATTGACAATAGACCCAGAAGTCACAACTGGGCAATCATGCATTTCAGAATCAATTAAACTCAGATAAGTTAAAACAACCCCATTACCACAATAATCTCAAACACCAACAAAACCAGAACACTTATTTGCACTACTGCACAAAATAAACAAATCCCACTTTGCGATCGAGAAATTCTCCCAAGTTCAACACAAAACATTTCCAGACTAATCTTTTTTGTTGAATAGAGTATGATGGGGTAGAAGTGGGCACCTGGGAGTTTCTGCTTGCGCTGTGCAAAGACCACCTTCACACCTGAGCCCTCGAATATTATATCAACAAAAACTTGTTACCGACTGCAGTGTGTAGAGTCTCCGATTTTTCACACTGTCAATCAAAGGACCTGTTTTTTTCCCTACTATTTTTAAATAATTTTGGACTTTTCCACTGTGACAATCAAATAACCTTTTTTTTCGCTACTATTTTTAAATACTTTTGGACAATTGGCATAAAAATGGTGACGTGGCAGTCTAAGCAGCATTGTGAGCAGTCGGAGCAGACCACAGCGACCAGAAATTTCTGGGATAATATTTATATGTAGACTTATTTTATTTATATTTTATTTTTGGAAATTTTTGTTTTTTGGTTGAAGGAGAAAATTGCAAGAGGATAAGAGCTGAAAGGGAGGATTGTGGTGCAGCTTGAAGCTACATTAGCTAATGGTATATATTAGATATAGCTTGCCTGAACCCCAAGCTCATCCAAGTCTTAGGTCACTTGCACTTCTATGTTGCATTTAGTGGTTGACAATGACCTTATTTGATAAACAGTCAATAACTATTAGCTGTTAGCTGTTACCTGTTTGATTTTACTATTTGTGTTAACTGTTTATTGAAAAACTATTTGATAAAATTAACTATTTCTGATAAAGCTATTTTTTCAAAAAGCTCATCGAATTAGCTTTTTTGGTCCAAAAAGTTTTCCAAAAAGTTCTTTCACCAGATACCCAAATTAGCTTTTTTACTTTGTCAAACAGCTAATTTTAATAAAAAAGACTCTTTTTGGCCAAAAACTCTTCAAAAAACTATTTGTCAAACACTCCCAATGTCAATTAAAGGGGTCATTGTATACTTCCAAAGTCCACCATGCTTTTGGGGATAAATTCATGATCATGGGTCCATCACAATGCAACAATTGTCATAATAGTTTTGCTCTACCATTTGCAATATCTAAGTGCAGATTAAAATATATTGACCATGTTTGACAAACAGCTGTTAGCTGTTAACTATTAGTTGTTTGAGTTAACTGTTTGTATTAGCTGTTTGTTCAAAACTGTTCGGTAAAATTAGCTGTTTCTAATAAAATTGTGAGATAAAAAGCTAATCTATCAAAAAGTTATTCCAAAAAACTCATGGAATTAGCTTTTTAGAACCAAAAAGTTCTTTTGAAAAGCTCGTTTACCAAACATCCAGATTAGCTTTTTCATATGATCAAACAGCTAATTTTGATAAAAAAACTATTTTTGATCAAAAAACTCTTTAAAAAATTATTTATCAAATACCCCATTGGGTGTAATTAAGACATCGAATTGTACACTACCTGAAGTATAACTTTCACTAGGTGTTGGGGGTTGTCAGTTGCGCATCTAATATGCATGTTATATTCATGAGTGATGTCAAATGCAAGAGTAACGACATTATTTGCCACCTTTAATCGTTATGCTAGCAGTTATTAAAATTTGCCCACTATGTTGACAGGGTATCATGATGAGAAAATTTTTCTTAGATTTATTAAAATTTAGGAAGATAGTAGCAAAAAATTGAAGGGACAGAACATACTTGACACTATGATGACAGGTGATATAGAAATTTAGAACAAAAATAAGATAGAGAGACACACATCCAAAAAAAAAATTTTTTTTTCCCTCATTGCAATCACCACTAAACAAAGGGCAAACAAAACCAATCCATCAACACAACGAAAAATCAATTAAGAACAACTCCGACAATCCAACATATGAGAATCAGAGTTGGGAAAATCTGACCGTACACGATAATTCGACCTGAACCTAGCATGAAGTTACTGAGAGAAATCTAAACCTGACACAAACCGAAATAATTTCGGCCCAAAGTCAACACGATTTGACCGTTTAGTTTGAAAACATGTTATTTTTCAATTTTGAGTAGATATAAACTATTTACAAAGCTGACACGAAATTGACCCGTTTATTAAATGCGTCAACCCGAACCGACATATTATCCAACTCTAGTAACAATACTACAAATCAACCTAATATAATGACACGTGAAAAGAAGAAGATGTCCATCAAATGCAAAACAATGCTTGAAATGTTGGATTTGAGTTTGCCAAGATTTAAATTCCCAAATTAATTTAAACTAAACAAGAATTTGATTTTGTTGTCAACTCCCAATCGATGCTTATCAAAATCCAACAATCCAAGATCGTCTACAACTGCAACTGCTCTACTAGGAAGTAGAAACAAGCTTTCCGCCTTACCCGAAAAATATTCAGGAAAACCCGCCAAATGGCATCAGTTCATCATCATCATCATCAGCACTGGGAAAACTCCACAATCTCTCATCATCATCTTCCTGCCCCAAAACCCTATTCTCTCTCCTCAAATTCAAAACCACCATTTCTGCAAAAGCTTAGAATTCGATGTGAATCCGAGAACTCTTCGAATTGGACTGCCATCGATTACGAGTTCTCCAAAATCAACCCTATTCAAATCATCCCTTCTACATCTGTGCCGCTGCCAATGGGCTCCGCCATTGCTGAACCCTCTAAGCATTCGAAGAGGGTCTGCCTGTTCTACTGCCCTGAGACCCGAGCCCTAGCAGAGAGAGTCGCTGCTCAGTCTGATTCTATCGAGCTTCGCTCCATCACTTGGGGGTATATCTTTTTGCCCCTGATATGAACATTATTTTTATGCATAATTCTTTCGTTTCGTTTATAATTTAAAGTTTTTTAGCAGTATGTAGTGATGTTCTTCTGGAATGGGCCTCCTTGCCTGCAGAAATGCTTGTAGTGGTAAGACTGTATGTGAAAGTGGAGCCTATAACGAGAGTTGGTTTTTAGTTGGGGGTAGTGGGATCAAGTGTGCTAAGGTTGAGCTAGATTAATCATGGGTTGTGATGGTAATATTTTCAGATGCATTAAGGATCACTATTGAATGATGAAAATCACGGAGAATCTGTATTTCATGAGCTTTAGATACGACATATTCGCTTTGGCTATCTGTGGTGCTCTTGTTATGAAGATCATTATTGGATGAAGATCATGGAGAGTCTATGTTTGATGAGCTTTAGATATGAAACATTCATTTGGCTATCTGGGTGCACTTGCCATAAAGATCATTCCGAGTTTGCAAGTTAGGTTCAAGTATGAGAATTGAATCCAATGGCAATATAGCTTTCAAGTTAAACAATTGCAGGAATCCAAATTCATTCTAAGAGCTGTATCCCATTGTACAAACGATGAGAAAGATCTGGGGCAGGGGAGGAAGGGGCTGATTAACATTGCGTGTTTCAAGCTACCACGAGTCTTAGAGATATGTTGAGACGTTAATTGCTCTGACTAGCAATGCTGGTGGTTGTACAATTGATTTGGCTATATCTGTTAACAGTAATCAAATTGTTCTAGAACAAAATATTCTAGCATGGTTGTCTAGCGTTTTTCTAACCGTTTGCTACTTACAACAGGACTTTTGCAGATGGGTTCCCCAATTTATTTATACCTAATGCTCACGGTATACGTGGACAGCATGTTGCTTTCCTAGCATCGTTTAGCTCCCCTAGTGTAATATTCGAGCAACTCTCTGTGATATATGCTCTTCCAAAGCTTTTTGTTGCATCCTTCACGCTTGTTCTTCCCTTCTTCCCAACTGGTACATCTGAGCGGATGGAAGAGGAAGGTGATATTGCTACTGCATTCACTCTTGCTAGGATTTTATCAAATATACCAATTTCGAGGGGAGGACCTACTAGTTTGGTGGTCTTCGATATACATGCCTTGCAGGTTTGCACTAGCCATGCTCTGCCTCTTGCTTATGTTATAACTGCTATACCATTTACAATTTTGCTTTCTGAGCTTGTGAAAATTGTATGTATATGTCACAGGGCTAACCTGTCTTGTGTGCCTTCTTTGATATTAGGAAAGATTCTACTTTGGGGACAATATATTACCATGCTTTGTCAGTGGCATACCTTTGCTCAAAAAGAGGCTGCAACAGCTGCCAGATTCTAACAATGTATGGTTTTGCATGAGTGGATGGTTCATACTCATTTATTTCTGTTTTGCATTTGTTTTGACAACTTTTATGCTTTCGGATACAATATGTACAATATAGGGTACTCTTGGGGCTATGTATGCACTCCCCAGGCATGGAGACTAAAAGGGTGTGACTTTCATGGAAAGGTGGCTTTTCTTTAGGCTTAGCTTGAAGCCTGAGATCTGAGTTATGGCCCCCACCCCCCTTCTTCCCCAGGAGCGTTGGGTGTGCAATCTGTAATTCGGCAATTCAGACGATTTATAGGCCTAGTGGCGGACTCCATAACTCTTGGATGTTCATACCATGACGCTATTGTTTAAACAGAGCTTTCCCTTCTTTCTTCAGATATCTATTGCTTTTCCTGATGATGGGGCATGGAAACGATTTCATAAGCAGATGCAACATTACCCCATGGTAATTTTGTTTATTTTATGAACGAGCTTTATTCAATTTCTATTGCATTTATGCTGGCAATGTTACCTATTATGCATGTATCATATCCTATTCCTTAGCGGTTGTTTATCTAGTTCAATATACATTGTTGACTTTTCTTCTGATTCCCTTCCAGATATATTCTACACATCTTTGTCGATTTGCTATAGATTAATTGTCATTCCACACAAAAGATGCCAAAATGATGTTGCTGACCCCTTTTAAATGAGTTATAGAACTGCTAGAATTTGTACGTTCCCTGTTTCATATATCTGAATATGGTCGGATTAGTAATTGCTTATGCTGCTGACTGTGGGGGTTTGTACAGTTTCTGTGATTACAGAATAAAATTACAAGAGTATCTTGTATCGTCAAAGGATTTGGTCAGGAGGATGGCAAGTCTGTTGCTGGGAACCCAGTTAAAATATTTTAGTGTAGATATAAGTGAAAAGGTTCCTAGCTGGTCATACAAATTGAACATGATGGAAAAGCAGCAAATTATAGAAGAAGCCTTAGTATTTGGCAGGTGTTCAAGAATCAGCACATAAAAATTTAATGAATTTGAAAGAATTGTATTGTTTAAGACGGTCCGATGCTCATCTTGCGGCTCCCTGTTCTGTGGCAGCTACTTCTAAGGCAGCACTTCTGTAATTAGTCATGCAGCTGTCCAGCAGACTGTGATCTAGGGCATAAACCCAATTGAGTTCCTTTATAATTCATTCCCTAAAAGATAACTGTCCTATGTAATGACTGATATATTACTAATTAATGCACAGATTGTTTGTGCTAAAGTTCGAGAAGGTGATCAACGCATTGTTCGTCTGAAGGAAGGTGACCCTGGGGGGCGTCATGTTGTGATTGTTGATGACCTGGTACAGTCAGGAGGCACCCTCACAGAGTGTCAGGTATACTCTCTTGGAGGACAAGAGTTGCTTTCTTGATTGCTTTCTGTCGCGTTATTGCGGTCTCTGTAAGATTGGACCCATCTAACCCTCCCATGCTCACTTTTGAGGGAATTGTACAGCTAAGTTGAGTTGGTAGGTACTTGGCTGAGTTATCTACCAACTAATATGACATTGCCTGCTATGTTGCTTAGACTCCACTAGTGCAGTCCAACATGTGTCAATGTCAAGGTTTCAAATTCCCTCGTCTTCTTAGCATTTTGCACCTCTTTGTTGTTTGGCCTAATACAACTTTTGCAAATCCATACAATTGTCAGGATCTTGAGTGTCTTAACACTCTAACCTGGGTGATTAGGGTGGAACGAGAATTTCCTCTGGACTTATTTAGTTATTTTCCTTGTGATGATTCTAGAAAGTCTTGGCTGCTCACGGTGCTACGAAGATCAGTGCATATGTCACGCATGGGATCTTCCCAAAGAGATCATGGGAACGCTTTAAACCCAATACAACAGGTGTTGCCCTTTTTTTTTTTTAAATAGCTGTACGTGCATTTAACGAAAATTAGCATAATGGTCTAATTGGTACAGACATACTTGTCTGCTGGGATTTAGTTCAAGAGGTAAAACTGTCTTGTTGTACAACGTTCGAGTATTTCAGTAGACACGCTCATTGTTTTTTGTCCCCTCCTTAACAACATTCTGCAGGTTGCGCAGGGGACGGACTGACCTACTTCTGGATCACAGATTCTTGCCCCTTGACAGTGAAGGAGGTGAAAAGCCGGGCTCCTTTTGAGGTTATCAGTCTCGCTGAGTCTATAGCTGCTGCTCTTCAGATTTAAAGATCACGGTGGGTGGATTTTTACCTGTAAGAAAGGAAGGTCGTCGATGTAACTATGTTTCTGGGTTTCTTTTTTGCCTTTGCATGCTCGTAAGTTAAAGCGCGTTAAGGGAGGCTTTTGCGAATTGCATTATGTACTTGGCCAGTCAAGTGATGTAAATAAGTGTGTAAAACAGTTCATATAAATATAAGGAGCCTCAAGTGGATTTCATCATTCTTTTCAAGGGACCGTTGGTGATATCATTTTTCAGGAAGAGTTGAAGTTGTCATTGATTGATGAGAGACCTACATAGTACCAGGGACACGAGATAGGCGTGGTCGCGTGGGGAAAAGATTTTGAAAGCGAGACAAAAAAGAATTCCGTTGCTGGGACTCGAACCCGGGTCTCTCGGGTGAGAGCCGGGTATCCTGACCATCTAGGCTACGGCGGATTGCTGTTTGGCTACGTATACAGTCATATACAACCAAATCGTATTAACTTTTCTTTTTTTTTTGGCGGGTGTACGGGTGATCATGTAACGTTTGCAATGTACACTGAAATTAAAATTTGTGGCATTTGTTTTATACCGTTACGATAAAATTATTTGAAAAATCTTTGTGTAATGGGTAGATTTATTTCATAAACAACTCAATATAATACTAGACTAAATCTTGAAAAAGATTACAGATAATTAGAGTGGCATATCGACGTAAAATACTAAATTAATAGCTTCATTATCTTTGTTTTTCGAGCAATAATTTTTAAGCAACCATTGTACTACTATATGAGTGATCACTTTGTATGAGTGTGAGTGAACAAAAATGCCTTGTATTTTATAGCTATTTTTGGTTTTTTTTTTGTAAATAATCATCTATGTTCTTAGGGCATATTTCTATTTTTAGTTGGTTCATCAATGACTAAATAGCAATACGGACTTATGAAATATATTTGAGGAACCCGTATAATATATCCACATAACTTCCTTATAAGAAAGTGCAAATTGTACTTCAGTCATTTTACTTACTACTTAGTTCAAATAGTGGTAAAAGATGAGTTACCAAAAAAAAGAAAAACTATATTTGGAGGTAATGATCCAACGTTATTAAGCGTTTAAATGCATACTCCAAAAATCGTGGATTATTGACATGTTCATTCTGCACGATACGTGCTGCATGTTGCTCAGTGCAATTTGTTTGATTTGTAATTTACACATATACTTTAGTGTCAAATATGAGTTGTATAACTCGATACTTAACACATAACACTTTCAGTAATAAGATTGACTTATAATCTATATTCTACATGATGTGTTCTTTTTATTTGTATATATAATTATATTTTACATATTGCCATTAGTTTTGTCATTAGACACAAGTGTTAATTTGGATTAGACATCTTGGAGACTCGGACTGTTAAGAGAGAAACTGAGAAAGGCTTATTAGTAAATATTAATCAGTTGAAAAAAAGGGGAAATTCTAGTTCAATCAGGCTGAAATTCGAACATTTACTTGTCAAGGGAGTAAAAATGGAGTCTCAAAATTTCCATACTTGGGCAACGCCCTATATTCTTTCAAAGTTTCGGCATCCCATCGAACAAGTTCCCCCGGATCTCGCTTCTCTCTCCAACCAGCTTCACCATCGGTCTCTCCATCTCTGGAGTAGCAGAAGATCATCTCTGTGTTTGAATCTAGGGTTTTTTTTGCTGAATTCGAGCAATGTCTGGAGCAGCTTCGGCGCTGTTCCTTCTCGACATCAAAGGCCGAGTTCTAATCTGGAGAGATTATCGTGGCGATGTTTCAGCTGTTCAGGCCGAGCGTTTCTTCACTAAGCTCATTGAGAAAGAGGTTGGTTAATGGTTATACATAGTTTGATTCATCTGTTTGTGTTGTTGTTTAGCTGATCCGATGAATGATTTAGTTCTGAGATTCTATGCCATTGGAGTTGGCCTGATTCTTCAATTTACGCTTGCTCTATCTCGATTATGTATAATTTTGATTAAAGCTTGGTGATATGCTGATTAATGGGCAGCTGTAGTGGTAGACCTCTCAAAAGTTAGTGGAAATGATAAGAGTCATGGCTAATCGAACCACTATGATGATCGATCACAAAATTTTCCAGTTTTTGTTTATTCTCCAAGGTTCTATTGGTGTTGTTTAGTTGATCTGTTGAATGATCTAGTTATGAGATTCTGTGCTGTTGGAAGTGCCTTGATTATTCAATTTATGCTCTGCTGTATCTTCATTTTGTATATTGCGGATTTAAACTTGGTGATATGTTGATTAATCGACAGTTCTAGTGGTAAAGACAATGGAAATGACAGGAGTTGTAGCTAATTGAACTGATATGACAATCGATCACAAAATTTGTCAGTGTAACTGGCAGTGAAAAGTACATGAGGGTTCTCCGAATAGGAGATGAAGTTCATTTGAGATCAGATCGTGTGATGTTATAGGATAGCGCATTATTGCTGGTACTCGCGGAGTTGCGGGTGTGAATTTGACCTTTTATTTTGGTTGGGGGTGGGGGAGTGGTGAACTTGATCTATTTGCTTGTCTTCGTGGTTGCTTGAACTTGCTTGTGGTTTGATGATATGAAGTGTGTTTCAATACTTGGACTGATATGTAATGGTACCTTGGTTTTACTTGAATGTAAGGATGTTCGACTGTGTTTATTGCTTTACGGTTGGCGAACATACTTAGTTATGTTTGTTGGCTTTGGAAAAAGCAATCGGCTAGGGCCTAGGGGTGTGAATTTTCGATTTAGCATGACAATGACTGGTTAGTATGAGGTATCCAGTTGTTGTATTATGTATGTGTATTTGAGAATCAAAGTAGGATCCTTTTGGTTTGCAATCAAATGTGCAAGTATCGTAGATGATCTTGATCTGAATAGCTCACCATGAAGGGTCATTGGCTCATGTCCTTTATATGCAAAATTTTCTTGGATTTTTTAGGTATGTTTTGTAGATATTAATCACAATATATGTTTGTCATGCGATGCACATTTCAGGGCGATCCACAATCTCAAGATCCAGTGGTGCATGATAATGGAATTACTTACATGTTTGTACAACACAACAACGTCTACTTAATGGCAGCTGCTAGACAAAACTGCAATGCTGCTAGTATTCTTCTCTTTCTCCACCGTGTAGTTGATGTAAGATCCATAAGAAATCGTAGTGGATTGCTTTATTTGGAGTGTTTCGATTAGGCTTTATAGGCAAATTCTTTGAAAATTATCTCCTAATTGAGTCATTACTTTGGTTAAACTTATTTGTGCAGGTTTTTAAGCATTATTTTGAAGAGCTAGAAGAGGAGTCACTCAGGGACAACTTTGTTGTAGTGGTAATAGATATTTTTCACTCTGTACTTGAGACTGTGATGTTATTGAATGCTCATAGGCTAATATAATATGTCATCTGCAGTACGAATTACTTGATGAAATTATGGACTTCGGTTATCCCCAGTTTACAGAAGCAAAAATTCTAAGTGAGTTCATCAAGACTGATGCTTATAGGATGGAAGTCACGCAGAGGCCTCCCATGGCTGTAACCAATGCAGTATCCTGGCGTAGTGAGGGAATAGTATACAAGAAGAATGAAGTGAGTGAATCTTGGAAATTTTCTGCTGACATTTTAATTGGCAAATGCTGATTCTCCCTTTTCTTTCAGGTGTTCTTGGATGTTGTTGAGAGTGTTAATATACTTGTAAACAGCAATGGGCAAATAGTTAGATCAGATGTTGTTGGAGCATTGAAGATGAGAACATATTTGAGGTGTGTTCTCTGTTCTTCAATACTCCTTTTAATTTTGGCATAAAAAAGTGATCAACGTATTCTTTTCATTGCTGAAACATGAGCTGGATCTAATGTGCACATGCATCTGACAGAGTTTATTGTCCATCTAAAAACCACATGTTGGAAATTGTGATGGTCCAAGAACATATTATTAGCATTGGGCGAGGCTGGTGAATCTTTGTGATGATGTTTATGCAAGCTCTGTTGACTAGATGTCTATTCCCTTTTTGGAAGTATGAGTCCTGTCTGCAGGTCAAAGTGTCCTGTCTTGGTACTCATTGTCACTGTATGGACTGCATCAGTGATCATTCCTATTGTATAGAAAACTGTAGCTGAGGCAGTAATGTATCTTGAGTATTGAATTCAAAGAACATGAAAAGTAAAGAACGTAGGAAAAGATTGATTGGGAGAAGAACATGAAAACTGTAGTGTTGGTACTTGCTTGAACTAGTTTTCTGTAGCTTCTGTTTAAGAGGTGACCTTGGGAGGGAGGGGGGATATGGGGTTGGGGTGGGATGAGGGATTCAATATGCTTAGGCGTGTAAACTGAACATGTGTGAGCCTGACAGGTCACTTTTGGCCATGATGTTGAAGCACTGGTCTCACAGTATGTTTAATTATTGTATCAGCTTACGTGATTGCTTTGTTTTAGTGCATCATTTTGTTTGTCTATATAGCTGTTCTTTTGGCTTGTAAAAATTCACATTCTTTTAATGTGAAAGCCGAATGTTCCCGGTATGTTTACTTATTTATTTTTCCTAAATTTTTAGGAAGCTAATGGTGTCCTGCGGTTTCTTTCTGGTCTTCATAGCATAATAATATAATAAACCATTTTGGCCACATTCCCCTGGTCTTTATTTGAAATCAGTATTAATTACGAGAATTCATTTAGTTTGAAATTCATGTGTCGATTACCCATTAGCAGGCAGCTGCCTAGATTTCCTGTGGGCACGCATATCGAATATAGCTTCCTTGTGGGTGGCTAATGCAGCTGGGATTCAAGGGTGACTTTGCCGTGAAAGTTCAGCAGAATTGGGCTAACTTGAATTCGGAGTTGTTTTACTTGTTTGATTGACAGTATACTTTATATGCATTGTCAAAGAAAACTCTACTGTCATGTTTGAGTTTTACCTGCACCTGGATACTAATATTACAGAATGCTATTTGCAGTGGTATGCCCGAATGTAAGCTGGGCCTCAATGATAGAGTATTACTGGAGGCTCAGGGGCGAACAGCAAAGGGGAAGGCTATTGATCTGGACGACATCAAATTTCATCAGTATGTCTGAGTATTGACATCATTGCTGCTTGTAATGGTTTCATAATGTTTGAATGTCCTACATGCTCGAAACTGTTTTTTGTTAGTGATTTTGCTTATCAAATGGTTGTCATGATTTCCCTTTCAACCATAGGTGTGTGCGTCTGGCACGGTTTGAAAATGATAGGACCATATCGTTCATACCTCCTGATGGGGCTTTTGATCTCATGACATACAGACTTAGTACTGAGGTTCACCTCCATGCTTGATGACTTGCTCTGGATTACAACAACCCCCCGCCCCTTTTCTTCTTTTCTTCTTTAACCAACTCACAGATGAGGACTTGCCCAGGTGAAACCCCTAATTTGGGTGGAAGCCCAGATTGAGAGGCACTCAAGAAGTCGTATTGAGATCATGGTGAAATCAAGAAGTCAGTATAAAGAGCGAAGGTACAACTAAAATGCTTGTGTTTATGAGTGAATTGTCTGTCATGATTTTGTTGTCCTTCTGTAGATTGTGTTTTGTCATCTAGATTGTTTTTTGTTTTTGTTTAATTTCACAGTACTGCTTCCAATGTTGAGATTGAACTGCCGGTGCCAGTGGATGCCACCAATCCAAATATTCGGACATCAATGGGGTCTGCCTCATATGCACCTGAGAAGGATGCTTTGGTTTGGAAGATTAAATCATTTCCTGGTGGCAAGGTATTCAACTTCTTTTACTTTGGCAAGTAGATAGTATTAGGCTTGTAATTTCGTCTGCAATTTGTGCAAATTTTTGGCTAAGCACTTTGAAACTAATGATTTTCAGGAATACATGCTGAGGGCAGAATTTAGTCTTCCTAGCATCAGAAGTGATGAGGAACCTCCTGAAAGGAAAGCACCTATACGTGTGAAATTTGAAATTCCCTATTTTACGGTTTCAGGAATCCAGGTATCATGTTCAATTGGCAAACGTACTTCCATGCATCTTCGCGTGTTAGGTTGAATATACTGTTTAACTCACCATGTAGCTAATTTATATGCATATATTATCAAGGGTGACCCATCATGACGTATAAGCGTAATTGGCTTTAGCATTTCTTTTTATGTGCAGTTCTTTCCTGATAATAAGTGGTCAGTAAATCCCATATTTCTCAGATTGCAGATATTACTGAAACTGTGTAACTAGTAGCCATGCTTTCAACATTAGGTCACATGTTTCTCACCGCACCTTTTTACGGCCTTTTACTTGCGGATGTCCTCGGTCTATATATACTCTTGGGCAATTTAGGATGGTTTCTCAAAGTTACTTAATTCGATCTGTAGGTTCGATACCTGAAGATCATCGAGAAAAGTGGATACCAAGCTCTGCCATGGGTGAGATATATTACCGTGGCTGGTGAGTATGAGCTGAGACTGATATCGTAGTATAGTGCTCTGCTGATTATTTGATTCTCTCTCTATCGAAACGAACCGTGGACTTGTAAAGAGTGATCCTCAAGAAATTTGAGCGTCACTTTTGGATCAGCAGTTGCTTCCGGCATGTCTTCTCCCTTGGGCCAAATAGAGTCCAACGGTTTCTGTCTTCGCCTTTTCCCATGTAGGGGTGCCTCTGCTTCGGACATTGTGCTTTTGTTTGAACGAGGCTTCCCTTTTTTTTTCCTGTTTTTTTGTGTGTGTGTGCAGAATTTTCATTCATAGGTGAAAATCTTTTGCTAGTAGGAGGCAATTTTGCGTCTTTCTCGATTCTCGTGTTCCCTTTCCTTTAAAAAAGGGGGAAAGCATGCCTGCCTATGAAATTTGTACTGATAATCCTGAATTTTTCACATTCATATTTTCCATTTGAAAATTTTTCATTTATATTTTTGGTAATGTTGATGTGGAAGTGATGAACGATCAATTGCCTAACACCCCCCCCCCTTCCCGGAACAACGTTAGATTAATGAGGTTTAACTCCTGCTAAATTTGGAGGTGAAATTTAGGGGGCAATTTAGTTTCCGTGCAAATGATGTTTAGATTTAAATTGAATTCAAGCTAAATTCTAAAAACATAATTTAAGCAATGTTCGGGAGTCTCTGGAATCTCATATAAACAGGGGGAGTTATTTAGTTTTCGTACGTGCAAATGATGCTAGATTTAAATTGAATTCAAGCTGAATTCTAAAAGAACATAATTTTACGTTTGGATTGATGTTCAGGAATTTTTGGAATCTCATATAGACAGGGTTTGTAAAGATGCTTGAAATTTCGTATTTTAATTTTGTTTTTTTTTAATAATATAGGAATCATATTCTTGGAAGAAGTATGTCCGATTATGAAACTATTATGAAGCTTTCAACCATTAAAAAAAATTTTGATTGAGATGATCTAATTAGATAAATTTTTTATTAAGATGGTACTTGATTATGGTATGGCAAAACTCTTTTGACTTCTGAGGGAAAGGTCCATTTCTTAAATTATTGTGTAAAGTAATTTTTTTTGGGTCTTGGATACTCAATTTTACTGGAGTTAAGCTACTGTTAGCCCAATAAAGAGTAAAGTTCTCTCATCATATATTTCCTCCATTCACAAGACTTGAATCTGATACTTTACTTAAGGGGAACAAGTGTCAAATCACTTGAATCAACCTGTGTTGGTATTGTGTAAGATTATTAGTTAATACGAAGATCATCCCAAACAAAGTAGATATTGAAAGTTGAACTAATTAGTGCAACATAAAGGGAGCAACAGATACATCAATTACAAGAAGGCAACTACTTTAGGAACCACACCACATTACATTGAAGATACTAAATCATGCCTAACAGAAATGCTGAAAGCATGGCATCCCTGCTAGGATGATATACGTTCACTCATATACATTAGCACAACTTAGGTCCTTATAAGTTATAACTACTACTGTCTACCAGTACACAACTACTAGGGAATATAGACATACAAACCAACAGTACCAACACTTTTCTAGTCTCTACTAGGGCAACACCTTCAGTTTTTTTTTTTTAATTTTTATATACCGCTATTATCTGCTACTGATTCACCATACTAATATGCATACTAAAGGATCCTCCATAGATTGCCCTCGATCAGATCTCAAAGAGTTAAGAGCCTTTCAATGAAGAGGTCGAATGTCTCATCGCTCTCCAACATGCTAACCCTAGTGTACCTGGGTGATGCTCCGAATCGCGGCCCGTTCCTGGTTTTGATATTGAGCCCTTCCAGCAACCCTGCCGCGTCTTCCCCAGTTATACACTCCATCCACGCATAGGCTGCTCAAAAACAAATTAATCAAATCCAAGCGTTAAGTGGTAATTAAACCTGACTTGACGATTAATTAAACAGGTTAAATGGGTTGTTCAAAATCCATGACTTATACCCGGGTTAGGCTGAATGTGCTCGCACATGAAGTTGCAATACATAACAGGGAATTCCAACAGCTTGAACACTCCACAATGTTTGACAGCTGATCTTAGCTTAGCCCAACGCTCCGCCAAGACACGTTGGCCGAACTCGAACAAGCCCTCCTCGGATGGGTGGCTCACTCGAAAAGGCCTGCCTCGAGTCGCAAATGATTGCTGGTAGGTAGTAGCAACAAAATCCAGCATCTTTGTGGCTCGAAGCTGCCCTTCACGGCAGCTCCCAATGGTCATAAGTGACATTTGCTTTATCATGTTCGCTGCCACTTCCCTATCCTTCACAATTGCCCACCTTTCAAATCACAAAAACACAATTTTAAAATCGATAATATTTCAAGTTCCATCGCCTAAAATATTTAGATTATCACATGTCACACAATTTTTCTAGGTCAATTCGAGTTGAAAATAATATAGATGAATATAGAGGCAGATTAAATTTAAGATTTACCCGACACGAGAGCCAGCGTGGCCAGTACACTTGGACAAGGTAAAAAGCATGACGTCATAGTTAAGAGAGGCAGTGATGGGGGTATACTGAGGCCAATAATAGGCCAAGTCTGCTATGACCATCCCTCCTTCCCTATTCACCACTGGCTTACGAATTGTACCATCTGGGTTATTTGGGCTAGTCACCACCTCAACATATGGCCCTTCCTCCTTGAACTCTTTTGCATCTCCCCTCCACCGGTATATTTCCGACTTGTCTTCCTCTAATGCTTCTTGATAACACTGCATTCCCATCAAATAACAAATCTTAAATCATCGGATCTTTTACCTATTATCTGAATCGAATGATCCAAACTGACATTAAATATAAAACAGCCACCTAAATTCGCACCAACTAATCTAAAGTTTGTATGAGACAGTGTGACTTGATTATGATTACGTGCCTAATTAATTTGATACTAATGAGTGACGACCAGCATGATCATGTGCTAACGGATCTAGTTCTGCATATGAACAATTTTTTTATATTTCTTTTTTGTTTGTTTCAATTAATTTTATAGCTTTCCTTGATCTACAATGTTCCCATGTAATGTATACTCAAGACATAACTCTTCTTTTACACGAACAACCATTCCACATATATGTTTGTATGTCTACATATTCTGCAGTACACAAACAAATAAATGCATGCCTTTGTATATACGTGCGCATCGAGATCAGCCCATCTATTTTACTTCATTGTTTGAGGCAGATGAGGGGGGTTTTTAAACAAAAAAAATTAAGATAATCAAGTTAAACTAATAAAAAAGCTTTAAGAAATAAAAGTCCTGTTATTAAAAAGCTGGGGATTTATATATATTAAAGTAGACCTTATATGAAGTGGAGCATTTAAAGTACCAATAGAAAAAGGCGCATGAAATTTTTTTTTTTTAAATGATGATAATCAAGTTAAATTAACAAAAGAGCTTTGAAAATAAAACCTCCTATCACTAAAAAGTGGGGCAGTACTATAAAAGCAGGACTCCTCATATGAAGTTGAGCAATTAAAGTACCAATGGAGTACATTATTAATGACGTTCTATACTAATGGAAGTGAGGCGTATTAAAGCAACAATGATTATTATTAATCATGTTCTTTCATATATATATATATATATATATATATATATATATATATATATATATATATATATATGTATATTATATATATATATATATATATATATATATATATATATATATATATATATATAGATATAGATATATATGAAGTTCAATAAAGGAATGCAATCTGCAATAATAATTATAAAGGAAGAGATCTCAACAGAAAGGATTTTTTTTAAGCAAAAATAGATAAATATGTCAGAGAAAAAATTGAAGAATTGAAGAATTATTTCTAAACATGATGCATGAAATGTATTGGACCAAACTAGGAAAAGTACCAGCAACAAACACGGCTTCTTACACTATCAATCACTAAGAGCAATCCCAATGGTGAGCCCAAAATATGGCTCACCAGTAGGGCCTACCACTGCCACATCATTTTCCTCTCCAACTTTTTAACTCATAATCCTCACTCTCTTCAATGGAAGGCTCACCACTTTGGCTCATAAAGTAAAACAATACCAATGGACTCCACACTTAACAATATTTAATTGGTTTAGTTTTTTTTAAAATTTTGGTTGGTTATTTGGGTTTTTTTTGGGGGGATAAATAATATGCGCATAATAATTGCAAGAGTTCGAAAATAAATAAAAAAATGAACATTGGTTAATATTTGACCAAAAAATTACAATAGTTGAACAATTTTTTTTTAAAAATTACAACCTCTTTTTAAAATACCCCCCAAAAAAGAAAACCCAATAATTTTTTAAAAAGAAAAACAAATAAAAATTAAAAAAAAACCAACAGAAAAAAGGAAAAACAAAAAAAGAAAACCCCCCAAAAAAACAAATAAGAATTTTAAAATACAAAAATAAAAGGAAAAAAAAGCAAAACAAAATAAAAATAGGCTGCGGGCTGGCTCGTAGGGGTGAGCCGCCCGTTAGGGCTCGGCGCGCGGGCCGGTTGATGCAGGACTTTGGACCACACGTTTGCCCGCCACGTAGGATTGTTGGCCCGGGGGACAACAATTGCACATGGTCTAAGTATACCCTTAATTATTCCTTAATCCCGTGCTCTAAACTTTCACCACGAGGCTAGGGCTAAAGCTATATATGTTTTCTCTCTAATTATTTGATTAATCATTTGACCACATCAGCATCTCTATATGCACTTTTATTTTTTATTTCTCATGTTTAGAAACTCAATTTTACATGTGAAAATCTAAGAATAATTTTGGACACAGAAGTTATTAAAGTCGCACAACTAAAACAATACTTGTCTATGTTTGAATCTTTTTATTTAAACTAATCAATATGTAACGATTGAGATATCACAAATATTCCATGCAAAAATTGGTTTAATTAACTAAAAAATTATGTGAACTTTTATTTTAACAAAATAAGAAAAGGTTTTTGACCAACAATAATCGCTACTTTGGGGTATTGGTTGGAATTAGCCAATAAGTCCTGTCTGTCATTATTTATTTTGAGGGTATTTATTCTCAATGCAACATCTAAGTGAAATCAAAGACAACTTTTCAAGTAATTGATTTTAATTTTAAGATGACAGGAGATGTACTAAAATTAGCAGACACAAAGAGAATAATGCAATTAATTAACTAAGAGGGTTAAGTTAATCACCGAGTAAAAGGGCTCAGCGCAGACAACGGGAAGGGGGAAGTTTGCCTGGTGGCGGACGGTGGCAGCGAGGGCGCGGAGGGCGACGGTGAAGAGCTGAGACGAGCCGGTTCCGGCGATGATGTAGCGGCCCTCCACCGCGGCGTTCCCCACCACGCAGTGGAGCTTCTTCACCACCGTCGCAAACTCCGGCATCTGGTAGAACACGCCGCCGGGGCTTACGTCAGCGAAGTAACTCATCAGCTCCGACGCTTTTATCGTAACCACGCACCTCTCGTCGATGTTTCTCCAAAATGGGTAGTACATTTTCGGATCACCCCTAAAAAATTAAATTGAAAAAACTCGAATTAGTTTCCTTTTTTTTTTTTGGATCTAGATTTCTTTTTCTCTGGGATTTTTGTACAATTTTTTTTGTACAGAATGAAAATTCAATTTTTTGGTTCGTGTTTAAAAAGGGTCTGTTGCAAACAGTCCCTTTATATGCAGTCATGTGCGCAGGAATAAGGTTATGTGCATTTGGATCTACCCAAATTCCACGAAAGCGGGATCCGTCTTGAAAGGAGTTGTTCTTCTTGTTGTTGTTGTTGTGTAAAAGGGGAAAAGTATATATCTAGTTAGATGGACAAATTTGTGTGAAATCAAAGAAAATCATTTGGATTCTCCAAAAACTTTGTAGATTTGGTAGAATTCTATTCTAGCCATGCATGCATGTCACTGAAAATGTGTCTACTGTAGTCTGAAGATGGTGCATCCAATGTTAGGCCAAGCCTCAAACCCAAAACAAACCAGTTTGAAGATTGTGCATATCCGAGGTAAAGTATCTTAGGTAAAATCATTTTACTTAAAAATTAATTTGGATCATATAAATAGGTCTAAAGTAATTATAAAAAAAGGTGGTTGGTTACTTCAGAAAAACTTTTTTGATATAAGATTTGACTTGCATATGTTAGTGACCTTTTCAAAATCATAAAATTTTGCTGATTAAAAAAAAAAAAAACATAAAATTTTGGATTAACTTCCCATAGTATGAAATCAACAAACTAATAACCGAACATCACGGCGAAAGAAAAAAATGACAGAAATTTGAAAAAGATGAAAAACTGAAACTCACCGATCAAGGTTGACAACAACATCGTCATGGAAAGGGAGGCGATGAATTCCATTACCATTGACATGGCCATTGTTTGCGACAACACCGGTGTCGGTGGTGGCAACACCATTGGTGTTGTCATTGCCATGGGCGTGGCCGTTGTTCGCGACAACACCATTGGTGTTGCCATTGCCGTTGCCATTGCACTTAGCCTTACTAACATCCATCTCTCTCTTTCTCTCTCTCTCTATTTTCTCACTCTTTGTGGGTTTTGAGTTGAGGCTCCTCTTCAGGTAGTGGCGGGTATATATAGGGGGAGAAAATGGTCGGTTTCTCGATTTTTTTTTTTTTGGGCCCCCTTCAAGAGAATATGAAGGGTCGCCAGCTTGTTGCAGCATCATTTCCTTGATTTATTTGACCTGATTTAATTCAAATTATGAAATTTACAATAACCTCCCCTCTTTTTTCTCCTTTCTGTTTCTTTCTTCTTCCTCTTTTTTTTTTTTTGGATCTCCACGTGAATCCAACCAGATAGTGTGATGTGTGCAAGCTCTGTACGTAATTGTGATTTTTGACGTGTTTAATTCCCTTTTTTAGAATTTTTCTTCATTTTTCCCCCGGCCCCTTAATTGCATTAATTGGGGGAAAAAAAATCAGGGGAGCGGGTTGATTTTTTGTTTATATACTGGTACATGTTCAAGTGCAATTTTTACCAATCATATATATATATATATATATATATATATATATATATATATATATATATAGATGATGTCGGTTAATTAAATTGATTTAAATTTTGGCATGCGATATTGGAGACCTAGGTGTAAATTTTGTCAATAATGAACTTGTACATCCTTCTTATTAAAAATAGAAATTGGAAAGAGGAAAGATTTTTTAATTATGTGCAATCTCATCATTTTTATCGTACATGCATCTAATAAAATTAGTAAGTTCAAAAAAAAATCAAAGGGCTCAAGTTATGCTATTTTATTTCAAGGCTACAATTTCATTCACTAGATTTGATTTTTTCATTTAAATGTGTTCATCTTTATCAAAAAAAAAAAAAAAAGATTACGTCGAGCCACAATTTCATGCACTAGATTTGATTTTCACACTTAAAATTTTAAATGAGTTCGTCTTTATCAAAAAAAATTGATTGATTCCGCATAGTACATATTTTTGTCGCCTCGTACATATTTTTCGCCACCATTTCGTGCATCTAACTCGTATGAACAAGCAAGTTCCTGGTATAATATCACCCATTTGGCTAGATCTCGAAATATTCATTGATTGATTCCGATGCCGTTTCATTGGAAAAAAAAGGTGTAAGACAACATGATACGTGCGTGTTGGAATCAAATTTCTTCCACCGGTTATAACCAACGTTAAGAATCAAACTAATTCACTTGCATTGTTGTACTACGTACAAGCTAAGTAGTAAGCGTAACATCAAATTGGATCCTAACTTTAGTGTAACATTTCACTAAATTGTACGTAAATTAAGTGAATTAATTCAAAACAAGCTTGAAAAAAAAGATAATTAACTATTGTAGGAAGTTTTAAAAAATTACTTTTATCGTTCATGCATAAATATTAAAATATCATATGAAATATGTAATTTGCAAGACAGCCAAGCAAGAATGAAGTAATTGGAGATAAGGATGGTTGGAAGGGGAGGAATTAAAGGAGTTGAAGCCAAGAGTAGTTTTATTTTAGGAGGTGGATAGAGATGAATTGCACGGCTTTTGCTTCAGTTTCAAATGTTTGTTTCACATGAATTCAAAATTAAACCACCTCCACATATTTGTCTATTTTTATTATTTTTATTATTGCAAAATAAAAATATCAGGGGTGGAATTCAACATTTTTCTCGTGTTCTCTTCTGATCAACATGGATGTTACATGCATGCATTCTTAATTAGCTTAACCTTTTTCCTCTAAACTAGCTCAAAGTAAGGGGGAAAAAAAAGAAAAAGACAATTGATGATTTAATGCCTTAGGAAATGAAGATAAATTTACATGTAATATATACAAGCATGGATAAATTTCCAAGATACTTTAGAAAGTTAAATAAATGGCTAGTCGTCAAATACATAATCGCTCTTTGTTATAAGAAGTGATAGTTACAGTAATATGTTAGAAGGTATAGAAAAAGATTTTTGTCGTTTTTTAGATAATCTGTTATATGCTTAGGAATCTTTTGAATTAAGGAGTTGGTGATATTTAATCTCAAATAATCGTGTTGATTATGGCTATTATCTACATTGTTTACAACATGCATATATACCCTATTTAATATAGATGTTAGAGTAAACTGAGTTGCCAGATACTTCGTTATCCATATATTTTGTTACAAACGATCACATAGAAGGTATCCTCTCCAACATTGTTAATCACTGCAAAAATGTGCGCCAGATTTGATAAAATGTGGCAATTTGCAATAGATAGTTCAACGGAATTTCATCAAAATAAGCGCAGATTTTTGTGGCGATAAGAAAAAGGTTGATATAGTCATGGTAACTGGTAGGTAGTACCAAATATGAATCAAGTAAATAGTTGTGAAAAGCATTTTTTGACTTTTCTTGAATGATATATCTAATCATTTATATATCTGCAAAAAGTAATTTCTTGTCGGTTCGTGAATTACATACTTGTTATGTATTCATTGTCTTGTTACTTAAAAGGTATCAATAACATAAAACAATCGTTATGCGTCTGTTACATCTGATCATATAATCATACGTCACATATTATCTCTGTTATCACTTATCAATCATCTATTATGTACGTGTTCAATGCTAATTACATGTATACAAGCGATCATTGACATTTACTAATCATTTTGTCGCTATTGGTTTGTAACCCTGACCCCCTTCCCTGGCGTTACATGATCATGTATACATATAGACATGTACAGATTGGCGTCAGTTCCATATAATAGTCATTTTGTCGCCTATGATTATACGTTATATCTGCTATCACCGATTATGCGTTATACTTATGATTAGCTTTGTCTGTTACGAAAGTTGTGTATGTTTATAGCCCTTATCACTATTTCTTTTTGTACTTATCAATGTAATAATACGCTATTCTATCATCACTTCACCAACAAAAAAGTATCCATATGTCGTGTATATATTTATTTATTTATTTAAATTGAAGATTTATGAGGGTTTTCTTCCCCTTTTTTACACATCCGTTAATAGACTAAAGAATTTATTACTTAAGACCAAGTCATAACAAATAAATTCTAAAGTGATTATCTTAATTGTATTACTATTTACGTTATTAAGGTCCACAATTAGAAAAACAAGTCACGTTATATGTGTTTTGTCATTAACCATCCAACTATGCAACTTTTACTCATGTTTGCACCATTTAGAAGGGGCAAAACCTGATAATTAAGTTTGGAGACCGGAAATTGGAGACCGAAATGAAAAACGGTGTCTAATTAAGTTTGGAGACCGAAATCAGAGACCGAAACATGTGGTATCAATTTATTTTCATTTTGGTGACCGAAACATGCTGTGCGGTCTCCACTTGAGACCAAAATAATTTTCGGTCTCCGATTTTGGAGACCGAAACATTATGCGGTCTCACTTAGAGACCAAAAGAATATTCGGTCTCAGAGGTTGGAGACCAACAAAAATCTCGGTCTCAATTTTGTAATCTTTGGAGACCGAATTCATTGCCGGTCTCTGATTTCGAGACCGAAACGTTGACCCGGTTTCAATTAGAGACCAAAAGTATTTCGGTCTCCAAAATGGCGGAGGAGTCCAGAAGTATCTGGGCATTTCAGAGACCGAAATACCGTATTTGGTGTCAAAAAGTATTTATTTCAGAGACCCAAATTGATATTCGGTCTCCATTTGAGACCAATTTCATATTCGGTCTCGAACCACATATACCTTTTAAATTTTCCGCTTTAATTTTAGAGTGCAAAACAACTTCCGGCAGTGTACTGTTCATCTCTGGTTTGGAGACCGAAATTCAAATTCGGTCTCCAACAGAGATGAGGCTAGGTTTTGGTCTCTGTTTTAGAGACCGTTTGCTTGTTTCGGTCTCCAATTGAGACCAACACTGCTCGGTCTCTACCTTCGGGAAATAAACTCTCCCTCGTCGCGCTCAGAGAATCAAACGCCCCCATTCCTCCATCATCCCGCCCTCTTCTTCCTGCCCTCTGGTGTCTGCCATCTCCCTCACTCCACCGTCGTGCTCACTCAACTTGAAGCTTCCACCGTCGTGCCTTCAGCTGCCTCTTCTTCGTCGACGCACCGGCAATCAATTTGGTATGACTCCCATATCTGTAAATTCCGCATTACTATAGCCGATTTGAGGAATCTAGGGTTGGTTTGTGCGTTTCTTTGATTCCCCCTCCCTCTGACTTGCTTCGTGTGTGCTGCGTTGCCCTCATTTGGCTCACAATCGTGTGAAATTTTGCATTTGGTCACTGATTTTCAAGTGCACGCCAGGTGCTTGGTAAAATGCCTCACTTGTGTTTTGTGCATTTCTTTGATTCCCCCTCCCTGTGGCTTGCTTCGTGTGTGCTGCATTGCCCTCATTTGGCTGGCATTCGTTGGAAATGTTGCATTCGGTCACTGTTTTCGAGTTGCACGCTAGGTGCTTGATAAAATGCCTCACTTGTGTTTTGTGCTTTTCTTTGATTCCCCCTCCCTCTGACTTGCTTCTTGTGTGGTGGATTGCTCTCAGTTGGCTCCCATTCGTGGGAAATGTTGCATTTGGTCACTGAGTTTCAATTGCACGGCAGGGGCTTGGTAAAATGCCTTAGAGCTGATGCACACCATATAACGATGCACACCAAACTTAGAGCTGATGCTCATCACACATTTTGCTTATACACCATTGTTTTGGGTGTCTGATTTGCTTTATTATCTTCAACTAGCATCCTTGATCCGTACAATACACGAAATAAGTTTAGTTTTTATTACTACTACAATAATTATATATTCGAATTACAATTAATAATATAAAAATTCTATGTAAAACTCCGAACGTTTTCATATTGCAAAATTCTATGACCTTTTAAGTATAATTCAACGACTCGTGAAGTTAACTAAAAATACAAATTCTTATGTATTTATCTTTTTTTTTAAAAAAAAATCATACGTGCAGGGATTTATGGAGAATAATCATGTAGATGAAATACGAATGTCGACAAATGCCACCGAAAGAATGAGATCACGTCCGCTTGGACTCTTCTTCTCTTGAAATTGAAAGAAATTTGAATATGTAGTATTATCTTTTGCATGCGTACACGCACGTGTGTGTGTACACACACACACACACACA